>CM021106.1:325128399-325761488 GCA_007115665.2 Sequoiadendron giganteum | reverse complement strand
AGCTACCCTTTAGGAGATGCTAGACCATTAGATGGATACACCAACACATTGGAAACTCCATTAGGGATGAACTCAAAATCTTGGTTGCAGATAGTCTTATCAAAAGAGTCATTTGAGCCAACTTTTTGGTGACATTAGGGAGAAAAAAAAGAAAGATTTGGGTGAGAAATTGAATATATGCTCTACCTCTTTGTGAACCACATGCTTTGAGGAAGATAAAGATAAGTGCATGAATCTCTGGGTGAGAAACTAAAAATATGTTTTTCCTTGTTAAGGGAGATAAATATTTACAAAGGGACCTACATACTTGAAGAGAGAGGTTGCTGCAACATTTCTAGTGTGTTCTTGAAGTCTCGTGCATTGCTAGTGGAGAGAACTCAGAAATATTGTAATCTTGGGAAATATCTCTTGCTTGAAGAAATTTTCCTCTTTCAAAGAGGTGGTGACTCTGAAAATATTTCACATCATCAGAAGAGTTGGTTGCAACAGTGTTTAGGTATTTTTCTATTGCAACATTTTGTATGAAGGTCATTAATAAGTTCTAGTAAATATTGTCCCTTATTTAGTGCTTTGATGTACTAGTTTAAAAGGGAAAAGAGAAGTTGAATATTCTATAGCTAGTTGTTGAGGGTTAAGATTTAAAATGTATCATCAAATGGATTTCCCTTAGACTAGCTATTTTGTCATGTATGAACCATGGTCATATCCTCAAAGAAAACCCTTTTATTTGGAGATATATAAACCTATGGATTTCAGTAAAATCCATGGTTTTCCACATTCTGTTCCAAGAGAGATAAAGTAATATTTTCCTAAGTTTAGAGGCATTTTAGAAGAATCGACATTGACATTGGTAGGATTTTGATGAATTATTGATAGAAAGTCATATAGAAGAATACGACGCAGTCATGAAGTTGTTTGTAAGAAATTTAGAAGATGATGCTAAGGATTATTTTTTTAATCTTCCTTTGCATTCCATTTCTTCATGGCATGAGTTTAAAGATATATTCACAAATCAGTTTCATGAAGTGAATAATAGTCATTTGTCTAACGGTAGTTCTCTACACAACCAGGAAGGTGAAGAAGAATATGAATTTGAGGCTTTAAATTTCTCACCTCTAGATGCATTATGGAATATAGAAAGATATGAGGATGAAACCCCATCTAATTTTCATGACAAGTTCATGGAATGTTGGTTTTCTATACCAAAATCAGAAAGGCCAGATGAATCAACATGTGTTGATTTATTTTGTGGAAGACTTGAGCTCAGTATGAGTACAATTCCACAAAGGTGGAAGTCTTCAGGAGTTGGAAACATAGATGGTTGGCTTTCAATAATTGACAAGTAAATAGAGAGGCATGGAGATCGCTTCCTATCTAGATTATGTGATGGTACTTATTCTAGGCATTTGGATGGTATAGATAAGAAAAAAGATGCATCTTGTAGTGGTGAAGATTCTTCTTTTGAGTAACCCAAAGAAGAATTTTGTGCAGATGTACCTCTTACTGATAATGAAATATTGGAGATAGAGAGTTTTCTCTCTATATCAGATGAATGTGACAACATGCGTGGTGACTTTTAACTAGAAGAAAGCAACAATGATGAGTCTAATGGTGATTTCCAATATGATAGTTTGGGATATAGCTCTGGTAGTTTTTGTAAGAGCAAGGAAGAAGAAGATATGTCTACCATGGTGATGAACAAGAGGTTGTTTCCTTGTTTGATTTCTCACCTTCTTCTATCCCTTGTTTTGGATTTGAAGTTTCCACTGAGTTTTTGCATGAGGATAGCATAGATGCAACTGTATGTCAAGAAGAAAAGTAGGATACAAATGTTGCTACAATTGATGATGTTATTTATGATGAATCTACACTTGAGGAGTATGATTGTGTAGATCATATGGATACCTATGAAGACTTTTTTTTCAGGGGTGGCATCTCATAGTATTTCTCATGAGTAGTGGGCTTCAAAAATATCATGGTAGAGTGATGTTGTTGAGGTAAGTTCTATAGATGTGTGTCATAGTTCAAATTTTTATGGAACATTTACATCATAAGATTGCAAAGAGGATGAAAAAGAGAGACAATCTAAAGGGTATGTCTCTTCACACAAAGTGCCTCGTGATCTAGATGAATGGTTTGATGAGGTCTGCATCAACATCAATAACTTTAAGCATATTTCTTACATTTCTGATGAGCAACAATAGGGTGGTAATTTTTTAGCTGCTCATGTCCCTTGTGTGCCTGAGCTTCAAAGTTTTTAGTTTGACTTGTCTGAGGATGAGTTTCCCTCTCCATGTTAGCATGATGATATGGCACATTGTTTTGTTCCATGTGAGCTTGATGATTTTTCTTTTGGCCTTGATTCATGTGAAGTGATCATAAGGTATGAAGAGACATAGGTTTTTTATGGTGCTGATCAATGTTCTTAGTTTTTGTCACCAGATACAAAATCAGAAAATTCAATGGATGGCAGTGAGGTGGACTATATGATGTGGTTACCATGTAACAACAAAGAAAAAAATGGAGGAAGTTATCACTTGTTCAAGGGTAATCATTTGTTTATTTTTGTAGGAAAGATGCTACTTGTACTGCTATGGTGTGACAAAAACAATTACTGGTTGAGTGAGATCAACTTCTTTAATAGATTGGTGTTTGATAGGGGTAGGTGTTTACCTTCCTTTTTATTTGATGGCCTGGGGCAACCAAATGAGGTCTTCTGTACTGGTTTGACTCCATAGACCAATGGTTTCTTGGTATGCTTCTCCAGAGATCTGAATTCTTTCTCTACTTTGTCAAGCATACATCCCCAACTAGAGCCATTGGTGGTACTTGTAAAATCCATGGACATTTCCATATTTTTTCCCCTTGAGCCTCTGTGCTTCCTCCATTCTTTTTCTTAGGGTTCAAAAAATTGCATGAAGGGCTAAAACCCTTATATCCTAAAACCCTAAAACCTTGGCATGCACTTTTATTCTAAATTTTTGTTGACCTTCTATGCCAACTTCCCAATCATTCAAGTTATAACTCATGTCTAGGTAGTCATGAATTCACCGGCCCCTTTTACCTTGTCTTTTCAGTCACCAACCCTTTTGAAGTTATTTAACCTTTTCCCTATGTCGCGGGCCTAAATATTTTTCATGACTTAAGTCTTAATTCTTTCATCTCATGGGTCTTTGTCCCATTGACCTAGGCAACCCCATTTAAGTTATGAATTATACATATATGTGTATTAGTTATTTAAGTGTACAGGTGGGCTTGTGATCTAACAGTGGATATCAAAGTTGAAATTTTGACTGCATCATAGCCATTCCCCGATATCCTCACATGAATTAAATAATAAGCCGCGAGGTTAGTGGGTTGAGGAAACATGTTTTTTTGTGAGCGTGGGGCCCGGTCTCCACTAAAATTTTCAACACCATGTTTTTCTATTCGACGGTCATGGTATATCATTGATATTTAATCTCAACCACTCCCTGCGCACCCCACGAGAATACAATAATAGGTTGTAGGGTTTGCAGGTGATTGACATGTGGTTTATCCCATCACAGAGAAAGGAGGGTGGAGCCCATAGAATGAATGTGTCAGCACTCTAGGTGGCATTGCACGATTGATCAAATTTGATGAATCACATTGTTGTTGTGAGTCATGTGATCCTGGTTGTAATATGACGAACCAAATTTAAAGTTGGAGATCGATGATGATGTTTTGAAGTTGGCTGGGGATGTGATCTCAATCATCTATCTCACATATGACAACCAAAATTTAAATGATAATGGCTAGTTGCCCCTGTTTGCAGGTAAATTTTTGTGCAGTAATGGCACATCTGCTTCTCAACTACCAAATCGATTCCATATGACTTTGGATCAAATTTTAACGCTTCTTCCAACACTGAGGTGATTGTTGGGTGGCACCATTTACTTCTTGATGTGTTACACGGGTCAAGTTCTTTGTCAAGGTATACTATTCTTAATCAAATAGTAGATTTCCTGGGGTGCCATGCATGTTTTCTGGACGTTATCAATGCTAGAGTGTGCTTGAGGTGTCAGGAGCCTGCATGGTTGGTTGTTTCTCTATTTTTTGGGGGGAATTCTTTCTGATTGTAATTTGATCAGAGTTCATCCTTTTGTAACCCTATTTAGAGTTAGGGTTTACAATTTTTAATTTGATTTTCAGTTATGCCTGCACTATAAAGCCAAGTTTTGTTGTTTTTGTTCTGTTTAGACTTCTACTCTCCAACCTGAGTGGCCTGGTGTAGTGTTTCCCTACTAGATTTTGTTTCTATTCTTTTTGTAATTATTTTCTTTGAGTCAAGTTGAATAGGGTAATTCCTTTGGACATAGATAAGAAATGTAATGAGCTATGCTCTTTAATAACAACAGATGAATGCCATACTTGGTAGCATTGGTATTTTTCTTCATTATGTATGTAAATATGTATGTTCTCCAAATATTGTGTGTAGTATCTTTTGAATCAATATAATCAAGGGTTGTGTTGATGCTTCAAATACATTTGTTTTTTGAGTTATGTTTATATTTTCCTATCATTCAAGGAGTGGTGTAATTTCTTGTATAAAGATAATGAGGGTATTGTAGTGTAGTGTGGATAACTAAGTAACATGTTGATTGTCCTTTTGTTGGTTTCCTGCTGCAAGGTAGTATGGTAATGAGAAGCCATGGTTGGTCTATTGTAGGAGTTTATTTCATTCCTGACTCTGCTTGGATTAGGCACTAGTGAAGGAGATTCACAAAGTATGAAGCTAGGGCATAATCAAATCTTTAAATTCAAAACATTTCCTACTTTCTTAGTTTAGATTTTTTTTCATGTTTTCCCTTTCCACACTACCGGAAGCCATTGTTTTTAATGAAGGATGTGTACATGATTTATCCCATTGAAGGCCTTCCACCAATGTAGTGTGATGATCTATATTAATGTATAGGGATACCCACCTTGATCTTTTAGAGCCTAAAGTATAGATGAGAGGATTTCTAATCAGTAATCTCCTATTTGTTGGCCACTGACCTAGGGTCTCTAAGTATAAGGAATATCTACTCTTTAGGAGATGCCAGACCATAAACTAGATACACCAACATAGAATTTATGGAAAAGGCTACGAGTTCATGAAATGACTTGGTTACAGTGGAAAAGGACGTGTCAAGAAAGAACAAGGTATTTGTGTTCCTATAGAACCTAGTATGCAAGAAAAAAAATTGGTTTGGGATATTACCATTCTAAGATTATGCAAGAAATAAAGAGACCCTCGCTAAACATCAACACCATCATGTGTAATCCTAAAACAACTCCCACCTTGAAGCATCTGGAATTGATTGATACAACTTTTGAAGAATCATTGGAGTTTTTCAAAGATGATGAAGCCTTGAAATAAATTCTAGGAGTGTATGCTAAAAAATTTACTCCCCTTAAAAAGAAATGGCTTACATGTGCTATGATTAGTACCAAGAAAAAAGATAGAGAAGAGGAAAGTAGTGAAGTTGACATGAACAAAGAAGAATACAACCCTGAATTTCTGAAACAAATTTCGCTTCCTTTGGGAGATACCATGGAAATATCGATGGATGTTAACAATGAAGAAAATGTGATTAGGATATGAAAGTGCCTTGATGATGAAGAACAAGAGGACCATACAACTTTAATTCATGAATATCTTGAAATTTTTTCTTGGACTTATTCAGATATGCCAATATTTGATCCTAAGATTGTAACACACAATATAGTCCTCGCTGAAAATTCCAAGCCTGTTAGAAAAAGATTTGAAAAATGAACCCTAAGATAGCCTTATTAGTTAAGGACGAGATTGAAACGCTCTTGGAAGCTGATTTTATAAGACCTGTATATTATTCTCCTTGGATCTCAAACATTGTCACAGTCACAAAACCAAACAATCATATTAGGATGTGTATGGACTTTCGTGATTTGAATAAAGCATCTTTAAAATATGACTTTCCCCTTCCTAATATTGACATGATAGTAGATTCGACTATGGGACATGCTTTGTTGTCATTCATTGATGGATATTTTGGATATAATCAAATCTTTATCAAACCTCAAGTCCAATATAAAAGACCATTTACAATAGCTTGGGGAACATTTTGTTGGGTAATGATTCCTTTTGGGTTGAAGAATGTGGGTGCAACATATCAATGAGCTAGGACATTGATATTTCATGATTACATACATAATATTTTGGAAGACTATGCTGATGATATTCTAGCCAAATCTTTAACAATACAAGACAATGTGAGTTTTCTTCATAAAATCTTTGAGTGAATGTGAAAATACAACACGAGATTGAATATGAAAATGTGTGTCTTTGGTGTAGATAGTGGAAAAATTCTAGGTTTTATTGTATCTCATGGAGGCATTGAGGTGGACACGAAGAAAATTGATGTTATAGTTAACATGCTACCTCCTAGAAATATCTCTCAATTATGTACCTTACAAGGAAGAATTCAAACTATCTATCATTTTGTGGCATCCTTAGCAGATTGAACATTACCATTTACACATCTCCTTAAGAAAGAAGTTCAATTTAATTGGAATGCAGATTGTAAATAGGCTATTGAGATTTTGAAATATTATCTTGCTACTCCTCCTATTTTACAACCTTCTATGCAAAACAAACCATTCATGCTATATACAACACCATCAGCCCATGCTCCTGTAGCATTGTTGGCTCAACAAGATGAAAATGGTAAAGAACATTCTATCTATTACATTAACCGAACTTTGATTGATTACGAGAAACGATACACAATAATAGAGAAACAATGTCTAGCTCTTATATTTTCTACTAGTAAGTTGCGATATTAATTATTGAATGCTAAAATACATGTTATAACAAAATTTGATCCCTTAAAATATCTTTTTGCTAAAACAAATTTATCAGGACAATTAGCTAAATGGGTTATGTTGTTGGTTGAGTTTGACCTTAAGTTTGTTTCACAAAAAGAAATCAAAGGAAAAGCCTTGACCAACTGGTTAGTTGATTCTCCTTCTCCCCTAAAATTACCTAATCAAGAAGTGTTTCCTGATGAGAGTGTATTGAATATTCAAGAACATAAAAATGCATGGGAATTGTATTTTGATGGATCTAAGTGCATAACAGGCTCCAAAATGGGAGTTAAATAACTTTTCTCAAAGGAAAACCTATTCCCTTATCATATCAATTAAATTTCCTATGCACGAACAATATCATAGAGTATGAAGCGGTAATCACTGGATTACATGTCGCTTTAACTCTGGGATCCCAAGAAATTAGGATATTCAATGATTCATAATTAATCATTAAAAAAATAAATGGAACATATCAAGAGAAGCATGAAAAAATATCAAAATACAAGGATCTCACAAGGACTTTATTAAAGAATTTTAATTCATTTACCATTGATAACATCCAACATAAAGATAATAGATATGCAAATGCAATGGTAAGCGCAACTTCTCTAATATCCCCTCACGACCCTTTAAAATATTTCACATCTATCGTGCACACAATTATGAAACCATCGATTGAGCATAAAATAGATGAGATATTAGCAGTCACCAAAGAAAGCTCTAGAGAATGGTATGCACCGATATTTGATTATCTAAAAACTGGTACCTTTCCTAAGCCCACAACTAAGAATATGAGAGACCACCTTCAGAAACTTGCATCTAAGTATATAAATCTTGCAAATGTATTGTATCAGAGGTCCTTTGATGGTCTCTTACTTAGATGCCTTAAACAATCCGAAATCCCTATAGCACTTGAGGAAGCTCATTCGGGTGCTTGTGGAGGACATTTTGGAGGAAGATCGTTAGTGTAAAGATTAATTTGTATAGGATATTATTGGAGAAACATGAAACACGACTACTTTTCATATGTTAAGAAATACCACAAATGTCAAGAACATAGAAAATTGATTCACAATCCTGCTTCTAAGCTTCATGCACAAGTTCCTATTTGTCCTTTTTCGGTGTGGGGCCTAGACATCATTGGAAAAATATCACCACCTTCCTCCACCTGACATACATTCATAATCACTACAATAGATTATTTCATGAAGTGGGTGGAAGCGATTCCCCTTTGTTTGACAACTATTGATGTAATATTTTGTTTCATATTGGAACACATTATTGCTTGTTTCAGACTCCCTTCCACTTTAGTTTAAGAAAATAGGACACCATTTAAGAATAAGGATGTGAAACATTTCTTAGAAACATTTAACATACAATTTTTTTTTGAACACCTTACTACCCAAAATATAATGGTCAAGCTGAATCAATTAATAGAACCCTCAAGCAAATCTTAAGGAAAACTGTAAGCAAACACAATAAATATTGGCATACACAACTAGCATATACATTATGGGCCTATCATACAAACGTTAGAGCATCAACTAGACATACCCCTTATAACCTTTTCTATGAAACCAAGGTGATAATGCCCTTGGAGTTAGAGATCCCTTCATTAAGAATCACTCTTGAAGGAGTTATTGATGACAATACTCATAAATAACAATGGTTGCATAAACTTGAAATTCTTGACGAATAGCAGTATCAACGCTCGTGAGAACTTGCAAGCTTATTCTAAAAGAATGTAGTGTAGTTATAATGATAATGTAATACCTCGATCCTTTAATAAAGGTGTTTTGGTGCTATGTGAGAATTAGCTTAATGTCAATGCTGACCTGACTGACAAAGGAAAATTCAGCCCTAATTGGTTAGAACCTTATATAATTAATGAAAGCTATGGGTTTGGTGCATACACGTTAACAAAAATGGATGACACACCTCTTAAAGAACCTATAAATGCCACGCATATGCATCAGTACTATGTCTAACCTTCTCGAATAGTGTGAATGATTAAGAAGTGGTGTTAGAATTAATAGATGACATTCTATGCGCTCTCACATTGCTTCGTTCTTGACAAACAATTATTTGTGTGTCTTGAATACTAAAGTAATTATGAAAATTAACTTTTAGATGGTTACTTTAGGTTTCAAAATGTAGTGTAGGAAAATGCATACCATTGCATTTTCACACTTTTTTGGGTCCACCTTGCATTATTTATCCTTATTTATGTTTTAATTGGTCCTATTTTACATCCATCAAACATCAAAGGATAAATGATAATTTAATGATTCTGACTGTGTGTCCCTGATTTTTGGGTCAAGACTAAGACACCATCTAGGGCATTGTTGGAAACAAGCTACACTGAGAGGGGAGGGGGGGGGGGGATGAATCAGTGTTGTGCAAAAATAAAAATTATTAACCTTTATCTTCAAAGCACTTGTAAAATTCAATCAAAATACATGAACAAGAAGAAAACAATCACAACACATAAATTTTATGTGGAAACCCTATTAGGGGAAAAACCATGGTGGATGGCCAATCCACAATATGATCTGAGTATACTCAAAATAAAGTTTATAGTATGGGGAATGCACTTGCATTCAGGTGCACTGCCTAGAGCTCACTACTCAAAGGGAAGGCTCACTACCTTACAAATAGAATCATATTAAAACAATTTGAGAGTTTGACCTGAGAAAAATAACATCTACATATGCTTGATTATAGTTCTGGTTAGGCACAATATTCAAACTTTTGTCTTGGAAAATGATTCTGCACTTTTGCTTTGTTCTTCTCACACTCGCAACACATATCCTTCATGCACAAGTGAAACTATGCATTATCACTCTTATTCTCTACTTTTATTCACAATTCACATCCACACACCTCATACATATTTCAAAATGATAGGAACAAACTCTTATATATATCCGCAACTTAGAATTCAATTACAATATGTCAAATTTAGTAGAACAAAATAATATTTACATCTGTCAGCTCAAATCATGAGTAAAAATTAATGTGCATCCACAACGGTCGGATACAACTTAGCTAGGAATTAAATAAAGATGCACGAACACAACAATGCTTGACTAATTACTTCCCATACATTAGTGAAATGATATATTCACAAAGTTGGCTCCAGAACTGATAAAATAATGAATTAGCCAGCCAGATCGTCTAACTCGCACAAAGATCAATACGAGGCACTGAGATTTATAGATAATACTAAGAATACATCGATCATCCTTCATTGATATACATAGCAAAAAATGTTAACTAAAAATTTGTATGTGAATCGATGAACCCAAAATTGTGGGATGCTCTATTCTTCTTTAACTATTTGCAATTTGACTGTCAATAAGATAAATTGATGATGCATGGATCTATACAAAGACCTAGGTTGCCATCAATGACAACACCAAATGATATTTGCAGTGTCTCTTTCCAACAATCTTTATCCCCCAAAGGTCTTGGGACCCTGATTTCAAAAGCACCTTAAATGGCCCCTTTTCGGAGTTTGTGCCCCAAGTTTCAAGCCTTGGAACTAAGACGCGACCTAGGGCATCTTAGTCCCCCTTAAGTTATTTTCGAGATTTAATTTCAAATCTTGGTAGGATTTAGCCTCCTTTAATTAATGAATTCATATGTTGACTTGGTGTGGTGTAATTTTGGGATATTAAACATGGATAAGTATAAATACAAGATTCTTTCACTCATTTTTCATCCAAGAATTCAAGTATTCATACTTATAGTAAGTTTGATTCCACAAGAGCATTCAAGAGAAATTCATCAAGAATTTGGAGCCATCATTAATATTCAAGCATCATATCAAAGATCTTCTTGCATCATGTGTGTTTTTGAGCTAACATTTGTGATATAGGGCTTTGATCGAAGCAAGCAATTCAAGTCAAGATCTATAAAGAATTCAAGCATTTCAAAATCCACATTCAAGCTAGCCATCTCACACAAGTTTTTAGATTTCACAACAAGGGTTTAATGAGTTTCAACATAACACTTTGTTCATTCATCATTTCCCTCCATTATTTTATTTCATTTCAAGGCTTAATTACCAACAAGGGGTTTGACCAAGGTAAACCCCCATTTACTAACAATCAACAAGTTTTTCCTCTCTTGTGTGTTAGTGCTTGCAGATTTAGGTTGAAGATCATTTGAAGTGTAAATTTTCCAAGTTGCAAAGTTACATTGCAAAGTTTTCATCTTCATGAAAACTCACCTACAAGCCAAATTTGGAGCTTTCAAGACCTAAGATCTAAGAAGAAGGAAGTGTGGAACTTGAGCCTCAAGATCACATTCATAGATTTTAGAAATTTAAGATGGGACTAAGACAACAGTAAGGGTGTCTTAGTCCTCCCAAGGGTATTTTACAGAGATTCTTTCAAATTTTGTTTAAACATCTGAAGATTCTGCATTTCCCCCAAAAAATAGCAACAAGACTAAGAAAATAGTAAGGGCATCTTAGTCCTCCCTAGCATATTTTGACAACATTTTTGCATTTCCAGAATCCTTATCACATTTTTAGATTTCCCAAGTACACACATCCTAACTTGTTGCTTAATTTCATCATTTTCATTCATTGTTTGGCTTGCATTACTAGGTTTTGTGAGTTGAATGTTAAGTTGTCTTTTACAAGCTTTTTGTTGTTCGTGAACCCTTCAGAGCCTAGAGAACCCCCTCCTAGGAATTCCTTATTGAGAATTGACTCACCTTTGGGTTGATAGTTTATCCAATTTGGGCTCCTAGGACATTTTTGAATGACAATTGGAAAATAGTGGTGTTCTATGACCTAGGTTGTAAAGCAACTATTTCCCCCCATTTTTACATACTATTCTAGATAATCTTGTATGTTGTGTTAGATTAGATCCTTATATGTATTTAATTTTCTTTAATATCTACATTTAATGTTATTTAATATCTTCATTTAATGTTCTTTAATTAGATCATAAGTGCATTTAATTTAGCATAACATACTTAATCACAATGTTGCATCTAAAAGAAACTATCTAATAAGTTTTAATTAGATCATATAAAACATGTTAAATCATGGAGACATTTATTAAATACTATTACAAAGATTAATGATATCAAGTTTCCACAATCCATATTGTAGCTAAGTGAATTTTTGGATTAGATTGTGTTGGATCTTTTTACATCAACGTTTTGGATCACACTTTGTGATCCAAAATGTTGATGTAAAAAGATCCAACACAATCTAATGTTGGATCTTTTTACATCAACGTTTTGGATCACACTTTGTGATCCAAAATGTTGATGTAAAAAGATCCAACACAATCTAATCCAGAAATTCACTTACTTACAAAGATTATTTAATCAGTCACATTTCCATTTAACACTAAACACATAAGCATAAATAACAAAAAATCAAATGATCATATATATATATCAAAATTTTGTGTACATGTCATCAATATATACAATGCCAGCGAGGTCTGTGACTGCTAGATCCCTCAAGATCTGGTGCTCGCATCTATTTGGAGGTAGTCCATCAAGAGATGGTGGTATGCGATCGTGATCGCAAGCCGCTAAGTACATCTAGAGAATACTATAAACCTTGTACTCATCCAAGGGCCTCCCGACGATCCTCTGCTAGACAAACTCTCTCCACATATAGTCTGGCTACCTCTAATTGAAGTCTCTCAACCTCTACTAGGGCTCGAGATGACTGAGCATCCTAGGTAGCCTCATCTCGGTAGGCACGCCTCCTAAAACTCTCATATGCTGCCCACAGTCCGATGTAAAAATAAAAAAACTCTAGATATCACTCCATGATGGTTGGGGGCACATAGTCTATATCAACAACCTCCTCGTAGAATGATGGGGGAACTATCTCAGTAGCCACTTGATGATAGAGATCATGCAGGTCTCTAATAGCTCCTACAAGAGAGAAATCATAAATATAATTAGTGCACGTCATGATATATATAGACATAAAATTAAAACATAAAGCATGGACACAAGCATAAAGCATAACAATAAATAAAATATCATCACCTAGCTTTCCAACTAGCTGTGTAAAGTCAGCCTCATTGTGTGTAGGAGGCATGAAGGATGCACTAGCCTCTCAATGAATGTAGGTGCTAGTGCCTACTACAACTGCTGACCATGATCTAGTCACATGAGTAGGAGCTGGCTCTCCCCACTTGTGGCCCACTGGATCCTCATCCACTATCTCATCACCCTCACTCATCGGTTGCTCCTCCTCCTCATCCTTCTCCTCATTCTCCTCCTCATCCCCCTCCTCCTGACCATTATAATCAGGATCTACATCCTTGTCATACTACTCATCTATCACATCTATGAATATGTATGCAACCCTGATCCGCATCTCCTCATCTCTATCCTCCTCTTCGTCTATTTGATCTAGGAGTGGCCCTACATCACCTATTGGCTTATCCATCGAGAACACATGAGTTA
Organism: Sequoiadendron giganteum; assembly: GCA_007115665.2. Lineage (NCBI taxonomy): Eukaryota > Viridiplantae > Streptophyta > Pinopsida > Cupressales > Cupressaceae > Sequoiadendron > Sequoiadendron giganteum. The sequence goes on along the minus strand of CM021106.1, from coordinate 325,748,183 downwards.
GTCATGCTGCTGCCCACCACTCCTCATAGGCATCCATGGTACCGAAATCATCAACATTAAAGACCAGAGGCATATCATGATCCTCGTAATCAGAGTCACTATAGATGACATCATCAGTGGTGAATCATCTAGTGTCCCCAAGCTTTTGGGCACTTCGTACTGATCTCCTAAAAAAGGGTCGTGCCATGGGTGGTACCTGGACCTGTCCAAATTGATGCATGAAATGATCATAGTAGAATGGTCATACTATGTAATCATGTTTTCCTATCAAAAATCTATCCATCTATAATCTCCTTAGTTGACAAGTCTCATCCGACCACTATGGTATAATCTAGTAAGGTCTCCATATGATCTCCTCATTTGGTCGATCGAATCAAACTCTCCAAAGATGCAAATCCCCATACTTCCATAGTCGCCTCAATGGATAACCGAATGCACAAGGTTACCCTAGGGTTGATGTACATGGAAATCTTGTTGGCCTGGTGCAAGTGATATGCTCTAGGCAGTACACCTGCAACAGTGTACAATGTACCATACTGTCCACCTCATGAAATGGAAATTGCCCTAGATCATAATATAAGTGTGCAAGGATGTTGTGCCCTAGGCGTACACGATCCCTTTCTCTGCCATCTCCCATATCATATGTACTAGTCCTCCCTCTAAATGTGCTCCCTGACTGTCAGGGATGAGTACTAGTGCCATAGCAAACACTATAATCCATGTAACAAGTGGAGCTCACGAATATAGTAGCATGGCTAGATCGATCCACAGTTGCACAATGCTATCATGAATCAAACCTCCAAGACAATACTGCATATCATATTTCATCTCGTGAAATGATCCATCTGCTAGAAAATGTACCCTCTCACCCCGAATTGGAACTCAGAGTATGCGATGAACGTACTCTAAATTGATCGTCATCTCGCCTATCGGGAGATGAAACATGCATGTATTTGCATCCCACCGCTCTGCCAGAGCTATCAACATAGCATCATAGTACCTCATGGGGGGCATGAGGTTTTCCCAATAAAATCTCATAGTTTGTAATATCTTTGTATCCTCCACTGATAGAGTCGGGGCTAGGTCTCAGAGGCAAATTTTTTTAAAACCACTACGATGCTACTGCGAACGAGGTGGAATCTGAAAAAAAATAAAAAATATGTCCTCTAAGCATTCTACAATCTTAAATCTATACATCAAAAATTAAAAAAAAAGTGTACTGAAGTTGTTCTAGTGTACTCTTCTAAGGGTCCTAGACACTTTAGACCCCTTTTGGGACACTTCACGAAGAAACAGGACACTTTGCAACAAAAAGGGACACTTCACAATAAAAAGGGACGCTTTGTGACAAAAAGGGACACTTTACTAAAAAAGGGACGCTTTGCAAAATTTTCTTCCAAGGTCATAACTCAACCTAGAAATGCATACAAATTATAAAATAAATGCATAAGGACAAAGCTAAGGTAGAAAAATCAAATAACCTTATAATGTTGCTCGTCGTGGGCTATTTGTTGTTGCAAGACGTCCAGTCCTGGAGGCTCGTACTCTCAACAACTCGACATCTTCAATCACTCTTCACAAAATTCAAGCTACAAGAAGGTAAATGACAAAATAGTTAGAAATTACTTCACTTTTTACTCTTATATATGCTAAAAATTAGGGTTTTTATTATATTAGGGTTAAAAAGTGCCTTTCCTTCAAATTAACATAACGAGAGCTAGAGAGTTCTATTTTTGACTCTGTTTTTTGCATTGGAATCATGATTCCACTCCCATTCTCATCAAATGTCTATCATTATGTAGTATTGTACTTGGAAATACTCTATGATATGACTTACCTTATTCGATATGTTTAGACTACTACCTTGATTCCAACTTCGTAAAGTAAGCGGAATCAAGGGGGGCATACATATACCCTCGAATTTGATTCCTAGGAGAAGTTAGATAAGAGGATTTTTGGATAGCTAATGATTTATGTTGTAGGATGTAGTTCCTAACATTATGGTTTTATATATAACTATAGTGGGGGATTCATTCTCTTGTGTTATGAATCAATCCATATGAGTATCCTTTATTGCAAGATGGTGTGTCCCTTGGTCTTCCTTGTCTAGCACAGGGGTTGGGTTTGTGACATGGCTTAACTGCCTCTTATAGATCTTACATAAATTGGCGGTTGTATCAGGCATTGATAGGTCGATCTTTCGATGCAACGACAACCACCAAAGTAACAATTGGTATCAAATCCAAGGTCATAGGTTCAAACCCCTCACTTGCACTGGGGGGATTGTTTCAAGATGGTGTGTCCATTGGTCTTCCTTGTCCATCATGACGCTTGGGTTTGTGACATGGCTTAACTACCTCCTGTGGATCTTACATAAATATGGCAGTTGTATCGGGCACTTATAGGTCGATCTTTTGGTGCAACGAGAACCACCAATGTAACATCCTTTTATGAAATGAAGTGTGTTGTTCAAAGTCCTTTAGCTTTCATATGCATGTAGAGTCATATGGGCACTAAAGTGGGGGCTAGATGTAATGACGAAAATTGTACTCCCTTCTTGGAGGTAGGGAATTTTTTTAGTTAATCTAGATTTATTTTAGTAATCTTGTATTAATTACCCTTTAATTCATCATTAATAGGCCTCTAAGACCCTTTATTTCGGATCTTAATGCCTATTTCAGCTAAAAACTTGACAAAATCATCAAAAACACTTAAAATTTTAACAACCCACCCTAAAAATCTAGTGTGAGACTCATACACCACCTTGGGCATATGAGTCCACCTAGGTGGGATCCATATGCTAGGGCTGGCGTATGAGTCCCATTTGGGGCTTTTTTAGGGTTTGAGCGAGAAAATCACCTTTTTTAATTCAAATTTTTGGTTGATGTCAGATTTTGAAATTGGAATAACGGTAAATTAGGTGTAAATTCCCATATAAGCAAGCTTCTAAGTCATTATTTCATCTAAGCAAACATTCTCAAGAGAAATTTGAAGATCCAAGTATTCAAAGTCTTCAAGTATTCTTTCACAAGAGCATTCAAGTTCCAAAAGAAAGCAAAGTTGAAGTCTTGGAGTAGCATTAAAGTGATTTTGCAGGTCTTCAAGCTCACTTTCATTCAAGATCTAGCATTTTCAAGGGTTGATCATGGTTGTCTATGGTGATGAATCATGATTGATTCTAGGTTGGGGAGATGCAACTAGCCATCAAGCCAAGCCTATTGACTTATTTCCTAAGTGATTCCATCCTCCATTATCACTCTACATTAATCCTAAGGAAGGTACAAGAATTATTAGGGCTCATTTGGGTGATTAGAGATGTCTCAAAGTGAGTAATCCATTTTCGCATTCCATACATGCATCTCATTCTTGCACATTAGAATAGGATTGCATCGCATTTCATATTTCCTAATCTTAGACACACTTAAGGTTAGGGTTTACATTCCTATTTGCATGCACATTTCATTATTTATATCAAGGTTTGATTGCCAAACTAGGGGTTTGACTGAGGTAAACCCCCCATACGCAAATCAAGTCTATATTTTGTTTTGCAGGTCTTTTCGTAGATTGCAATTAAAAATCAATTTGGGAGAAAAGAGAAGGTGTTGAAGTGCATATATAAAATTTGAATTCTCGAAAAAGTGAAACAAGATCGATACGCTAGAAGTGGCATATGAGTTCCACTACAGGCATTTTTCAAGATTTTTGTAGATTCAAATACCCTTTTCCCATAAACCTATTCCTGTGTAGAAAACGTGATTTGAGACTGATATTCCCAGACTGGCATATGAGCCCCAGTAGGTCAAAATTTCAAGTTTTTCAGTGTTTCAGAGTTCATCCAAGTTTGCTTTAGATTTCCAGGTGCACATATTTCATCTGACAGCTCTTTGTTATGTTTTATGTGAATTTCTAGGTCATTTAGTGAAAGATTGCATCATATTAGGGTTAATCATTACATCTTGTATTGCATTCATTTTTCCAAGTCCTAACTTAGTGGTGAACCCTGCATTAGTTTATAATCAACCCCTAGGACAACCCTATTGCAAGATCTCTTTCTCCTTTGCATTGAGATCTCTAGGGTTATCCTTGAATGAGATAATTGGAAAGTGGGTTTTCTCTATGTCCTAAACCATACGAAAGCACCTATCCCATTTTCTGTCATTTCAGGTTTGAGTTAGGCAAACCCCTATTCACTAAAAATCAACAAGCTTTTCTCCTCTTTGAATGTGTGTTTGCAAATTCACAGGTTGAAGATCAAGTGTAGAACCAATTTGAAGCAAAATTGTCAAAATTGTCAAGTTGCAAAGTTGTCATTCAAAGTGAAAGAACATGGAAAGAAGGCTACAAAATTAGGTATAGTTTTTTGGGAGATGACAACCGAGGATTTGAGAGTGCAGACATTGAAGAACAAAACCCAAATCCCAATTTCAAAAACCCTAATAGGGACCCATTCGCCACTAAAGGCGAATGAGTCCTTTGTGCCCTACAAACAACCTTCTTGCAATAAGGTACACATCATTCTAACCTCTAAAAACTTCCCTCTTCATTTCTATAATAGTTAGGTTTAGTTTTTGATTGTTATTTGCATATTTTAGCTCACAAAATTAAGTGCTTTATGGTGGAAAAGTATAGTGGTTTATCATCTTGATCAATTCATTTTGATTAACCCACCTTTTTCCCATCAAACATAACATACTAAGAATTTGGATGTGAGTCCAACTATTAAATATGTTTCATAAAATATACCTGTGTTTGAAAAATATAAAATGATCAAATTGAATTTAAAATAAATAACATATGTTAAAATTCAAGCCCCTATGAACTTTAATGTATATAAATTACGGGTTTCCTAGATACAAAGTGTTTTCTATATGTGATGCTATTAACTACATACTAACTCATAAAGCTCTTGGGTCTATCATACATGAGCCCTATTGGTCTTCAACTTGAATCTTTAGACTTCAAGGCATATCTTTGGACTTGAAACTAGACAAACATAAACATGAGCAAGTGACTTAAATATGAACTATAGAAAACTTCTAGGTTCAACATAATAATCTAAAAACATAGGGAATTTAGTTTTACTACATGTAATACATGAATACTTAAGACATGATGACCCTTTAGAACTTGCTTGACGAATATCATGTATTTGATCTAGGGCTCGACATAAGAAGAAGACACTCACTTAACAAGTTCCCAATAGTGTTTAACATCTCTAGTCTTTATTGCGATCCTTCCAAATATCAAGACAAAGAGAAATAAAAAATAACAAATATGTCAGACTAAATTCATGCACAAGGTTCTAATTTCTATCTTTGGAGATAATTTCCACATCATCATTAATGAACCAAAAATTTAATATTTTTTTATTAGTCCAATACAATCATCTAAGATAGTTTTTAGCATTGAAAACGATGTGAATTATAAAACAAAATTTGTCATAATTAAAATTAAACCCAAATATATGTATTTATTTATTATTTTATAAATTTTAAAAAACACCTTCTATTTATCAATATTTACTTATTATTTTGATCTCATTTTAATAATTTCTTAAATTATTTGTTTTAATTACTTAATCGTTAATTTATACTAAAATTATTTTATCTCTTTTATATTGATAATATAATTACATCTATCAATATTATTTCTATATATAAATATAATTTATTCCCTTTATTAATAAAAGAATTCATCCATGGATGTTATTAGTATAATTATTGGTTGTGTCAATGCCATGTGTTTAAATGTCAGAATAAGCAATAAATTGACTCGGAGTACCAAAAACAAGAAGGGGAGATACGGAGGAGATATAGACACGACAAAAAACTGGCTTGGAACTCATTTTCCCTGGTTGGAAGAGAACGACGTATCTGCCCGACTAAACTCACTTAACCAAATCACGTGTCTTCTCTTCTACCAGTAGCTCATACCTACTCTCCTCTTCTTCCATCTCAACTATTTATATCACTTTCCTTATTACGTTCCTCCATCTCTTTCGCTCTCTTGGATTGCATACTACATTAGAGGAAGTCCTATTGGTGGTTCTGCAGGATAGGTGACTACTAAAGGAAAGATGGTGGACGTAGAGGCAATCAGAAAGGCGCAGAGGGCCGATGGTCCTGCCTGCGTTCTCGCCATTGGTACGGCCACTCCTCCCAACGCCATAGAACAGAGCGCTTACCCGGACTACTACTTCCGCATCACTAACAGTGAACACAAAGTCGAGCTCAAGGAGAAGTTCAAGAGAATGTGTAAGCCCAACTGCGATTTCTGCTGGATTTATATCTTCAGTTAATCTAGTGTAACATATTTTTTTTATAATAATTGTGAATTATGCTGATGTTGCAGGCGAGAAGTCGATGATAAGGAAGAGGTACATGTATCTTACGGAGGAGATATTAAAAGAGAACCCCAACGTGTGCGCTTACATGGCCCCCTCGCTGGACGCTCGGCAGGACATGGTTGTGGTGGAGGTGCCACGCCTGGGAAAGGAGGCGGCTGCTAAAGCCATCAAGGAGTGGGGCCAGGGCAAGTCCAAGATCACTCACCTCATTTTCTGCACTACCAGCGGCGTCGACATGCCCGGTGCTGACTATCAGCTCACCAAACTCCTCGGTCTCCGCCCCTCCGTGAAGAGAGTGATGATGTATCAACAGGGGTGCTTTGCCGGCGGCACTGTTCTGCGAGTGGCCAAGGACCTCGCTGAAAACAACCGTGGAGCCCGAGTTCTGGTCGTCTGCAGTGAGATCACAGCCGTCACCTTCCGCGGCCCATCGGACACTCACCTCGACAGTCTGGTCGGGCAGGCCCTTTTCGGCGACGGTGCAGCAGCAGTGATCGTGGGAGCAGACCCCATTCCTGAAGTAGAGAAGCCCTCTTTCCAGCTTCTCTGGACTGCTCAGACAATTCTCCCCGACAGCGAGGGCGCCATCGATGGCCACTTGAGAGAGGTGGGTCTGACATTCCACCTGCTGAAGGACGTGCCGGGGCTGATCTCGAAGAACATTGAGAAGGCCCTGGTGGAGGCCTTCCAGCAGTTCAACATCTCTAACTGGAACGACCTATTCTGGATTGCCCACCCGGGGGGTCCGGCGATTCTTGATCAGGTGGAATCGAAATTGGAACTGGATCCGAAAAAGATGCGAGCGACGAGGCACATTCTCAGCGAGTACGGAAACATGTCGAGCGCCTGCGTGCTCTTTATCTTGGATGAGATGAGGAAATCGTCTAAGGAAAATGGACATGCGAGTACAGGAGAAGGACTGGACATGGGCGTTCTGTTTGGGTTCGGCCCGGGTCTGACCGTGGAGACAGTTGTTCTCAAGAGCGTTCCCCTCCAGTAATGTCTGCCGGTAATCGCAGTGTGCATCAGAACGTCGATATTTGGGAATTTGACTGTGTTTTAATGCTTGACTGTTAGGTTTTAAAACTTTACAGGGACGAGACTTTTTTGTTATCTATTAGCATAAATGTTATATGGTAAATTAAATTTCTAATAAATTATGTGAAATTGATTACTAGTAGGTGTTGTGTGGAGGGAATTTTGTCTCAACAACATACATAAGAGAGATTATGCGTTATGAATCAACACAAGGGAAAGATTTTCCGAATGAGGTTTGGGATGAAAAATGTAAAGGAGGTGACTAAACGAAACGTTAGTTTAAAATGTGAGTGAATTATAAATATTAAAATATAAAATAATTCATTATTTATGTAAATAATTGGAAAAAAAATTAAGTTTATTAAATATTGTTAAGAACTCTTATCAATTAGATATAATATTAACATAAAATTAGAGAGCAAAATTTTGATGAAGTTTCTTTGCAATCAATATATTATATTATGATTGCTCATTCTATAAACAATCGAGATGTACAACAATTGTTATTTGAAATTAAAACAACCATTTTATTAAACGTAGCTCGTAACTCCTCTCTAGGTATTAAGACAAATAATAAAATTGAATGGGAAGTTATCATCAAAAGTCTCTCAATGACTTCTTTTATAAGTTGCAAAAACTCAATAGTGGAAATAACTATAATTATCATTTATAGATTTAATAAAATGGTGAATAACCTAGTTGAAAAAGAAACAAATTTGTTGGATGAAACCTTGGCTCTTTAAAAATCATTTTATAATATCTTTACTCATTTTTTTAGAGGATACAATAAAGTTATTTATCTTTTAGAAAATGTAAAATTTGAATAAAATCTCCTTCTTAGCTTTCGTCTATGAGTGGAAGGATGCTTGGAAAGACTTAGGCTTCCTCTTGAAAATCAATTATTTTAATTTTTTATCTTCAAATTTCTAATCACTGCTAAATGTTTTTGGTCCATTCATTATTTAAGGTTTAATTTAATAGTCCTTTATTAGCATAAATTCGTATTTATTTATTTAAGTTCATATGTCATATCCCTTTCCTCCAAAACTTAAATAAATATTAATAATTTATTTATTTCCTTATTTTTCGGCTCAAGCCATTAGTTAACTAAAATTAATCAATTAACTAATTAATCCACTTGTATATTCTAAATCATGCTTAAGCCACGAGCAAACAAGATAGGCACTTGTCATGTCCATCCCACTTATACAAAAATTATCTTATCAACTATCAAACATTCATTTCCCCAAGAAGATCTACACCCTCCACTCTACACATGTGACTCAATCATGTTTGAAGCCTTTCACTTGTCAAATTACACATTCCCACATGATTCTCACATATGTGTGAGATCAATCAAATGTAATAATCACACATCCTAATGATACTTCTCACACATGTGTGAGAAATTTCAATCTTTGCCCTTTATTAAATCAAGACAATTTTGACCATCCAAATCTTTTGTATCCATGTTATCTTCTATTTCACCAATCACAAGGTGCCACTTGGAGACTCCTTTCTCCAATATGTGTGAGATCAATCAAATGTCATAATCACACATCCTAATGATACTTCTCACACATGTGTGAGAAATTTCTATCTTTGCCCTTTATTCAAATCAAGACGATTTTGACCATCCAAATCTTTTGTATCCATGTTATCTTCTATTTCACCAATCACAAGGTTCCACTTGGAGACTCCTTTATCCAATATTGTTAATCAATATCAACCATTTCTCTCCTAACTCAATCTCAAACCTTGATAAATAGTTCTTTCAATTTATAAATAAAACCATCCCCAAGCCATATAATTTGTAGACATAAAATTTTTTAACCACACATCTATGAGCACATCTAAACCCTTGGTGTACAACAAGAGTTGTTGAGAGGTCTCTCAATAATCTATTATATTTAAAAATTATATTATATAATTTTTTTGTAGTTTTATTTTTTAAAATTTAAGCTTGTAATTCCCTTTAATATATATAACTTAAATTTTTTGTTCTATATGAAAATATGCATGAATTAGATGTGAAAATATTTCATGTATAATTGATACATTAAATTTCAAATTAAAATTAATTTAATAAAAGAATAAGATCAAAATAATTATTTAATATATAAAATTATATTTTGATCAATTTTATTTTAAAGAAAATCATTTTAAATATATATTAATTAATTTAATATATTATTAAAAAATAAAAAATAAAAATTTCATTGAACTTGTAGAATCTACACTCTTATTGAATTTCTATAATAATAAGTTTATATTATCTTTTTATTAAAGATAAGGCCTCGTCTATGTAACCTTATAGATTGATTAATAGAAAATGAAAATAAATATTACATACAATTCTTCTTCAATACCAATTTCATTTACTTTAAAGTTAATATTCTTTCATGATAATTCACTAAATAAAATAATGATAAAGTTTAAGATGGAGCTTTCACCAAGTGAGTTGTTGGATATAAAATAAAGTTTCATTTATAAAATCCAAAGAAAATACTTAAAATTTGTGGTAGAAGAAAACCTAATAGCTTCAAACAACACTCCTCTATATGAACAAAAATCAATATGATGAAAATAATTCTTATTCAAGAAAAAGTATAGGTGTATGATGTCTTTAAATATTTTTGAATAATTTTCAATGAATTATCATTAGTCCATATATAAGAGATATAGATCGTAAGAGTGAAATCATAACATTATTATAAGAAAATGATAACATATCAAGATTGAGAACGAGAGTATGATTTTGTATTTCTACAAGGTAATAAAAACTTAAAGAACTAATTAGCCTTATAAAAGATCAAGAGATGTTTTAATGTGGGTGTTATAAACATTAAATTATTATTTAATGAGGTTAATTTTTTATAGTATTCATTATATTCTTAATATATAATATTTATTATATTTTTAAATAATCAGGAGATATAAATGGGATGAATAATTATTTTTTTTTTATGTAATTTATTTTATTTAATGTGTGTTTGTGATCATGGATGTCATATTGGGTTACTTGTTTTACTTCTATGAGTTTTTTTGGTCGTAGAGGCCACATCACTATTATATTTCCCATGATGGGGGTAATATCATATCTTCTAATCCTGACAAATGTGTGCTCATTATCATGGATGTTACATTATATTTTTTCATACTTTCATCAATACTTTTATCCATTAAGGGTCACATTACCATTATTTTTCCCATGTTGGATATAATGATCCTATCTTTGAATCCATCTCTATTATAATCTTCTAGTTATGATTCTTGCATTTTAATGCTTGGATGATTATATATGCTTGCATTCTTATTATTTATTATTAACTCATTAATTGATTACATGATTATCTAATTGCAATGTCAAAAATTATATACCATTATAATTTCATGTTGTATTTTGTGTCCACTTTGGTTTTTAAGTTAGAATTTCCCTAATGCTAAGGAATTAACATCTTTTTTGTTATATTTTATGTGATCTTTGTGGTGTTTATAACCTTCAAAAGTTTTTATAGCTTTGAATTGTCTAGATGGGAGCTCTTCACATGGATTTCCATGAAACATGATATCATCCTACAAAAAAATTCAAATATTTTGAACATAGACATTCAAGAATTTCATTCTCCATATCACAACTAACACTTTGGAAGGTAATGCATTTGAGCATATCTCAAGTAGTTATTCAATCCTTGTGTCCTCCAATGTTTCTAAATTTTGAAACTCTCTCTTATTCTAAATTAGTTTTCATTGATTAGAATAAACCCTATTAGAATGTATTAGAATAAGATTCCTAAGATGCATTTATGGAAATGAACTATGAAGGAGATCTCTAATCACCCTAACAAGTCATAAATTTGAAATATATGTTTCTTAGGCATAAAATAGAACAATAATGGAAGATGGAATCAATCAAGAAACAAGTCCTTAGGCTTGGATAAATACCATATACCATCAATCCCAAAAATATGCACTCATTTGTGGATGTATAAACCACCTCATGGGTATTCTAGATTTATTGGGAGGAATGGTCTACTAAGTATTAGGGTCAATAAAATAAGGGGCTAGCTGGGATTTTGTTATTTTTAGGTATAAAATTTGTTTATATGAAATTCCATTTGCATAAAATTGTCTCATCTCCTCTCTATCTCGTCGATGCCCATGTAAGTCAGAATCGATAGTCCTGATGACATCGACAACATTTTGCATTGCATATGCAAAACATCTCACATGTAGAGGAATCAATGCTTGATTTGGTTTTGAATGGATGCCACTTGTTCATTTATACGTGCTCACAAGCGAGCCTCATTTGATCCAGTGGGTGGTGGAGGTGGGATATGAGGTGGAGGGAGTAGAGCTAGAGGTTGTTGAGGTGTTGGATTGAGGATATCATCAATGTTGGTCCATGATATCTATATAAGTTTTTTAACTTGCATTAAATTATACAAAATTAACATACAAACTTACAAAAATACAATAAATAGTTAAATTTGAAATGTACATGCAAATTTGTTTAAATAGTATGTGCATACATATACATACACATACATACATTGATTGAACTTGAGCAAGTGCATAAAAATTTAAAATTTTAACATGTACAGACATTTAAAAATCATATACGATGCATAATGCATGCATACATCAATCAACTAGAAACTATGTGTACATACAAATTTCAAATTTTAAGATCCAGAACTATGTAATTTTAATACATGTACATACTAAAAAATAAACTTGAAACATTCACAAAAAGCTCATTTATGTCTAACACATATATATTACATTTTTCCAAAGGGAGAAATCACATGATCTAGTAGATAGTCATAAAATATATGCTATTATAAATTCAACATCATAAGTTCATAAATTCAACCAAATTCATAAATTCATGTCACTAAAAATATCCATCCAACCAAAATCATAAATTCGTCACTAAAAATATCCGTCCAACCAAATTCATAAATTCATCGCACAAAATATCCATTGAACCAAATTCATAAATTCATAACTATAAGATCATTGTCTTAATTTATAAAGTGTTGCGGCTCTATTGCATCTCTTCATTTCTTTGTGTTTTCCTTTTTATAATCAGAAGTTCTCCTCTCCTCTAGCCATCGTCGATGCTCATCTATGATTCCATCCATAACCCTAACAACATCAACAAAATTTTGCATCCTAGATGAAAACATCCTCAAAGGTGGCGTGATACATTCTTCATTTTGAATAATGTTGATTTAATCTTGAATGGTTCTAACATTGGCATTGATTCATTCTTACAAGAGATCACCATCCGTTTCAGGTTGTGGAGGTGGAGGTGGAAATGGAGGTGGTGGAGATGGAGGGCATGGAGGTGGATTACGGATATTATTGAATTGATCTATGTGATCTCTAAGATATAAGTGAACCTACATTAGATTTGTAATTTCAAAATGTAAGATACATGTTTAGGAAATACCCTTTAAAAACCATTGAATATAAATGGCCTAATTGTTCATACAAATGATAAAATGTGTAAGCCTCATTTATGTCTAAGGCATGCTACTTGAATGAATTTTTTTTTATCTATTAATATATGACAATTTATGAATGCATTAGGGTTTATGGTTTAGAGTTTAGGATTTAGGGTTTAGGGTAATAGGATGGCTTAAGGGGATATATATAGTAAGGTCCTAGGACAAAATGACATGGCTTAAGTGAATAAAATTTGGTGAAGTTTCCCAAGGCAATCAAATTTCATTAAGGTCCTAGGTCAAAATGATTGTTTAGAGTTTAGAGTTTAAGGTTTAGGGTAATAGGATGACTTAAGGGGATCTATGGTTGAGATAGCTCTTGTTGTGACTTACTATTGTTAAATTTGGTTGCCTTGGGCAACATCACCAAATTTTGAGAACTTCTTTGATCCCCTTAAGACATCGATTTACAATTTAGGGTAATAGGATGGATTAAGGGAATCTATGGTTGAGATAGCTCTTGTTTTGACTTATTATTGTTAAATTTGGCTGCCTTGGGAAACTTCACCAAATTTTGAGAACTTCTTTGAATAAAATTTAGTGAAGTTTCCTAAGATAACCAAATTTCATTAAGGTCCTAGGTCAAAATGATGGTTTAGAGTTTAGAGTTTAAGGTTTAGGGTAATAGGATGACTTAAGGGGATATATGGTTGAGATAGCTCTTTTTTTGAATCATTATTGTTAAATTTGGTTGCCTAGGGAAATTTCACCAAATTTTGAGAACTTCTTTGATCCCCTTAAGAAATGTCATATTAGGACCCCTTAAGACATCAATTTACGGTTTAGGGTAATAAGATGGCTTAAGGGGATCTATGGTTGAGATAGCTCTTGTTTTGACTTATTATTGTTAAATTTGGTTGCCTTGGGAAACTTCACCAAATTTTTAGAACTTCTTTGAATAAAATTTGGTGAATTTGCCCAAGGCAACAAAATTTCATTAAGGTCTTAGGTCAAAATGAGGTTTAGAGCTTAGAGTTTAAGGTTTAGGGTAATAGGATGGCTTAAGGGGATATATGGTTGAGATAGCTCTTTTTTTGACTTATTATTGTTAAATTTGGTTACCTTGGACAACTTCACCAAATTTTGAGAACTTCTTTGATCCCCTTAAGAAATGTCATATTAGGATCCCTTAAGACATCGATTTATGGCTAGGGTAATGGGATGGCTTAAGGAGATCTATGGTTGAGATAAATCTTGTTTTGACTTATTATTGTTAAATTTGGTTGCCTTGGGAAACTTCACCAAAATTTGAGAACTTCTTTGATCCCCTTAAGAAATGTCATATTAGGACCCCTTAAGACACCGGTTTAAGGTTTAGGGTGATAGGATTGCTTAAGGGGATCTATACATAGTAAGGTCCTAGGAAAAAATGACATGTCTTAAGTGAATAAAGTTTGGTGAAGTTTCCCAAGGCAACAAAATTTCATTAAGGGCTTAGGAGAAAATGATGGATTTAGGGTTTAGGGTTTAGGGTTTAGGGTAATAGGATTGCTTAGGGGGATATATGTAGAAAGGTTCTAGGAAAAAATGGCATGGCTTAAGGGAATAAAATTTGGTGGATTTTCCCAAGGAAAACAAATTTCATTTTAAGGTCTCAAGACAAAATGAATTCTTTAGGGTTTAGGGTAATAGGATTGCTTAAGGGGATCTATGTAGTAAGGTCCTAGGAAAAAATTACATGGCTCAAGGGAATAAAATTTGGTGGATTTTCCCAAGGAAACCAAATTTCATTTTTAGGTACTAGGACAAAATGAATGTTTTAGGGTTTAGGGTTCAGATTTTAGAGTTCAGGGTTTAGGGAACTTAGGGTGAAGTTTGGGCGTTCCTTGGAATAATGGACTTACAAGCTAGTGAATAAATTTTCTTGTGGAACAATTGGTTGAGATAGCTAGGTATGTGCAAGATCATCATGGAAAAAACAGGCCCTTAAGTGGCAATAAAATTCAAAAAAATTAGAGTTAGGCAACTTGATGTAAAAATTTGAATAAGCTATCTATATTATTTAAAAAATATGTAAGAATAGAATCTGTAGAAAAATTGAATGTAGTTTCTAAACTACTAGGTTTATTTTAAAAATAAAAAAAGCTATTTGGTGAAAATTTGAAATTTCAATGCAATAGTACTTAAATTTCAGGGAAAAAATAAGTAGGTGTCTATCTAACCACCCTAACCACAATAAAATGATAATATTTTTTTATAATATTTTAGATATAAGTATAAGACTTATGTCCCAATGTGATGCATATTTTTTTGTAATTTTTTTCCAAGTAAATAATTAATTATGAAATTTTTTATTACAAATTTCAAAAAATATAAAAACTCGTATGTCTCACCACCTTAACTTGGTCAAAACTTCATGAAATTCATTTTTTTTTTAATCCTATAGTATGTGAAGCATATAATTTGACACATGTTTTGGATTCAAAAAACATGATACTATTTGAAAGCTATAGATATTTCTCAATCAACCTATCAAGACTTTAGTAGTAATTCAAATAGAAAATGAATAACAATTATTTATTAAATTCAAAGTAAAGCATAATTTATATTGGTGGAAAGCTAAGAATCTCCTTTAAAAACCCTTTTAATTTCATCAATTTTGGGTTAAAAAAAAGTCATCAGCCACATGGGCCATCACATCACTTACATATCACCACTTTTTGGCCCATCATGATCCCACACATACCCAACTCTTGTTTTGACCGACCAACCTCTCATGAAATCTAATTCATATTATAATCTTACACGATCTTATTATTGTTAAATTTGGCTGCCTTGGGAAACTTCACCAAATTTTGAGAACTTCTTTGATCCCCTTAAGACATCGGTTTATGGTTTAGGGTGATAGAATGGCTTAAACAAATCTATGTAGTAAGGTCCTAGGACAAAATGACATGGCTTAAGTGAATTAATTTTGGTGAAGTTTCCCAAGGGAACCAAATTTCATTAAGGGCCTAGGAAAAAATGATGGCTTTAGGGTTTAGGGTAATAGGATTGCTTAAGGGGATGTATGTAGTAAGGTCCTATGAAAAAATGACATGGCTTAAGGGAAAAAAATTTGGTGGAGTTTCCCAAGGCAACCAATTTCATTTTAAGGTCCTAGGATAAAATGAACACTTTAGTGTTTAGGCTTTAGATTTTAGAGTTCAGGGTTTAGGGTTTAGGGAACTTAGGGTGAAGTTTGGGTGACCCTTGGAATAATGGAGTTGCAAGTTAGTGAACAAAATTTTATTATGGAATAGATGATTGAGATAGCTCTTCTTTCGACTAGCCAACCTCTCATGAAATCTCATTCATATTATAATCTTGCATGATCTTATTATATTGTTAAATTTTGTTGCCTTGGGAAACTTCACCAAATTTTGAGAACTTCTTTGATCCCCTCAAGAAATGTAATATTAGGACCCTTTAAGACACTAGTTTATAG
The DNA here is from genome assembly GCA_007115665.2 of Sequoiadendron giganteum. NCBI lineage: Eukaryota > Viridiplantae > Streptophyta > Pinopsida > Cupressales > Cupressaceae > Sequoiadendron > Sequoiadendron giganteum. Next base: position 325,731,859 of record CM021106.1, on the reverse strand, counting down.
TTTAGGGTAATAAACTGACTAGTTTATGAATATTTTTTATTTTATGAATAGACAAACTATTTCCGTACTAGAAACACATAATTATGTATTATTAAGAATGAGTTTGATGTATAATTTAACCTGATATTTTTTTAATTGAATATAAGATTATTTTATTTAATGTATGTTTTTCATTAATGTTGATTGTATATATATATATGAAGTTTAATATATACTACGATAAAGTTGAATATTTCCCACTTAAATGAATTTTATGATATAGTAAAATTAGTTAATGTTGAATAGATTATTTTATTTTGGATTGTTTGGAATTGAAAGAACCTAAAAGAAATAAAATAAAAAGATTTAGATTCTTTTAGTGTCTAGGTAACTAGTGCAAATTGAAATTTTAGACTAAACTAGAAGCCTAATTAATAACTTTAAGATTGTTGAAATACAAGAGAAAACACATGCAAACAAGAAATGGAAACAAGGCATGACTAAGAGAGATAAAAACATAAAATATAAATGAATTCACATATTATCTAATTAAGTGACAATTAGAAATGGATTGTACAAGGATTTAGGAATTTGCTAATTAAATTTTTAAACAAACATTGAAATTTATCAATTGTAATGATCCATTAACTACACAAGTAAAGTTTAACATATATTGTTTTCTATTCTAATTATATCTATGTTCATAACGTTTAATTTATTGGGTCTCTTGATGAATACACATTTAAATGTATAATATTTATCAAATCCTATTTCATTGTCAATATCAAGGACCCTAAATACATTCAATTTAAAACATTTAAGCAATGGAAATCAAATTTTTCCATTATCAAATATTCTTGAGCTTTAAATCAATGTTTTCATTTGAATGCAATTTTTTTTGTTTGATTTCAATTTAGGTTAAACTAGCAAATTTTTTTGTTTGAATTGAATTTAGGGTTTCAAGAAAAAATAGGGTTTTAAATTGCAATTTTTTTTTTTCATTTCAAATTAGGGTTTTCAATTCATTTTTTTTTTTCTTCAATTTCAAATTAGGGTTTTCAATGCAATTTTTTTTGTTTTCTTTCAATTTAAAATTAGGGTTTTCAAATGCAAATTTTTTTTGTTTGATTGAACAATTTAGGTTTCAAAAGCTAAATTTTGTTCTTTAGATACGATTCAAGGATGATTTTTTTGTTTCTATAGGGTTTCATTTCATTTTTTCTTCTACCTCTACAAATTATCAATTCTCATATTACACTTAAATAAAATACATAAAATGCTAAATAAACAAAAAAAAAAAAATGCTAAAACCTACATTTGTCTTATAAATTTCAAAAAAACACTAAAAAACCACAGATAAATTAGGTGGAGGCATTCCTGGAGGTCTTCGTTGCTATTGTCGTCGTCGCTGTCTCTATTAAATTGGGATCCCGAGCTACTAATGACTGAGTTTCAATTTTTTTAAATAAATACAACTTGAAAATAGGATCCCATTTTGTAAAGATCGAGATCTCGTTTCTTGTCCGTCGATTCAAGATCCTTTAATAAATGAGATTTTTATTTTTAAAAAATGGGATCTCATTTAGCATTTAGGCTCAAGATCCCAAAGCTAAACAGATTTAAAAGTGGGATCCCGTTTATTATAAAATGAGATCCCATTTTTTAAAAAAAGGATCTCGTTAATTAAAAAATGGGATCCCATTTTTGCAATGCCGATTTCATTTTTTTGGCTAAGGTAAAAACTTCCACGTTTCATGGACTCAACTTCTTGCACTTACCCAATGATATCTTCACAGTGCATCATAGCAGATTTAATCCTACCTCGACAAAAGGGAAATTTTCACTAGATTACTTTTGGCCCGAGCCTATGGAACCTATCAAGTCTCATGAAGATTTCATTTTCAAATTATATCAAACTTTCAAGGAAAATAAAATAGTAGAACTATCCCTTCACAATATGCCTCAACCTATGACCGAACCAGCTACCCTTGACAAAACAATGATTAAACCAAAAGCACTTCCGAACATACAAGAACAACCTTTAGACAAAACTCCTGCCATTTCCTACAAGAAACCATGAGATAAGACAAGAAATCCTATTGTCCCTCCTAGAGTCAAACAAGTTTACAAAGTCAAAGAGAAAGTAGTTGAGCAACCTCCTATTGTTTCTCCTATTCCTCCAAAGGAAGAGAAGGAACCTACGATTGAAAAATCCACTCTTACACAAAATAAATTTACAATAGACTAAAAAGAAATCAAAGTGCTGGAGAGCATAGATATAGATGTTGTGTTGTTGCTCATAGATTACAAGCTCAAGAAAACAACAACACAAAAAATCAAAATTCAAACCTACCCGAAGCAATGCATGATGAATCTCAACCCTCACCGCAAAATAAAAAAGAACATTGCATGGACATTGTTATTCGACCTCCTGTTGTGATTAACTTAGACATGATGACATTGATATTGCAAAAATTGATGAAGAAGTGCATGATGAGTTGAATACATTGTTTTCTTCTTCCATGAGCTTAGATGACAAATCTCCTACTAAGAGTGTTGAACTTGGTGTGTGTCCTAGTTTGACACTTGATGTTGTCCCTTTGGCTAGTTTCCTACATTCTATTTATATCGACTGAGATTGGCAGGTGGATGACCTACTTTAGGTTGACTCACTTGTGCCTTACTAGTTCTTTCCTTTTTCATGTTTTTCTTTATGTGGTTGCATGTGTGTAATGTGATCCCCTGTGACGTTTCGTTTGATGTATCCTTCTCTCTTTGGGAATTCTTCTAAATGTACATTCATTCTTCTATATGTCATAATTTTTTTATTATTTTACTTTTGTCTTGTGTTTTCCTTTTGGGGATGATGCAAGGCATCGAGACATTAACATCTCTTCCATGTTGACCCAAAATATTTTCTTTATATTTTTCATTTTTCTTGTGTTTTCCTTTTGGGGATGACACAAGGCATCAAGACATTTAGGTCTCTTCCATGTTAACCCAAAAGGTTTTTTCTTTGTTTTCACTCTCTTTATGTCATTCTTTCAGTTCTATGAGTATTTTGGGAATGATAACAGCTCCATGCTCTATGACAATATTGTAGCAAAGACATACTGACCCTGAATCCATAGATCCCTTATGTATTTGTGGGGGCAAGCCCTTCCTTCCTATTTCATGATGCAACTTATTTCAGAAACATATGACTTGGCATAGGGTTTTTCGAGGAAAGCTCTCATGTATTGGGTAAAACATTGGCTACTTTAAAACAATTTCTCATAGTGATGGTGTAGCAACCACTTTAAAGTGAGGGCATACATCGATGACATCTTTTGGAAAAAAATCACGGCATGATTTTTTCTTTTCTTATGATGTGTCCTCTTCTTGGTGGTGTCATTGGGTTTGATGTCATCCAAGAGTGTACAATCTATTATCATGGCATAATATGAACCTGAGGCATCCCATGGGTGATGATTTGAAACTTTTGACTTGTCCTCTCTTGGAGATATTAGGCACAATGCTCCTTAAGAAGAAGACATTTACATGAAAAAAGAAAAATCCCCTTTAACAAAATTTTGCATGACATTCACAAAAGCATGTTACATTGTGGTGTCTTATCGAACTTGTCAGGAGGATAACTTCAGTATGGTATGAGAGGCTAATATGATTCTCTCATTTTCCATTTTGTTGGGAAAACCTAGTGGATAGACCGAGGTTCCACTACCCTAGAGTGAGCAACATATGTTATGGAAAAACAACCCCATTCCACATCAGGTTGGAACAGTTGTGTTTGATCCTTTATTTTTCTTTTTCTTGAATTTTGATAGGGGATGATCATGTATCTTTGTTATTTTTGCATACTATAGTGTCTTTAATGTATAATTTAGTGTGAGTTTGACATGGGTTCATCATCTCACTAAAGTGGGGGAAAAATGTAGTAACGAAAAAAGTAGCCTTTTTCCCTTGGTTTGATAATTGACATTAAAATTGAATTAATGGTGTCTTGGAGCATAGTTGTAATGTGTTATACACATTCGCATCATTCTAGGACCTTTATTTTATTAAAAAATGCTTTAATTGGTCCTTTGCAAAGGTGTTGTAAAGTGTCGTAACACACTTTCACACTTTTCTAGGATTTATTTACTTAATTAGCTTAATGGGCCCCTTCTTAATAAAATGTATTTAAATTATACCTTATTTAGGTGTTGTAAAGTGTTGTAAAGAACTTTCACATTTATCTAGGTTGGTCTTAATTAATTATGGTTAATTGGAGTTAATTAACCCCTTTAATTCAAGTTTAAACCCTATTTATGACACCTCTTGAAGATCTATTCCGACACCCATGATTTAAATAATATAACATCTAATTGAGAAAAACTTAGGTCCTAGAAAATGGTGCCAGGTCCCATTCTCCCTAGGTGGAAAATGGGTCCTCCTTTGATAGGACCCCCCTTTATCAGTTGATTCTAAATGAGTTTTTAATGCTCTTTCCATCCCTCGGGGTTAGGTCTTGGAAAATTGAGCCAGGATCCATTCGCCCTAGGTGGCTAATGGGTCCTCCCTTAATGAGGATCCCCTTTTAAAATTTAATTCCAGTGGGAATTTAATAAATTTTACTTCCAGATATAGTGTCGACCAACCTTAATTGTTTAAAATTTGGGGTTAATTCACATTGTTTCTCCTAGCAATTATATGAGACATCCTAGAAAATTCAAGAGAGAATTATAGAGCATTACAAGAGAATTTTCAAGGTATTTCAATGCATATTTTAAGAGTTTATTGTAGTAATTCAAGATCATATCATCATGACAAGGGTTTAAAGAATTCATGTATGTTGTTGAGCTAAGGAAGTGGATGTAGCATTAAGGATCTACTTGCAAGCATTGTTCACATCTTATTCAAGGATCAAGATCTACATTCTTCATGGCCACTACATGCTAGTTTGTAAATTTGTTTCACAAGACATTATCCAAGGTGATATCAATTGCATATTTCATGTTTCATGCTTCATTTCCTTTATTTCATCATTTGGTTTAATTACCTACAAGGGGTTTGACTGAGGTAAACCCCCATTCACTAAAAAATAACAAGTTTCTCTTCCCTTGAATGTGTGATTGCAGAATTATAGATTGAAGATCAAGTGAAGCAAGTTTGGAGCAAAATTGTCAAAGTTGTCAAAGTTGCAAAAGTTGTCATCTAAAGTGCAAAATCAAAGATTTGAATCTACAAAATTATTTACAGACTTCCACAAGCTGATAAATGGGATTTTGAGAGTGCGAAAATCAAGGAACAAAACCTTGATCTTAGTTTCAGAAACCCTAAGAGGGACCCATTCGCCACTGAAGGCGAATGAGTCCTCTGTAGCCCAAAAATAGAAAGTTTTTGACGAGGTACATAGATTTTTATGTTCTAAAACTTCCCTCATAGTTGCTATAAAGTTAGGTATCATTTTTTATTGTTATTTGCATCTTTTATCCTTCATAATTGAATGTTTTAATAGGAGAAAGACTTAGTGGTTAATCATCTTGTTCATTCATTGTGGTAAACCTTACCTTTCACCAATAAACACACACAACTACCTTGAGGGCTTACATAATTTTAGGTGCACATATCTTATTATATATTTATCAATTGACACACATTCTTTGATCACACAATTGACCAAATTTTCTTTTTATTTATTACTATTTATAATATGATTGTATTTTATACCTAATATTATCTTATTTGATACATTTCACTTTAACTAGTCATTAAGTACAAATTAGTTTATATTTAATAACTTTATTTACTTAATTAGTTCTTTTATTACCATTATAAGATTTTTTAAAAAGCAGTATAGACCTATATAAACAAGAAGCTTAATTGAAAAAAATCAATTATTATAATAATTATATAAAGTTCCCACCTAAAACATTTCTAAAACAATATTTTTGTAAAAAGGGATATTAAAACACTATCTATGGGATGCCATAAATAGTGTTCCCCTATTTCTCTGTATCTGCTGGCAATGAATTTTCAATTGGCATGTAAGGCATTGTCGTAGGTGCTTCTGCAATAACTTTTCTAATAAACAAACTACTTGACCGGCAAAGACGCTGCAAATCAATTCTTGTAAAAACAAGACAAAAACTGAGAATAATACAAACAAAAAGTGGTGAAAATATTTGATATAAATACCATTAATGTCAATCTTAACAATTACAGTGTTTACGCCATTTTTGAGTCATCCCGGGTTAGTGAGACTTTTGAAAAACATAAGAAAAAGTTAATTAATCTAAATAGTTAATGCATCCATTTCAATACCTGCAACAATGAAATAATATCTACATTTCAATTAGAATTTCATGCCTCCGGCTACTTATTTATTTTCCTGAAGATATTCTTTTGCATTGAGCCAAAGTCTTGCATCCTTTAACAAGCTATTTATCTACTTCTATGCTTATTATTATTATATTATTGTATGGGATTAAATATATATTTTGTTAACTTAGTTAATGATCAAAGATAGAGTATGAAATGGTTTGTATATTTAAATAAGATGTGTTAATTTTAAGTTCTAAATTGAAGTGTTCTTTAATGAATATTTTTTATAACGTAAATATTCTTTCATGTTTCTTGTTGTTCTTTTGTTTTGTTTAAATGTACAAATGAGTGCCTTTGGCTCCCAATAGCTAATAGGAAAGGGAGAAAACTGACAATTTGAATTTGGGGTCAATCTTGAGTGGCTCATGATTGAACCCATGCATAATGAATTGATCCAAGATAGGGAAATGGAAATATGAAGATTAGGGGTGGATGCATGGAATTGTAGGTCAATAAGGGCAATTGTGTTGAAATGGATGCACATCAAAGTGAGAAACAAAATGTAATGACACTGAAAATTGCATATCTATGTCCTTTTCCCTTATGTTTTGGGCTTGTTTTTATTAGAGTGCATTTATGCAATAATAGGCTTACAAGTGACAAATTCTTGTATGAATTTGACTCATGACTTAATCTTATATCAATCCCATTATAACTCATCCCCAAATATTAATTCCCAATCTCTAGATCTTCCATTCACCATTCTAGATTAGATTCCTAGGTGCAAAATTGACCCATGTCATTTTTGCACTAATAGATTTGATCCTCAATTGTTTAAATTCAAATTTGGACCTTACCAACCCAATGCATGTTTGTGTTGATTTTTGTGCTATGTTAATGTGTTTAAAGACATGCACTTTCATCTAAGATAATGCTAGAATCATTGAATAAATAAAAAAAAAGAGCATGTTGCCATACAATATTTATAGTATACATTATGCTAGACCCATTATATGCTTGCTTGTTAATTTTTTATCATTGCTCAAAATCTATTGAATCAATATAATTATGTGTTTGATTGAATCAATCTAATTAAAGGTTTGACTAAGGAGAACATGATTCTTGCAATTCAATAGATTCCTAAAAAGTGTTTGTAAAGATTGATAATTTATTACTAAAAACCAGACATCAAAATATTGAAGTGAGCAAATTTGAACTCTCAAATTTTAGCTTTGTTCATTTCTATGAGTATAGGTTCATGTCCACATGCCAAATGATTGTCAAATGATTTGCATAGTTGGAGATTAGGATAGGAGACGTGGCCAGTGTTGTTGGACTGTAGGACATTCGTTACTAGTGTTGTTGGGTGTACTCCACCAGAATTGCAAGCAACAAGGGCCAGTATAGGAAAAATGCTAGATGCCAATGCAATATACTTTCTTTATTTTCTCTTCGCAAGGTTGTAGGTCTAAAAAAACATTATTCCAGGAATCGAAAAGAGCTCCAATAGTGCCTCATAGGGAGGAGTAGTTGTTGTCTACCCTTTTTCTTGTTTTCCTTTATCTATTACAATATTGAATTTAGTTGTATGCATGCTCTCCTTTATCTCTGGTTGTAGGGCTTAATTAGTTGCTCAAGTTTCATCTAGTGCATTACCTTATTTTCTCCTTGCACATTTGTGCGGTTTTTGAATGATAAAATTGTGAGTCGCGTGGTTTGGAACTCATAAGATGAAGGCGCCTTCTTCGCATGGTTTGGGGTAAAAGTCCTATTTTGACTCTATCTCTTATATAGTCTTCTAGTTATGATTGCTATATTTTAATTCTTAGATGATTATATATGCTTACATGCTTATTATTCATTATTTACTTATCAACTAGTTATGATTATCTAAAAATGTATTCTATTGTCAACCAATCTATTCTTATATCCTTATGCTTATAATTAATATATCTAACAAGGCATTCCTTCAATAAATTTCACCTTATAGGTCAATCAATTGAAGGGTGGGATATATATTCAATCACAAATATTCTCATTTTTGTATTGAGTGAGAAGTTACTCATAATATTTTGTACCTTGTCTTATAGGAGTTCATGAAACAACATATGTACAAGAAAATAACATGTAAGGTGAATCTTTATCCATTATGGATTGTAGGTTATTTTGTCTCTCATATATACTTTGTTTGAGAATATTCATACTTAAAGATGTACCATTCATAGCTAGAGAATCACATGCACACCTTAAATTGGGGGAAAACATAATGGTGAAAATGCATCATTGATTCATTTCCCCATTTAGTGTCTTATGCTTATTTTTATCTCTATTTTTATGTGCACACAATTCAAGTCTAATTGGCTTATATATCTTTTGATCATAATTCAATCATAATCATCAATCCAATGCTTTTAGACATTGATCCAACATCGTTGTTTGACCTAAATCATGTCTAGATAGCTATGAGGTTGTCCTTATAGGTCCATTTAGTGTCTTATGCTTATTTTTATCTCTATTCTTATGTGCGCACAATCCAAGTCTAATTGTCTTATATATCTTTTGATCATAATTCAATCATAATCCATAATTCAATGCTTTTAGAAATTTATCCAACATCATTGTTTGACCTATGTCACATGTCTAAATAGCTACGAGGTTGTCCTTGTAGCTATGATCTTGATCTAATTAAATGAAAAATAAAAATCAATCATTTTAGTCTTCTAGCCCCATTTTATATTTTAGACCCAAGTTAACCATGCACAAACCTTTACAATTTGTTGTTATGTTCATGTATAAAAATATATGTGTTTGCATGCATTTCAATAGATCACACAACACATGAATCAAGAATCCATCAATACAAGGGCATTCAAGAACAATCATTTACACTTGTATTTACCATGTTTGATCACATACTCATCTTAACACATGCAAATCAATTGTAGAATTTATGTGCATATTGGAAATGTGTTGCCTATTAAGGTATTTTTAGAATAAAGAGGATACCATTGCCTAGTAATCTAATTTCTAAGAATTCATAAGGAAGAATCTACATATCAGCAAAGATTGATTCCACATGCATAGAGTGAGTTCATAGCCATGAACAAGATCTAAAATAGCATTAAACCAACCAATCATAAGGTAGAGAAGAATATTCTAACTTTTATCCATACACACAACTGCCTTGATGGCTTACATAATTTTAGGTGCACATATCTTACTATCTTTATCAATTGACACACATTCTTTGATCACACAATTGATCAATTTTTCTTTTTATTTATTTCTATTTATAATATGATTGTGTTTTATACCTAATATTACCTTATTTGATACACTCCACTTTAACTAGTCATTGAATGTAAATTAATTTATATTTAATAACTTTATTTACTTAATTAGTTTTTTTATTACCCTTATACGATTTTTTTCCCCACCATTAAATTCATGGATTAATGATAAATACTGCAGGTGGATTACAAGTGAGATGTGGTAGGAAGTTCCCTTATTTCTCTGTATCTGTTGGCAATGAATTGTCCATTGGGATGTCAGGCGTTGCCGCAGGTGCTTCTGCAATTACTTTTCTGATAAACAAACTACTTGACCGGCAAAGACGCTGAAGATCGATTCCTGTATAAACCAGGCAAAAACTGAGAATAAGAAAAACAAAAAGCGGTGAAAATGTTTGATATAAATACCATTAACGTCAATCTTAACCATTACAGTGTATACACCATTTTTGAGTCATCCGGGGTTAGTGAGACTTCTAAAAAACATAAGCAAAAGTTAAATAATCTGGATAGTTAATGCATCCATTTCAATACCTGCAACAATGCAATAATATCTACATTTCAATTAGAATTGCATGCCTCCGGCTACTTATTTAATTGAACCTTAAGATATTCTTTTGCATTGAGCCAAAGTCTCTGCATTCTTAACAAGCTATTTATCTACTTCTATGCTTATTATTATCGTATGTGATTAAATATATATTTTTGATTAGCTTAACGTAATGATCAAAGATAGAGTATGAAATAGTTTGTTCATAAGACGTGTTAATTTTAAGTTCTAAATTGAAGTGTTCTTTGAATGAATATTTTTTTATAATTTAGACATTCTTTGATGTTTTTTTTGTTTTTCTTTTTTGTTTAAATGTATAAATGAGTGTCTTTAGATATTTTGAGATATAAGGAATAGTTACAAATGGGTATAAAGTTGGCTTCCAATATACAATAGAAAAGGGAGAAAATTGACAATTTGAATTTGGGGTCAATCTTGAGTGACTCATGATTGAACCCAAACATCATGAGTTGATCCAAGTTAGGGAAATAGAAATCTCCAAATTAGAGGTGGATGCATGGAAGTGTAGGCTAATAAGGCAATTGTGTTGAAATGGTTAAACATCAAAGTGAGAACAAAATGTAATGGCACTGAAAATTGCATAAGTATGTCCTTTTTCTTTATGCTTTGGGCCTGCTTCTATTAGAGTGCATTTATGCAATAAGAGGCTTACAAGTGGCATATTCTTGCATGAATTTGACTCATGACTTAAATCTTATATCAATTCCATTATAACATCCCCAAATATTGGTCTCCAATCCCTAGATCTTGCATTCACCATTCTGGATTAGATTCATAGATGCTAAATTGATCTATGTCATTTTTGTAGTCATAAATTTGATCCTCAATTGTTTAAATTCAAATTTTGACATTACCAACCCAGTGCATGTATGTGTTGATTCTTGTGCTATGTTGATGTATTTAAAGACATGGACTTTCATCTAAGATAATGCTAGAATCATTGAATAAATCAAACAATAAGAGAGCATTGCCATACAACATGTATAGTATACATTATGCTAGACCCACTACATGTTTGCTTGTTTTTTTTTTTATCATTTCTCAAAAGCTATTGAATCAATCTAATTAGAGGCTTGATTCAATCAATCTAATTAGAAGTTTAACTAAGAAGAACATGACTCTTGCAATTCAATAGATTCGTAAAAAGTGTTAGTAAAGAATGATAATTTATTACTAAAAACTAGACATCAAAAGATTGAAGTGAGCAAATTTTAATTGTCAAATTTTAGCTTAGTTCATTTCTATGAATATAGGTTCATGTCCACATGCCAATTCACTTTTACAGACACATTAAAACAATAAATTTGCAAATAAGATTGATGAGTGAATTGATTTTTCACATCTTTAACATTATTTTTCATCTCCAAAATTCAATTAAATATTACATTTAAACTAATTTAAATTTTATAAATTAAATTCAACATTTAACATTCAAATTCCAACTCTTAAATCTAAATTAATTATTTTTTAAATTAAGCTATAAAGAAAATATATTTTTCTAATAATCTGCCTAATCAGCCCAGCCATCTGACTAAGCTTTTCTCCTATACTTCCACATCCTCCTCTTCCTTCCAAACAAACAAGGATTCAAAACAGAACAAACAGGTGCATACTGTTTGTTATTTGAGCCATCCAAAACCCAAATAACAATATTTCCGGGTAACCAAAATATTATGAGGACAAATTCAATAGTTGGGATTGAGGTGAAAGTAGAACTACCTTCCTCAGCTGCAAGCTTTGTGAAAAGATGGAAGATATTGGTGCAAGACTGTTGACATGAGGAGGAACAGAGCTTCTTGAGAGTCTCCTTCTCATCGAGAGCATCTGTAGACAGACCCACCATCATCTTCTGAAATCCGCAAGCATTAATACACTCCTCAGATTCTATCCACGGTTTGATGTCCGTGTCTGCCACGATTTTAGAAGTCTGCAAACCCAGAAACGTTTCAAAAAAACTGAAGAACTAAAGATCTATACAGATGGCTAAAAATGCAAAGAAACTTCTAATTACTTGACATTTAAGATTGATCGTTCCATCTTCATCGGCGTATTTCTCTACAACACATCGATTTCCAGAGGAGGAAACTGCAAAAGCACAGTTATAAATGACAAGTTCTTCACATTGTAAATTCCCTGCAAACAAACAAATGATGGATGGAATTAGTTTATTAGTAAGATGAGAATACATTAGATGTATTATGTTTCAAACCCATTTACCATGGACAAAATTGGAGGGCAACAGCAGGAAGAAGAAGAAGCAGAGAGAGAAAAAGAGGCAGAGATCCATCCTGTGCAGCAGCTGCTGTTGTCCCTTTTCAACGTCCCACATCAACTTGGTTTAAGGACGTCATAAAAACCGTTAAGAAATTTCAGTTGGTCCTGACGGTTATTTCTTTTTCAGACCAACTTATTTGAAGTTTTGTAATGTAGAAACGATTTAAGTCACTAGATAATTGGTTGACATCTGTTAATTATAGTTTCCCGTCCAGCGTTAGATTTGGGGGATTGATTTAAGTCGAGCCATAGCTTTAAACGTATTAATATATATTCATCGTTGTTTCGCTTTAATTTTGTGATGACTTATTTTTAAATTGATGTGGATTGTGTATTTGAGAGGACAATGTAACTATAAACTTTATTTAGTATTCTATTTAGTATTTTTGTAGGGGAGAGGGGTTCATAGTGGAGTGGGGTTCAATAGTGGGGATAAAAGTAGTTCTGAGTGGGTCCCATAGTGGAGCACCTTAATATCTAATTGTAAATACTTTTTATCCATAAAGTACACAAACTAACAAATCATGTGATGCCACATCAGCGCACCAATAAAACATGACTTAGTGTACCACTATCGGTCTCACTTTTTTTTTGGCCTTTTTAGATACCTCAACAAAAAGCATGTTGATGCACGACATCATATTTGATGATGTGGCCTTAAAACGAAATATAGAAGCACGTGAGTTTCTAAATAAACTATTGTACAAAATTGGGAATGATTTGAAATGTCCACATAAGATTTTGAGAAACATGAAGTTAGGGTGCTCCGCTATGGGCCCCTCAACCCTAATGCATCTACTTCTTTGGCACATAAGTTAATTTCCGTTTTGAACTTATGTCACAACGACGTTTTAAAATAGTAGCCTTTCTTTTTAAAGTGTTATTGTAATTCAATTATTGACAATCAATTTGAGATGATTTTATCATGGTTTTGTGTATCGTTTTATTGACTTTCATGTCGCAATTCAAGATTGATCCTTGTCTTTATGTGAAATTATATATTTTGTTATTTCGATCAAATTATTTTTTGTATTTTCATGACAAACTAGAATATCAAAGTTTGAATGAAGGTTGTGCTATTCCTCCTATTAACATAGCTGTTACATGAGGAAAATGTGTCGGATGTGGGAGTGGGAGGCGATTTTAAAAATTCTGGTTTGGTTCACATTTTATGGTCTTGTGTTTTGCTAGGAGGTGTTCTACTTTCTCCACATGACTAGTCTATTGGTCCTTACTTTTTGTGTTATGGTGACTACAGGGGGTGGGGGTGGGCTTGTGGGGCTCCCCATTCCCATAGGTCTAGTGATTCATTGCAAAAAGTGGGAGTCGTGTCCCCTATTAAGGAAACATCTTTTTGCAATGGAATACCCTATTTCCTTCATGGACAAACTTATTGGTCAAAACTCCTCAAAATTGACATAGGGTTTTGCATCTCTAGTTACCTATTCAATGGAGGGAGTGGTGATGGATGTCTCAAATGATCTATTGTTAGAAGTGATTACAAGTGTGGATCTGGCGCTAGTCCCGATAAATTTTTGGCCTTTAGGCCTAATACAGATCAGATCCACAAATGGGAAAGTTCAATATAGAAGTTAAAAGGTTGTGTGCTCATCAACACAATGGTTGATGGGCTCTTTCTATTTATTTTTCCTAACAAGGAAGATATCATTAAATTCCCCACGGAGGCGCTTGGGCTCTTGATAACAACTTTAGAAATTGTTTGTCTCTTTGCAAATAGAAATTGGGACTAGACTCATCAACATATCTTGTCTCTATAGCCCTCACTTGGGTAAGGTTTCCTAGGCTCTCTCTAGAATTTTGGAGTCATAAAATCCTTCAATGTATTGTCAATTCCTTTGGTTACCTCCTTGTAGTGGACAAGGTTACTCACTAGAGATTGAGATTGGTCTTTGCTATTAATATAGTCCTCCCTACTCATATCACTCTCAAACCAAAATTTGGTAATCGAATCTAGCCTATTATTTATATGTGTCAATATTTACCATCAATTTTGTAAGCAATTTGGGCATCTAAGTGACAAATGCTCAAATAAAGTTAAATCCAACAACCAAAATATTGCTTCTTCCCCTTCGAGAAGTGACAACTATATGACATTACCCTCTAAATCTTTGTAGGCTCTCGTTTCTACTACTATTCCTCAAAGGATTGTTGGCTCCTTAGTAAAGTCTACTGAGAAAGACCAAAATGAAAGCTAATTGTACTCAAGTGTTTCTATCCCCCCTTTTGACAATTTGGGGGTGGCATGTCTAAAGAAGTTCTTGTTAAAGGCCTCTTAGGTTCAAAAGTTAAGATTCATGCTCTAAAGAGTTTTATTTTTGTGAAAGATAGTGTGATGCAAGAGTCTTTTGCTCGTAAGGCCTTGCTTGCACCTGTTCTATCCATTCCAGAGTTTGGAGAAAAAGTCCCCCTTATTCAAGTCTCTTACCTTCCTCTTGTTTAGATCAACTCTGCCTCTAAGGGTATTTCTCACATAAAAATGGAAGCCCTCTTGATCCTCTCCAAATCAAATTTGAATTAAAAAAAAGGAAAAAAATAGATTTGGGAATTGAAGATTCCATGGTTTGGTTCTCTTCCTTCTCCTCTTGCTAAGTCTACAGTTGGTCTAGAGGAAGAAGGGTGGACTCCAGTGAATGGGAAGCAAAAGAAAAATAAGAAACCTGATATGGGGGGAGATTATAGGTAGGGTAGACCATCCCATAGGGACACCCGAGCTAGGGAGGTAGCAAGGGATGTGGCTATCGGTAAACAAAATACCTTAGCTTTTTTAGGTCCAAAAAACTAATGAAATGTTAGTCAACCTCAACATGAGACGACCCCTTCTTACTCATGGTAAGAGGGTCTTAAGTGTAATATGTATTCTTTGTTGTATGTTAACTAAAAGGAATCTTTCCTCGAATATAAGAGGCTTAAAAAAACCCTTTAAGAAGCACCTTCTAACATGTTGCACATTGTGGAAAATAAGGTGGATATTCTCATGATTCAAAAAACTGAAATGATTGATTCTATGTTTACTCAGATAGCTAAATTGTTTTTTCCTTTTGTGGAGTTTTGTGTTTCCCCCGCAAAGGGTGCCTCAGGGGGCCCACCTGTCCTTTGGAATTCTAGCATTTTAAAGGGGTGGAAAGGCCAGTTTAGTAAGAATAGCCTAATAGTTTCTTTTGAGATCTTAGGTAAATCAACTAAATGGAACCCGTGTGAGGGGGAAAATCATAGATCCAAACAAGATTGAATGCAATTGAAATCACAATCTAATCTAATATTAAGAGCATAAATCTAAGATCGAATCCTACACTTACAAAATGAAACTAAGCTATTGAAAACACATTAAAAAATCCTATGATTACTTAATTGAATTAAAAAAGAAAGCAAATTGTTACCATCCTGTATCAGAGTTTATTCGCTTGATGTTGGATTTCTCATATCATTGCAAAGCCTCCATAGTTCATGTGCAAAAGCTTGAAGAATGATGCTATTGTTGGTTGATCACAGAAATGTTGAAGCTCTAATGGTGGTTGTGAATGTCTACAGTACTTCATTGTGCAAATGATGTTGGCTCTTTCATCACTTTTTTTGTGAGGAAAGAGGTTTGTTATATAAAAAAGAGATTCAAAATAGATGATTAGGATTAAACAATGTCGCATTAAGATCGATAGTCGAAGGTGTTGAGAGGATTTAGACAAGAGAATATTGTGCAAAGTAGATTGCAAAATTTGAGTGATTGAGAAATAGATTGGCTAGTGAGAATTTAGATTGACTAGTCAGGATTTAGATTGATCAATCAGGATTTAGATGGCTTAGTTAGTAATTTAGATTGATTAGTCAACAAATTAGATGGCTTAGACAACAATAACAATTTGCTCAATCAGAAAGGGTGAGGAAAATTGATTAATTGATTTAATTAATTAATTCCTTTTTGGAGTTGGACATGCAAATCAAGTTTGAGTTTTGCAAACAAAGTTGCATTAGTTTGATTTGATTTTTGATGAATGATTTGAATAGTTTGATTGAATAATTCAAATTTTGGAGGGAAAGTGTAGTAATTAAATTATTATGATTTAATAATTCAATTAACTTAGGGGAATAATGTGATTTAGCGAAGTAATTAAATAATTGGTGTTATTTAACTAATCGGGATGAAAATAAAGTGAGTTTTGGACTTCAATAAATAAATTTAATTTATTTAATTGGTCGAAATGATGAAAATGTGAATTAATCAAATAATTTCATTTTATTCAATTAATAGCAGAAATAGGTTTTTTAGGAATTTATTAAATAAATGAAATTTATTTATGTGGATGCTAAAATCTGCAAGTGTGTTACCTAAACAATTTCATGTTGTTAGCACAAAAGTTAGTTTAAATCAGCAAACTCAAACATCTCTATGAAATATAGAATCATGTTAAACAATGCAACTAATAAAAACAATGCAAAAACATGAATCATTCCTATCCCATAGTGGATTGGTGCAACTTAGTTGTGTAGAAAGCTGCCCTTTCCCAATCCATGATAAGCAAGATGCCAAGATGATGAGATAGACAATGAGATGCTTGAACTCAAGTTGCCTATAGTGTAGATGCTTTCAAAATGTGTGTAGATTGTAGATGATGAAGAGCAAGATTGATTCTCAAATGAAGAGAGTAACCTTGCAATGAGAAAGTGTTGTGTGTTGTGGATGTTGTGTTGAAATTCTTTGCATTTTATAGATTCAAGATTAGGAAGAGTGATAGACTTGGATGAATGTGGGATCATTCATGAGCCAATGACAAGATGCCACTTGTCAAAGTGTGAGAGGGTGAGGAATGTGCAAGTCTTGGCCAATGTGCCAATTTGAAATTCAAATTTGGATGAAATGACATGTTTAGGGGGGATGAAAGGTGCAATAAATGCCATGTTTGACTTGTGCAAATAGCATTTAAAACCTTGTTGGAAGGGACAAGTCCCTTTTGGGGGGAAGATTCAAATTGGAAGAATATTCCATTTTGATGCCATTTTGAATGTAATTGGAAGAAATAATAAATCAAATAAATTATTTATTGGTGCAAGTGGGTGGGTTAGTTAAGACTTTGGATTTGACTCTAGTTGAGTCAAAAGCTAGAGAATGATAATCATGATTAGAAGTTAATTAATGTAGATTAATTAACTTGGATGATATTAAGAGGTGACATTTGATAAATCAAATGAGAAGAACTTTAAGGATTTGATTAAATAATTTAATTTATTTAATGAACCTTAGGAAATTAATCAATAAATTATCTTAATTGATTAATAGGAGAATTCGATGCATGATGTTAGTTTTGCATGTCTACAATTTAATTAGTCGAAAATGATGACAAGGTGAATTAATTAAATAATGTTGTATTATTCAATTAATGGAGGAAATTAAGGTTTTGGATACTTTTTAATGTTGTTCGATGTTATTTAGGGTGTGTGATAAGTGTTAGGTCAATTTTACATGTCTACATTTTGCCCTTCTTTGATACAATGTATTGGTTGCTTTGTTTCAAAGATTCTATTTTTAAGATCAAGTTTTTGAAAAAAAACATTATGCCCCACTGTGCCCTGATGTTTAGTGGAATGATGGTAGGAATCTGTGTTGCTCCCTCGAGAGGTTGGCTAGAAATTTTGAGTTTGAGTTTAGGCTCATGACCTTGTTCTATTTCATTTCTGATGTGTTTTGGATGAAGAATTAGGTCTATAGGTCCTTCGTTTCTCATTCTGATGTTCCTGGGAGCTTGTAATTTGAAAGTAGGAAGATTTTCTAAGTAAAAATTAGGGTTTCCTAGCTGAAATTAGGGTTTCTTGAGGTTAATATAGGAAATTAGGCTTCTAATTGGCTCATTTGTGCTTTGATCCTTATGCTAATTCTTGTCTATGGATTTCCCATTCTGTCAGTTGTCAAGGAGCAATGACAAGGATTCAAGGAGCCCCACATCGTTCAAGCCTGGTTCGAGAGTTTGGATGACTCACAAGCGTTGGTGGCTCAGTATGTACCTTCTCGCTTCTTGTTTTCATCTTGGTACATTCTTGTATTGCTTGTACAAAGTTCATGGAGTCAAAAGAATTTTTTTAATGATTTCAGAACATCCGCATCATTTTCCTTGCATTTGTTAGGTAGGAAGCTCACACTTGACATCAAAACTCTCACCCTTGCCATAAAACCTCGCTTTTGACTTAAACCCTTGCATTTGATTCATGTGCTTTCCCTAAAACCTTGCTTTTACTCTAAAACCTTAAATTTGTTTGTTGTTTTCACTGTTTCCTCACACTTGCTAAAGAAACTCACCCTTGGTTTAAACCATTACATTTGATTTTATCGCCCTTGTTATAAAACCTCGTGCTTTCTTTAAACCCTCGCTTTTAACTCTTGCATTTTCAAGTAGCATTTTCTCTAAATCTATGCACTTGACTTAAACCCTTGCATCTGAAAGTAGGATTTTCTCTGAATCTTTGCACTTGACTTAAACCCTTGCATTTTCTTTGAATCTTTGCATTTGCAAGTAGCATTTTCCTGTTTGTCATCCTAAGTGTCGTTTGTCATATTTTTGTGTCATTTTATGTTGCTTTACATGTTCAAAGAGAAACCCTAACATTGTGGGTTAAAATGATTGCAAGTGGTCCTCAAACCACTGCAGCTGAGGGAGAGACAACCTCGGGACCTATTTGATCCAATTGCCCCTTTCGGTGTTCTAGAGTGAGAATTTATAGATGCAATTGGACTTTTTTATATTTGTTACATGCCTCCCATTTGAACTCACACAATGATGATGACCACACTCATGGAGTGGTGGAATTCAGAGACATCCTCATTTAATTTGCCTATAGGAGAGGCGACTGTTACCCTCAAGGATGTGTAGAGGATACTCCACCTTCCTATCCATGGTGAGCTCATTAAATATCATGTTTTATGTGGTACCCACACCATGTGGTGTGTGTTAGGTGTTAGACACTTGGAGGTGTGCCAGTTGGAGATTGATCTCTGAGTTTTTTAGTAGTGTAGACCTTGTTCCGTTTGTCCTATGTGGTTTGATTTCAGGACTAGTTGTTCTTAATAAGAGAGGTCAGTAATTTCCTATGGGTTGGGGCATATGAATTGAGAGTATCTTCAAGCATGGGGCGAGGTATGCTTGGGGTCCATGTCTTCTAGCCCACCTTTATAGAGATATGCATGAGGTTGTGTATCGAGGTGGGAAATCTATTTTTGTAGGTGTTTCTCTTTTGCATGTTTGGGCTTGGGAGCACATTGCAGTTTCTCGACCTGACGGTATATAGGATCATACTCTTGATGATCCATACTCGTATCATTATGGATATTTCATGCACTACACCTTGCGTAGGGATCTTCCCTATTGGCACTGTGTTTTCGATGAGATGTCAGGTTTTGTGTGGAGACCTTATATGGGTTGTGAGGCATGGCCGAAGGATCTAGAGCATCTTGTTTACTGTCGAAATACTTGATGGTTGATTGGTTGTTCTTATTCCATGCTAGAGCATTACTTACCATCCATAGAGCATGTTGTTAGTTTAGAGAGAGATAGGGCCAATTTTCTGATGCTTATGAGGCTCAGTTCATTTAGACCACTAGGGAGGTCTATGCATGGGGTCACCAGGCAGACAAAGATACTATCATTGCTAAGTTCAAAGCACTTGCCCCAGTTGGTTGGGGTTCGCCGGTTGGTTTAGCAAATCCAAGTACTACTCTTGATTATGAACAGTAGTGGGTATGACGTAGGCCATTGAGGTTCACATATCTTGGGGGTGATCCAACTTTTGGAAGAGAAGGTGTTATAGGTCATCACAGGGAGTGAAAATGTATTGAGGTTCTTATAGATTAGTTGGATAGGGCCCGACGTGATGGGGCATAGGGTGGTTAGGATGAGCACATGCCTCTGGCATAGGGTCATGGATAGGTTCTGGGTCCTCCTCCACCACCTAGGGATGTAGATATATTGTTAGTTCAAATGAGTGGTGCTAGAGACATAGAGATAGACTGGTGACAGGCTGTAGAGGCTCAGGTAGACATTTTGAGGGTTGAGAAAGATAGTGAGAGTGATCGATGACATCCTATAGAGGCTCAGGTACATTTGCTTACGATAGAGAGAGATAATCTCAAGGCAGAGTGTGATAGTTTAAAAGCAGAGCAAGATCGTCTATTACAAATGTCTACATACTATCAAACCTTATATGATGCTACCATTCCTAGGCCTGCTCGACATCCACGTTTCAGAGAGCCTAGTGGTGTCAGCGATGGCGGTGGTGTTGGCGGGGCAGGTGATCAGTCTATGAGATAGCCAGATCCTTTTGGTGGTCCATAGCCTAGTTTATAGGGTTTTGTCCTTCCTATCGGGTTCTTTTTATACTTGATCTTTATGTTGTTTAATGATCAAAGACATGTGTTTTGTACATATATTCATTAGCCTAGTCGAGACCTTGTATATATGCTATGATTTTGTATTACCCTATCACACTTGTTTCACTGATGATGATGTACTTATGAGATTCACTCTTTTGATGATGATATGTATATGAGATATACCTTCTTCAATTTAGCTTCATTTTATGCTTCATGGATGACAATATATGATGGTGTATGTTTATATATATTTTTGTACTTTTCTAATGTTTGCATATGATGTGGATGAATGAATCATATATTGTTTCATATGATTTTTTGTATGAATGATCAATATATCATTTTT
Organism: Sequoiadendron giganteum; assembly: GCA_007115665.2. Lineage (NCBI taxonomy): Eukaryota > Viridiplantae > Streptophyta > Pinopsida > Cupressales > Cupressaceae > Sequoiadendron > Sequoiadendron giganteum. The sequence goes on along the minus strand of CM021106.1, from coordinate 325,710,725 downwards.
ATATATGATATTTGTATGATGTTGATATATGATGGATGTATGCCCCATACATGATACGTGATGTTTTTATTGGTATATTATCATCATGTGATATGTACTGACGATATTGTGGATGCGGGATGGATATGCTACTAATGATATTGCTATGCAGGATGGATGCTAGTTAGAAAAAATATTATGATAATAGATAGAAATGTGATGTTGTTAGTAGTGGATGATGTTTCTTTCGCTTGCTTGGAGACTTCACAATTTTGAACAATATTGTTTGATGTAGTAACCAGATACAATGCACTAGGGTATTAATGACCAAGGTGACTTTGTATCTATTGTGTGGACTTTGACTCTACAAACAAAGAGTAGTGTTGCTCATACCGGGCATACCATTTATTTTTTTAAAGTATATAATCGGGTTGTGTTATGAACTTTTCAGACTAGTCACATAGAAAGTATAGAACACCTAACATGCAATTTCTCCACGAATTGTTTCAACACAACTTTCATATACTCAATAAAGAAAGTATTCACCATGGTAATATTAAAAAAATATCTTACAAATGACAAATCAAAATGATGTTCAATTTCCCCCATTCCTTCTTCTCTAAATCCTTATGGACATCCTCAACAGATCTTGGGAATGAGTCAATAAAATAAATCGAAAAGATAAGCCTATAAATGATAAAAACAAAGTTGTAGTATCACTTGCCATATCTGTTTGGGGTGGGGCTATTATCCAATTTTGATCATGTCTATTGTAGGAATGGATCCGTGAAGGCATATCTTAGGATTTTGTTGGGAATTTTCAAAAGGATAGGTAGTTGATACTTTGTGTTTGTCTTCATTTGTTTTGTAGGTGAAGCTTTGCGATTGTTTTTTTTGAAATTTCTAGCTTTTGATGTTTTCTTTGTTTTTTTATTTTTTTTTGTGAAAGGGTGAGTGTGATGATCTGTTTATTATGGGTGAAAATTTTATTGTGGATTGTGATGATTTGTTTATTATGGGTGAAAAGTTTATTGCGGATTGTGATGATGGAGATGGGAGTTTTTTATTTTCTAAGTTTTATGATGATGTTTTTATTGTTTTCAAGGGACTAACCTAGGGCCTTAGGGGATCATCAAAGATAAGCCTTTTCTACATTATACACACAGAGGTTCGTAGTTTGCTTGGTTTGGATGTTCTTGACCTTTTCTGTTTTGTGAATGTTTTTAGATTTTGTATTTTTCATCTATGTTTTTGTATTTTGAATTTTTGACTAAGTTGAAATAAAGCACGATGGAAACATAAGGAGACTGACCTAAGGTCTCAGGTGCTATTAAGCCTTGCCTACATTGTACACATAGATACCATGTAGTTCGACCGTTTGACGCAAAGAATAAACTATTTTTGGATAAACAACATTAATAATATGGATTGATATTCCACTTATATGTCTAGAGGATATGTTGCAAGAAATCTACTTCAACTAGCTGCGAGGTTCAAGAAAATTTTGATATCTTACATTTTTTGAGTGAAGGAATAACCCAATGATGTTTGTTTTCAGTGTTTTTTGAATGTTTTTTATTTTTTCTATTTTTGGATTTTTTATTTTTATAGATGTTTTTGACTTTTTTTTAATTTTTGACCATGATTGGACATTGCAAGATCTAATCCATGACCTGATTCGAGAAGTTTCCCCTAGTTGGATACAAGACTTCTTTTCTTAATAAGTAACAAGCCATGGTTGGAGACAGGTTTTATTTTGGGATAAATGGGTGGATGGTGTGAATGTTGCAAATATTATTGATAGATAATGATGCAAGTCTTATTCAAACATAGCACCTGTTTGCTTCATTTTCACTACAATACCTATTCAAGAAGTGCCACAAATTAGTTTTCACTCAAAGAACACTTTATTTCTCTTTACTATTTTTATTTCTTTTTTATTTTTTTATATTTTTATCCTTTTTTTCTATTTTTTTAATTTTTTACCCTTTTGCCTAGGGTGTAAGATATGTTGAAAACTTGGATTGATATTTCACTTTGTTTTTCTAGAGGATATGTTGCGAAAAATCTTACTTGAACTAGTTGTGAGGTTCAAGAAACTATTGATATCTTAGAATTTTTGAGTGAAGGAATAATCCATGTTGTTGGTATCTTTGAAGGTTACCTTGGTAGTGTGTTGGTGGTACACCTTGTTGTTGGAATGAAATTTTTTGAAGGTTACCCTGATAGTGCTAAGATACTGAAAAGTTGGATCATTGATATTTCACTTTGTTTTTCTAAAGGATATGTTGCAAAAAAGCTTACTTGAACTAGCTGTGAGGTTCAAGCAACTGTTGATATCTTAGAATTTGGAGTGAAGGAATAATCCATTTTGTTGGTATCTTTGAAGGTTACCTTGGTAGTGTGTTGTTGGTACACCATGTCATTAGGATGAACTATTTTTAAGGTTATCCTAGTAGTGCATTGGTGGTATACCTTGTTGGGACAAATCGGGAAGGGTACCATGTGGCACACCTTGTTGTTTGGACAATGTCTAGATCATAACATGAGTTAGAAGACATAAATTGAGATTTATTCTAAAGCAAGATGTATGTACTTGCACCCCAGTGTCTAGAAATATAGGTAATGGGTTATCTTGTGATAGGATAACATGTTTGGATAGAGTATGCCCCTTTGGACAATGCCTAATGGCTCATATAATGTTGGATAGGATAAGATCAATGATAGTGACTCATTTCAAGATGTTTTCCATATGCAAGTGTAAAGTGTACATCAAAATTTTTTCAAGATCAAGATACGTTGGATTTGGATGAAAATGGATTGGATTTATTATGGATAGGTTGAGATGCTTTCTCCTGAAATGGTGCATGTAGATGCTCGATTCTTACACATGATGTATGTTTTCCAAGTTTTCATCATGGTACTTGTCCAAAGTGTCACCATAGTGGTTTTCACTAGAAGAAATTTTTTCTCTTGATTATTTTCTTGTTTTTAATTGATTTTTAATGTTACATAAGATGCATGTTTACCAGGTTTTCATCATGGTGAAATTTTTTTGCTCGTGTTGAACCACTTGGTGGTGCTGATGTAGATGTTTTTGGTGCTAACATGGTTGTTGTTCCTATCATTACGTGCCAACGATTTCTTGCTTGGAGTAGTTATTTTGCTAAGATGCAAGTGCTTGAGTGTAACCCCTGATAATTATTGTCTTCTTTGTCAATATCAAAATTAACCTTACCTTAATGCACACATCGTGATAGAGTTCCCTTAGAGTCCTTATGATAAAGAGTTTCTACCAACACTTGGTTAATGTGAGATATGGATATATTTGATGGAAAAATGCATTGAGGGATATAATTTTTGGATGGATTGGTTGAGATTTTAAAAACCTTTTATTTTCCAAACTTGGGATGATGAGCAACAATGGGTGGATATGTAGATTTTATTGGGACAAACATCTTGATATACCTTGTAGGTCACTCTTTAAGCTTTCTTTTACATTACTAGAATTTTTTGATGGATGAACTTCCCTTTTTTATTTGCCCCATAGTTTCTTTGACTAATGGAGTTTGATAGGGATGATTTTATTGCTTTTTCTTTTGTATCCATTTGAATCTTTCTTGTCCATTTTGTTTTGCTAATTATTTTGCTTTAATGACCTGTTTTGTTCTTAGGTATATATTTTTCTCTTGTTGTTGATCTCAATCAAAGGGTTGAAATATATGTGGATGACGATTCATGATATGGCTAGTTGTAGCATTGGTAGCAATTTCATTATAAGGACTCTTCGCGCTCCCTATGTCGATACTTGCATTAGATAAAGTTGCCCTCAATATTATAGAAGTATTCCCGATATGTTTAGATCGAAGACTTTGATGCTTAGGAGTTCCAATAATATGTACTAGTTCTAGGATACCCTATTCATGTAGGCCTAATCCTGTGTCTTGATAATGAATCCGTTGAGGAATTTCATTTGCAATAGGATGTCTTATCTTGGAAACAAGGTGAACATTAGTCCTTCTCTGCTCTGTTGTGGATCTTCAAATGTGATAGCTTCTTTACTAATAGCATCCTTCATAAGGGGGATAAATTCTTGATTTATATTTTCAACTTGATCTTGTGAAATATCATATTTTTATGGCCTTTCCAAATATATCGGTGCTTCTTTGACTGTTATATACCCAATGTTCTACTACTCAGGATTGTCAGTTATCTTTGCTGATTTTAGGATACTGTGCTCCCTATTTTCATGCTCAATGTTTCAACCTTCCTGGAGGATGTTTTTGACCTTAATGCTTCTTCTTGATCAATTTTAGGTATGTCTATAGATTATTCTATACTTTGATCATGTGTAAAGATGTTAAGACTAGGTGAATCTTGTTCCTTGGTAATGCTATCAAGAGTTTGAGACTCTTTTTTTGGAGGAAGATCATTTGCATGTCCATTAGGAGTAAGCATCTCATGGGTAGATGTATGTGCACTTGGTGTATATATTTTTTCTTCTTTTGGAAAACCTTGGATGTCTTGGAATACATCTACCAAGTCATTACATAGTATTTTGATAATAGAGATTCTTGATCTTGACTTTGTATGGTATCATCTTTGATATGCTTTGGATCACTTTCTTGAAATGGATCAATTTCAAAGAAGGTATTTCTTGTAAAGGATCCTTGGATTTCTTCGAAATGTGGACATATAGGTGATAGCTCTTGGCTTAGATTTTCTACATTGGGTATAAGTGTGGGATTAAGAATCTCTTGATCATCAATATGTACTGGGCCATGAGATTGGATGATGTCAATATATCTTGGATTGGGCCATTGCTAGATTTGGGTGATTGATTTCGATCATGCTTTGGACTAAATTCTTGATGTATATCCTCTTGCTCACTGGATGATGTAGAGACATTGTCAATGTGATCAGTGATAGATAGCTCTTGATCGTTGTTTTCAAATTTTGAGGTTGAGACATTGTCATTGTTGTCATTCGTTTATGGAATTTGAATTTCATTTTTAATATCTCTTTCTCTTCGATCAATAAGGTCTTGGATGATTATTTTGAGTGTAGCACATCTGCTCATTCTGTGACCCTTGATTTTGTGGAACTCACATCGTTCATACTCATTATACCAAGGGATTTTAAATTTTGGTTCACCATAAGTTGGAATAACATTAATTTTGATAATTTCCTATTGTACTTGTTCATGCATGATTACCTCTAAAGTTTCTCCCAAAGGGGTGAATTTCCTTCCTAATTGGTAATCTTTCCTTGATGGCTTTTCTTGATATTTTGCTCTTGATTTTGTGAAACTCCTTGATATTGTGTTTGAGGTACATTTTGATATTAAAATTGAGGTACACCTTGGTGTTGTGGAACTTTTGGATACTCTGATTGAGGTACATTTTAATATTGCACTTGGGGTACACCTTGGTGTTGCAGAACTTCTTGATACTGCAGATATTGGAAGTGTTGTTGATGTGGATATTGAGGTGTTTGTGGAATGATGTCTATTGGTTGTGGATATGTAATGTTCTAACCTATAAGTCATTGATGATACATCATATTTTGATCTTATTTAATTTCCTCAATTTTTTCATAAATTTTATTTAGGAAAATTTGATGTTTTGGACCTATTCCTTGATGGGAATTTTGAAACCGCTGATGTTGTTTCCCTACTTGATGTTGTGACCCTTGATAAGAGTAATTTAGGCAATAGATCAAAATATTTTTGGGATGCTAGTGTTGTTCTTGCTTTCTTCCATATTTTTCCCGTGTTGTGATCTTGTAGTTATCATAAACAACTGCCAAGGTCTTGTGACTATTTTCGTGACTTCTAACTTATGGAAAAAATTGGCCTATTGGTGCAAAGCTTAGATAGAAATTTTCTAGTTGATTGGATCTAAGGGTGGTCCCCTCCTTGAAAAACGTACATAGAAATGGTATAGTGTATTTTCATGGATGTGATATCTTCTCAAGATGTATCGTTTGGTGAATTTTTTTGTAGGGTGGTTCTTTGGAAGGTAGAGTATGGATTTCCTGTTAAGGATTTTTCTTTTCCTAGATCTAAGGATATTTTACTTATCGAAAGTCATGAGAGATGTATATCTATTTCCACATAGGTGGTGGTAACATAGGTCTTTCAGCTACTATGTCTTCTTTCTCTTCCTCTTCATCTAAGATGATTGTTGCATTGAGAAACTAACAGGGTGTTTCTTTCTTCTCAAGTATGAAGGTTCTTAAAATGCTAATGATATCAGTTTGTTCCCCTTCAATGTGTGTGAGACTAGGTTGAAGGATTGGTGCTACAGGGTTTGGTTGTTGAATTGGAGAAATTGGTCACCAAGTGGTCATAAAGTGTAATGGTGTTTTAAGATGGTTGCTATGAAGCTCAAGACCCTAAGGTTTGAGTGTTGTTTTGGAATGGTGCTACTTTTTGGAAATTAAAATTTTGAAGGACTAGGGTCGATATTTCACTTCCTTTTCTACAGGATATGTTGTGGAAAAGCTTACTTAAACTATCTGTGAGTCCCAAGTAATTGTTGTTATCATAGACGTCTGAGTGAAGGAATGATTACAGTGGTTTGTTTGATTTTGATTTCTAACAAGTAGGATGGAAATAATGGATGAGGGACTATGTGACTTATCTAGTTTTCCAATTGTTTTGTTCAAACAAGGGTCCTATAAACAAACTCAATTTTTTTTTGCAATTATCATCAAGATAAAGCAATAGAACTGGTTTTAGAGCAAAATGCACAAAACTGTGAGAAAAAGCGGTCAAATTTATCAAGTGTAGCAAAAAATGTGTGAAGTGCTTAGGTTTCAGGGAAGCAAGTGCAAGTTGGAATGAAAAGTGCAATTGTTGTGTGTTTTTGTCAAATGCAATGCTTACTCAGGCGGGTAAGTGCAATAATTTCGGTCCACATTCAGGGGAAGTGTCATGTTTTAGCTTTAAAACAAATAGCCATTATTTTCTTAGAATAGGTACCTATTTTGAAGTGGGTACTTGTTCCAAAAGGTTTGAAACTTAAAAAACATGTTTTACATTTGCATTTAGGCTTAGAAAAGGCATGGGAACCCAACACTTAGGCTTAAAACTACAAGTACAAGGTCATGGAAATTTCAAGAGAAAAAACTAACTTTGGCAATATATCAGGGTATGTGCAGGATCATGATGGGCCAAAACATGGTGATATGTAAGTGTTATGATGGCCCATATGGCTGACGACATTTTTTTACCCAAAATTGATGAAATGAAAAAGGATTTTTAAAGGGTATTCTAAGCTTTCCACCAATATAAATTATGCTTTACTTTGAATTTAATAAATCATTATTATTCATTTTCTATTTGAATTACGACTAAAGTCCTGATTGATAGGCTGATTGAAAAAATCTATAGCTTTCAAATGGTATCACATTTTTTGAATCCGAAACATGTGTCACATTCTATGCTTTGCATACTATAGGATTTAAAAAAGAAATGAATTTCATGAAGTTTTTACCAAGTTAAAGTGGTCAGACATACGAGTTTTTTTTTTATTATTTAAAAGTTGTAATAAAAAATTCATAAAATTAATAATTTACTTGGAAAAAAATTACAAAAAAATATGCATCACATCGGAAGATGAGTCCTCTACTTATATCTAAAATATTATAAAAAAATATTATCATTTTGTTGTGGTTAGGATGGTCAGACAGACACCTACTTCTTATTTTTCCTTGAAATTTAAGTACTACTGCATTGAAATTTTCAAGTTTTACCAAATAGATTTAAAAAAAAAAAAAACCTAGTAGTTTAGAAACTACATTCAATTTTCTGCAGATTCTATTCTTACATATTTTTTAAATAATATAGATAACTTATTCAAAATTTTACGTCAAGTTTCCTAACTCTGATTTTCTAAAATTTCATCGCCACTTAAGGGCCTATTTTTTCCATGATGATCCTACACATACCCATCAAATGAGGCTTTTAAATTTATTTTTTTAATGATTTGATTATTTTTTCTATTTTTAACTAATTTATGAGGAAATAGGTCCATAAACTCAAAATGCTAGGTTTTTGTATATTTTTAATAACTTTTAATTTGTTAATTTTATCATTAAAAAAATTACATGGAATCAATCTATAAACAATTATTTACACAATGAAAAAAAGAAAATTCAGAAAATGATAAGTTTAGGTCAAGTTATGGTGTCCGTACACAAGGGTTTTAAAAACAAAAAATTAGGCCCAATCAAAAATTAATAAACAAAAAATATTACAAATTTTTTTATAAAAAAATATCCTCATCAATCTTCATTATAATATACATCTTTCCCCAAAAGGAATTACAAAAATACTTTTATTTATGTCAAATTATGGTGTCCATACACATGCATGGTATGGTCCTTAAAAAGTGACTTTTAAAGTGGTTTTTAGACATGCATATTAAAAATTATTTTGTATCATCTCGATATTAGAATAAATTAGATTTTGAAAACAAGAATCAAAATACTAAATTTCATATTATTGAACTTTTTAATGATTCAATGTCCAACTGCTTCAAATTTTAAGATCAACTATGACAAATTCTAAAAATTAGGAAAAGTACTTCCACTTTTTGAACATTTTGTGGACCCAACTTCTTGCACCTACCCGAGAAAAATTGAGTTTCTTTAGGAAAATGCAAGAATCTTCAAAGCAAGTGTGTCAGTTTCTCAAAAGAAAATACAAGGAAATAAAAGCAAGTGTGCGAGTCCCGTAGAAAATGCTCAGTTTATGTCAAATGCAACTAATTTTCATGAGTGCAGTTTCTAAAACAGAGAGAAAATTCAATAAATTTTTGGAAACTACTTGAACCACCAAAAACATATACAAACAAGGGAAAGAGGATTCCCTAAATACGCTCCTAGGGTTTTCCACCTAGGAGCTCTTGGTTGAGAAATGGCTCTCTTTCCACTTTGGTGATATACCTTTTGGTGATTTCATTCAAAGGAAGGGGTTGATGTATGAAGGTTGTGATGTGTGTGATGAACTGTGTCTAAGTGCTGAAATGTAATGAAATAAACTAACTAAGAAACATAAACCAAATGTAAACCTAAGCTACATGCAATGTAAACTAAATAACCTAAATGCTTGCAAACAAAAAGGAAATTGGAAATAACAGAACTTGTGCACCTGGGTATTGGAAGTTGCAGATGAGGAGTCCCAAAATATATTGGAATCTATGAAAAATCTTCACAGGGACAGTTACTCCAAGTTGGGCGACCTAGTCCTCTTGTTAGGAAAATCTGCCGAAGTGGGTAACAAAAAATGTAAAAATCCTTGAAACACAAGCTAAGAGGGACTAGGTCGCCATTGTTGGTGACCTAGTCCTCTTTTGGATTCTTGAGAATCTGGAAGTGGAGATTAGGGCCTTTGGTCTACACTTTGAGTCTTGATAGGTGTCTAGTTCAGATTCTTTAAAAAATGGGCTGAAAGAGGTCTCCAAGCTTCAACTAGGCCTTAGTTGATTTGAATGCCTTTGGTGAGTTGAGAACACCTTCCTAGCACCTTTCTTCTTGACAAACCTGCATACAAAAACTTGCAAATCACACATGCAAAGAGGAGACAAGGATTAGGGTTAGATAATAGGTGTTTTCCTTAGTCAAACCCCTTTGATGATAATCAAATCCAAATGAGAAATAAGGAGAGGAAAGGATGATTGAATGACAAAGCAATGCAAGCACTTACCAAATCCTTTGTTGAAGATGTCTGCAACATGCAAGAATCAACTCCAATGGATATTGCTTGAGGTGCCTTGTGCTTGAATGCTTTCTTAGGAAGCTTGAGTGCAAGAGTGCTTGTGAAGTTTGAGTGAAGGTGAAAAATGAGACTTTTTAGGGGAAAAATGAGGGGGAAAACACTTATTTATACAAGATAAACCATAATTTTCTCGAAATGCAACATGATAGGCCGACACTAGGGTTCTAGAGGAAAAATTCCCATTAGGTTTTGATTTAATTTTTAGATTTATGCCAAAAAGGACTAGGTCGCCCAAGGTGGCAACCTAGTCCACTTAGGAAATTTTAAGTGGTGGTAGAGAATAAAATAATGTTTAATGAAGTTTATTAGCTTTGCCTCCCGAAACACACTTTAATCGGGCCTAAAAGCACATTAAGGGGAAAAAATAGCATAAGAAAAGGGTTAAATTAGGGGTGACAAGCCTAGGAAAGTGTGAAAATGCATTACAACACTTCACAACACTTTGTCACAAAGGTTGGAAAGGGGTAAAGAGAGGTTATTTAGGTGAATTATGTTGAAAGGGTCTTAGAAAGGTGAGGAAATGTGTTACAACAATTCACAACACCTTAGAAAAACACCATTAGAATGTATTTGAATTGCAAGCTTTCAAGACTGAATCAAGGTAAAATAGGCCAAAATCCAAGGGAAAAGGCCAAAATGAGTGAAAAGCACCAAAGACTACACTTTTTGGTGATAGATTTAGCCCTCACATTAGTGAGAGGATGAACTTTCTTCAAACTCACACTAAAGTAGTAAAGTCATGCATGTTGAGTAGGATCTAGTGTATTCATGATAGTAAGATGAGATGACATCAATCAATAGGGATGATCAAGATCCCATGGCGAACAAAAAATAAGTATAAAAGATCACATAAGGAGTGATGTGAAAAATGTGAAGAGAGGGAAAGAGTCAAATCAAGCTTCGACCGTTTGTCCAACTAGTTGTGGATCAGATCTATGTTGTTTGTTCGAAAGAAAATGATGTACTCACTCTGGGCCGACAAGATCGGTTATCCGCTGTGTGAGAATGCCAAGAGGTGGTGAGATAGATACACACTTTTGGTATGCACTCACACACAAAAGGGTGGCTATGGGGAAATTCGTGCCACTAGTTGGGCTTCTTGCTCAACCATACCAAAGTTATACCTCCTGATAACTTTGATAAGGCACCACAAAGGTTTGTTGTTCATGAGACAAGCAAAGCCTTGGATGCTTAGAGCTCATGAACAAAGGAAAGATGGCACCACAAACATGCAAGTTGTGTTATACAAGGTGGCCATGTATGTAGGGTGCAAAATGAAAAATGCAAAAAATTATAATGTAAAAGGGATGTATAATATAAAAACCGTTAGTTTAGAAATTTCAGTTGGTCCTGACGGTTATTTATTTTTTAGACCAACTTATTTGAAGTTTTTTAATGTAGAAACGATTTAACACACTAGATAATTGGACGACATCTATTAATTGTAGTTTTCTCGTCCAACGTTAGATTTGGAGGATTGGTTTAAGTTGAGCAATAGCTTTAAACGTATTAATATATATTCATTGTTGTTTCGCTTTAATTTTGTAATGACTTATTTTTAAATTGATGTGGATTGCGTATTTAAGAGGACAATGTACGTATAAAGTTTATACCTTGACCTTTTCACTCCTCCATTTTAAAGCTATTTTTAGTATTCTTGTAGTGCATCTACTTTTGCACATAATTTAATTTTTGTTTTCAACTTATGTTACAACTATGTTTTAAAATAGTAGCCTTTCTTTTTAAAGTGTTATTGTAATTCAATTATGGAGAATCAATTTGAGATGATTTTATCATAGTTTTGTGTATCCTTTTACTGACTTTCATGTCACAATTCAACATCGATCCTTGTCTTTATGTGAAATTATATCTTTTGTTATTTCGATCAAATTATTTTTTGTATTTTGATGACAAACTAGTATATCAAAGTTTGAATGAAGGTTGTGTTATTCCTCCTATTAACATAATTGTTACATGAGGGAAATGTGTCAGATTCAAGAGTAGGAGACAATTTTTAAAATTCCGGTTTGGTTCACATTTTTTGCTTTTGTGTTTTGCTAGGAGGTGTTCTACTTTCTCTACATGACTAGTCTATATTGGTCCTTAATTTTTGCGTTATGGTGACTTGAGGGGGGGGGGACTTGTGGGGCTCCCCATTCCAAAAATTCAGTTGCCAGACCTGAGGATGCTCACCATAGGTATAGTGATTCATTGCAAAAAGTGGGAGTCGTTTCCCTTATCAAGGAAACATCTTTTTGCAATGGAACACCCTATTTCCTTTGTGGACAAACTTATTGGTAAAAACTCCTCAAAATTGACAAAGGGTTTTGCGTTTCTAGTTACCTATTCAATGGAGGGAGTGGTGATTGAATTTTCAAATGATCTATTGTTAGAAGTGACTACAGGTATGGATCTAGAGCGAGTACTGGTAAATTTTTGGCCTTTAGGCCTAATGTGGATTAGATCCAAAAATGGGCAAATTCAATCTATAAGTTCAAAGGTTGTGAGCCCATCAACACAATGGTTGATGGGCTCTTTCTATTTATTTTTTCTAACAAGGAAGACCTCATTAAATTCCTCATGGAGGGGCTTGGGCTCTTGATAAAAACTTTAGAAATTCTCTGTCTCTTTGCAAGTAGAAATTGGGACTAGACTCGTCAGTAGATCTTGGCTCTATAGCCCCCACTTGGGTAAGGTTTCCTAGGCTCTCTTTAGAATTATGGAATCATAAAGTCCTTCAATGTATTGCCAATTCCTTTGGTTACCTCCTTGTAGTGGATAAGGTTACTCAACAGAGATCGAGATTGGTCTTTGTAAAGTTCTATGTTAATGTTGCTATTAATATAGTCCTCCCTACTCATATCACTCTCAAACCAAAATTTGGTAATCGGATCCAACTTATTGTTTATATGTGTCAATATTTACTATCAATTTTGTAAGCAATTTAGGAATCTAAGTGATATATTCTCAAATAAAATTAAATCCAACAACCAAAATATTGCTTATTCCCCTTTGAGAAGTGACAATTATATGGCATTACCCTCTAAATCTTTGTAGGCTCCCGTTTCTACTACTATTCCTCAGAGGATTGTTTGCTCCTTAGTAAAATCTACTGAGAAAGAGCAAAATGAAAGCTAATTGGACTCAAGTGTTTCTATCTCCCCTTTTGAAAATTTTGGGGGGGCATGTTTGAAGAAGTTCTTGTTAAATGCCTCTTAGGTTCAAAATTTAAGATCCATGCTCTAAAGAGTTTTATTTTTGTGAAAGATAGTGTGATGCAAGAGTCTTTTTCTTGCAAGGCCTTGCTTGCACCCATTCTTTCCATTCCAAAGTTTGGAGAAAAATTCCCCCTTGAGGAAGTCTCCAACCTTCCTCTTTTTCAGATCAACTCTCCCTTTAAGGGTATTTCTCACATAAAAATGGAAGCCCTCTTGATCCTCTCCAAATCAAATTTGAATTTAAAAGAAGGGGAAAAAATGGATTTGGGAATTGAAGATTCCATGGTTTGGCTCTATTCCTTCCCCCCTTGCTAAGTCTACAGATGGTCTAAAGGAGGAAGGGTGGACTCCAATGAGTGGGAAGCAGAAGAAAAATAAGAAACCTGATATGGGGGGAGATTATAGGTAGGGTAGACCTTCCCATAGGGACACCCGAGCTAGGGAGGTAGCAAGGGATGTGGGTATCGATAAAAAAAATACCTTAGATTTGTTAGGTCCAAAAAACCAATGAAATGTTAGTCAACCTCAACATGATACAACCCCTTCTTACTCATGGTAAGAGGGTCTTAAGTGTAATATGTATTCTTTGTTGTATGTTACCTAAAAGGAATCTTTCTTGGAATATAAGAGGCTTAAACAAACCCTTTAAGAAGCACCTCCTAACATGTTGTCTTGTGGAAAATAAGGTGGATATTCTCATGATTTAGGAAATTGAAATGACTAATTCTGTGTTTACTCAGATATCTAAAAAAATTTGGCCTTTTGTGGAATTTTGTTTTTCCCCCGCAAAGGGTACCTCAGGGGGCTTACCTGTTCTTTAGAATTCTAGCATTTTAAAGGGGTGGAAAGGCCAGTTTAGTAAGAATAGCCTAATAGTTTGTTTTGAGATGTTAGGAAAATCCACTTAGTGGAACCCGTGTGAGGGGGAAAATCATAGATGCAAACAAGATTGAATGCAATTGAAATCAAAATCTAATCTAAGATCAACAACATAAATCTAAGATCTAATCCTACACTTACAAATGAAACTAAGCTATTGAAAACATATTAAGAAATCCTATGATTATTAATTAAATTCAAAATAAAAGAAAAGTGTTACCATCCTCTATCAGAGTGTATTCGTCTGATGTTGGATTGCTCATATCACTGTGAAGCCTCCATAGTTCGCGTGCAAAAGCTTGAAGAATGATGTTAATGTTGGTTGATCAAAGAAATTTTGAAGCTCTAATGGTGGTTGTGAATGCCAGCAACACTTCATTGTGCAAATGACGTTGGCTCTTTGATTCCTTTTTTTGTGAGGAAAGAGGTTTGTTATATAGAAAAAGAGATTCAAAACGGACGATTAGGATTAAACAATGTTCCATCAAGATCGATGGTTGAAAGGTGTTGAGAGGATTTAGACATGAGAAGATTGTGCAAAGTAGATTGCACAATTTGTGTTATTGAGAAATAGATTGGCTAGTAAGAATTTAGATTGACCAGTTAGGATTTAGATTGATGAGTCATGATTTAGATGGCTTAGTTAGCAATTTAGACTGATTAGCCAACAAATTAGATGGCTTAGTTAGCAATCACAATTTGCTCAATCAGAAAGTTGGTGAGGAAAATTGATTAATTGATTTAATTAATTAATTCCTTTTTGGATTTGAACATGCAAATCAAGTTTGACTTTTGCAAACAAAGTTGCATTAGTTTGATTTGATTTTTGATGAATGATTTGAATATTTTGATTTAATTATTCAAATTTTGGAGGGAAAGTGTCGTAATTAAATTATTACGATTTAATATTTCAATTAACTTAGGGGAATAACATGATTTAGCGATGTTATTAAATAATTGGTGTTATTTAACTAATCAGGACGAAAATAAAGTGAGTTTAGGACTTCAAAAAATAAATGTAATTTATTTAATTGGTTGAAAAGATGAAAATGTGAAATAATCAAATAATTTCATTTTATTCAATTAATATTAGAAATGGGTTTTTCAGGACTTTATTAAATAAATGAAATTTATTTAATTAGTCAAAAATGATGACAAAGTGAATTAATTAAATAATGTTGTATTATTCAATTAATAGAGTAAATTAAGGTTTTGGATGCTTTTTAATGTTGTTCGATGTTATTTAGGGTGTGTGATAAGTGTTAGGTCAATTTTACACTTCTACATTTCCCCCCTCTTTGATACAAAGTACTAGTTGCTTTGTTTCAAAGATTTTGTTTTTAAGATCAAGTTTTTGAAAAAAAAAATATGCCCCACTATACCCTAGTGTTCAGTGGAATGATGGTAGGAATATGTGATGCTCCCTCGAGAGGTTGGCCAAAAAATTTGAGTTTGAGGTCAGGCTCATGATCTTGTTCTATTTCATTTTCGATGTGTTTTGAATGAAGAATTAGGTTTATAGGTCCTTTGTTTCTCGTTCCAATGTTCCTAGGAGCTTGTAATTTGAAAGTAGGAAGGTTCCCTAAGTAAAAATTAGGGTTTCCAAGGTGAAATTTGGGTTTCTTGAGGGTTAATATAGGTAATTAGGCTTCTAATAGGCTCATTTGTGCTTTGATCCTTATGCTAATTCAGATTATCTCTAGATTTCCCATTCTATCAATTGTCGAGGAGCAATGCCAAGGATTCAGGGAGCCCCACATTGTTCAAACTTGGTTCAGGAGTTTTGACAACCCACAAGCATCGATGGCTTGGTATGTACCTTCTCGCTTCTCATTTTCATCTTGGTACATTATCATATTGGTTGTACAAAGTTCTTGGAGTCAAAAGAAAATTTATGATGATTTTAGAGCATCTGCGTCATTTTCCTTGCATTTGCTAGGTAGGAAGCTCACACTTGACATCAGAACTCTCACCCTTTCCATAAAACTTTTTTTTGACTTAAACCCTTGCATCTGATTCATGTGCTTGCTTTAAAACCTCATTTTTTCTCTAAAACCTTGCTTTTTGTTGTTGTTGTTTTCACTATTTCTTCACACTTGCTAAAGAACCTTGCCCTTTCTTTAAACCCTTGCATTTGATTTTCTTGCCCTTGCTCTAAAACCTCACCCTTGCTTTAAACCCTCGCTTTTGTTTTAAACTCTTGCATTTTCAAGTAGCATTTTCTCTTAATCTGTGCACTTGAATTAAACCCTTGCATCTGAAAGTAGCATTTTCTCTAAATCTTTGCATTTGACTTAAACCCTTTCATTTGACTCAAACCCTTGCATTTGCAAGTAGCATTTTCTCTTAATATTTGCATTTGACTTAAACCCTTGCATTTGACTTAAATCCTTGCATTTGCAAGTAGCATTTGCTTTGAATATTTTCATTTTCCTATTTGTCATCCTAAGTGTAATTTTTCATATTTTTGTGTCATTTTGTGTTGCTTTACATGTTCAGAGTGAAACCCTAACATCGTGGGTTAAAATGATTGCAGGTGGTCCTCAAACCACTACAACTAAGGGAGAGACGACCTTAGGACCTGTTTGATCTGATTGCTTGTTTCAGTGTTCTAGAGCAAAAATTTATAGATGTAGTTCAACTTTGTTATATCTGTTACATGCCTCCATTCGAACTCACACAATGATGATGACCACACTCATGGAGTGGTGGAATTTAGAGACATCCTCATTTAATTTTCCTATAGGAGAGGCAACCATTACCCTCAAGGATGTTTGGAGGATACTCCGCCTTCCTATCCATTGTGAGCTCATTATGTATATCATGTTTGATGTGGTACCTGCACCATGCGGCATGTGTTAGGTGTTAGACACTTGGAGGTGCACCAATCAGAGATTGATTTTTTTGAGTTTTTTAATACTGTAGACCCTATTTCACTTGTCCTATGTGGTTTGATTTTAGGACTAGTTGTTCCTAATAGGAGAGGTCAGAAGTTTCCTATGGGTTGGGGCATATGCATTGAGAGTATGTTTGAGCATGGGGCGAGGTATTCTTGGAGTCCATGTCTTCTAGCCCACCTTTACAGAGATATGCACGAGGTTGTGTATCGGGGTGGGAAATCTATTTCCGTAGTTGTTTCTCTTTTGCATGTTTGGACCTACAAGCACATTGTAGTTGCTTCATTTGATAGGATATAGGATCATACTCCTGATGATCCATACTCATATCATTATGGATATTTCATGCACTAAACCTTCCCCAAGGATCTTCCCTATTGGTATAGTGTTTTCAATGAGATGCCAAGTTTTGTATGGAGACCTTATATGGGCTGTGAGGCATGGCCAAAGGATCCAGAGCATCTTGTTTACTGTCGACATACCTAATAGTTGATTGGCCATTCTTATTCCATGCTAGAGTGTTACTTACCAAACAAAGTATGTTGTCAATTTGGAGAGAGATAGGGCCATTTTCCTGATGCTTATGAGGTTCAATTCCATCGAACCACTAGGGAGATCCATGTATGGGGTCACTAGGAAGACAAAAATACTGTCATTGCTGAGTTCGGAGAACTTTCCCCAATTGGTTGGGGTTAGTCAGTTGGTTTAGAAAATCCAAGTACTACTC
Source organism: Sequoiadendron giganteum (assembly GCA_007115665.2). NCBI lineage: Eukaryota > Viridiplantae > Streptophyta > Pinopsida > Cupressales > Cupressaceae > Sequoiadendron > Sequoiadendron giganteum. The sequence continues at coordinate 325,693,241 of CM021106.1, read as the reverse complement.
CTGATTATGATCAGTGGTGGGTATGATGTAGGCCATTGAGGTTCACACATCCTGGGGGTGATCCCAATTTAGGAAGAGTAGGTATTACAAGTCATCGTGAGGAGAGACAACTTATTGAGGTTCTTACAGAGCATTTGGATAGGGTAGTCAAGATGAGAAAATGCCTCATGCGTAGGGTCACAGATAGGTTTTGAGTCCTCCTCCACCACCTAGGGATGGAGATATATTGTTATTTTAGATGACTAGTGCTAGAGACATAGAGATAGTATGGTGACAGGCTGCGGAGGCTCAAGTAGATATTTTGAGGGCCAAGAAAGATAGTGAGAGCGGTTGACTACATGCTACAGAGGCTCGGGTACAGTTGCTTATGGTGGAGAGAGATACTCTCAGGGAAAAGCGTAATAGTTTCAGAGAAGAGCAAGATCATCTATCACAAATGTCTACATACTATCAGACCTTATATGATGCTACCATTCCTAGGGTTGCTCCACATCCACGTTTCAAAGAGCCTAGTGGTGTGAGCGATGGTGGTGGTGGTGGCGGGGCAGGTGATCAGTCTGTGAGACAACCAGATCCTTTTGGTGGTCCATAGCCTGGTCTATAGGGTTTTGTCCTTCCTATTAGGGTCTATTTGTACTTGATATTTATGTTGTTTAATGCTCAAAGACATATTGTAGACATGTGTTTTGTACATATATTCATCGGCCTAGTCGAGACCTTGTATATATGTTATTATTTTCTATTACCCTATAACACTTGTTTCACTGATGATGATGTACTTATAACATTTGCTCTTTTTTATTATGATATATATGAGATATACCTTCTTTGATTCAACTTCATTTTATGCTTCATGGATGATGATATATGATGGTGTATGTTTATATATATTTTTGTACTTTTCTGATGTATGCATATGATGTGGATGGATGAATCATATATTGTTTCATATGATATTATGTATGAATGATCAATATATCATTTTGATATATGATGTTTGTATGATGTTGATATATGATGGCTGTATGCCCCATACATGATGCATGATGTTTTTATTGGTTTATTATCATCATGAGATATTTACTAATGACATTGTGGATGCAGGATGGATATGCTACTAATGATATTGCTATGTACGATGGATGTTAGAAGAAATATTATTATGATAGATAGTGTGTCACCAAAAAGTGTAGCCTTGACACTTTTTCACTCATTTGGGCCTTCCCTTGGATTTTGGCTTGGTTTTTCTTTGATCTAATGTTGTAATGTGGCCAACACATTCACATTAGGCCTTGAATGCTTGCAAATCAACAACAACCTAACGGTATTTTACAAAGGTATTGTGAAGTGTTGTAACACATATTTCCACTTTTCTAAGACCCTTTTAACATAATTCACCTAAACAACTCCATTTTACTCCTTTCCAAGCTTTGTGCCAAAGTGTTGTAAGGTGTTGTAACATATCTTCACACTTTCTAGGCTTTCATCACTAAATTCACCCTTTCTCATGATAAATTTTCCCCTAAATGTACTTTTAGGCCCAACTTAAGTGTGTTTCGAGAGACAAGCCTGTTAATCATCATTTAACACCACTTAATCACCGACCACCACTTGAATTTTTCCAAGTGGACTAGGTCACCACCTTGGGCGACCTATTCCCTTTTGGCATAAAATTCAAAATTAAAACAAAATTCTAACGATAATTTTCCTCCAAAACCCTAAGGTCAGCCTATCATGTGTTATTTTCAAGAAATTAGGGCATAGCTTGTATAAATAAGGGTTTTCATCCTCATTTTACCCCACCCCCCCTTAGTATTCTATCTTCACAAGCACTCAAGCACTCAATCTTCTCATACAAGAAAGCATTCAAGCACTTGGCATTTCAGACATCATCCATTGGAGCTGGTTCTTGCACATCTTTAGATTTCATCCTCAAAGGTTTGGTGTGTATCCAGATTAGTCAAGGAGAAAAGTGTTGAAAAGGGTGCCATGATTCCATCTACATTAACCAAGTCAACAAACCCTAAAAAGAATCCAAAAGACAATTTGCAGGTGAAGATTTGGACATGGGTCTCTGTTAGAAAAGGAAGTAGAAGTGGGTACCTATAGATTCCTACCTCAAAGCTCCCAAAATCTCTAGGAGGACTAGGTCACCATCATTGGTGACCTTGTCCCTATCTGAGGCTTGAAAAGTGGTTTTTGTGTTTCTAGATTCTAGAAACTAGCCCCAACAAAGTTTCCTGACAGGAGGACTAGGTCGCCCATTCTGGTGTAAGTGTCCTTGTTCATATTTCCAATAGATTCTAGAACAGTCCATGGCTCCTCTTCTTCAGCCTTCAGTTCTCAGGTACACCATTCTTGTACCTTCCCGTGTCTTTCCAGTTTGCATACATTTAGGTCATTTAGTTTACTTTACATGTAGTTAAGGTTTACATTACTTTACATTTCATAGTTAGTTAGTTTCATTTAATTACAACATGTAGACACACTTAATCACACACAACACAACCCCCATTCTTGAATGAACTCACCCAAAAACACTGACCATTAGTGTGAAAGAGAGTCATTTCAAAAACCTAAAGCTCCTAGGTGAGAAACCCTAGGAGCCTATTTGGGGAATCCTCTTTCTCCTTTTGTATATGTTTTTGGTGGTTCATTTTGGTGAACTTGACCCTAGAACACTTGTTAATCTTTTTCTTTTTGCATTTACATCTTAGGACAAAGCTTGCATTGCATTAGGATTTTTTGCATTGTTTGCATCCTAGGGTTTATTAAAAAGTGCATTAGTGAAAAGTTCATGTTATCTTGCACTTTGCATTGCCTTTTCATTGAAAAAGTACAAAAAAATATGTATTTTCATTTTGTGTTTGCATCAGAAAAGCATAAAAATCATAAAAACTAATCACAAAATCTAAAAAGTGTCAAAAATATCACTGTTGGGACTAATTTGCCACACTGGGCGACCTAGTCCCCTTGCACCATTCACTCTATAATCTCTATCATTTTTAAAGCATTTTATACACTTTTGTTTTCTGTCACTGCATTCCTGTTTTATTTTCCAGAATCCTAGTTATAAGCATTTTAGCCTTCTTTGTTTACATTACATTTGCACCCACCTCACCTTTAGAAAAAAATGCATGAGTGTTTGGTGTTCTCTTGTTGATACTCTTGTGAGACAAGGCTCTAGACTCATGGCATCTAATGATAATACTCTTGTAGATTTTGGGGTCTCTTGAGTTTCTAATCATAGTATCAACAATAGTGCACTAGGCCTAGAAACCACCCTTAGCAACTCCCTGCATTTAGGAGACACGCATGTTGACAATAAAACCGATGACCTCCCACATGAAAAGATATTTCATATGAAATGTAGACCTAGCTGACCTCCAACATGAAGTGAGTTTTGAGACCATAGCTACCACTACTATCTCCACTATAGAAAACATTCACCATATGCTTGATAGTGATAAGGACTTAGGTGTTGTGAAGAAAATCATTGACATATACCGAAAAACTGTCTCTTCCACACCTAGGGTCTCTCAACCAGCCACCCCTATTTTTAGCTAAGGAGGATCCCATACCCCTCCTCCCTCAATAATAGCTTCCATTCCAACCTATTCCTCCCCTAATTTTAGTACAATTGTGTAATAGATTAGCAATGTGATACCTTCCCTCGGTATTCCTACTAGTCTTCCTATCTCCTACATGGCATCACATGTTGTATCCTCTCCTCCCATTCCACCCATTAAAATTCCATTTACTTGACCCAACACTACATTCACTCCATCACCACTTTCTCTTTTTCCTAATCCCATTTCCACCGATCCTCTCATCACATAATTGTTCCACACCATCTTCACCATGCAACAAAATATTTCCACTATCAATCAAAACCAACATGGTTCACCCACACACTATGTTCACGATAGCCCTTATCATTAGACATCTTGTGAACACCCCTACCACAAGGAATATAAATACCTAGGTTTGAGAAGTATGGAGGGAAGGGTGATCCTTCTAATCAAGTTAATGCATATACTCCCTTGTATAGTGATTTTTCTCTTGATGATAAATTGCTAGCTACACTCTTCCCCAGGACCTTAAAGGACACTGCTTTGGATTGGTTTTCTTCCTTGCTGAATAATTCCATCTGTTCATTCAATGAACTAGTGGATGCATTCATCAACCACTTCCAAGTCCACATGACTCCCAAAAATGCCTTAGCCGATTTGATGAGATGTAAACACTATAATGACGAAAAGATAATAGACTTTATCTCATGATACCAATTAATTTACTCCCAAATCGACGTCAAGCTCCCAAACCCACATCTGCAAAAGATGTTTATTGAAAACTTGCTCACACCCCTTCAAGATAAACTCATCCTAATGAAGTTCCCTTCCTTTATGCACTTATTCATAATGGTTTGTGACTATCACCATTCAACTAGTATTCATGATAGGTGATCCACTTCTAGTCGAGTTGAAAAGTCTGACACTACCAACCAAACCAACTCTCAGCCATTTTGAAAGCCAAATAAAGGGTTTTTGTAATTTAACCCTCCTTCCCAAACTCCTCCACCTACTAATAATCAAATAGCGGCTATTAAGACGGTAGTGCCTTTTAATTATGGAGATCATAAACGTACCTTCATACCCTTACCTAATACACTCCATAATATAATGACCCAACTTCTACAATAGTAAATGATTACTTTACCTACTGTCTATCCACCTAATCCTAATAATCCTTTACCCCCATCCTTTAATTCCAATGCTTATTATTACTTTCATCACCAGAATGGACATGACACTGAGCACTGTAAGCATCTTAAGAACCTTGTGCAAGACCTCATTGATTTGGGTCATCTATCCATCACTGGTATTCATGATAAAGGAAATAAGTTGGTGGCCCCTCCTAGTCAAAATTTCCAAATCCTCACCAACCCCATTCCTAAAAACAATGTGTCATTTGTCAAAGCTGGTGAAACTTTACAAAGTTATGTTATGAATGTTGCTACACAAGATGAACATCTTGACCCTCTTCAACATGTGACCCATGTCCAACCTATGGAAAAAATGGTAGGTGCAATTGACGTTATCCCTCGTAAGGGCCAAACCAAAACATCTCTTGATATTACCTTTTCACTTCAAGACATACTCAAAAACCTTCCTGATGGTTCTCTCTACATAGCTGGTAGAATCTATGATAATCCCACCAATGGGACTCATAGATCCCACTTGTGGTAAGAACGTGATCACAAAATATTTCTTAGTATTGCATGATCTTCATCAAGATGTTTATAATAAACCTAGCACATGGATAAAAATGCATAATGGTTTTTCCTGCCCTACGATTGGATTGAATTCTCTCCCATTGAAAATAGGCCCTAAGACACTAGACATCACATTTTCTATCATTCCACAATCAGATCAGTTTCATTTGCGGCTAGGCCAACCTTGGCTTTGGTCCATGAAAGAGGTCCCTTATATTATTCACAAATGTTTGAAGTTTCCCCTTGACAATGAAATAATCACCGTTCACCATGGTGGCTTCAATCCTTTATCTTCCAAAGGAAACTTTTCTTTAGAAGCCTTTTGGCTAGAGCCCATGGAACCCATCACATCTAGAAGAGACTTCTTTTTCATTTCCTATCAAAAGTTTAAGGAAAATAAAATCCCTTAATTATCTCTTCGCAACATGCCTCCATCTAACTTTGAGACTCCCATCCTTGATGAAGCTATGTTGCAACCCGAATCTGACATGCCTAATCAAATAACACCTAAAACCTCCTCCACATATTCCAAGAGGCCTAGAGATCATGATAGTAATTTCATCCTATCTCCTCGCATCAAACAAGTGTATAAAGCCAAAGATAAAGTGGATGACTCACCTATGGTTCCTCCCATTCCTCCCCTTAGGAATGAAAAGAAACCTATAGTTGACCAACCCTCTCCTTCTCAAATGCAACTAGATAAAAGAATAAAACTAAATAAAGGAGCTAGGTAGCATAGGCGTCGTCGTTGTGCTCTTTCTCACAAATCACATGATGAAGAAAATGATCTAAATCATAATCCATCTTTTCTAGAAGTGATGCATGATGACCCCCCTCCCTCACCATCACACCATGATCCTATACCTCCATCCCCACCTACATTGCATGATGCAACTGAAATTGTCATTCACCCTCCTATCATCATTAACTTGGATGATGATGATGAGGATATTGCAAAAATCGATTCAAAGAAGTCCATAACACTTTAAAAACTTTATTGTCCTCCTCTATGAGCTTGCATGAAACATCCCCTAGAACGAGCATTGATCTAGATGCTAGTTTTGTAACTGCCGCTATCCCTCTAGCTAGTCACCCTCCCGATTTTTACACTAAACAAGACTTGGAGGCGGATGACTTGCTCGACAGTTGATGAGCATTTTCCTTACTAGCCCTTTCTTTTTCTTTTGTATGTTTTCTTGTGTGTGCCATCTTCCCCCCATACTTTTATGTTTAATGACTTCTCTCTCTGTGCCCCTTTTCTATTTGTACCTCACTTCTTCTATATGTCATGCATTCTTTTCAGTTTTTTCTTTTCATTTTTTGCTTGTTTCCTTCCTTTTGGGGATGATGCAAGGCATTGAGACCGCAATGTCTCCTTCATGTTGACCCAAAAGGACCCTTTTTCTTTTTGCCTTCCTTTTGAGGATGATGCAAGGTATTGAGACTGCAATGTCTCCTTCATGTTGACTCAAAAAGGCTCTTTTTCTTTGTATTTTTCTTTTGCTTTTGATTTCCTTTTGGGGATGATGCAAAGCATCGAGACACCCTATGTCTCTTCCATGTTGACCCAAAATGACTCTTTCTTTTTCTTTGCTTTTGTCTCTCTGTGCTCTTCTTCCAGTTCTATGTATTTGGGGGAATGATGACAGTTTCACGCTCTCTATACAAAGATTGCAAAAATGAACATATTGACACCAAATCCATAGATCCCTTCTGTGTTTGGTGTTGTTTTTAATTTTAGGGGCAACACCCTTTCTTTTCTTTTCTTTTTTTATTTTCTTTTACATGACTTCAACCTCCCTTGGAAACATATGACTTGGCATAGGGCTTTCCAAGTTGGCTCTCATGTCCTTTTCTTTTTCCTTTTGCATCTTACATTTCTCTACTTTAAAGTAATTTCTCACAAAACAATGTGTAGAAATTCCTTTAAAGTGGGCGCATACATTGGCATTATTCATTTTTTCATTTTCTTTTCTTTTCCCTTAGTTCCTAGTTCAGCCTTGTTACTTTATATGATGTATTTTTCTCTTTGTGGATGACATTGGGTGTAATATCTTTCATGAAAGTGACTTATCTTAGCATATTATATTCCTCTTAGTGGCCTAATGCGACACACTACATCCCATAAGTTGTGAATTTTCTATCCTTTGATTGGTCCTCTCTTGGAGAAATTAGACACAATGTTCCCTAAGTCAAAGACCTTGCACAAACTAAACAAGATTCCTTCAAACACTCTACATTTTTCATTTTTCATTTTGCATACATGGCCACCTTGCATAACACAACTTGCATGCCTGTGGTGCCATCTTGCACTTTTTTATGAGCTCCAAGTATACACAACTTTTCTTGTATCACAAAACTCAACCCTTGTATTTTGTGGTGCCTTATCAAAGTTATCAGAAGGTATAACTTTGGTATGGTTGAGCGGGAAGCCAAACTAGTGGCACAAATTTCCCCATAGCCACATTTGTGTGTGTGAGTGCATACCAACTATGTATATGTCTCTCAACTTTTGGGCCTTCTCACCCAGCGAACAACCAATAATCTGATCACCCCAGAGTGAGTAGACATCTTCTTTTTCAGACAAATAGCCTAGATCTGATCCACAAGTAGTTGGACAAATGGTCGAAGCTTGATCTAAGTTTCCCTCTCTCTTCACTCCTTCACATCACTTTCTTGTGTGATCTCTTGTGCTCATGTTTGGTTTACCATGGGATCTCGATCTTGGGGGCTTGATCATCCCTCTTGATTGAAGTCATCTCATCTTACTAGCATGAATACATTGATCCCTCTTGATATGCATGACTTGGCTACTTAAGTGTGAGTTTGAAGCAAGTTCATCCTCTCACTAAAGTGGGGGCTAAATGTGTCACCAAAAAGTGTAGTCTTGACACTTTTTCACTAATTTGGGCCTTTTCCCTTAGATTTTGGCCTGTTTTTTCTTTGATCTAATGTTGTAATGTGACCAACACATTCGCATTAGGCCTTGAATGCTTGTAAATCAACAACAACCTAATGGTGTTTTACAAAAGTGTTGTGAAGTGTTGTAACACAACTTCCCACTTTTCTAAGACCCTTTCAACATAATTCACCTAAAAAACTTCATTTTACTCCTTTCCAATCCTTGTGCCAAAGTGTTGTAAGGTTTTGTAACACATCTTCACACTTTCCTAGGCTTTTCATCACTAAATTCACCCTTTCTCATGATAAATTTGCCCCTAAATGTACTTTTAGGCCTGACCTAAGTGTGTTTTGGGAGACAAGCTCGTTAATCATCATTTAACACCACTTGAATTTTTCCAAGTGGACTAGGTCACCACCTTGGGTGACCTAGTACCCTTTGGCATAAAATTCAAAATTAAAACAAAATTCTAACAAGAATTTGCATCCAAAACCCTAAGGTTGGCCTATCATGTGTTATTTTTGAGAAATTAGGGCATAGATTGTATAAATAAGGGTTTTCATCCTTATTTTACCCCCCCTTAACATTCTATCTTCAAAAGAACTCAAGCACTCAATCTTCTCAAGCAAGGAAGCATTCAAGCACTTGGCATTTTAGACATCATCCATTGGAGCTAGTTCTTGCACATCTTCAGATTTCATCCTCATAAGTTTGGTGTGTATGCAGATTAGTCAAGGAGAAAAGTGTTGAAAAGGGTGCCATCATTCCATCTGCATCAACCAAGTCAAAAAACCCTAAGAAGAAGCTAAAAGACAACTTGCAGGTCATTTTCTGAAGATTCAGACACATGTCTCTGTCAGAAAAGGAAGTACAAGTGGGTAACTATAGATTCCTACCTTAAAGATCCTAAAAGCTCCAGGAGGACTAAGTCACCATCATTAGTGACCTTGTCCCTGTCCCAAGCTTAAGCAGTCATTTTTTGTGTTTTTGGATACCCATTTTCTACAAACCGGCCCCAACAAAGTTTTTCGGCAAGAGGACTAGGTCGCCCATTTTGGCATAAGTGTCCCTATGCAGATTTCCAACAGATTCCAAAACACTTTGAGGCTCCTTTTCTTCAGCCTTTAGTTCCCAGGTACACCATTCCTATACCTTCCAATTTCTTTCTAGTTTGCATACATTTAGGTCATTTAGTTTTCTTTACATGTAGTTTAAGTTTACATTTCTTTACATTTCATAGTTAGTTAGTTTCATTTTATTACAACATTTTGACAAACTTAATCACACACAACACAACCCACAAACCTTATTGTGAAAGAGATTCATTCCACAAACCTAGAGCTCCTATGTGAAAAACCCTAGGAGCCTATTTGGAGAATCCTCTTTCCCCTTTTGTATATGTTTTTGGTGGTTCAAATAGAATTGTGATTTTGTTAGTAGTTGATGATGCTTCTTTCTCTTGCTTGGAGACTTTGTAGTTTTTGAAAAATATTGTTTGATGTAGTAAACATATACAATGAACCAAGGTATTAATGACCAAGGTGACTTTGTATCTATTGCGTGGACTTTGACTCTACAAACTAAGAGTAGTTTTTCTCATACCAGACATACAAAAAAATTGTTTAAAGTATATAGTCGAGTTGTGTTAAGAACTTTTTGGACCAATCACACAAAGAGGTAAAGAACACCTAACATGCAACTACTTCACAAATAATTTCAACACAACTTTCATATACTCAATAAATCTGTATTCTCCATGGTAATATTACAAAACTATCTTACAAACGAAAAATCAAAATAAAATAAATTGAAAAGATAAGAGTATAGAAAGAGAAAAAAAAAAGTTGTAGTATCACTTGCCATATCTATTTGGGGTGGGGCTATTATCCAGTGTTGATCAAGTATATCGTAGGAATGAATCTGTTAAGGAATGTCTCAAGATTTTGTTGGGACTTTTCAAAAAGATAGGTAGTTGATACTTTGGCTTTGTCTTCATTTTTTTTGTAGTTCTATCTTTTGATAATTTATTTTTTGTTTGTTTGCTTCGTGAAAGGGTCAATGTGATGATCTATTTATTATGGGTGAAATTTTTATTGTGGATTGTGATGATGGAGATGGGAGTTTTTGATTTTCTAAGTTTTATGATGTTTTTATTATTTTTAGGGGACTAACCTAGGGCATCAGAGGCTCATCAAAGATAAGCCTTGCTTATGTTCTACATGCAGAGGCTTGTAGTTCATTTGGTTTGGATGTTTTTGACCTTTTATATCTTGTGAATGTTTTTGGATTTTGAATTTTTGACTAAGTTGAAATAAAGCATGATGGAAACCTAAGGGGATTGACCTAAGGTCTTGGGGGCTATTAATTCTTTCCTATGTTGTACATGTAGAGACCACGTAGTCTGATTGTTTGACTCAAAACATAAACTATTTTTGGATAAACAACATTAATAATCTGGATTGATATTCTATTTATGTGTCTCGAGGATATGTTGTGGGAAATCTACTTGAACTAGCTAGTAGGTTCAAGAAAATTTTGATATCTTAGACTGTTTGAGTGAAGGAATAACCCAACAATGTTGTTTGTTTTCAGTTTTTTTTTAATGTTTTTGGATTTTGGATTTTTATAGATGTTTTTGAATTTTTTCATTTTTTACCATCATAGGATGTTGCAAGATCTAATCTATGACTAGCTTTAGGAAGTTTCCCCCAATTGGAGACAAGACTGTTTTCCTTAATCAGTAAAAAGCCATGGTTGGAGACATGGTTTATTTTGGGACGAATGGGTGGATGGTTTGAATGTTGCGAATAGTGTACCGATAAAAAATGATGCAAGTCTTATTCAAACATAGTGCATGTTTGCCAAATTTTCACTATGGTACCTATTCTAGAAGTTCCACAAAGTGGTTTTCACTCAAAGAACACTTTATTTCTCTTTACTATTTTTCTTACTTTTTGAATTTTTTGTATTCTTTATCCTTTTTTGTATTTTTTTAATTTTTACCCTTTTTCCTAGGGTGTAAGATGTTGAAAACTTGGATTGATATTTCATTTTGTTTTTCTAGAGGATATGTTGCAAAAAATATTACTTGAACTAGCTATGAGGTTAAAGCAATTGTTGATATCTTAGAAATTTTGAGTGAAGGAATAATCCACGTTGTTGGTATCTTTTTAAGGTTACCTTGGTAGTGTGTTGGCAGTACACCTTCTTCTTGGAATGAAATGTTTCAAAGGTTACCATAATAGTGCTAAGATATTGAAAACTTGGATTGATATTTCAATCTTTTTTTCTAGAGGACATGTTGCAAAATATCTTACTTGAACTAGCTGTGAGGTTCAAGCAATTGTTGATATCTTAGAATTTGGATGAAGGAATAATCTATGTTGGTATCTTTGAAGGTTACCTTGGTAGTGTATTGGTGGTACACCATGTTGTCGGGATGAACTATTTGAAAGGTTACCCTAGTAGTACATTGGTGGTATACCTTGTTGGGATGAATCAGGAAGGGTACCATGTGGCACACCTTATTTTTTGGACAATGTCTAGATCATAACATGATCTAGAAGACATAGATCAATATTTATTCTGAAGCAAGATGTAAGTACTTGCCCCCTAGTGTCTAACAATGTAGGTAATGGGTTGTCTTGTGATAGGATAACATGTTTGGATAGAGTATGCCCCTTTGGACTGCCTCATGGCTTAGATAATGCTGGATAGGATAGGATCAATGATAGTGACTCATGTTAAGATGTTTTCCATAAAAAAGTGTAAAGTGTAGACCAAAAATTTGTCAAGATCAAGATATGTTGGATTTGGATAAAAATGGATTGCACTTATTATGGATTTGTTGAGATGCTTCCTCCTGAAATGGTGCACCTAAATTCTCGATTCTTACACATGATGCCTATTTTCTAGGTTTTATCATGGTACTTGTCCAAAGTGCCACCATAGTGGTTTTCACTAGAGGACAATTTTTCTCTTGACTATTTTCTTGATTTTTTTCTTGTTTTTTATTGATTTTTGATGTCACATAAGACACTTGTTTACTAGGTTTTCATCATGGTGATTTTTTTTTTCTCATGTTGCACCACCTGTTGGTGTTGATGTAGACGCTGCTAGTGCTGATATGGTTGTTGTTGCTATCATGACATGCCAACAATACCCTGTTTGGAGGAGTTGTTTTGCTAAGATCCGGGTGCTTGAGTGTAACCCTAATTCTTGTCCTCTTTGTCAATATCAGAGTTAACCTTACCTTGATGTGCACATCTAGAGTGCCCTTAGATTCCTTATGATAAAGAGTTGTTGCCAACACTTGGATAATAAAAGATTTAGATATATTGGATGGAAAAATGTGTTGAGGGATATAATTTTTGGATGGATTGGTTGGCAATTTCGAACCTTTTATTTTCCAAACTTGGAATGATGAGCAACAATGGGTGGATATGGAGATACAATTGGGACCAACATCTTGATATACCTTGTAGGTCACTCTTAAAGATTTCTTTTGCATTGTTGGACTTTTTTGATGGATGCACTTCCATTTTTTATTTTTCTCCATAGTTTCTTTGACTAATGGAGTTTGATAGGGATGATTTTCTTGCCTTTTCTTTTGTATCCATTTGAATATTTCTTGTCCATTTTTTTTACTGATTCTTTTTCTTTAATGACTTGTTTTGTTCTTAGGTATATCTTTTTCTCCTATTGTTGGTCCCAATCAGAGGGTTGGAATATCTGTGGGTGATGATTCATGATATGGCTAGTTGTAGCATTGGTAGAAATTTCATTATAAGGACTCTTCATGCTCCCTATGTCAATGCTTTCATTAGATAAATTTTCTCCCAGTATTATAGAACTATCCCTGATATGTTTGATCTAAGACTTTGATACTTAGGAGTGTTAATAATCTATACTAGTTCTAGGATACCTTGTTCATGTAGGCCTAATCCTCTATCTTGATAATGAATCTATTGAGGAATTTCATTTGCAATAGGATATGTCTTATCTTGGAAACAAGGTGTTAGTCCTTCTCTGCTATATTGTGGATCTTCTAATGTGATAGCTTCTTTACTGATAGGATCCTTCATAGGTGGGATAACTTCCTGATTTATATTGTCAACTTGATCTTGTAAAATATCAGATTTTGATGGCCTTTCCAAATATATTGGTGCTTCTTTGACTGTTTTATACCCTTTGTTCTACTGCTCAGGATTGCTAGTTATCTTTGCTGATTTTAAGATATTGTGCTCCCTATTTTCATGCTCGATGTCTTCAACCTACCTAGCTGATGTTTCTGATCTTAATGCTTCTTCTTGATCAATTTTAGATATGTCTATAGATTATGCTATACTTTGATCATGTGTAAAGATGTTAAGAGTACGCGACTCTTGTTCCTTGGTAATGATATCAAGAGTATGAGACTCCTATTTTGGAGGAAGATCATCTACATGTCCATTAGGAGTAAGCATCTCATGGGTAGATGTATGTGCGCTTGGTGTATATATTTTTTATTCTTTTGGAAAACCTTGGATGTCTTGGAAGACATTTTCCAAGTCATTGTAGTATTTTGATGATAGGGATTCTTGATCTTGACTTTGTACGATAGCATCTTTGATATGCTTTGGATCACTTTCTTGACATGGATCAATTTCAAAGAAGGGATTTCTTGTAAAGGATCCTTGGATTTCTTTGAAATGTGGACATATGGGTGATAGCTCTTGGATTAGATTTTTTGCATTGGGTATAAGTGTGGGATTAAGAATCTCTTGATCATCAATATGTGCTGCCATGAGATTGGATGATGCCAATTTATCTTGGATTGGTCATTGCTAGATTTGGGTGATTGATTTTGATCATGCTTTGGATTAAATTCTTGATGTATATTCTCCTGCTCACTGGATGATGTAGAGACATTGTCAATGTGATTGGTGATAGATAGCTCTTGGTTGTTGTTTTCAACTTTTGAGGTTGAGACATTTTCATTGTTGTCATTAGTAGATGGAATTTGAATGTCATTTTTAATAGCTATTTCTCTTCGATCAATAAGGTCTTAGATGATATTTTTGAGTGTAGTACATTTTTTCATTCTGTGACCCTTGATTTTTTGGAACTCACATCGTTCATACTTGTTATATCAAGGGATTTTAAATTTTGGTTCACCATAAGTTGGACTATCGTTGATTTTGATAAGTTTTTTTTGTACTAGTTCGTGCATAATTACCTCTAAAGCTTCTCTGAAAGGGGTGAATTTACTTCTCGGTTGGTAATCTTTCCTCTATGGCTTTTCTTGATTGTTTTGCTCTTGATTTTGTGGAACTCCTTGATATTGTGTTTGAGGTACATTTTGATAGTGCATTTGAGGTACACCTTGGTGTTTTGAAACTTCTGGATACTGTGATTGAGGTACATTTTGATATTGGTATTGGGGTACACCTTGGTGTTGTTAAACTTCTTGATACCACGAAGATTGGAAGTGTTGTTGATGTGGATATTGAGGTGTTTGTGGAATGATGTTTTTTGGTTGTTGATATGTAATGTTCCAACCTATAAGTCGTTGATGATACGTTGTATTTCGATCTTGTTTAATTTCCTCAATCTTTTCATAAATTTTATTTAGGCAAATTTGATGTTTTGGACTTATTCCTTGATGGGGATTTTGAAACCCCTTATGTTTTTTCCCTACTTGATGTTGTGACCCTTGATAAGAGTGATTTGGGTAATAGATTGACATGTTTTGGGGATGTTTTGATAATCAATACCCTATCATAAGGTCACTTGGTTTATATCCGAGTCATGGGCCACTTTCGTCATTCATGGTGTTTGCTAGTGGGATGTTGGTATTATTCTTGCTTGCTTCCATGTTTTTCCCGTGTTGTGATCTTGTAGTTGTCATAAACAATTTCCAAGGTCTTGTGACTTTTTTTTGACTCCTAACTTATGGAAAAAGTTGGTCTATTGGTGCAAAGAATAGATAGAAATGTTCTAGTCGATTGGATCTAAGGGTAGTCTCCTCCTTGAAAAACATGCATAGAAATGGTATAGTGTATTTTCATGGATGTGATATCTTCTCAAGATGTACCCTTTGGTGAAACTTTTTGTAGGGCAGTTCTTTGGAAGGTAGAGTGTGGGTTTATGCTTAAGGATTTTTCTTTTTCCAGATCTAAGGATCTTTTGCTTGCCAAAAATCATGAGGGATGTATATCTATTGCCACACAGGTGGTGGTAACATAGGTCTTTTAGTTGCTATGTCTTCTTTCTCTTCCTCTTTGTCTAAGATGATTTTTGCATTGATAAAATGGTGGGGTGTTTCGTTCTTCTCAAATATGAAGGTTCTTAAATTACTAATGATATCAGTTTGTTCCCCTTTAATGTGTGTGAGACTAGGTTGAAGGATTGGTGCTACAAGGTTTGGTTTTTGAACTAGAGAAGTCGGGCACTAGATGGTCCTAAAGTGTAATGGTGTTTTAAGATGGTTGTTATGAAGCTTAAGACCCTACAGTTTGAGTGTTGTTTTGGAATGGTGCTATTTTTTGGAAATTAAAATGTTGAAGGACTAGGGTCGATATTTCACTTCCTTTTCTAGAGGATATGTTACAGAAAAGATTACTTGAAGTATCTGTGAGTCCCAAGTAACTGTTGATATCATAGATGTCTGAGTGAAGGAATGATCCTAGTGGTTTGTTTCATTTTGATTTCTAACAAGTAGGGTGGAAATTATGGATGAGGGACTATGTGACTTATCTGGTTTTCCAATTGTTTTGTTCAAACAAGGATCCTATAAATAGCTTCATTTTGTTTTTCTCTATTGTCAACAACATAAAGCAATAGCATTGGTTTCTGAGAAAATGCACAAGACTATGAGCAAAAGCTGCCAGATTTATCAACTGCAGCCAAAAATGTGTCAAGTACTAAGGTTTCAGAGAAGCAAGTGTGAGCTAGAATGGAAAGTACAACTGCTGTGTGTTTCTATCAAATACAATGCTTACTCAAGAAAAAGTGAGTTTCTTTAGGCAAATGCAAGCATCTTCGAAGCAAGTGCACTAGTTTCTCAAAATCAAATGCAAGGAAATAAAATCAAGTGCATGGATCTCGTAGCAATTGCTAAGTTTTTGTCAAATGCAACTGATTTTCATCAATGCAGTTTCTAAAACAGAGAGAAAATGCAATGAAATTTTGGAAACTACTCAAAAAATGTGACAACTACGATGGTTTCTTAGAAGCAAATGCAAGCAAATAAAATCAAGTGTGTGGGTCCCATAGCAAGTGCTCAGTTTCTATCAAATACAACTGATTTTCATCAGTGTAGTTTTTGAAAAAAGAGAAAATGCAATGGAATTTTGGCATCTGCTTAGAAAATGTGACAACTGGTCCATAATTTTGTGCAAAGGTGGTCTTTGTCTGTTTTGTTTCTATTTTGAGCAATCTCTCTTCTAATTTTTGTAAGTTTAAGTTGGTGCCTTCCTGTCACGTATTGACTTTGTCGATTATTTAAATGCAATTATTAATCATGAGATTTTTAATTATTATGTTGGATTATTATTTAAAATTGAAATTGAAAGTGAAATTTTAATAGAAATAGAAATTGAAATGCAATTGAAATGATTTTAAATGCATTTTTATTAAACTTGGGGTTTGTCATTACTGATGAAAATTCGAGTGCAAGTGAACGCAGGAATAGGTGAACATGAGTGAAGGCGAAAACATTGATCAGGTAGAGTCATTTTAGCCATTAGATGTTTATGAGAATGATGGAATCTCACACACACACTTAGTTATTATTTTAATGTATTTTTGTGATGATTATACTTGCAAATTTAAAATAAGTTTAATTGATTTCTCAAATATATGTGAAAAGAATATGTTCCTTTAAATGACGATTTGATTATTTTTGTGAATAAATTGATGTTATTTAAATAAATTGAATTTATTGTGTCAATATTTTATTATTAATTAAAAATAATAATGTTGTTATTTCAAATTTATGGAATAAACTTTTAATTGTGAAAATTTATTAAAATGTAAAATAGTGTTATTAATTTATTGGATATCTTCTCATTTGATAAATGATAGAGGAAAGATTTTTTGAAGAAATAAACAAATATCAAAACTAAGTTATTGAAAAACAAATACGTTTAATTTTTTTAAATAGAATTGAAATAGTAGTTATCAAATTGAAGAAAATATCTTTCAGCCAAAATTGAATGCAATCAAAATTTAAACTTGGAGTCATGGCCAAATTTAGATTAGAGATCAAACATGAAAAGTGGATCTCGCTTTGTGAATAACTCCAAAAAATTTGCATGAGAATTGGCAGTCAGAGAGAAATTCAAAATTGGAGGAGGAGTGAGAAATCCATTTTTGAGAGCACAGGCATAAAATAGAGTGATGATTCATCTTATTTTGCATCTGCCAGTAGAGAAATAGCTTTATATGGAGATTAATTGCAAGATATTCATACTTCCCTATGCATAGAAATAGTAAGAAGGAGGAAGAGCAGAGGAAAATAAAATATTTCATTCTGATTTTATTGTTTATGCTAAGAACCTTTGCCTTCAAAACCCACGCGGCCAGGAGAGAAGGAATTCAAAATTAAAAAGAGTAGTTTCTGAGCTCCCATGTGCAGGAGAAGGGAGTGGAAGGAAGGCGCAGTTCCAAGAGGGAACAAAACAACAACCTGCCCTCCTTAATATGCAAGTAGCAGGAGATAGGAAGAACAATAGGGAGAAGTAGAGTGCGTAGGGAGAAGGTGAGAGTTAGAAAAAATAAAAATAAAAATCCAAGGAGTGTAAACTTCATCTCACCCAAGCAATAGAAAGGAGTAGTAGGGAGAAGACAAAGAAAAGAACAAAAGATAATCACAATCAGCAACAGGAAAAGAAAATTAACAGAAAAATATTCAATTTCTAGATTCAGGAAATTGCCAGGTAGAAAAATTTAAAACCAATTCACAGTCAATTTAATAAGGAGTTAAAATTCTTTTCTAATTCTTGTATTTTAGTTTTGAATTGGAAAGAAAATCTCTGTTTTTATCAATTTAGGAAAAGATCAAAAACCAGATTTTATTTTTATATTATCTATTAAAAATTATCACTATTTCCATTAAATTCTGATGAAATTTCAAACATCAAATTGTTTTTACTAGAAAACTATTTAACAAGTTAGAAATAGAAAATTGTAGGATAAATTTCAATAGAAAACAATCAAAGACAGTTGATTATTATTCTGATTTAGAAAAGATTCACACAAAAAAACATATATTTAAAATAGATTTGGAAAAGCTTTAGAAAAATCACAAATTGTAGATAGATTTAATTCTCAAAACGAATGAAACAGAAAAGATAATGATTTTAATAAAATACTTTTTGTATTTTAAATGTGTTTGAAGAATAAGATTTAAAATTAGATATTTTTAGAACGAAACTCAAATTATTACAAAAATAAAATAAAAATGAGTTATTAAACGTGTTTTTAAAAAAAAAAGTAATTATTTTATTTTCTAGAAACGTGAAAAAACAGAAAATAAATAAAGTAAATTAAAATATGAATTACTTGGAAACAAAATGAATTAGAACAGGATTATTTCAAAGTGAAAATAAATTAAATGAGTAAATAAAATGAAAGAACGTGTGCTCATTTATGAATGTTTAAATATGTATTTAATTTACATACTTGAGATACACCTTCTTTTTATTATTTTATTATGATTTAAATATCAATTTAATGTTATTTATGATTTAAAACGATGAAAATACTATATTTAAACCATTTTTCTTGAAACAAGATTGCAGTTAAAGATGTTTGTGAAAGATCATATTTATTTTGAATGGAACCATGCATGTTTGATAAATGAATGCACATGTCATATGTTTAGAAAGTTACCTTCTGGGACGGGTGTTGAATATGGGTTTATAGAGAGAGTAGTTTTACTTTTCCAAAACTGATTTTATTTGTCATGCATGAAATTTTACATGGCCAAGTAACTTAAGGACCATTGAAATAGATGGAATGAATTAAATCTCTACCATATCCTAGTATCGAACTTGCTTGTTTCTTAAATGAATTAGAAAAATGAAAATGCTTGTGGTTTTACTAGTTATACTAGGCACGCACCAGATTCCATCTTGCTTGTCGACTAATTTTTGCTAAGCGATTCATGCAGGGCCGGGTATTCTTTGAATGACTAAGGAATTCCGGGGAAGCGTACGCTTCGAGGTTGGGTGGAAAAAGTGCCTAATTCTTGTTCTCGTCTTCATGTTTGAAGATAATCTATTGGATTGAAGATCAAAGGATGTTTTCTTCAATTATGTAGTATTTATTTCTTGAATTAGGTATTATAGAGCTTAAGGCAATTGCATGCCTAAGTCTCGAATTGTAAACTGTAACAAATACTTTTGTATTATTATCAATTTCATGTAAGATGACAAGTGTATGAATTTAACTGGAAGTATTATGAATCTATTTATCGACTTTAAGTCGTTGTTTTAAAATTGTTTGGATTTTATGAAGTCTAATGAATAAAGTGTCGAATTTATTTTGAATATAAATGAATTTATTTAAAGTATTGTCGATGTTTTGAATTAAAGAGTTTTTCTCATTATATTTCCTCAATTTCTCCGTGTTTGGAGTGTGGCAACTGATACAACAACACTTGGAATGACTTAAAAAGAATGGACTTGTGTGACCTTCATGTCTATATCTTAAGTTGTGAAATCATGACACCCAAGCCATAGTTCCCAAATGTTTACTTTGATCACTGTCACCTGAAATAAAAGCTTGAATATTCAGAAACCTTTAAGGAAAAATCCTTTCAAGGAGTGAAAACATAAGGCTTCTTTCACAAGCATACATTAAGTCAAAGGGTTTGTGATTCAACCATCATGTTTAGTGTTTGTTTGGATGCATTCTTTTTAGATCAAGCACAAAGTTTGATGTCAATATTGTTTTGAATGTATTTGGTGAGTTTAACATAAACAAGCAATTACAACCCTAGTGGATAGAAACCATTCTTTTAGGTAGGCTTGCCTCATGCTCCAAAGAGATGATTTTGCATGCAACTTGTGGCACGAGCCTATAGTCAGACTTGGCAAGTAACTTCTCAAAAGTAAATTTTGATGCACCAATTTCAAAGAATGTTTTTGGATAAAGGGGTAGCTTCTAGAACAATTTGGCTCTTAGTAATGTTATGGGGATATTATTTTCGGGCCCCTATACATGCGATATTTTGTTCAATTGAGAACCTCCCAACCCTTGTAGGTTTTTATGCATCACAAGGATGCTGAGGGAGAATACGTCAGCATAGGCCAACAACACCCGGTAGGATGATGAACTTTCCTCACACACACAAATTAATTATATAGCGGTCTGGAACGAAATTACCGTTTCGGTCACCTATGAGTTCTTTGATGTGGGATGTATCTCAATCGGTAGGCCCTCTAAAAATGTATGCTTGAAAATAAAGGTGCAAATCTCAAGATGTTTTCACTCACCCAAGATCGCCAAAAGGCATGGGGGGAGAAGACAACCATCTAGCTTGCCAATCACTGAATGCACAACATACACTTCATAGTAGTTTGATTATTTTTAAACACGTCGAGCAATGTTATCCCCAAAAATATGTGAATAAAAGTGTAACAACTTGTTCTTTTTAATTGCACCAATATGAAGTATTTGAGATATCATTCACTTAAGATAGAAATGGTGCAAGACAAAAATAATAATTTGTTCATTTTTAATCCCAAATCTGAGTGTTTCTTAAGAAATAAATCCTGGTCTTTAACTTGGTTAACAAAAGTAAAAACAAGCACATGTCAACAAAAAAATAAATAATTTTGTGTTTGTTCTTTTTATGCACCAAAATCAAAGTTCCTAATTATGAAAACTTGGAAAGAATTCATTTTTTAGAGCACCTTAATTGAAATGTTTTGTTCTTTTTATGCACCAAATGACAATTTTTAACTTAGAAAAACTTGAAATGGTTCATTTTTAACAGCACCAAAATGAAAAATTCATTTGTGTTGTTCTTTTTAAAGCACCAAATACGAGTTCCTATTTTAAGAAAGCTTGAAATGGTTCATTTTTTAGTAATACCAAAAATAAGTGTGCATTTATCATGTTCTTTTTAAAGCACCGAATGACAATTCCTATTTTAAGAGCACTAAAACAAAGTTTTTTTGTTCTTTTTATGCACCAAAACAAATATTCCTAAATTTAATATTAAAAAATTGTAGATCTAGAGTGCTTTGACCATTCATCTTCTCTAGAGAAAAAAAAGTTAATGTCTTTCAAACCCTGCATACAAACATGTTAGCACCTGTCACACATTAAAAAACATGCATACATTAGCAACAAATTAGTTACAAACTTGCAGATCTCATGCACAGGTCTATGAGAGAAAATGCTCAGAAATCACAGTCAAATGTGTCCCTATCAGAGAGAAAATGTGCAGGTTTAGAGAAAGTGTGCCCTTGTTAGAATCAAATGCTCAGAAAAATGTCAAATGCATATTTCTTAGTTTCAGATGCATGGATTTCACTAGCAAGTGCTCGGTTTTCTTGACATGCAATTATGATTTTTTTAGGGACAGTGCATGAAAACTTATTGAAATGCGATTCCGAGACCTGCAACTTCAAAAATGGCTCATAGAAACATTAGTGTATGGGACAAGGGTCCCACCGGGTGTGCCAAAATGTGTGAGGGGGATATCATAGATGCAAATAACATTGAATGCAATTGAAATTAGAATCTAATCTAAGATCAAGAACATAAATCTAAGATCTAATCCTACACTTACAAAAATGAAACTAAGCTAGATTGAAAACATATTAAGAAATCCTATGATTATCGAATTGAATTCAAAATGGAAGAAAAAATTTACCATCCTATATCAGAGTGTATTTGCCTAATGTTGGATTGCTTGTATCACTGCAGAGCCTCCATAGTTCGTGTGCAAAATCTTGAAGAATGATGTTATTGTTGGTTGATCGAAGAAATGTTGAAACACTAATGGTGGTTGTGAATGTCGGTAGTACTTTTTTGTGCAAATTATGTTGGCTCTTCGATCCCTTTTTTGTGAGGAAAGAGGTTTGTTATATAGAAAAAGAGATTTGAAATGAATGATCAAGATTAAACAATGTTGCATCAAGATCGATGGTCGAAAGGTGTTGAGAGGATTTAGGCATGAGAAGATTGTGCAAAGTAGATTGCACAATTTGTGTGATTGAGAAATAGATTGGCTAGTCAGGATTTAGATTGATTGTCAAGATTTAGATGGCTTAGTTAGCAATTTATATTATTAGTCAGCAAATTAGATGGCTTAGCTAACAATCACAATTTTCTCAATCAGAAAGGGTGAGGAAAATTGATTAATTAATTCCTTTTTGGAGTTGAATGTGCAAATCAAGTTTGACTTCTGGAAACAAGTTGCATTAGTTTGATTTGAGTAGTTTGATTTAATTATTCAAAATTTGGAGGGAAAGTGTCGCAATTAAATTATTATGATTTAATAATTCAATTAACTTAGGGGAATAACATGATTTAGCAATGTAATTAAATAATTGCTGTTATTCAACTAATTAGGACGGAAATAAAGTGAGTTTAGGACTTCATTAAATAAATATAATTTATTTAATTGGTCAAAATGATGAAAATGTGAGTTAATCAAATAATTTTGTATTATTCAATTAATAGCAGAAATAGGTTTTTCAAGAATTTATTAAATAAATGAAATTTATTTAATTAGTCGAAAATGATGACAAAGTGAATTAATTAAATAATGTTGTATTATTCAATTAATAGAGGAAATTAAGGTTTTGGATGCTTTTTAATGTTGTTTGATGTTGTTCAATGTTGTTTGATGTTTTTTGATGCTCTTTAGGGTATGATAAGTTTTAGGTCAATTTTACATGTCTGTATAACCTTATCAAAATTTATTCTCCAAACTAGATAAACCTACTAGAAAACAACTATGGGACCTTATTGCTAATCAGATGGGACTAAGACAAAAGAAGTGGTTATTTGGAGGTGACCTCAAAACCTATTTAGTTCCTCCAAAAAAACTTGATGGGCTTGAAGACTATTTCAAAAGTGTGGTGGATGTTTTTGATTTCCTTTCCTCAGCTAGCCTTATGGATATTGACCTTAAAGGGCCTAATTTTACTTGGTCTAATCATAGGCAGGGTAAAAAAATGATTCAAGTTAGGCTAAACAGATTCCTTATCTCAAATGGTTGGAATATCTTACCTTGTTTATCCCTTTCATCTTTCCTAGGACTGGTTCTAATCACAATGCCATTATGCTCTGGTGGAATGAAGTGTGAAATGGATTGTATCCCTTTAGATATGAAATAATGTGGGCATCTCATCCCGATTTTAGAAACCTTATGGAAGAAAGGTGGAATTTCCCCTATTATGGTACCCCTATGCTTAGGATAACTAATAATCTGAAGTTAATCAAAGAGAAAGCTAAAGGTTGGAATATACTAAGCTTTGGTAATATCTTTAACAAAAAAGAAAAATTTATTAAAGAGATGAATAATGTTCAAGATGGAATGGAGAAAGGATCAATAGATATAGACACTTGTAGTAAAGAAAGAAGCTTAATGTTTGAGTGGTACAACCTAGGGAAAAAGGAGGAGATCTTTTGGAAATAGAAGTCTAGAGTCTAATGCCTCTTAGAAGGGGATATAATTCACTAAGTTCCAATCCACTTTAAAGCATAGAATTTATAATTCTATTGAAACTTTAACCCTTCAAAATGGTGTTACTATTGTAATGTCATAAAATTGTACCCCTTGCAATTTCACATACATTCTTTTGTTTGCTTTAGTGTCCACTCCCTTAGAACTTGTGTAGGGTCATTTTAGCCCTTGCATAAGCCTTTTTCCCCTCTCAGGATGCTCAACACCCCTTTTCAAGAGCCACCTTCATGCTTCAGCTTTATGTTAAACTTGATGCTTCTCTCATTCTCGTCATTTCGTAGTGTAATGTGTTCGGACATTAGCGTGTTGCACAAATGTCTACGTGCCACACTATCATCCTACAATAGTTCAATGTTCAAATGACCATTTTTGTACATGTTTTCCACTTGTCATCTCATTTTGTCGGTGGTAATGGCCTAGGATTCCTTGTAATGGCTTGGGAAGCTTATTTTCCCTCTTTAAAAGTTGTCTTTTCATCTCATTTGTCTTCTTCTCCTTGTTGGCTCCCATCTTGAACTTTCTCTCTTGTTATCTTGCTTGCACAACTCCATATAGCTTGCTACAATAGCCTCAAGTGCTTAAGCTCTCACACCACCCTTTGTAGCACTCTTGGTTCTTGCAACTCTCTTTGTTTCCCTCCTTGGGTTTCTAAGCCTTTCATGTGATATCTACTTTCTACCTTGCACTTTTGAGCATCTTGGGATTTCACACATCCCCTATTGATTTCATCTACATATTGTTATACGAGTTCTCCTCCTCGAGCGGGGATTGGTTTTATCACTCATACTTGGTGGTACAGGTTCTTCTCTTGAAGTGATTTTTTCTTTCACCACACACTTTGTCTATTTAGGTTCATCTCTCTCTATCTATTTGGCTGTCTGTGGAGGTGGGAACACGAAAACAAGGGTTTGATTGAGGCAAACCTCTATACATACCCAACACTTTCTCTAGATATTTTGCATGCAAGTATTCAATACAATCACGTACTGGAGGCTTCATCACTTGCATGGTTGTGAGCACTTTATTTCTTCTCTTTATCTTAATCGTTAACACTTCTTTATTTCAGTTATGTTATAGTCTACTGCTTTCTCGCATTTTGGTGGTTCTGAGTAGTCGGAATAGAAGTAGTCATTTAGCCATTTTATATGATATTATTTATCTCCAGTCCATACAAGACACCAGCACGCCATGATGTCATCCTTATTCTGCACTACCATCTTTTCACCAAGAGCTTATCAATTCGTCCAAAAAATATTTGTGACTTGCTCTTTCCAATTCTAGAACTTGCACATTGTTCCTTGAGGTAGTTTAGGGTAATTTTTCCCATGAGGCTCTTTGAATGAAGAGAACTCATGAGTAGTGAATCCCCCTTCTCTACATTTTGGTGAACCTGATGTGAATCAAAAAGATAGGAATTTATTTACCCCAACTTGGTGGGGTCATAACTTTTGACTCAGTGCTCAGAATTTAGAACCGTTTGCGTCATTGGAAAGGTCTCCAAGAGAACTAGTTTAGTCCCTAAAATAATATGCCTTTGACTATCAAATTTTAGGGACTGACGCAAGTTCCGAACCCAAATTTTTCTTCGAAGGCCTTCAAAAATGTAAATTACTAGAACCTAGAAAATACCATAAAAATCCAAAAATCTGGATTTTAAGTTTTTTTGAGTTCTATCACCAAAATGAATTTAGTATCTTCTTTTATGAGCTCAGTATCTAATTATATTAAAATTGTTAATGATGTTCCATTTCATGCATGTGATGGTGACTTGGCTTTACCCATGTCACTTGGTGTCTTTGATCCTTCTCATGAGATTCCTCTTACTTTAAAGGATATCTTGTTGCAAGAAGATGAAATCATTGATACCTTTTTTAACATTAATTTACCTTGTCTTCATTCCAATGCATTATCTTTTGGAGATGGTGCATTCATGAATGATGAATATCCTATTCCTTCCAATGCATTCTCTTTTAGAGACATTGAATTAGTGAATGACGAGCCTCATTCCACATCTAATCCTCCTGGGATCAATGTTAAGAATATTTCTTCAAATAATTGTTCTGCTAGTTGTGATGATTTTATAAATGTAATCTATGTCTCTACTACCCCTCAAAGGCCTAAGAGACCAGTCATTTATTTAACTCAAGCTAGTCCTTCTCCTAAAAGGGTTTGTTCTATTTATGGTGTTCCATTTGATAGTGATTCTCCTAATATTTATAAGGCTCCCTCTTATAGAATGGATAAATAAGTAAGCCTTCCTCAAGCACTTAAACCTACAACTAAAGCACCAAGTGATTATGATCCTATTGAGCAACTCTATGTTACCCTGTTCAAGATCTCACTATGGGACTTGCTTTAGTCTGCTCTAGTTTACCAAGGTATGCTTCAAGAAGCCTTGCAAAAGAACCTATTTCCTTCTTCCACTAGACCGGAAAATGTTGATGCATTGATAGCTTATATTCATGCAGATTCGCAAAATATTACATTCTATATGTAGGAACTCCCACCTTTGAAAGTACAAAAGCAAGTGAACCCTTTGATGATTATAGTTAACATTAATAATATCGACATTAGACATACTCTCGTTGATGCTAGTTTGACACTTAATGTATGTAGCATTGATCTATTACCTGAGACTAATATTGATTCATCTTCTCTTAATGCTTCTTATGTTGACATTCATGGGTTCAATAATGTTAGTCGGCAACCTTTAGGCATGATAGTCTTTCCTTTGAGGTTGGGACCCATTACTATACCTGCCCTTGTATATGTTATGTCAGAAAAGTTACCTTATAACCTTATTCTTGGTAGACCGTGGATTCATGTTATGGGTGCAGTCTCATCTACCTTGCATAAATATATTAAGTTCATCTACAATAATCAAGTAGTCACAGTCAAGGCTAGCCTTGATGTTATGCACTTATGTGAGATGGTAGTTGTCGGTCAGGTTTCGGTTGTGCCTAATCTTATTCCTTTAGTGTCTTCCAATGTGTCGATGTTTACTCCAGTACTACCTACTAAAAAGGATACTCTTGAGGTAGATGTCCCTAGAGAAGATCCTTCTAAAGCAAGAAACCTTAAGTCTACTCCTTCTACCTCTTCTTAATAAAATGCATGTCTTGGTAATGATTGAGGTTCTCTAGACTTTACAGATTCCTTCAACGTGGAATATAAAGTCAACTTGATCCACTCAGACCTTCTGATAACATCATTCAAACCAACTTTCAAATATGATTGTTCTTTTGTATCTTGGGATAATGTGAATGAAAATTGTAATGTTCTTAGTGTTGATCCTCCTTCTTAGGAAGATGATTATGCTTCTACTAAAGAGGATAATGTTGGTAGTTCTATTAAAGAGGATGATGGTGATCCTATAGAAGAGTGTGTTCCCCCTTGCTATAATAATACTCTCTATGTAAATCCCCCCTCTTCTCATGATTGCAAACATGTTATGGCCTGTTGAAATGCACAAGACAACTGAGAGGGGGGGTGAATCAGTTGTACCAAATTACTTAACTTGTAAACTTAATCAATTCCACTTTATCTTCAATTTGTTATTAAGTGTGAACATGAAATGCAAATAAAAAAAATAAAACACCAGAGAAACCAGATTTACATGGAAAACCCAATGAGGATTAACTCACAATATAGTTGTAATGCAATACCAGATACAAAGGCTCACTGCCAAAGGGATCACTTCCTAGATAAAAAGGCTCACTACCTAGATTAAGGGCTCACTACCTTGAGAAGGACTCACTATCTAGAAAGGGAGGCTCACTTCCTACAAAAAATAGGAAGGGATAAATGAAGATCCACCACTAGGGTTCCACACATTCACAACTTGATCAGAAGATTGTAGATGCCATCATCTCACTGCTTCTAGGAATCTAACACCTTAAATTACTATTTCCTCAATTCACACTTGCACACTCTTCTTTTTGCACTTTCTCGCACACTTCACTTACTCGAATCAAAAGATGTATGGATGATCAATTCGCCACAACTTGATTTTCTTTTTATACCATCTTTAACCTTAGAAACATTCACCAAGGTCAGCTATATCATTTCAAATTACAAATTCAAACTAGGTTAGCTACTCAACATTCCCTCGGTGGATAAGAATGTGAGAGGACCAATTAAATATTTAATTTAGGACCCAAACAACATCTTGGATCACACACACACTTCCTTAAATTGATGCAATAACTTAATGTAATGTGTAGACACCAAGTCAGCCAAACGTAATGAAAACACCGATGATCTTTGAAGTACAAGTATCTCCAACATATGATCACATGTGGATCATTCAACACGCTTCACCAGACATATTTCCATCTTTGAGAAAGCCTCAGATGCATTTGCAACAAATCCATCAAACTTCATTTACAAAAAAACTTCAATAGTCCAACCGAACCAATCAACAAAATATAGGAGCTCTAGAGTAGGTCTTTCGGAGTGCCAAATCACAAGAAAAAATTTTAGACCACAAAAACCATCAGGAAGAAACATCACCTAGATCCACAAGATCTGAAACCAAATATCAGAAGACTACAGAGCCAAAACATTTCTCCCAGTCCACAAACAAATAGTTCTACCAAACCAATTCACACACCGGTGAACATAACTTTTACTCTTCATCGACCTAGAAGCTAAAAATTGGGATATATGATCCATTGAAGCTTATGAACACACCTACATATCTACACATGCATAAGATCAACATAGGAGAAACGAAGAGCACAATACCAGAGAACAGTCATAACATATTTCAGCACTGCTTCACAACTACAACTTCATAAATATAGCTTCATGTACTCTAAACACTTCTATAGTATCTCAACTATACAAATACCATATGCAATCAACCTGTACATGGTTGAAATCAATGACAACACCACTAAACACATCCATACTTGTAACAATCTCCCCCTTTGCCATTAATGGCAACACATGTTATGAAAAAACATCAAAGACAACATACATGCTTTTTAGAAGCGACAACCTACCAAGCATAAAATTTTCACATGATCTCTCTCCCATAATCATACATGATTTTTCAGAAGTGACAAACTGCATGAGCATAAAATTTTCACATGATCTCTCGCCCCCTTTGACATCAATGGCAAAGGAAATTCTTGCCATATAGAGCTTTTGTACACTCCCCCTTAGGAGTACATCCACATATTGCAACGATAAACTTGTGTACTCCCCTTAAGGAGTAGACCTCAATCATCAGTCCAGAACAAAAAGGATTCTATGAATCCACTGGACTGATGCACCTCCATGTGCACTTAGTTCAGAGAAGGAGGGGTAGTAACCCCAAGCTTCCCTCTAAGATACTCAAAAGTATCCTTTGGAAGGGCCTTAGTGAATATGTCAGCAATTTGTTCCTTGGTAGGTACATATTCAAGTCTAGCTTCATTCTACAATACTTTCTCCCTTAAAAAATGATAATTGATAGATATATGCTTTGTTCTGGGTAAAACCATAAAAGTGGTTAACAATTCGAGTGAGGAAGGAAAAGTTGCAAAAAATGACCACATGTAAAAAAAAATGGTTTTTGGGGGTTCAAACGAACTTTAGGTTCGAATGAACCCAAAGGGGGTTTTCTCAAACCCTAGTTCGAGTGAACCCATTCAATGCATTCTCGGGAAAAACAAAAAAAAAAAAGTGGAAAGGAGCGAACCCCCCTTTTCCCACCTTCTCACCCTTTGCAACCAAAAAACTCTAGAATTTTGCCCTTCAAAGCTAGGGTTGAGGATGAAAATGGAGGAGAATTCACAAACCCAACCGAATGATGGTAGTCCTTGGAATGAGCTATCCAATGAATATAATTTTAATATTTTTTGGTTTTATTATGTATCTGATTTTTTAGTTCTATTAAACATAGGTTTTTCACCGAAAATCAAGCTCTCTATTTTGCACATGTGGAAAAATAGTAGATTATCAAAATAAAATTTTGAAAAATATGTTCAAGCCGAGTATTGATGTCCTTGATCCATTAAAAAAAATAAAAAAATTCGATACATACAAAATAAGTTATGTTGTATATAGTCTGCCTATGTTTGAAGTGTAATTGGTTTGACTTTGAAACTTGATTAAGGAAAAAATATTTAATAAAACACTATGAAACCAAATGAACTGGTTAGATATCATAGTTACAAATCTAAATTCTAAAAAATTAGAATTTTATCCTTCATACAAAAAAAAAATTGTATACGGTGAGTGTCACTCCTTAAAAATGTTGTTTTTAAAAAAAAGGATAGTTTTCAAAGGAGATGGAAAAATAAGTGCAATTTGATTCCAATTTTTTTGAAAAATATATATTTAGAATCTATAGAGAAAATTCCACAAATCACTAGTTTGCGTCATCTTCAAATTCCTCATGGTTTAGCCGCTATAGGAGCCTGAAAGTGAAAATTTAGTTAAAAAAATCAATCCAGTGTCCAGTTTGCCCAAAAATTGTAAACTAGTATTGTGGGATCACCCTTCTAGAATGCATCAATGGATTATTTGAAATGTTTATAGCACTTTTATTGTCACAAAATATAGAGATAGGGTCATCATTCACCACTCCTATGTCCATCAAGGTTTTCTTCATCCATAATACATGTGTACATCATGATGCTGCTGCAATATACTCTGCTTTTGTAGTGGATAAAGAAACTAAATCTTGTTTCATTCTCAACCATGAAACTAATCTTCCTCCAAGGAAGAAATCACCACCACTTGTACTCTTTCAGTCATCTACACAACCAACCCAATCTGCATCAATGTAGGAATTCAATGTGAAATCATTGTCCTTCGGATACCATAGCCCATAATCAAGATTTCCTTTAAGATATCTGAATATCCTCTTCATAGCTATAACATGTTCTTCCTTAGGTTCTTCTTGAAATCTTGCAACTAAACATACTGCATGCATAATTCCTGGTTTAGTAGATACATCAGTCCACCAATCACGAATCTGTACACGTTCTGATCAACTTTAGAAAATTCATCATCCTTACTCATCTTGTATCTGGTTATCATAGGGGTAGAGACCGGTTTGGAGTCATCCACTCCAAACTTCTTCAATAATTCCTTAACATACTTAGATTGTGAAATGAACATCCCTCTGAAATTTTGATTCACTTGAAGTCCAAGGAAGTAATTCAATTCACCAATCATGGACATTTCAAAATTTTTTTGCATCGCTTTTGCAAATTTCTTACACATACCTTCATTTCCACCAAAGATGATGTCATCAACATATATCACAATTATCAACATTTTATTTTTCTCAACCTTAAAGTAAAGATTATTGTCCGCAAACCCTTTGTTGAATCCCTTCTTTGTCAAATATCTATCTATTCTAGCATACCAAGCTCTGGGAGATTGCCTTAGTCCACATAATGCCTTCTTTAATCTACAAACCATGTCTGGTTTGTTTGAAAGTTGAAACCATTCTAGTTGCTCCATATATACTTCTTTTTCCAGTTCTCCATTAAAAAATGCAGACTTGACATCCATCTAATATAATTTGAAGTCTTTATAAGATGAAAATGTCAAGAACATCTGAATGGCCTCCATTCTTGCTATAGGTGCAAAAGTTTCTTCAAAATCTATTCCTTCAACTTGTGAATATCCTTTACATACAAGTCTTGCTTTATTCCTTACCACTTCACCATCTTCATTCAACTTATTTTTGAATACGCATTTTGAACCAATTACATTTTTGTTTGTAGGTATAGGGACTAGTTCCCATGTTTCATTCTTCTCTATCTATTGTGGTTCCTCTTTCATTGCTCTAATCCAGCCATCATCATTACATGCTTCACTCACAGTCTTAGGTTCTATCTTAGAAAGTAAACACAAGTTTACCTCAACTAATTTTCTTCTTGTTTTCACTCCTTCAATTTTGTCTCCAATTATCTATTCCTCTAGATGATTTCTTTGACATATTTAGGAGTCTTGGGTGCAGGTTCCAAAGTCTCTTCCTTCTCATCATTATGTTATTCCTCTTCCTTTTCTTCTTCTTGTATTTGCACATAGATAGGATCATCAGGTTCAACTTCATTTATTTCCATTGGTCTATACATAGCTTCATCAACCTTCACATTAGCACTTTCAATTATTTTCCCCAGTCTCTTATTAAAACATCTATAAGCCTTGATGTTATTTGAATATCCAAGGAAAATCCCTTCATCACATCTAGCATCAAACTTTCCAATATTTTCTTCATCTCTTCTACTGTAACATCTACTTCCAAATACCTAAGTATTTCATAGTAGGAGTCTTACCAGTCCATAACTCATAAGGGGTCTTAGTGTTGTTACCTTTGATCTGAACTTTGTTAAGAATGTAAACAATAGTATGGATTGCTTCTTTCATCATAGTTCTGGTAGCCTCTTGAATAGTATGGTTCTTTCTTTCCACAAATCCATTATGTTGAGGGGTTCTAGGAGAAGAATAATGTCTTTTTATGCCATGATCTTCACAGAGAGCATTGAACTCACCAGAAGTAAATTCTCCACCTCTATCAAACCTTAAACACTTTGAATCTATCAAGAGACAAAGCCTTTTCTTTAAGAAATGTTACCCATGTCATCCCAGAGTAATCATCAATCAAGAGCATAAAGTACCTATCACCATTTAGGATTCATGTTCTTGTAGGGCCACAGAGGTCTGTATGGATTAATTCTAGCATTCTGATAGATGATTGATCTTTTCCTTTCAAATTGTTTCTTGTTTGTTTTCCCATCTGGCAACTTCTGTAGATTGAATTTGAAGGCTTTGTGATTCTAAGAAAATCTTTGACAACTTCCCTAGAACTAATCTTAACAAGATTATCAAAATTCACATGTCCCATTCTTCAGTGTCAGAGTCAACTCTCATTAATCTGAGAAACAAAACACTAACCATCACCACCCTTGAGTTGATAGAGGTTTCCATGAGTTCTTCTTCTAGCTGCTACCACAGTTTCAGATCCTTTTTTGATCTCACAAGTGTTATCTTGAAACATAATCTTAAAATATTTGTTGCACATTTGTCCAACACTTAAGAGATTATTCCTTAAACCCTTTACATAATAAACATCGTCAGTATTATGTTTTCCATCAAAGATAATTGTTCCTTTACCAACAATCTTAGCACTAGAGTCATCTCCAAACATGATTATTCCTCCATCATACTTCTCAAGTTTAGTAAACTTACTCTTATCTCCAGTCATATAATTTGAACATCCGTTGTCAATTACCCAAAATTATTCATCCTGTCTGGCATGAAAGCAGTTACCAGAGTACCTTTTGCTTCATCCTTCTTGCTCTCCAGATCAAATTTCTTTTCCAGAGCTAAAAACAAACATTCATCTTTATCTTCCTCAAAATCAGATTCATCATCAAAAATTCTTGCATCTTCCTTAACATAATACAACTTCTTGAACTTCTTATCCTTCTTATCTTTCTAATTATTGCTATTATCCTTCTTCTTCTTTTGTGTAGCTCTATTAGGAATCTTGATGCATAACATTTGACCAATATTTCCACAACTAAAACACTTAAAGGGAAACGTACCTTTGTATTTACTAGTACCTTTCTTCAATATTCTTGTGAATTTTTCTTCTAGATCTTTAGTATCATCATCATCCAGATCATCTCCTATCTTCATTGCTTTAAAGGTTGTTTCAATCTTCTCCTTATCTCTTGCAAATTTTGTCATTTCAAATGTAGGCAGGACACCAAATAGATGCTCCTTAGTAAATGTCTTTGGATAATAATTTTATTCAAGAGAAGGTACTTTGTCACTGTAATTTTCTAGTAAGGTCATCAAGATCTTCTCAATTATATCTCCATTTGTCATGGTACCACCTTGATTCTTGATTTATGTTGCTATAAGTTCAACTCTTTGATAATGGGTTGGAATGTCTTCTCCATCTTCCATTCTCAAGTTCTCAAATTTTTGCTTAGCAGTTATTTTCCTTGACAACTCCACTCTATCATTCCCTTCATAAATGTCTTTCAATTTTGTCCATACTTCATGAGTAGTAGCCAAAGAACTAAATTTTGTTCTTTCAGTTTTACATAAAGCACTAAAGATAGCATACCTTGCTCTTTCATTCTCCTCAAAAGCTACAACCTCATCAATAGAGGAAGGACCAGTTGTAGGTATCACATAATTTGTCTCCACAACTTTCTAGGTATTGAAACTAAGTGAAATCAAATAACTTCTCATCTATTCTTTCCAATCACTATAATCAACTCCATCAAAATTAGGAATCTGCAACTTGTGCACCATTTGATCTACCTCAAGCGGTTAATATTTTCACCAAGGAACCAGAGCTCTGATACCAATTATTGAAATGCACAAGACAACTAATAGGAGGGGTGAATCAGTTTTACCAAATTACTTAACTTGTAAACTTAATCAATTCCACTTTATCTTCAATATATTATTAAGTGTGAACATGAAATTAAAATAATAGAAAGAAAACACCAGAGACACCATATTTACGTGGAAAACCCAATGAGGGAAAAACCACGGTGAGGATTAAATCACAATATAGTAGTAATTAAATATTGGATACAAAGGCTCACAACCCAGATTAAGGGCTCACTGCCTTGAGAAGGACTCACTATCCAGAAAGGGAAGGTACCTACCTAAAAAAAAATAGGAAGGGATAAATGAAGATCCACCACTAGGGTTCCACACATTCAAAAAATGATCAGAAGATTGTAGATTCCATCAGCTTACTACTTTCAGGAATATAACACCTTAAATTATTATTGCCTCAACTCATACTTGCACACTCTACTTTTCACACTTCCTCACATGCTTCACTTGCTCGAATCAAAAGATGGATGGATTATCAATTCACCACAACTTGATTTTATTTTTATACCATCTTCAACCTTAGAAACATTCACTAAGGTTGGCTATATCATTTCAAATTAAAAATTCAAACTAGGTCGGCTACTCAACATTCTTGTAGTGGATAAGAATATGAGAGGACCAAAACAACATCTTGGATCAAGCACACACTTCCTCAAATCGATGCAATAACTTAATGTAACATGTATACACTAGGTCGGCCAAACCCAATGAAAACACCAATGATCTTTGAAGTACACGCATCTCTAGCAAGATGATCACAAGTGGATAATTCAAAATGCTTCACTAGACATATTTCCATCTCTGAGAATGCCTCAGATACATCAGCAACAAATCCATCAAACTTCATTTATAGAAAACTCTTCAATAGTCCAACCGGACCAACTAACAAAATACAAGAGCTCAAGAGCAGGTCTTCCAGAGCGCCAAATCACAAGAAAGTTTTCCAAACCATAGAAACCATCAAGAAGAAACATCACCTAGATCCACAAAATCTGAAACCAAATATTAGAAGCCTGCAAAGACATAACATTTCTCCTAGTCCATAAACAAATAGTTCTATCAAACTAGTTCACACACTGGTGAACATAACTTTTACTCTTCATCGACCTAAAAGCTAAAACTCAGGATATACAATCCATTGAAGCTTATGAACACACCTAAAGATCCGCACAGACATAGGATCAACATAGGATAAATGTAGAGAACAATACCAGAGCATAGTCAAAACACATTTCAGCACTAGTTCACAACTACAACTTGATAAATATAGCTCCATGTACTCTAAACACTTCTTCATTATATTAACTATACAAATACCATTTGCAATCAACCTGTATAGTATTGAAATCAATGAAAACATTAATGAAAACACATCCATACTTGCAACATGGCCCTGGCTTTAAGCTCGTCTCTAAATATGGCTATGGTTGTAAAGGTTGTGGGCGTAATGAACAAGGCATTCAGGTCCCTATAGAATGTTCAACTCACATGTGTAACTTGGGGCTTGGTTGCTCGAATGAACAATCTGAGTAGAAATCACAGTTGAATGTTGACATGATGTCCGCTCAACCTTATTCTCATAGATTGGTCCATTCTTTGTTGTCTTCTATCTTCGTATCTTCTTCTTGTGAGCAGTCAAACTTTTCTCCACAAGAGAAAGGGTTGCTTCCTTCTCTTCATCCTTTTTTGAGCAAGAGTGTATGTTGTTGAGGCTTATCAAAGCCTACTTGATTACTCTTCCTCCTCCTACACACAAGAAATATCATGAACATGATAAAGAAAAACATTCTTTTTGTGCATACCATCGAGTGCTTGGCCATTCCACTAGTGAATGTAAGGCCTTGAAGGAAAACATAAAACAAATTTATGACAAGTGTCATCATTCATTTTCTTGCTAGTGCACCTGCTTCTTCTTTAAATGACAAGTGATATCAAGGTCTACCTCTATCCTATATGTTCTAAGTATCTTTCATGGTTCTCCTCCCCTACATGTGGAGGCATTGATAAATTTTTTTGGAGATATGTGTCCTTCTTAAGGACCCCCTCTCTTATCTATGTATTTCAAATGTAGTGTCGCTTGAGTGAACCCACTTGTTGTCTTGAAGGGTTGTCAAGGCACCCCCTTTGAAAGATATCAAATGAATTCTATGATGTCTAGCTTGGGGGCAGCCTGACTAGACCTTGCTTTTCAAATAGTGTGTCCCTTGAGTGGACCCCTCTTCTTTTGAAGGGTTCCCGAGGGATCCCCTTTTAAAGTCTTCCAATTTTTTTATAGTCTAAGTGATTGTCCACATGATTTCCTATGTGGCTGCTTTATTTTTAAACATGCTTTATCTGTAGGTAAACATGTTGCTTTGCAAGTGTGCCTATAAATCCGCTTTCCAATTCGACTTTGTGGAGTCCTGATGTTTAGGTTTCCTCCTTGAAAGAGATCTTGGGGGATGCCTCCTTGCAGGTATGCGGGCCTGTAAGGCGCTTTCATATGGGTTTCCTTCATGTGAGAGATCTTGGGGGATACCTTCTTGCAGGTTTGCGGGCCTGTAAGGTGCTTTTTTCTTTGGGTTTCCTTCATGTGAGAGATCTTGGGGGATACCTTGTTGCAGGTCTAGGGGCCTATAAGGCACATACTTCATGGGGCTTCCTTCATGTGAGAGATCTTGGGGGTTGCCTCTTTGCAGGTCTGTAGGCCTGTGAGACACTTACTTCTTTGGGTTTCCTTCATGTGAGAGATCTTGAGGGATTCCTTCTTGCAGGTCGATGGGCCTGTAAGACACTTTCATCTTGTGGGATTTGTCCATTGTTGGTCTATGAGCCTTTGGTGTACTTTGTGCAACTTCATAGTTTTGTGGAGCTATAGAGTCCTTTTGTTTAACTCTCCTTGGGTCCAAGGACCTGTGGAGCCATATCTTTTTGAATTTTCATTCCTTTCTAGCTTCTCCATTTATTTCTCTTCTCAATTGTATATATCAGATTGAAGATCTGCATCTTCTTCATCCTGAGTATACACTCTTTCTCTCTTCAACATCCTAGAGTTCTTTTGTGTTTTATTTCTGAATTTGGGGATGACACATAGTACTGAGACAACCTTTTACATCGAGGTCTCTTTCACTTTGTTGACTCAAATCCTTTAGCTTTTTGTGTGCTAACACTGTTGTTTGGTGCAGGTTTTTCTTGTCTAATGCATTTGTTTTACAGGTCTTCAACCTAGGGGCATGCTTCCATGGTTTGAAGAGTTGGTTGCTTTCTCTACAGTATCCTTTTGGCATAATGATGTTATTTATGTTTAGTATATCTCCTTTAGCATGCATATTTGTGTAGATTCATATGCCGGCTAAAGTGGGGGAAAAATGAAATGTCATAAAATTGCACCCCTTGCAATTTCACATACGGGTGGGTGCATGGAAATGGGTAGCGATTCCATGGACACCCCCTAATTTTTTTTTGAAAAACCATAACATTCTCGTGTTATGGCTCATTATGCCGAGCATGAGGCTCAGAAACTACAAACCAATAATGCGAGTGCGTTATAATGCACTCGCATTATTGATAGTTAAAAGCAAAAAAATAAATGCAAATCTCTCATTAGGATTTCAACTGGTATTTTTTTCCAGTTGTGGCCAAAACCACTACGATTTTGTGCTCACATTCTAGGAGGATAATTTCAACAAATTTCTTCACCGACAATCCCTATTTCTTTGTAACAATGGTGCCATGATGATGAGGAGCTGTGAGAGGTAAGGATTCTTTGGTTTTTGTTTTCAATTAGTTAGTTTTAGGTTGAATTTGATACCTATTTGTTTGAATTTTTAGGAGATGCAAATCAACCTGAAAAACCCTCAAAATCCTTAATAGGAAGACCAACCAAATCCTCAAGATCAAAATCAACCACAACATCAACCTCCTCCACCAATGACTCCACCCCCTCCTGGCACTCAACAAAATTTAATAAGTGAAATTGAGAACAACAAAAAGAGAATTGAGGATTTGATCAGTAGGTTGAGTGATCGAAATGGTTTGACCACAAAAAAAATGACCCTAACAAATTCATTAAAAGATATTTTAAAAAATGTAGATTCAATTAGCAAACAAATAACTGCATGGCAAGATAGGAGGTAGGCGGCTATGGATTATTATGCAAATAAACTATCATATAAGGATGTGAAGGATTTAAAAATTATAAAAGGTGATTTGTGCTCATTATTCATCGACCCACGCACAAATCAAAATCTTACCTCAAAGCGAAGATGTTTCCTATCCATTGGTGCCACCACCAATAGATTAGGGACTAGTTTTATGATAGGTGGTACATGGTCTTTGATTACCCACCGTGCAACAATTGTGAGGTCCTGCAATATTTCCTTAGGAAACTATATAGTGAGTTCATATTGAAAAAAATCCCAAATTATTTTGATATGAGGGATTTCCAAGGGAGAGGTGGGGGGTTAGCTCAAGATAGACCTGGTGCACATTCGGATCCTATGCGGCAAGGTAGATGAGCTCTCACTAGGCCACCTCATGAGTGCGTTGTTATGCCTTCCGTCATGAAGGAAAGTGCTGATGTAAAGATATTGTAGGCAATCAACACTTTGACCCAAAGTGTCATCCATCATACTAGCCCTATTCTACAGCGCCATCCAGGGGAGTCTTCGAGTGGTGGCCTTCGAACACATGTGTGTCAATCTTGCGGGGCTACTTGTTCATATGACCCCACCGACACTCAGGAGACTGGTACGCAGGATCCATCTATAGCTATGGAGATGGAGAGGGTAGTTGACATTTTGCATGAGGCATATGGCATTGATAGTTAGGTAAAAGTTAGTGCATGTGTTCATTGAATTGAATTTATTAAATATCGATTTTGAAATGCAAGATTAACTAAAAATGTTTTATGATTTTAATAAAATTGCAGGGTCACAGTGTTGAGACTGGATACACCGGCCCCCCACCAACCTATTTCTGCAGTACACCTATCGCTAGGGTATGTAACTAGTAAACAATTATAAATTTATTGCATGTTAATAGCTCATTGTTTTACAAATGGTAATTTAATATGCAATTTTGGATGTTGAATAGACTAATATTGGAGGTTTTGATGGAACACTTCCCAGTGGCATGGATTTACTCAAATCTTCACACAGGTAATAGAATAAAGAGCTTAACTAATGAATCAAGTACTTAATAGATTTTTGTAGTTTATATGCACATCGTTGATTACGTTGAATATTTTGTTGTTTTATTTTCAGTTTTTGCAAGATGATACACCTCAAAATGTGACGAGGGAAATGGATATTGGTGTGACATCTGCTATACAATCCTCTATGGCTCTGACAAAAGAGGCATGAGGCAAATTAGTAAATTTCAATTTACATTTGTTGTTATAGATGTTAGTTAGTGAAAAATCAAACCATTATTGATTCACATAGTTTAATTTCTATTTGTATGGTTTATATAGGGCTTGAGCATGCCTAAGCATGGGCATGAGGATATTTCTCTCATGGAGAGAGATCGTGAGATGGCTATAAGTGATTATTTTGTCAAATATATCATTTTTTATAATGTAATTTTTATATATTCATGTCTTTACTTCTTATTGCAACAGTTAAAACTTCACCATGAACTAAACCCTAGGAGGAGTAGTAGGAGCACTCCACGAGCACAACAAAAATGAGTGACAGACCTATCGCCATCCGAGCCAAAAGGAAAGGGAAAGATTTTATTTTCAGGGCATGGAGAGCAATGACTTTTGATTCCAGAGTGCTTTGTTGTATGCCTACATGGTAGTTTTGCACATATTTTTTATTGGACATATTTGACATTGTATGCCTATATGGCATTCTCGTAAGCCTATATAGCTATT
This sequence comes from Sequoiadendron giganteum, assembly GCA_007115665.2. NCBI lineage: Eukaryota > Viridiplantae > Streptophyta > Pinopsida > Cupressales > Cupressaceae > Sequoiadendron > Sequoiadendron giganteum. Next base: position 325,653,145 of record CM021106.1, on the reverse strand, counting down.
TTGTACATATATTTCATACTTATATTGACATATATTGATGTATGCCTACATGGCTATTTGGTTAATACAAATATCTTTTATCAATGCCTATCCATATTTGCATTCTAAATTGATTGTTGAATAGTTATGAGTTACGTGTATTCAAGGTAATTTCTATGTTAATACAAATATCTTTTATCAATGCTTATACTTATGTGATTGATGTATGTTTGTGTATGGGATCATAGTAATTTCTATTTGATGATGATATTGTGTCTTTAAGGTTTATTTATTAAAGGGTGCATGAAACAAGTTTTAAATCCTTAAAAATATTTGAATTTCTTAGGTTTTTCTATTTGTCGAGTTTGGGCTCCAAGCCCAAGTCCGAGGTGAGTTCAAGTCTTGCAACACTAGTGTGAACACATCAAGGAATAATGTATATGTCGATGAAGAGAGAACCCATCCTTGTTTCCAAACAAACCATGGTATAGATATGGCTGGTCGAGATAAAACATCACTCTTCTGGATAGTTCGAACCATAATCTTTCATGGCTGCAAACGCACCTTCATTATGCGTGTTCTTGATCCTACTGAAGAAATGGTGGAACATTTTGTAGATCAAATATTACAACCCTAAGTCCACAAGAAGGTTACTTGTCCCGATTTCCGCAAATTTCTTTAAGATGTTCATCCTTCTTGAGTAATTCCAACCACTATCATCGGTTACCACGCTTCTAATGGAAAGTAAATTTGTTGCAATACCCAAGCCTAGCAGGTTTCTTTCGCTCTAATACCATTGTAATGACTCGAGCTCTGGATCAATGATTTTTGATTTATTTCTTATTGGATTGACAAAGGTTGTCATCCAATATTATTAAGATAGATAACGGAGTCCTCAAATTATAAATGAAATAAATTCTGAATATGAAATCTAATTCAAATATTAATTTGATAAATAAATATAATAGTTGTTTCTAATTAATCAATTAAAATCATGTGCTATCTTTGAATATAAATTTGACTATCATTGATATATAGGCCTTGAGAATTGGGATGCCTTTCCTAATCGATACTTTGTACGCATGCATCTAACTTTGAGTCCTTTCTAGATTATATGATTGAAATGTATACTCCCATATTATAAATTTTTTCTCATATAGACCAATCCCACACTAGGTAATTCAATAATAAAAATAAGTCCGCAAATTGATTACCCTGATCTTCCCTTCTTATTATCTTTTATACTCGAAAACTACACAATTGAATCTTGATAGCAATATCACAATTTGACACATTTTAGAAAATACCTCCTACTTATCAATTGATGAGCTAAAGGGGCTCTATAATGAATGTTTCATAAGGCACAAAACTTGCTGAAGGTTTTGCAAATGGGTTTGCAAGCTAAGTGGGCTTAACCTTGGGGAAAAAACTTTGTGGTTAAGCGCTTGAGCTGGAGTAGTACTGGGATGGGTGACCTCCTGGGAAGTCCTAGTGCCTCACCTCTGTGAGCATCACCTACATGCAATGAGTGCTAACTGGGCCATTCATTATCATGAGAGATGGGTTCTTGTGAACTCAACCCTCTTTCAATCCATGTCAGCCTTGGGACCATACAGGAAGCTGGAGGTTGTACCAAGTAAGGGATCAACAAGTTTGTATAAGAAATATTAAAAATAGATAACAGTGTGAATAATTCTTATCTTATCTTCTCCAAAATTTCATCAACAACCTCCATTTGAGCCTCTCAAGGCTTTAGATAGTGTTTTACACCCTTGTCTAACTGACCCATGCCCTCAACTAACTAAAAACCAACTTTCAAAATAAGTAACCGTTGCATTTCAAATTTGTTTCTTTAAGCAACTTACGAATTTGCAACTTTAGACTCCTCCAACCTAAGGGATCGATCTGGTGGAACATAGCTCAGAGTGATTCCATGTGTTTCGATGTGAAAGAGGACCATTCCTAGCGTAAAAATACCTATTTGGACGTGTTGGAATAGTCCGCTTGGTCACACAAGTTGCATAACGAAAGTTACACCACTTTGCACTACTTGCATTTGATGCTTTTTCCATCAAGTGAAAATCCGCCACCACGGGAAAAAAAATCTAAGATAGCCAAAACTGAGAGAGGTTTTTGTAGAGGGGCTCAATGTGATCCTATAGGATTAGAAAAGAAGTTTATAAGCATCATGATATCTGAGTAATAGCATGCTGAAGTTTGCAGCCATTTTGCACTTTGGACCCTTAAGGGATCGATCTGGTGGAACGTAGCTAGGAGCAATTACACATGTTTTGGTGTGAAAAAAGACCATGCCTAGCATAAAAATACATATTCAGACATGTTGGAATAGTTAGTTTGGTCATACGAGTTGTAGAGTGAAAGTTGCACCACTTTGCAACTTTGCACAGCTTGAATTTGACACTTTTTCCATCAAGTGAAAATCCGCCGCCACGAGAAAACCACTTCAAGATAGCCAAAACCGAGAGAGGTTTTTCTAGAGGGGCCCAATTCCTTCCTATAGGATTAGATGAGAAGTTTCTAAATTTAACGGTATCCAAGTAATAGCATGCTAAAGTTTGCAGCCATTTTGCATTTTGGACCCTTTAGGGATCGATCTGGTGGAACATAGCTCAGAGCGATTTCACGTGTTTCGGTGAAAAAGATGACCATTCCTAGAGAAAAAATACCTATTCAAATGTGTTGGAATATTCCACTTGGTCACACAAGTTTCAGAACAAAAGGTGCACCACTTTGCAACTTTGCACTGCTTGCATTTGATGTTTTTTCCGTCAAGTGAAAATCCGCCACCACGGGAAAACCACTCCGAGATAGCCAAAATTGAGAGAGGTTTTTGTACAGGGGATCAACGCAATCATATGGGATCAGAAAAGAAGTTTCTAAGCATCATGGTATCCAAGTAATAGCATGTTGAAGTTTGTAGCCATTTTGCACTTTGGACCCATAAGGGATCGATTCGGTGGAACATAGCTCAGAGCGATTCCACGTGTTTTGGTGTGAAAGAGGACCATTCCTAGCATAAAAATACCTATTTGGATGCGTTGGAGCAGTTATTTTGGTCACATGAGTTGTAGAACAAAAGTTGCACCACTTTGCAACTTTGCACAACTTGAATTTGACACTTTTTCCATCAAGTGAAAATCCGCCGCCATGAGAAAACCACTATGAGATAGCCAAAACCAAGAGAATTTTTTGAGAGGGGCTCAATGATTTCCTATAGGATCAGATGAGAAGTTTTTAAGTGTAATGGTATCCAAGTAATAGCATTCTGAAGTTTGTAGCCATTTTGCACTTTGGACCCTTCAGGGATCGATCCGGTGCAACATAACGTGGAGCGATTCCACATGTTTTGGTGTGAAAGAGAACCATGCCTAGTGTAAAAATACCTGTTCGGATATGTTGGAACAGTCCAGTTGGTCACACAAGTTGCAGAATGAAAGTTGCCCCACTTTGCACTGCTTGCATTTGATGCTTTTTCCATCAAGTGAAAATCCGCCACCACGGGAAAACCACTCTGAGATAGCCAAAACTGAGAGAGGTTTTTTTACAAGGGATCAACTTGACCCTATAGGATCAGATGAAAATTTTCTAAGCATCACGGTATTCGATTAATAGCATGCTTAAGTTTGCAGCCATTTTGCACTTTGGACCCTTAAGGGATCGATCCGGTGGAACATAGCTCAGAGCAATTCCACGTGTTTTGGTGCGAAAGGGGACCATGAATAGCGTAAAAATATCTATTCAGATGCATTGGAGCAGTTAGTGTGGTCACACGAGTTGCTGAGTGAAAGCTGCACCACTTTGCAACTTTGCACAGCTTGAATTTGACACTTTTTCTATCAAGTGAAAATTCGCCGCCACGAGAAAACCACTCCGAGATAGCCAAAACCGAGAGAGGTTTCTCTAGAGGGGTCCAATGTGATCTTGTAGGATCAGATGAGAATTTTATAAGTGTCATGATATCCAAGTAATAGCATGCTGAATTTTGCAGCCATTTTGCACTTTGGATCCTTAAGGGATCGATTCGGTGGAACATAGCTCAGAGTGATTCCACATGTTTTGGTGCGAAAGAGGACCATGCCTAGTGTAAACATACCTATTCGGACACATTGGAGCAGTTATTTTGGTCACACGAGTTGCAGAGGGAAAGTTGCACCACTTTGCAACTTTGCACAACTTGAATTTGACACTTTTTCTATCAAGTGAAAATCTGCCGCCACGAGAAAACCACTCTAAGATAGCCAAAACCGAGAGAGGTTTTTCTAGAGGGGTCCAACATGATCTTGTAGTATCAGATGAGAATTTTCTAAGTGTCACGGTATCCATCTAATCGAATGCTGAAGTTTGCAGCCATTTTGCACTTTGGACCCTTAAGGGATCGATCCGGTGGAACATAGCTCATAGTGATTCTACGTGTTTCGGTGTGAAAGAGGACCATGCCTAGCATAAAAATACCTATTTGGACGTGTTGGAACAGTCCGCTTGGTCACACGAGTTGTAGAATAAAAGTTGCAAATTGTTTACATGACCTTTATATGAACTTTTTCACATTGTTTACATTTCAAAATTCAAAGTTTACAAATTTTCCTATTCAACGCATTTACAGAACAAGGTGCTACTACACCAAACATGAAATCAAACCTTACAATATTTGAGTATATCTCATTATGTAATTAAATCTTATTACAATGCCTCAGGCACTTCATTCTCACAGATCTTTTACAATGTCACTCATACATTCAAGATTCTCTTTAAATGTCTACATCATAGGTGCTCATTATGAGGTTAAATTCAAATGAGTAACTTGAGATTCCCTCGCTAAGCTTCACGCACTCTTTTATAATGGCTTGAAATAAAAATTGAGATTTGTCAAGATCATCAAAATAAGGATGTTGCATTGCTTTTTTGGCTGAGATTCTCTTTGATGGCTCTTAAATCAGCATTTTCTGCAACGAAAGATCAATCAATTGTTAGTAGTTTCTTACAAATACGCAAAGTAAAAGAGAAAAAGAAAGAGCATCCAAAATGGAAATGAAATAAAAATAGATGGAAGGCACTTACAGATGTTGCATGCAGGCATCAAAATAAGGATGTTGCATTGCTTTTATGGTTGACATTCTCTTAGATGGCTCATATATCTGCATTTTTTGCAAGGGGACACCAATCACTGTAAAAGAAGATGATAGCATTGGCATCAAACAAATTAATGTGCACACAAGTATAAATAAATAAGAAGCAATGTGCATATACTTACAAATTAATCCAATGAACCATCTAGGTCTGCTCTACTCTTTATTGTGTCAAGTATTGCCTCATGGTTAGACTCACAGACCTTCCATAACGTCTTGTTCAAAGGTCTACCCCCATATTTGGTCAAATGAACATTGGATGCCACGACAAGGTTCGAGTAATGAAGAATCTTACAATGCATGTCAAAGTCCTGAAATAGCCAATGTTTAACACTTGAATGTGGGTACCTTCTAAGCCATGTTCTAGTAACCACAACTGAGCCTGTAGGGTATTCGATGTTTTCTCCATCTATAACTAGGGCCTTCAATTTTTTTTTGGTCTCAACACAACAACACAAGTAATAGTTTGTTCCCTCTTCATTGTCTTCATCTGCAATAACTGCATAAACATGCCTTGCATTGATATGTGCAAAAAATCTCTTGAAATTTGTCAACATTATGAATACAATACAAAGTAAGATAACGATATGGAATTTCAACAACTAAGAAAGTAGATATATCACCTAGTTGAACTAGATCTGATACGTGGTCAAAGTTGACTGATGATTCCATCTGTGTCAGTTCCAATGCCATCGGAGGGTGATACATGTGAAGCAGGCTAAGATAACTTGTGAACCATTTGTCAACCCACTCCCTTGACTCACAATCATTCCAAGCTTTCATTATACATGAAGAAAAAAAGCATGCCATCTTTCGTGTATCAATACTCCATGAACCTACATTTGAGCTAAGGAAAGAGTGTACCTCACTCGATCCTGTTAGTGTACAATAGTCTTCATATGGTGCAATTTTAGTATCATCCATCAACCAAAAAAATCTACGAACTGAAGACATACCTTCATTACATAGACCCATCAAAGCATTACACCACTCGACGATTGATTTCGCATCTTTCAACTTTGCACTGTCTTTATACTTTAACTCTTCTTGTGCTAATGCTCTTTTCATGCACGCTCCTGCACCATCATGCTCCCCATTTCCATGTCCAACTTCACAAAAGTTCCACATATGTTGAACACCTATAATGACATGCATCCTGCACAACCAGTAGAACATGCGTGAGTTCTTGAATTATGCTGCACAGTTATTAGACCATATTATATGTTGATCGTATTCTATGCCCCTCTGAGCCAAACCACTGTAGAACATTTGGAAGCAACCTTGCACGAACTCTGGAGAATATGTGCGATCATCACTAATGTAAAAGTGCTAGAGAAAGAGGGAGAGAGGGAGGGAGAGGGAGAGGGGGAGAAAGAGATAGTAGGAGAGATGGAGATAGAGAGGGAGGGAGAGATATGGAGGGAGAGGGAGAGAGGGAGGGAGAGGTAGAGGGTTAGAAATAGAAAGTGGGAGACATGGAGATAGATAGGGAGGGAGAGAGGGGAGAGTGGGAGAAAGAGAGAGTGGGAGAGAAAAAGGGAGAGAGGGAGGGAGAGGGAGTGGGAGAGAAAGATGGAGAGAGGGAGGGAGAGGGAGAGGGGGAGAAAGAGAGAGTGGGAGAAAAAGAGGGAGAGAGGAGGGAGAGATAGTGGAGAGATGGAGATGGAGGGGAGGGAGGAGAGGGAGTAGGTTGGGTTTGAGGGTTGAGGGGTTGGGGAATTAAGAGGGTGTAGGGGTTGAGTTGGGGTTTGAGTTCGGGGTTGAGTTAAGGGTAGGGGTTGAGGGATTGGGTTTAAGGGTTCGGGGTTTGAGGGATTAAGAATTGTTATAGAGGGTTGAGGATTAGGGTTTAAGGGTTGAGGGTTGAGGGTTGAGGGTTGAGGGATTAAGAGGGTATAGGGGTTGAGGGATTAGGGTTTAAGAGTTGAGGGTTCAGGAATTAAGAGGGTATAGGGGTTGAGGGATTAGGGCTTAAGGGTTCAAGGTTTAGGGAGTCTCTCCCTTTTTCTCTCCCTCTCTCTTTCTCCCACTCTACCCCTCTCTCCCTCCCTATCTATCTCCATGTCTCCCACTTTCTATTTCTAACCCTTTGCCTCTCCCTCCCTCTATCCCTCTCCCTCTCCCTCTTAATCCTTGAACCCTCAACCCTCAACCCTTAAACCCTAGTCCCTCAACCCCTATACCCTCTTAATCCCTGAACCCTCAAACCTTAAACCCTAATCCATGAACCTCTATACCCTCTTAATCCTCAACCTCAACCCTTAAACCCTAACTCTACCCCTATACCCTCTTAATCTTTGAACCTTTAACCTTTAAACCCTAATCCATCAACCCTATATTTAACCTCAACCCTCAACCCTTCAACCCTAATCCCTCTCAATCCTCAACTCCTCAACCCTTCAACCCTAATCCCTCTACCCCTATACCCTCTTAATCCTTGAACCCTCAACCCTCAACCCTTAAATCCTAATCCATCAACCCCTATACCCTCTTAATTCCTGAACCCTGAACCCTGAACCCTGAACCCTTCAACCCTAATCCCTCTACCCCTATACCCTCTTAATCCTTGAACCCTCAACTGTCAACCCTTAAACCCTAATCCCTCAACCCCTATACCCTCTTAATCCCTAAACCCTCAAACCTCAAACCTTAATCCCTCAAACCCTATACCCTCTTAATTCCTAAACCCTCAACCCTTCAACCCTAATCACTCCACCCCTATACCCTCTTAATCCTTGAACCCTCAACCCTCAACCCTTAAACCCTAATCCCTCAACCCCTATACCCTCTTAATCCCTCAAACCTCAAACCTCAACCCTTCAACCCTAATCCCTCTACCCCTATACCCTCTTAATCCTTGAACCCTCAACCCTCAACCCTTAAACCCTAATCCCTCAACCCTTATACCCTCTTAATCCCTCAACACTAAACCCTCAACCCATGTACCCTCTAAATCCCTCAACCATCAACCGTTCAACCCTAATCCCTAAACCCCTATCACTTCTACCCTATAACCTATTAATCCCTCATCCCTAAAATCTAAACCCTTAAACCCTAACGTGTAAACCCTCTACCCTCTATCATTAATCCTCTACCCTCTACCCTCAACCCTAATCCCACAATCCTTAAACCCACTTAGTAAAATATCTACCCTAATCCTTCAACCCTCTTGAATCTTAAACTCTCAACCCTTAAACCCTTAAACACTCAACCCTAAACCCTCGACCCCCAACCCTAACCCCTTAAACCCTAAACTATTAAACCCTCTACCCTCTACCCTCTACCCTCTACCCTCAACCCAATACTCTCTACCCTAAACCCTAATCCCTAAACCCTCAACCCTTAATTTCTCAACCACTATAACCTCTACCCTATATATTTGACCCTCAATCTTCAACCCTCAACCCTTAAACCCTCTACCCTTTACCCTATACATTAAATTCTCAACCCTTAATTCTCAACCCTCAACCCTTAATCCCTCAACCCTCAATCCTCAAACCCTAAACCCTCTACCCCTTACATTGGACCTTGAACCTAATCCTTCAACCATATACCCTCAACCAAGTAAACCCTTAACCCTAAACCCTTAACCCCAAACCCTTTAACCCTAAACCCTTAAACCTTCTACCCTATACCCTCAACTAAATAACCTCTACCATCGACCCTATTCCCTCAACCCTCAAACCTTAAACCCTAATACCCTAGAAATCATCAACCCTATAGGTCCTCCACCCTAATCGCTCAACCCTATGCCCTCAACCCCTATCACTTTCTCTCTATCTATACATCTCACCTCTCCATCCTTCCCTCCCTCCTACCCTATCTAATTGTCTCTATCTACCATCTCCCTCTTTCTGCGTACCTCTCATTCAATCAATCACTACCACCCTCTCTCGCTCCCTCTATCCATCTCTCTTTATGTTCCTCCCACTCCATCCCACTCTCTCCCACTACCTCTCTCTCCCTCTCTCTCATGTCTCTCCTTCCCACCCCCCCTCTCTCTCAGGTCTCTCCCTCTAGCAACCTACCTAGGTAACTCTCTCTTTTTCTCTATCCCCTCTCTCTATATATCCCTCCAACCCTACCTAGATAAGTCCCTCTAACTCCACCCCCTCTTTCTCTACCTCTATCAGGTCACTCCCTCCCACACCCTCTCCCTCTCTCAGGTCTCTCACTCACACTCCCTCTCTCTCTCCCACTCCCTCTCTCTCACACTCCATCTCTCTCACACTCCCTCTCTCTCCCACTCCCTCCCTCTCACACTCCATCTCTCTCACACTCCCTCTCACTACCTATCTCTCAAGTCTCTCCCTTTGGAACCCTACCTACATAACTCTCTCTTTCTCTCTGTCTCTCTCTCTCCCCCCTCTCTCCCTCTCCTCTCCCTCAATTCTCTCTCTCCCCCCCTCTCTCCCTCTCCTCACTCTCTCTCCCACCCCTCTCTCTCTCTCCCTCCCTCTATCCCTCCCACCGTACCTAGCTAGTTCCCCCTCACTCCAACCCCTTCTCTCCCACTCCCTCTCTCTTAAACTCTCACTTCCACCCCCTCTCCATCTCTCTATATTCTCTCTCTCTAAATTTTCCCTTTGTATAAAGACATACATAAATGCATGCATACAAGCATAATACATAAAATATTACATCCATACAAGAATACATACATACATGACATACATGTACATACAAACATACAAATATATTAGCATACATTTAATATATTGGTATTTAACATAAAGGAAGACATAACACAAGTACGTTATAACATGCTTGCGTTATGTCCTAGTTGACATGTTCCCCACAAAAGAAAAAACCATGTGAAAAGTCAGATATAGTGCGAGCACGTTATAACGCGCTCGCATTATATCTTGCTTTGGGAATTCTCGAGCCTTAGGCATGGTATTTGCCTTGGAATACCAACCCAAAGGCTTGGAGGGCATTCCTAATGACCAGAGACGTGTTTTAAAAAAATCCACCATATTTCTCATAATCACGTTCGTGCTCACCGTTAGGATTGCACGTGGTTTAATATCGAAAAAATCGAACACATGGGTAATGTTGGGTTATCTCTTAGCTATCCAGCGATGTAATTTTTTTCACTTTCTAAAAAGTGTTAAGTCTTTCATCCATAATTTATTTTCTCTGTATGTCTTTTTTTTGCCAAAAAGAAATGTTTGGTATTTTTTTCATTATAAATTAACTGTTCATCAATTTTTCAAATAAATTACATTTTTAGAAACTAGGCTCCATTCTACAAAATTAAAAAATTAAAAATAAAAAAATTCAATTAGTTTCCTAAATTTGTAGGGGTAGCACGACCAAAATTTTATTTTAAGGAAATGTCCACTTCACAAATTAGTAAAAAATCAAATATTCATTAAAAAATTATCAGAAAAATCATGCATCAACTATATACTATTAGCTAACTTCTAGCCATTGCGATTTTAAAAATACTAAAAAAAGTTCACTGTACGAGGGTCGTACAAGAGTTGCTATGTTATGTTTTTCTGACAAAAACATCACCAATTTGTGTACGTCCCTTGTTTGAACCCCTTAATCTCAACCATTTTCAAAATAAATTAGTAGTTTGGAAAGTAGACTCGGAGCACTTGAATCCTTCTTTTTGTTCCATCTCAAAATTTTGAGTCTAAGTATCCTCAATTTCACGTCCAAGGTCAATATTTCTTGATTTCAGAAAAAAGTTGTCCACTTAAGTCCCCTTTTTGGGAACCATCTTGGTGCACTTACCCATACATTCTTGTGTTTGCTTTAGTGTCCACTCCCTTAGAACTTGTGTAGGCTCATTTTAGCCCTTGCATAAGACTTTTTCCCCTCTCAGGATTTTCAACACCCCTTTTTAGTAGCTACCTTCACGTGTTAGCTTTGCATTAAACTTGATGCTTCTCCCATTCTCGTCATTTAATAGAGTGATGTGTTCGAACATTAGCATGCTACATACACGTTTGCACATCGTGTTATCATCTTGTGACATTTCAATGTTCAAATGACCATTTTCGGGCATGTTTTCCACTTGTCATCTTGTTTTGTCTGTGGTAACGGCCCAGGGTGCCTTGTAATGACTAGGGAAGCTTCTTTTCCCTCTTCAAAAGTTGTCTTTTCATCTCATTTGGCCTTCTTCTCCTTGTTGGCTCCCATCTTGAACTTTCTCTCTTGTTAGCTTTCTTGCACAACTCCATATAGCTTGCTACAACAGCCTTAAGCTCTTAAGCTCTCACAACACCCTTTGTATCATTCTTGGTTCTTACAACTCTCTTTGTTTCCCTTAGATTTCTAAGCCTTTCATGTAATATCTAATTTTTTCCTTGCACCTTTGAGCATCTTGGGATTTCACACATCCCTTATTGATTGCATCTACATATTGTGATACAAGTGGGGATTTATTTTATCACCTCTTTTATGATATGGATTCTCCTCCTTGAGTGGGGATTACCTTTATCACTCACACTTGGTGGTGTGAGTTCTACTCTTGAAGTGAGTTTTCTTTCACCACATGCTTTGCGTATTTTGGTTTATCTCTCTCTCTCTATCTAGTTGTATGTGGAGGTGGGAACATAAAAATGGGGGTTTGACTGAGGCAAACCCCTATATAGTCCCAACACTTTCTCTAGATATTTTGCATGCATGTATTGAATAAATTCACGTACTGGAGGCTTTATCACTTGTGTGGTTGTGAGCACTTTCTAACTTCTCTTTATCTTTATTATTTACACTTCTTTATTTCAGTTTTGTTGTACTCTACTACTTTTCTACATTTTGGTGGTTCTCAATAGTTAGAATAGAAGTAGTCATTTAGCCATTTTTTGTGATATTCTTGTTATTTGGTCCATACGAGATGCCATTGCACCTCCAGGATGGCAACGCACTGCGTTTTCATCCTTATTCCACGCTATCGTTCTTTGGCTAAGAGCTTGTCAATTTATCCAAAAAATCTTTGTGATCTACTCTTTCCGATTCTAGAACTCATGCGTCATTCCTTGAGGTAGTTTATGGTAGTTCCTCCTATGAGGCTCTTTGAATTAAGTGAACTCTTGAGTAGCGAATCCCCCTTCTCTACAACTATATCAAAGGATGAAGATATTATTGATGTTGTTGTTTCTTACTTTTGGAAACACTAGTCAATCCCAATCAAGACATGTTAGGTTTGGAGGAAATCATAGATGTTATTCCCCAAATCTTGAATGATCAAGAAATTCAGGTCTTTGAGAAAGATATATCCTTTGAAGAGATAAATTTTGTTATTTTCTCCTTTGGTGTGTATAAAGCCCCTAGGCTTGATGGGTTCCCCATTCCTTCTTTCAAAAATTTTGGGATATCATCTCGGAGGATCTCATCATGGCGGTGAGAGACTTTTGTAGAACGAATAAAATTCTTGGGCAACTTAATGCAACTTTCATTTCTTTCGTTCCAACTATCCTACCACACAAATGTAAATCATATAGATCAAGAGTTTGCAACCTATAATGCTAAATGTGAATAACAAGTAATGAAAGAGAAAATAAAAATAAATGAGGCCTCTAAAACATCAAAATTTATTTTCATGTGTTTGAAATGGAACAAATATCCTAAAATAGTATATATGATATTAACAACATAGGAAATACACTTGTCCATGCAAAATTATTTCATATTGTGTAAATTTGTTTTCTTGGGACTTGAAGGAAAGCTATAATTCACCTTGTCCTCAAATTGTAGACACAATATTTTCATTATAAATGTTGAGAATATGACAAATGCAATATTATAATCAATTATAAATAAAATAAAATGATTAAATTTTTAATTAGATAATATATTAAGATAATGGACAAAAAGCTCTACTAGAAGAAATAAAATGTATCCCAATGAGTTAGGAATGAAGCTCACAATTCACTTATAGTATTCCCTTCAAAATTGTTCAAACATGTCCCATCTAATAAGACTCATCATAGATCTAGTTCAAGGTCACCAAGCATTAGAAAATTATACTCTAAAATCACCACTAGCATAACAGTGGCATGACATCAACAACTACATATGAATATAAACATTGTATGATTGTTTGACATGCCTTCAATTATTGTTCCAATCTATTGAATTTGATCTAGCACTTGACATAAAAAGAGGGCACTCAATAAGTTCCTAATAATGTATGTCAACACCATAGGCCTTCCAAATATCAAAGCAAAGAGAAATAAAAAATAAGAAACAAAGTAAATTCATGCATAGGATTCTAATTTGTATGCATAGAGATCATTTCCACATGATCAGAAATGAACCAAAAATTATATGTTTTTTTATTAGTCCCAAGACAATCATCTAAGATATTTTTTTAGCATTGAAACATATGTTAATTATAAAAAAAAAACATCATAATTAAAGATAAACCCAAATATATGTATTTATTTATTTATTACAAATTTTAAAAACACCTCCTACTTATCAATATTTATTTATTATTATAATTTCAATTTAATAATTCTAAAATTAGTTATTTTAATTACTTAATTTCAATTAATTTACACTAAAATTATTTATATGAATCATTTTATTCCCTTCAATACAAATGATAGTGTTGATGATATAATTACATTGATCAATATAATTTATCTATATAAATATAATTTATGTCATTTAATATAAACATATTCATCAGTATAATTACATCTATTAATATAAGTAATTTTAACAAGTGTCATGTATTGGCTAGTACTTGTCTAAATATAGTATTGTAATTGTTATTTTCTAGATTTGAAAAAAAATGTAAGTTTGGTTAATTATAGTGTTTTAGTATTGTTAATTAGTTATTTGCATGACCTAACCCTAACCCTAACTCACACCCTAACTCTAACCCTAACCCTAACTCTAACCCTAACAATAAAGAATTGTAGAGTGACATTATTAAAAAAAATCTATGAATTAATATTCAAAATAAGTTTTAGAATAAAGATATTAAAGATGAATAAAATTATGGAACATTATATCTATTAATCATATTTTAGTGATTTTTATTAATAATATTTTATTTTTAATTTATTTTGATTTTTGAATAATTCTAACCATAATTTTTACCTTATTACGTCAAAAGCATTTCCTTATTTGAGCTTTCAGAGCTCATTTTTCCTGTGAATGATGGAAAATGAAAGATAGGCCTTGGTTGATAGTGGAACCATTGCCAGTCATTGATCCAAAATTTTGCTTCTTTTTCTGTTTTCTCGTTGCTATTGGTTTCCATTCCTCCAAACTTTGTCTCTTCACAAAACGAATCTCAACCGCTCATCATTTTTCGCCATTTTTTCAGCTATTTATTGCCGTTTTTCACTGCTTTGCCTATCACTTTGGTTTTTGCTCCTTCAAGCTTTTCCTCACTGGTATTAACCTCCACTCCTCCAATTTGGTGACTTGCAGCCTAAAAATAAGTTTTCAGTGAGGGTTTTAGAGATATAAAAGATGTAGATTAGGGTTCTTTTATCGCTTAGGGTTTCTTGTCGAATAAAAACCATGGCAATAGATTAAAAAAAATGCATCGATGACTATCTTGCATCTGTATCAATGTAAGACAATTAAACGAATCTCAACCAGTCATTTCTTCCACCCTTTCTTTTGGGCTATTCTTTTCCCTTATTTAATTAATTAATTTATTTTATTTTATTTTTTTGTTGTCTTCCTACCACTGTTGGTTCCACTCCTCCAATCTCTTCATCGCTGGCATTGACTTATCACTTCTCCTATTCGTAAGCTACATAAGGTTTCAATGAGGCTTAAGAGTATATTTATTAAAATGAAAATTACAACCAAGTTACTAATAATGAGCACATTTAGGTAGGCGCCCAACTACTTATAACAACGATCATCCTTTGCCTTATATTTAATTTTGTAATTATTTCATCTTTACATATGAATAGTTCCCTCTCACATTCATTGGATTGAGAAATTTAAAAAAATAAAATTCCAATGAAAATTGTTTATTAAAATGAAAATTAAGTATGTTTATTAAAATGAAAATTATGGCCAACATCATCTCCAAGGATTTTTAACATGAAAATAATGACCAAGATCCTTATAATAAGCACATTTAGATTTTAATATATAAATGCATTTTGTAGAATACAAAATAAATTCTAAATAATATGATTATACTATCTAATTATTATATATATTATATTTCTAACAAAATTATTAAATATATATATAAATTACTTAATTATTTGAAAATTTTAAAAAATATATATATAAATATAATTACAATTATGAAAAAAAAAAAAAAAAATTAATCCTAATTGATCTTCCACACTTCTTCGGCGTACCCATTGCACACTAAGGTGCAATATCTAGTTTTTAATTCTAATAAATAACATTAATAAAAAGAAGGGAGATATAGGGGGATACGGGGGAGATTGGCACAACAAAAACAACTGACTTCAACTCATCTTCCCTGGTTGGAAGAGAGCAACGTATCTGTCACACCTAACTCACCGACCAAACCATATGTCTTCCCCTATACTCGTAACTCACACCGACTCCTCTTCTTCCATCTCAGCTATTTAAATCCCTCTCCTCCTCGACTTCTCCATCTCCTTCGCTCTTTTGGCTTGCCTACTACTTAAGAGGTAGTCCTATTCATTCTGCAGGATTTGTGACTACTAAAGGAAAGATGGTGGACGTGGAGGCAATGAGAAACGCGCAAAGGGCTGATGGTCCTGCTTCGGTCCTCGCCATCGGGACGGCAACTCCTCCCAACGCAATTGAAGGTTGTTGATGCTGCAGGCGAGAAGTCGATGATAAGGAAGAGGTACATGTATCTCACGGAGGAGATATTAAAGGAGAAACATAACTTGTGTCCTTACATGGCCCCCTCGCTGGACACTCGGCAGGACATGGTTGTGATGGAGGTGCCGCGCCTGGGAAAGGAGGCAGCTGCCAAAGCCATCAAGGAGTGGGGACAGCCCAAGTCGAAGATCACTCACCTCATTTTCTGCACCACCAGCGGCGTCGACATGCCCGGCGCCGACTATCAGCTCACAAAACTCCTGGGCCTCTGACCCTCCGTGAAGAGAGTGATGATGTATCAACTGGGTTGCTTTGGTGGCGGCACTGTTCTGAGAGTGGCCAAGGACCTCGCTGAAAACAACCGTGGAACCCGAGCCCTGGTTGTCTGCAGTGAGATCGCAGCCGTCAGCTTCCGTGGCCCCTCCGACACTCACTTGGACAGTCTGGTCGGGCAGGCCCTTTTCGGCGACGGCGCGTCAGCAGTGATCGTAGGAGCAGACCCCATTCCTGAAGTAGAGAAACCTTGTTTCCAGCTTCTCTGGACTGCGCAGACAATTCTCCCCGAGAGCGAGGGCGCAATCGAGCCCCACATGAGAGAGGCGGGGCAGACATTCCAGCTTATGACGACTGTGCTTGAGCTGATCTCGAAGAATATCGAGAAGGCCCTTGTGGAGGCCTTCCAGCAGTTCAACATCTCCGACTGGAACGAACTCTTCTGGATTGCCCACCCGGGAGGACGGGCAATTCTTGATCAGGTGGAGTCGAAATTGGAGCTGGATCCCAAGAAGATGCGGGCGACAAGGTACATTCTCAGCGAGTACGGAAACATGTCAAGTGCGTGCGTGCTCTTTGTCTTGGATGAGATGAGGAAATCGTCTAAGGGAAATGGAGACGCGATTACAGGAGACGGAGTGGATATGGGTGTTCTGTTTGGCTTTGGCCCGGGTCTGACCGTGGAGACAGTTGTTCTCAAGAGCGTTCCCATCCAGTAATGAATGCGGGTAATCAAAGTGTGAATGAGTGCGTCGAATGTGTGGGAATTTGAGAGTGTTTGAATGTTTGACTGAGTATTTTTGTGTCTCAACAACTACATAAGAAAGATCGTGCCTTATTTATAAACACAAGGGAAATATTTTCCTTATGAAAAAATTGATGTGTGACGTTTGGGATGAAATGTAAAGAGGGTTATATGAAAAATTGATGTGCGAGTTTGGGATGAAAAATGTAAAGAGGGTGATTTTAGAATAAAAATTTAAATTGAAGATAAAAATTGGAATATTTATGTGGGAGTGAAAAATGATGTCAACATTTTTTTTGAAACATAAGATTTGTAAATGATAGTTATTTATAATTATAATAATTGTCAATAGGTATAGGAATATTTTACAATAGTAAAAATATTGTAGAATGTTATAAAGAGTGTGGTGTATTGGTTAATTTAATATATTATAATCACAATTATTAGTTTTCAAAATTTCATTGAACTTGTAGAATCTATACTCCTATTGAATTGCTATAGTTATGTTTATATCAAAGATAGGATCTTCTATTTTTAATATTATATATTGAATTGTAAGATATATTAAAAACCAATATGTATAATTCTTCAATTCCAATTTTGTTCACTTAAATGTTAATATGCTTTCTTGAAGACTAATTAGTCATAAAATAATGACAATGACCAAGATGGTGATTCTACCAAGTGAGTTATTGGATATAAAAGTATTATTTTAATATATAAATCTAAAGAAAATATTTGAAAATTATGACATTCATTACATATTAGAAGAAAATATTGTAGCTTCAAACATGACTCCTCTATGCACAAAATCAACATGATGAGAATACATTTTAATCAATTTAAAGAATGAGTGTATGCTATCCTTAGTAAATTATCAATATTCCATATGTAAGAGATGTAGATCATAAAAGTGGAACCATGAGGGAAATAATAATATACTTGAGATTGTGATCTCAATGTGGAGATTATATTTCTAACAAGGAATAAAAATTCCCATCTTCAAAAGGTTAAGAACTAATTAACCTTAGAAAATACAAGACATTTTTTAAATGTGGGTATTATAAACGTGAAATTGTTATTTAAAGTAAGGTTAAGTTCTTGTAGTATAATATCAATATAATATTTATTATGTTTTCAAACAGCTAGGAGACATGAAATGGGATGAATAACCATTCTATTATTTGTGTCATTGATCCATTTAATGTGTGCTTGTGTTCATGGATGCCATATTGGTCCATTTGGTGTACTTCCATGAATGTTTTTGGTCACAAAGGTCACATCATATTATCTTTCCTATGGTAAGGGAAATATCATTATCCTCTAATCCTAAAATATGTGTGCTCATTGTCATGGATGATACATTGGATTTTATTATACTTTCATGGGTGATTTTTTTCCATTAAGGGTCGCAGAACCATTATTTTTCCAATGTTTGGGGTAACAACCCTATTTTGACTCTATCTCTAGTATATAGTCTTCTAGTTATGATTGCTATATTTTAATTATTATATGATTATATATGCTTACATGATTACTATTCATTATTGAATTATCAACAAGTTATGATTATCTAAAAATGTATTCTATTGTCAACCAATCTATTCTTATATCCTTATGCTTACAACAGATATATCTAACAAGATATTCCTTCGATAAATTGCACCTTATGGGTCAATCAATTGAAGGGTGGCATATATTCAATCACAAATATTCTTATTTTTATATTTGAATGATCAATTGAGTTAGAATCTACTCATAATATTTTGTATGTTGTCTATATGAATTCATGGAAGAACATATGTGCAAGAAACGAACATGTAAGGTGAATCTTTATCCTTTATGGATTGCAGGTTTTTTGTCTCTTATATATAATTTGTTTGAGAATGTTGCATACTTAGAGATGTATTATTCATACCTAGAGATCACATGCACCTTAAAGTAGGGGAAAACATAATGGTGAAAATGCATCATTGATTCATTTCCCCATTTAGTGTCTTATGCTTATTTTTTATCTCTATTTTCATGTGCATATAATCCTAGTCTAATTGGTTTATATATATATATATATATATATATCTAATTTTGATCATAATTCAATCATAATTAGGTGTAAGAGAGGGGGACCAACCATGTGAAGGTTCAAGGTCACAAAGAGCCGAGAGCGGAGGACTGCCCTAGCTTACCTCACTCTAAAGGGATGTTTTGAAATAGGGGATGAAAATGATGAGCACTATAAGATACTTCAACCACTTTGCAGACCTAAAATCTAATTTTGGGCTAGGGGGGCCAATTTTGAGGTTCAATACTGTATCTCAAGCAGCTCTCTCCCCGAGAATGAAAGCGTAGTTTTGGGATGACAACGCGACACACTAGCATCTCTTAGGTGTGCTAGCGTCCATACGACTAGAGGACCAAAAACATAATACAAACCATCAAAAAACTAGCTAACAACCTAGCTAATGACTTCTAAAGGAACAAAATAGAAGTACAAATGGATATGATAAAGTAAACAGATGAGAGCTAGAGTCATGAAGATAATCTCACTGATGTGCTAGTTCACCAGCTAGCTCTAAAAGCATGTTCACCTACACATAGGAAGGAGGGGAAATGTGTTGGGGTTGTATAGGGGTCTGCCTCAGTCAAACCCTCATTTTGGTGTTTCCACCTCAATAGATAGCCAGATAACAACAAGAGGGAAATGTATAATAAAGAAGTAAAGAAAGAAAGTACACAAATAACACTACAAAATAGTAAATAGCTACTCAACCAAATCATTTAGGAGAGGATTGAAATGTTACCACCTCCACCAAGAGCTCACTAGCCAACGAAGGAGAAAGAAGGCTTGAAGAATCACCAAAACCTTGATTGTGATGAAGGGAGGTGTTGCAAAACATAAATCCCATGTTGTAATTTATTTCTTCACACTTGTTTTATGGAGTTGACAGAGTGTTGTTGTTGTAGTGGAGTGTTGAAGTGCTACTTGAGTGTGAAGAAAATGTTGTAGCTTGTAAAGAGATTGTTGGAGAATGAATATAAGGGCTTGAATTGAATGAAGAGTGGATGAATTTGAAGAAGAAGAGGGATAATCTACTATTTTTGGGGCCGGTTGGTTGAAGAGGGATATTACAAATCAACCCCAATTGAAAGTGCAATGCCTCTACCAACTTCAAACATAGGAATTTGTTAGGGACATAAGCATGTCGTGTGAATGCCCATGAGTTGTATGTGTGTCCTTGAAAAATATTTTTCTACTGACATAAAGGACATATGCCTAGTGGAAGGCAAGCAGCCAGTTCATGTGAAATTTTTCCTTCAAACTTATTTTTCTAAGGTGAGGATATGTAAAAGGGGAATCTGCATGAGGGGTGCAAATTTTCTCCTGTACATTTTTATCCCACTTTAGTGATCATGAATAATAATGAGTGCTTTGGTAAAGTAGACCAAAGAGTGAGGAGGGCTAGAAATGTATACCTGAATCATTAAGGAAGTAGACTTCGACTTGGAAAACTCAAAATTGTAGGGCTGAACAAAGGAATCCATAGCCTCGTAGAACTATGAAGTTGCATAAGGTACACCAAAGGTCCTCAGACCAATGATAGACAAATCTAATAGGATGAAAGCATCTTATAGGCCCACAAATATGTAAGAAGGTAACCCTCAAGATCTCTCAAATGAAGGAAACCCAAACATTAAGCATCTCACAGGCCCATAGACTTGCAAGGAGGTAGTCTCCAAGATCTCTCACATGAAGGAAGCCCTGTGAAGTATGTGCCTTACAGGACCATAGACCTACAAGAAGGTATCATTCAAGATCTTTCACATGTAGGAGACCCAGATGAAAGTGCCTTATAGGATCACGAACCTACAAGGAGGCATCCCCCAAGATCTCTCACATGAAGGAAACTTAGAGGAAAGAGAACCTTACAGATCCGTAGACCTACAAGGAGGCATCCCCCAAGATCTCTCACATGGATAAAACCCAAAGGAAAGAGCTCCTTACAGATCCACAAACCTGCAAGGAGGTGTCTCCCAAGATCTCTTCAATGGAGGAAACCCAAAGGAAAGGGACTCTGCAAAGTTGATTTTGGAAAGTGGCTTTATAGGCACACCTACAAAGAAACATGTCTACCTAGAGATAGGGAATTTCAAGAACAAAGTGGCCACATGGATAGACACACCAACTATCGATAAATTATGAATATTTCAAAGGGGGTCCCTCGAGAACTTGGTGTAAAGAGGGGTCCACTCAAGGCATGCACTATTTGAAAGTGCAAGAAAGATGTTCCTTCCCAAATCAATTCATTGTCAAGGAATCCTTTTGAAATATTTTCACTTCATCAAGGAATTTGAAAGGAAGAAAGTGCCCCCTTGCAAGGGGAAGGTAAAAGCTGCTTCCACCTTGGAGGAAAGTTCTCAATTTCTTTCTTTATGAACCCATGATGAAGGAAACATGTTCCATTATGGTCCAAGTCGAGAATAGAATTTTCAAAAAGGTTTGCAAAGATTCTCAAGAAAATATTGTTGGAAACAAATATATTTTTTGAAAATCAAGGCATTATAGAAAAGGTGTTGTTGCGCATGAGAGGGACAACTCAACAAAGAAGAGAGAAGGATAAGAAAAGAGAAACAAAGAAATAAACATAATCATAGGGCACATAGGTGATCTAATAGTTCAGGGTGAGAGATACTAATAAATATATGTATATAAGTATAATAGTAGTATATAAATGAACTATCATAAAAATAGAATAAAGTTTACAACACAAAAATCATGCTTGTACCCAAGCACCAACAAGGGTCATCCAAGAACACATAGCACAATCATGGGGGAACACATAATAATACACACACATCTATCCTAATGATAAAGAAGAGCCCTACCCCTAACACTGATTGACCAAGAGGTCATCTGCTTCCCACTCTAGGTCATTGTAGGGGGAAGGAGGATGAGTTTGTAGTGGAAAAATTTTAAGGGGAGGAGCTTTTGACCCTCCCACAACAAGGGCTAAGGAAGAATCTCATGCAAGGTCTTCTCCGCTAAGCTCTTGTGGAGTTAGGGTCAACGACTTCACAAAAATAATTTACAAGGACGAAAATTCATCCAAAGAGTTAAACATGCACCTTATTGGAGTGCCACGTTGTACCTCAATGGATGGAGAGGGTTGTTCCTGAGATTCAATGCTTGGCTCACTGAGTGATTCAAGAGCATTGACGAACTTGGGGGAAGTTGGGACTGGAAGGACCAACCTCTACCTTCCACTCCGTTGGGGGCACAAACTCCCCACATTCGAGGTGAGAGGCATGGAGGAAGAGAAAACTACAACAGATAGCACTAAAGTGTTTGGCACATCTATGGGTTTCAGAAAATGAGAAATGTCAGGAAGGTTCATCAACAAGGGCAGCTCAACTGAAGGAGCGATGAACACGTACACCCTTTTAGAGTCAAGTGCACTCACAACAAGAGTCGGGAGTGATACAAAGTTTGGTTGAACGGAGGCGGAGGGGAGGAGAGAAGAAGATGCAATAAGAGGTCTTGAAACAGGGGTGGTCATCTCTTTATCCTTTCTCTACAAGGTGGGCCTACTCAGCTACGAGATCCTTTCGCCAGCACTTGTGCTCATGCACAAGGTGGTTTTTATGACTCTTTGAGCTAGAGGCTAGAAGCTGCGAAGGGATAGAAGGCTCCTAATCAGCTATGGGAGTGTCTACTAAAGCTATTTTCAGTGGAGGGACAAATTATTGGATGGGAGCAATGGGAGAAAGTTGAGAAACGATAGGGGGAATCAGATCTAATGCCTCAAGAGTAGGCCTCTTCCCATTTACTACCTTAGGAGAAGAAGTGGTAAGGGGTCGTGGGGGCTAAGACATATAAGATTCCCTATAGGGAACTTTCTTCTACCATACCAAACAGGCCTAGGCTCCATGGGTAGAACAAGAAGTTCAAATGTGTGATGCTTATAATTTCACCAAGCAAGCACTGTAAGATTCTCTTGCAAGTGTGAAATGGAATTTGATGATGCTACTGCAGGGAGAGAAAGAGTTTCAGGCTAAACAAAAAAAGAGGAAGAAGGAGGATCTTTGGATCGCTTCTCTTCTTCCCTTCTATGGGCCTTGATGACATCACTCTCAGCTTTTAAGCAATCCCTATGTGAAACAACATAAGGTGAGGGAGGGTATCTCACTTTCGAAAATAGGCACCCTTTCTTGTACTTATGATATATCTGATACAAGAGGTTCTTTCTAGGTAGAAGAGGAGCAACAGGTGTGGGAAAAAAGTGATCTAAGGAGTAGCTATCATGTGTGATTGGTGGTTTATAACCAGTTTCATGAATCACATGCAACGAACCCCCATGAATGAACTTCAGGAATTTGTGCACAACCAATGGAACCGTGTTCATAGCTACTAACCAGAGGATACCCAACTTCACTCTAAAGAGTTCAGACCTTGGGATTATGCCAAACAATAGGTTCATAGTATTAGGTCTAATAAGGACTAATAACATGATACTACCTAGAGGAGGTACAAAAATCATGTTATGCGTACAACTGGTGCTCACATGTGCATTGTACCCATCCTTTTGTTGGAAGTTAATTAAGATAATATCCTCAATTATGATATTCACTAAGACATCAGATCAACAAGAACACCCACTACAATGTTCCCATTGATCCGCCCAGGGATATAAAGAGGAGATGGTTCTCTATTAAATCCCATTGGCAAATCTATGAGGTGAAGGTTATACTTGGAACACCACTCCCAGGATGGTTAGACGATATAGGCTAATGGACTAAAGAGGCCATCACATGCACTAAATGATACTGTAAGACCCCTCCGTTTTGCTATTTTGATCGAACAGTGTCCTGTTTGGTTATGCTGTGTTACCTGTTAGTGCTTAGATTGTGGTACTCGATTTCTAATTGATCATTGTATGCATAATGATGTGCTTGTTATACTTTGATGTGGTGGTATATTATTCAGATGTTATCATTATGACATGCTTAGATTAGCGTTACAAATATTTGAATTAATGATGTTTATGGTTGGATTATATTATTGATGTTAGATTCGTCAGTTGGTAGTACTGTATGGGTGAAGGGGACGAGATTGCATCACTCACTTGCGAGCACCCTACGATTTCGTGATTCCCTCTTCACGGTGTGTTTTCTATGATGCAGATATAGATGTACGACATTCTATTGTTTGCAGGTTGACAGGTACAAGATACTGACTCCACCTGGTCTCACAGGTCTGAGCGCGTCCATTGCCAACGGCAGTTGATTGGGAGATAGTAGCTAGGTTTCTTGTGTCAAGCCATCACCCTAGTCTCGTGTGTGTCGTCGGTTTTGTCTGGTTCTATTGAATTAAATGTTAATGTTCTCTTGCTTTGATTTTATTATATTGCAAGTTAGAAAAGTTAGATAAATGACTATGTGGTTAAATTGTTAATTTAATTAATCCAATTATATTGTGAAAAATGTTATTTTAATTATAGATTAATTTAATGTAATTAATAAAATAATTAAATCTTGGATTTGATTTATTTTATTAATTTACTTAAATTAACTATGTTGAAATGAAGTTATTTATGCATTTTGGTAATTACAGTTTTCTTAAATTGAAATTAAATTGAAAATTTAAAAAATAAGGTTTAAATGCTATTTTTAGAAATTAGAAAAAGATAAAATTGGAAATTAGGGTTATATTCAAAAGTTTGACTTTAGGGTTTGAGGAGATATTTTCTATTTTGCTATTAATTGGTTTTTGGGGAAAATTATGGGGAGAAGAAAATGAAAAAAATGGAGAAGGGAAGAATTTCTGTTTTTGGGGGTTTTGGTTTTGCATGGAGGAAATGGATTTTGAAGAGGAATCATGACACCCTTTTGGATCTTATCAAACTTCGGAACCAGGTTTTCATCTTTGTTAAAATTTATTGCATGTTGAAAGAATTTTCAGTTCTCGTTTGTTTTAGAAATAATATGAATCTTGTTTGAGATTTGCATGAAAAAAAAAAAAAAACCCATCTTGAATTTGGATTCAAAACTTTGAAAATCTGTGTGAAAATTTTGTTCTTCAAGAAAAAAATTGCATCATAACTGTATTTGATCATATTTTTGCTATTGGTTGTCCAATTTAAATGGTTGTAAACAAATATATATTCTTATTTATTTATCCCTTATTCATGGGTTATAACTATGTGATGTTAAAATTTAAATCTGAAGTAAACCCTGTTTTTTCTAAAATTAAATTTCGGATTTCTTTTTTTTAAGAAAATCCACAGGGTTATGAAAATATTGAAATTAAAACAAAAAACCCCTTGAAATCGATTTCAAAATCCGTAGGGGGGGTTTGTATGAAATTTTAATAGAAGAAAATAAAATAAATTTTTTTTTAAAAAAAGAAGAAACCAAAATGAAAATTCCTTGTGGGGGGCTCGACCCACAGCCGCCCCATGGGAGGCGCTGTGGGGAGCCACGCCCCATGCGGCCGCCCTAGGCAGCCACTGCCGCCTTAAAGGGACGGCTGTGTTTAAACACAGTCGCGCCCCTTAAGAGGGTGTGACTGTGTTTAAACACAATCGGCCCCTTATGGGGTTCGGCTGTGCAAACCATGGCCGCCGACCCTCCAACAAAAAAAAAACATCCGCCGCTCCTTGCCCTAAAACACGTCGCGCGGCCCGAGGCAGGGGTTTGCCAAAAAACAAAAGAAAATTTGTTGATTTTCTATTTTTGTAAAATAAAACATATTTAATATATCAAATATTATATTTTTATAATATTAAATATTAATATGTATATAAATAAAAATATATATATATTATGTTTAATATTTTATTATATAATATTTGGTATGATTATTTATCAAAATTAAATGGCAATATAGGTATATTTATATTCATATTGTGTAGTTATGAAAATGTAGATTAAATGATGGCATAATTTAATTCCGTTGGGAAAGTTTAATTAATGGATTATAGTCAAAATGAGAGTTTCATTTTAAAATGATATATATATTCTAAATCGAAGGAATGAGGTTTATTTTATTGTCATTAATTGCAAACATTGGAGGATTAAATACTTGATTTTGGATTAATAGTGGAAATAACGGAATTAAAATGATATAGTTTGGAAAAGAAGAAATTGTGTTAACATAATTTGTTAGTAGACGAATTATTAGATTTTTAAATATTTAGTGTGTCATTTATTTGAATATGTATGTATATATTTTTAAATACATATTTATATTAAAATATAGTTTTTAAATGATGTTGACGTTAAATGTGATTGTGAAACTTAAACTTAAGTTCAATAGTTCAACAGTTCAAATTACTTATTTGATTTAGATTTAAATGAGAAAATTATAAATCAGGTGTAATAGTCGTATTAGTGGATTGAGTTAAAACATTATATTTGGGAAAGGACAATTATTTGATTTCAGATAATATATTTATTAGAGAAATTAATTAATGTTTAAATGAATTAGTTCGGAAAGTAGAAATAGGTGATGTGAAGTAGTATGTCTGAAATGACCAAGTATATAATTAATTTCATAATTACCAGTGATTGAGAAATTAAATATTAGTTTAAAACTCTCCTTATGTCGAAAAGGGACATTAGTAAATCAGATTTATTATGACAACAATCTATTGAATTTTATTGAATGAAGTGGATTTAGGAAATCCGAAGAAGATGTAGTTATGTTTAAATTTCTGGTTTAAAATGTTGTTTTTCGTATTATTGAAAAAGCAATTAAAGGATTATGTTGGGTTTTAAAGTAGTCGAGGGAATTGAGTTAGTTATTAAGTTAGTATTTCTCTTTGCTACAATGGTTGAACCAATTGATTGTATTAGTTTATTAATCCGTGAAGACAATTAGTATCCTTGTTTGTGAGATCTTTTGAAAAGAAAATGGATTTAGTATATCCAAAGGTAGATATTTCACTTGCGTCAGTGATTACTTCCTTCGTGTTCTTGTATTAGCATTTGGGTTAAATATGTCTTTAGTTTGTTAAAAATTTTGGAAGGGGTTTAAATTTGGTGGGTTGTCGTAGCACGTGTCAACCTGTTTTGGAATGAATGAAGTTAATGTCGATTTTATTATTATTGAAGGAACAATTATGCAATTAAATATTTGGGTTACATGTTTTCCTTGTCTGAAAGAGGCGTTGTTTAATTGGTTTCATTGCGTCATTAGATTTATGAGTTATTTTAAGGAAGTGGATTTAAGATATCCAAAGTTAGTTTATTCTCTGCAAATGCTTGTGTGATTGATTCCTTTGTGTTCATGTTTGAGGTAATGGGTTAAGTATCTTTGTTTGTAAGTCTTCCAGTGGACCCCAGAGTTTGGGAGTTATTGTTGTTGTGAGGTCAACCTTGTGTGATTCCCTTGGTTAATACTTGAGGTTGTGTCAATGTTCTACCCGGTTTCTATGAACGGGGATGTGATGTACCTCCTGTGAAAGGAGTGGTTTATATGAATAGTGGCTCCTTGTTAGGAGTGGTTTTGTTATGTTTATTTCCTCCAGTGTTGGAGAGGACTAGACTTATGTCTCCTCCTGGTATTGGAGTGATCGTCTTACCTATTTGTTTGTTCTTGGGCTTTCCATGGTATTGGTTTGTATCTGTGTTGTAAAGTGAAAAGTGACTTCTGTTAGGGGCCAGAGCCGTGAAAGGTAAACTGGGTAACCTTTGGAAGGAATTTAGTTGAGTGTCATCTAAAGCAATGTGACCGTGTTAGAGTTGTACTTGGTGTACTTGTGCTATATTTGAGTTGTACGTGCGTTGATCTTGAGTTGTACTTGTGTGGTTCGTGTGTCAGCTTGAATCAGTTTGGTCCTTGCCTGTGTCTAGAGGTAGTTGGTCTTGTCATGGTACCTTGTTACTATCTCCTAGCACAGGGGGTGGGCCTTTGGGTTCCACTTGGTTGGGTGGTGTGCATCTCACTCCGTTGGCTTCTTTCTTGTTCGTGTTGACGAGGCTTCCAGTTGGAGAGATCGTGGGATCCAGTCATCTTTATGCATTATTCATTTCAGCAAACTTGTTATTTATTACCCCTCTTTGTTATTGAGGTGGAATTTGTAATACATATTCATGATTCTGGATTTACCTCATTCAGGGAATGAGTGTTGTAATCTTATTGTAAAAGAGATCTCATGGTATCTTTAATTCTCTTTGATGAGTTTATCTTGTATGGAATGTATGTGTTATTCATTTCATAAATATTTAAATGTTGTGGTTTCATTTCGTTAATGTTGTTCGTGGGTTATTAAGTAACCTCAGTCTCGTAACCTTAGAGTTTGTTGCAATGTGTAGAGAACTTGCACATTAATTATACTTTAAAAAAAAAATTTAGTTCGTTTATTTAGTAAATTGCAACTTCCTCTAGGGTTGCGTGACGGGGCATTACAGATACTCTCACAAAGCCCCCCAAAGGTTATAAAACAAAATAGTGACCCACTTAAGGTTATGCTATGTAACACTTGTAGAACCTTCCATCTATGCCTACTAGGGGTCGCAAGTTGGGTTGTAGGGAAAAGGCCTCACAACATTCACACCTACAACACTCTTTGAGTATGAGGAAAGGGAATTTCAGTATCACAAAATGAAACCAAAATGGTTCACATTAGGTTCACCAAAAATGTAAGAGAGGGGGACCAACCATGTCAAGGCTCAAGGTCATAGAGAGCTGAGAGAAGAGGGCTACCCTAACTTACCTCACTCTAAAGTGATGTTTTGAAATAGGGGACGAGAATGATGAGAACTATAAGGTCTTCAACCACTTTGCAGACCCAAAATCTAATTTGGGGCTAGGCGAGATGATTTATGGGTTCAACACTATATCTCAAGTAGCTCTCTACCCGAGGATGAAAGCATAGTTCTAGGACCACAACATAGCACACTGGTGTCTCTTAGGTGTGATGGTGTCTGTATGACCAAAGGGCCAAAAAAATAGTATGAACTATCATAAAACTAGATGATGACCTAGCTAATGACTTCTAAATAAAAAAATAGAATTATATTATAGTAGGAAAGATACAAATGGATATGATAAAGCAA
The DNA here is from genome assembly GCA_007115665.2 of Sequoiadendron giganteum. Lineage (NCBI taxonomy): Eukaryota > Viridiplantae > Streptophyta > Pinopsida > Cupressales > Cupressaceae > Sequoiadendron > Sequoiadendron giganteum. The sequence goes on along the minus strand of CM021106.1, from coordinate 325,624,180 downwards.
ATAGATGAGAGATAGAGTGATAAAGATAATATCACCGAGGAACCAGTTCACCAACTAGCTCTGAAATTACATCCAACCACACATAGGAAAGAGGGGAAATGTGTTAGGGCTATATAGGGGTCTACCTCAGTGAGACCCCCATTTTGGTGTTTCCACCTCCACGAACAGAAAAATAGCAACAAGAGGGAAATGTATGATAAAGAAGTAAAGAAATAAAGTACACAAATTTAACACTACAAAATAGTAAATAGCCACTCAACCAAATTGTAAAGGAGAGGAGCGAAAGTTTACCACCTCCACCAAGAGCTCACTAGCCAATGGAGGAGAAATAAGGTTTAAAAAATCACCATAACCTCAACTACGATGAAGGGAGGTGTTGTAAAACCTCAAGCCCATGCTTCAATGGCTTGCTTCACACTTTCTTTATGGAGTTCATGAAGTGTTGTTCTTGCAATGGAGTGTTGATGTGTTGCTTGAGAGTGAAAAAGGGTGCTTTTGAAAAAACTATGGATGCTTGGAAAAAATATATCAAAACATAATTGTAATAATAACATATAAAAGGTCGTGAGATATTTGAAAAAATTCCTCAAAGAAATGTGGTCCCATGGTGATGGATATCATGATGAGACCACATTTCTTTGAGGTATTTTTTCAAACAACTCATTTCCTTGCGTAGGGTACCACATTTCCCATACATGTCTACCAAATAATTTATCAAATAGCTCTCTTCCTTGCTGCTATGGCTAAAAGCCTAAAACAGGTGCTTCTGAACAAACTATGAAGTTTTGGAAAGAATCTATCAAAGAATAATAGTAAGCAATAACATAGACAATGAAGTGATTTGTTTAAAAAATGCCTCAAAGAAATGTGGTCTCATGGTAATGAACCTACATTTCTTTGAGGAATTTTTTCAAATAGCTCATTGCCTTTTCTATGCTACCAAATTTTCCATACATGTCTACCATAGAATTTTATCAAACAATTCACTGCTTTGCTTCTATGGCTAGAAGCCTAAAATAGGTTCTTTTGAACAAAATATGGATGCTTGGAAAAATCTATCAAAGCATAATAGTAAGCAATAACATAGACACGGCAATGAGTTTTTTAAATAAATTCCTAAAAGAAATGTGGTCTCATTGTGATATCCATCACCATGAGACCACATTTTGTTGAGGTAGTTTTTCAAAAAGTTCACTGTCTTGTCTATGCTACATCACCATTAGAACACAATTTTTGAGGCATTTTCAAATAGCTTATTGCCTTGTATATGCTACCACATTTTCCATACATGTCTACCAAATAATTTTATCAAACAGTTAACTTCCTTGCTGCTATGACTAAAAACCTAAAACAATTGCTTTCAAAAAAATATGGGTGCTTGGAAAAAATCTATCAAAGCACAATAGTAAGCAATAGAATAGGAAAGCAAATGAGTTGTTTGAAAAAATGCCTCAAAGAAATGTAGTCTCATGGTGATTTCCATCACCAGGAGATCACATTTCTTGGGGGAATTTTTTCAAACAGCTCAGTGCCTTTCCTATGCTACCACATTTTCCATATATGTGTACCAAATAATTTTATGAAACAACTCACTTCCTTGCTGCTGTGGCTAAAATCCCAAAAATGGGAGCTTTCAAAAAAACTATGGAGGCTCCAAAAAATATATCAAAGCAAAATAGTAAGCAATATAATAGAAAAGGAAATGAGTTGTTTGAAAAAAAATTCAAAGAAATGTGGTCTCATGGTGATGGAAATCACCATGAGACCATATTTATTTGAGGCATTTATTCAAATAGCTCACTGCCTTGTCTAACCTACCACAATTTTCATTCACATCTACCAAAGAATTTTATCAAACGGTTCACTTCCTTGCTACTATGGCTAAAAAACTAAAATAGGTTCTTTCGAACAAACTATGGAGGCTTGAAAAAATCTATCAAAGCATAATAGTAATCAATAACATAGATAAGGTAGTGGGCTGTTTGAAAAAATATCTTAAAGAAATGTGGTCTCATGGTGATGGACATCACCATGAGACCACATTTCTTTGAGGTATTTTTTCAAACAACTCGCTGCCTTGTCTATGCTACCACATTTTCCATAAATACATCTACCAAAGAATTTTATCAAACAATTCACTTCCTTATTGCTATAAATAAAATCCTAAAGCAAGAGCTTTCAAACAAACTATGGAGGCTTGGAAAGAACCTATCAAAAGATAATAGTAAGAAATAACATATACAAGGCAATGAACTATTTGAAAAATGCCTCAAAGAAATGTGGCCTCATGGTGATGTCCATCACCATGAGACCACATTTGCAAATCACCATGAGGCCACATTTCTTTGAGGTATTTTTCAAATAGCTCATTTTCTTTTCTATGTTACCACATTTTCCATGCATACATCTATGAAATAATTTTATCAAATAGTTCACTTCCTTGCTGCTATGGCTAAAATCTTAAAATAGGTGCTTTAGAACAAACTATGGAGGCTTGGAAAAAATCTATCAAAAGATAATAGCAAGCAATAGCGTAGACAAGGCAATGAACTGTTTGAAAAATTCCTCAAAGAAATGTGGCCTCATTGTGATGTCCATCACCATGAGACCACATTTCTTTGAGGCAATTTTTTAATATAGCTCACTGCCTTATCTATGTTACCACATTTTCCATACATGTCTGCCAAAGAATTTTATCAAATAATTAAATTCCTTATTGCTATGGCTAAAAGCCTAGAATAGATTCTTTTGAACAAAATATGGATTCTTGGAAAAAATCTATCAAAGTATAAGAGTAAGCAATAGCATAGATAAGGCAGTGAGCTATTTAAAAAAATTCCTTAAAGAAATGTGGTCTCTATTATCACATGAAATTGCACCCTGCTGAGATCAAAGCTCAGCATTCCAATGACACAATAGAAATGACCTCAAGGTGTAGGACATTTGAACGTATGAGGTCGAATCTCTGGAGAAGGTGGCTTCCTTTTTCAATCCCAATACAATGTGTTGGTCTAACCTCCATGTTTACCTCTAAAATTGACCAAATAAAGTGTTATGTGAGTCATTTGGTCCCCTTCTTTGATGTACTATGCAATATTATCTAGGAAGAAAAAAAAATTCCATCTTGGTGTATCACCTCAATTTCCCTTTCATTTTCTCCTTCTCCCCTTTTCCTTGTGAGAAGTTAGTGGTAGGTTTTGATGTGTTGGGTTGGATCAACACACTACTTTGGGATCGAAAAAGGAATTTGACCTTCTCTAGATATTCGACCTCATACACGCAAAGGTCCCACACCTTGAGGTAATTTCCATTGTGTCATTAGAACACCAAACTCTTGTTTAGTAGGGTACAATTCTATGTGACAATGGTTTTTGGCATGCCCGATGGGACCACTTCTTTTCGTTGAAGAATTTGGTGTTTTCTTCAATGCATTTTTCCTTTTAAGACATATCTTCAAACACCATGGAAAATCCGTTCAAAATCAGCTAGTTCAAGAAGCCTAGTTTTATTTCATTCCATTGACGGAGTGGTGCTTTTCAATTTTTCAACCTTTGGAGGAATTCTTCAAGCATCTGGTGACTTTGTAACTCAATTTGGGTGAATTTTTGGTATGTACCCAAAATCTTTGGTTGGGCAATCCTTTCCTCTTATTTTATAATTTTTCAAGTATTTTCCATACATTAAAATGCCATATTTTAATGGAAACCACATGTATACCCCACCATATCATGATAATGCAAACTTTGTTCCTCCCAATCAGCCATATCAAGCTAGTCATGCCTCCCATTTCATTCCATAAAACCCTATTGTTTTGGGTTTTCAATCTTCACAATATGCATACCACCCACCCCACCTTGCTTAGTCTTCTTGGAGGCCTACACATTCATCGTCCTTCCCTCTTAGCCCCTACGTTTCCTCTCTTCTTCTCGGTTACTTCCTCATCTCTTATTTCCTTTAGCATGAGGCAAGTTGTAGGCTTGACATCTGACTACTGACCAATTGATCACCAACATCATACAATGTGCTCTTTTCAGGGTTCTAGACCATTTAATGTTTGTAAAGGTGATTTTTTAGGCCTAATGCCTCGACCTTCCTATGTTTTGACATGTTTTTTTAGGTGACATTTTCTATGCTTGATTCAACTCTTGAGTGGCCTATCTTGGTTCCTGGGCTTCAAGGATGAAATTTATGGTATCCCTGACTTATGCAAGTGGATTTCAGGGGCGTCCATGCCCATTTATTGCTCCTTTTTTACTTTCTTGGTAGACCTATGCCCTAATCATGATTTTCACAAAATGGCTTCGTTATTGCATGCATAGGCTTCATTGCTAACCATGGTTAGGGTTACGGTTGTTTTTGTGTTTCTCAGTTATTCCTGGTATATAAAGGAAAGATATGTATTCATTTTAATGGTTCTTCCACTGGTTCCTCTAGGGTTTTTCTTTGACAAACTTACATTTTTCAATTCCTGTTATCATAAAGATTGAATTTTTCGCCTCTACATCAATGGAATGTGATCAAGTTTTCCTCTTCTCAACCATTTTGTTTTTGAGTAATTTTATTACCTTGCATATATGAGTGTTTATTTTATTTTTATGTATAAATTTTTGAGTTAAAATTGTTTGAAACTATTGTGTTGATAAATTCTCTTTCCTTTCAATGCCTTTTCAAACCCTAACCTTCTTGTATGTCTTTGAAAGTTGACCAAAAAAAGAGTTGTGAAATTACCCTTGAACCTCTTCAATGATGTATTGTGTAGTCTAGGTCAAGAAGAAACAACCTTTCCATCTTGGTGTATCACCTCCATTTCCCTTTCATTTTCTCCTTCTCCCCTTTTCCTTGTGAGTTGGTAGTGGTAGGATTTCATGTGTTGGGTTAGACCAGCACACTGCACTAGGATTGAAAAAGGAATCCTGCCTTCTCTAAATATTCAACCTCATACATACAAAGGTCCCACACCTTGAGGTTTTTTCCATTGTTTCATTGGAATATTGAGCTTCGTGCTTAGTAGGGTGCTATTTCATGTGACAACAATCTCATGGTGATGTCTATCACCATGAGACCATATTTATTTGAGGCATTTTTTCAAACAACTCACTACCTTGTCTATGCTACCACATTTTCCATTCATATATACCAAAGCATCTTATCAAATAGTTCACTTCCTTGCTGCTATGGCTAAAATCCTAAAACAAGTGCTTTTGAACAAACTATGGAGGCTTGGAAAAAATCTATCAAAGCATAATAGTAAGAAATAGCATAGACAAGGCAATGAATTGTTTGAAAAATTACCTCAAAGAAATTTGGTCTCATGGTGATGTCCATTAGCATGAGACCACATTTCTTTGAGGATTTTTTTCAAATAACTCGGTGCCTTGTCTATGCTACCACATTTTCCATACATGTCTACCAAAGCACTTTATCAAAGTCCATTCAATTTTTTTTCAAATAGTTCAGTACCTTGTCTATGCTACCACATTTTTAATACATATCTACCAAAGTACTCAAAATTTTGTTGACTATCTCATACATTATAAGCCACGACTTGCATCTCTATTCTATTTTTCATAATTGAATAATGTTGTTTATTTTTAGAAGATATAGGAAGAGACACCTCCCGATGTTTATATGGAAATGGAGCATGGTGTGTCTTTTTCAATTGATATCTCAATGGATTTGATGATAGTATGAGACAGATTAGTAAATTTCAAATTACATTCACTGTTATAGTTGTTTATTATTGAAAAATAAAATGATTATTGATTTTTTGTTTAATTTCTATTTGGATGGTTTCTATAGGACATTAGAATGACATAGCTTGATCCCACTAGTGTGGAAAATGAGGAGAGAGATCATTTGGAGGCGGTAAGTGATTATTTTGTTAAATATTTCATTTTTGATAATGTAGTTTCTATATATTAATGTCTATACTTTTTATTGTAGCAAATAGGGCTCCACAATGAACTAAATAGGAGGAGCATCCCTCAAGTTTAATGTGGACCACTCTCATATGCATATCCATCCCCTTGAGGATCGAAGTCTGCCTTGATCTATTTTCTTCACCTAGAGGGGAATGACTTTTTATTGGGTTCCTTTGTTGTATGCCTATATGGCATTTGTGGAAATATATTTTGTATTACATATACTTGAGATTGTATGCCTATATGACATTCTTATAAGCCTATAAGGCTATTTTGTATATATGTTATAGTTATATCGACATATATTGATGTATGCCTATATGGATATTTGGTGAATGCACACATTTTTTTACTGATAGTGTCCATATTTTTATTATAAATACATGCTTCAATAGATATTTGTAGATGGTTTAATTCAATTATTTAAAGTTTTTTGGTGTAATTAAATGTTTTGTACCTTGTCCTAGGTCATAATTACACCTTAGTTAAGTTTACTTAGGGACCACATAGGAGTTGTTGGAGAATTTCCACCTTTGGTGGACTTATCTTCTTATTACTTTATCACCTCCACCTTTCATGGACATTTCATGTGATTAGGTTTCCACCTTTTGTGGGTGATCCACTATTTGTGGTGGTTATCACATTATCACTTTCCACTTTAGGTGGAGTGATAGCTTTTCATTGCTGTCTCATGTCATAAGATTGTGAAATTTGTCATAATCTTATGCACTCCTATGTACTCACCTTGGCTATATAACTAAGGGGTCTCTACTACACACACACACATTGAATCATATCATATTGAAATTGAATACAATTTATTCTTGTCATATTATTTTCTCTCTTCTTTGTGATTTCCATTTGGTCCATAGATCTTGGCATCCATAGCCAATTCTAACAAAGTTCAATTGTATTGCATGCACTCTTCCTTTATATAATTATAAATATATAAATTTTGAACGTTATTCTCCTCTAAGATTATTGAATATTAAATCAATCATATGAATATAATAATGCATGATGCAATCTAACACCTAGGTCTCTCTACCAATACACATCTAAGCCCATAATTTCTAGGATCATTGTAGCATGGTAAGGAAATTCATGTAATTAAACAATGCACTTTCAAGTATGAAACTAAAAATGAGCAAGACATTATTACATTTGACCTCATACCTCTAGAAGTTTGTCATATAATTCTTGGAAGACATCTAGCATTCTATGTATGCTTCATGTGTTCATGTGTATGCTTCATGATTCCTGTCTATACTTCATGTATTCATTTGTATGCTTTATGCTTTGTGTTTATACTTCACGTATTAATGTGTATTCTTCATGATTCCTATTTATATTGTTGAATAGTATAATTGAGAGGGAGGTGAATCAGTTGGCATAGAATTAGGCCTTTAATTCAATCACTGAAACTAATCTCTAATTTTGATTAAATGATTAATCATCAAATGTCAATGCAAAAACTTAAATCCAACACATAAACACAATAACACTAGATTTACATGAAAAACCCAGTACGGGAAAAACCATAGTGAGGATTAACTCACACTATAGAGAATATCAAAACCGATTACAAAAATACTCACTACCAGAAACAAGGTTCACTACCTGAAATAAGGACTCATTGTCTGAAACAAGGACTCACTATCCAACAGGGCTACAACTTGGGGGGCTTAATGCCACATATATATAAAGAATAAAAAGAAGAGATGTTAAAGAGAGACTACAATCCCAATGAAACAAAGGATTCCACCATAATTACTCCACACATGCATGAATGATAGAGTTTGCCTTCTTCTCACTACATCCAAAAACTCAACATTAAGCTTCGTATTGATCTGCAACTCTCAACACACACTCTTACTAAATATAATCAATGTCACACAAAAATATACTTTCTCTTATCACACTACTTCTTCACTCTCACATCACCCACTCTTCACCATCAACTCATATTGTATATATAGAATCTTTAACTTTGAAACATATCCAAAGTCAACCATCCAAATTCAAATTCAAATTCAAATTAGGTCGGTGCCAAAACATCCTACGGTGGAATTAGAATGAGGGCGACCCAAACACACACTTCAATGGATGAACATGCTTCATCATCCTCGAAAGTAGTATTTTACACAAGGTCGACCAAACCAGTGTAAAACACATAGAACCATTAAGAATGAATCTTCCAAATACCAAAAGTATCTTCAATAGAACCAGGGCAACAAAAATCTAGAACCACAAGTTGAATTCATCAGAGAGAAATCCAGACCAACTATAGTGTAGGAAAATGCATACCCTTGCATTTTCACACTTTGTTTGGTCTTCCTCTCTTTATTAATCCTTCTTTGTATCTTAATTGGTCCTATTTTACATCTAGAAGCCTAATAAACTACATCTTTTTCTAGCTAATCCCAAAAATTATCAAAGGGAAAATGGTCATTTAATGATTCTGTCCATGTGTCCCTGATTTTTGGATCAGGACAAAAATGCCACCTAGGGCATCTTAGTCCCCCAAATATTTTGGGACCTTGAATTTGAATACACCTGAAAAAGGTCCCATTTTTGGAGTATGTGCCCTGAGATTTGAGCCTCAAGACTAAGACGCCACCTAGGGCATCTTAGTCCTCGACTTATTTTTTGGATTTAATTTCAAATTCTGGTAGGATTTGGCCTCCTTTAATTAATATTTTCCTATCTCATCTTGGTGTGATGTAGTTTCTAGATATTAAGCATATATAAGTATAAATACAAGGTTCATTCACTCATTTTCATAATAAGAAAGATATCCAAGAGCATAATAAGCATCCATGCATTCAAGTATTCATTCAAGAGCATTCAAGAGTAGTTCTTCAAGAATTTTGGATCCATCATCAAGATTCAAGCATCATATCAAAGGCTATTCTTTCATCATGTGTGTTTTTGTGCTAAATTTTTTGAAGTAGGGTTTTGATTCATGTAAGCAATTCAAAGAAATATCTATCAAAGTGTTTCATTGGATTCAAGATCTACATTCATGCTAGCCATTTCACACAAGTTTGTAGACTTCATAGCAAGGGTTTGGTAAGTTGTAACATTGCATATTATTCATTCATCATTTCCCTCCATTATTTCATTTCATTACCAATAGGGGGTTTGACTAAGGAAAGCCCCCATTTACTAATAAAAAACAAGATTTTTGTCTCTTGCATGCTTGTGATTACATATTTAGGTTGAATACTTGAAGATCATTTAGAGTGCAAGATTGAAAACTTGCAAAGTTGCATTACAAAGTTGTCATCTTCACGGAAACTCACCTATAGGTCAAATCCAAAAGTTTAAGAACTTGATATTTGAGAAGAAGCAAGTGCAGACCTTGGAGCTCAGGATCGAATTTCAAGTTTTTAGAAATCCAGAACAAGACTAATACACCACCTAGGGCATCTTAGTCTTCCTAGGGTTATTTTTTAAAGATTCTTTGAGATTATGTTTCAAGCTTTGAAGAGTTTGCATCTACCTCAAAAAATAGCAGTGGGACTAAGACAATAGTAAGGGTGTCTTTGTCCTCCCTAGCATATTTGGTTAGCTTCTTTGCATTTCCAAAATCCTCATCACATATCTAGACTTCCTAGGTACACACATCCTATCTTTTTGTTGCATAATTTCATCATTTTCATCCCTCATTTAACTTGTATAACTAGGTTTTGTAGGTTGAATTCTTATTTGTCTTTTCTAAGCATTTGCTTGGTGGTAAAGCCCTAAAAGTTGAAAGAACCCCCTTCCTAGGTCCTCCTAATTGAGAATTGACTCACCTTGTGAGGTTGATAGTCAATCCAATTAGGGTTCTTAGGAAATTATTGAATGACCTAGAGATATAGGTGGGCATTCCCCCACCTCATTTTCTACTGTTCATTTTGGTGAACCAGACCTTGTTGAAAATTCATTTTCTGATTTGGAGTCAATTAAAGTCATTGATCTAGGTTGCATTCATTCTTGCATTGTATTTTGCATTAGTGAAAGTGCATATAGGTTGCATTTTTCTTTCTTGCATCATTTTATTTCATTCAGACAACTGAAAAGTGCATTATCAATCATCTTACTTGCATTTAGAAGTATTTTTATTGCATTGAAAATTGAAAAAAGTGCATTCAATTGCTTGTTATTAGTTACTTTTCCTTGCATCTATTTGCATAGTTTTTTATTTCCAAACATCAGATTTGTGAATAGGTAACTTGTAAACATTGTATACAACTCAAAATTTGTTATTTTTCTACACAAAACCTTTGCTAGGACTGAAACACCCTTCCTAACATCTTTGTCCATCTCAGGATTTTTTGCTCAAAACCCTTTGATTGTTGTTTTCTATTTGATTCAGTCCCTATAACTTCAAAATCTCATCAAGAGGACCAAGCTGTCATTCCTACTGTCTTAGTCTTTTTTGACTTTGAATTTCTAGTTTTCAGGGTTTCAAATTGTTGTTCTATGTTTCTATTGGCTACCTCCAGTTTTTTGTTTCAATTTGTAGAGTTGTTCTAATTTATTTCATTTCAAGTATACTTGAAAGCATAGGAGATTTTTTTCATTGCACTTTCATTGATTTATCCCTTGTATGAGTTGTACTACTTGGTTTTCTACTACTAATACTATGGTTAGATGAAGTGTGAGACTCATGGCATCTCATGATAAAACACTCATTGTGGATCTTAGGTTATCAAGCTCTCTTACTCCTAGTGTTGGTATTATTTCACTAGGTATAGACCATACCCTTGATACCTATTTTTCCATGTCTACCATACCCAAAATTTCTATGCCAAGTGTTCAAATAGTGATTCACCATATTACTCAAGAAAACATAATGAAAATGCATGAAGACCTAGCCCATTTACAAGATAATGTGAGTAATAAAAATATTTCCAACACTGTTATACCTGCCATAGATAGTCTTCACAACATGATGGAATGTGATGAATGACTAGAATTTTTTCTTAACATAGCTCACATCTTTGGAAAAAAACTTCCTTCCACCACTAATGGTTCTCAAGCTTCAAAAAATGTGCAAGCCCAAAGAGGAAATCAAAATCCTCCCCCTTAAACCATAGCATCCATTCCCACCTATACAACTCCTCAAGTGACCACAACAATGCAACCAACTAGCAATATTATTCCTACCTCACACATTTCCATTAGTGCTCCTCATATGTGGCCTCTAATCTCATACCTCCTACCACAATAAATCCATTCACTTGTCCTTCCAACACATACACACCTTCACCATATTCACCTCCATCTCAGACCACAAGCAATGATCCTATCATTAAAAACCTTTTACAAAGCCTTTCATCCATTCAACATCAAGTTTCCACCATAAATAAATAAATAAAATGGTTCACCTTCATACTATGTCAAAAGAAACCCATATCCTTGGAGATATTGATAAATCTTGTGCCACAAGGTATAAAGATCCATAGATTTGACAAATATGGAGGAAAGGGAGATCTTTTTTAATCATGTAAATACCTTTACTGCTTTATGTAGTGACTTTATGCTTGAGGAAATTTTTTTGGCTAAGCTCTTTCCCTAATCCTTGAAATACATTGCCTTGGATTAGTTTTCCACATTATCAAATAACTCATTTCATTCATTCAATGAAATTTTTGAAGCCTTCATTAACCATTTCCAAGTGCATATGGTTCTTATAATGACATTAGCTGATTTGATGAGATGTAAGAAAAATGAGGGTTGAAAATTCACCGACTTTATTTCACATTGTTAGTAAACAAATTTGTCACCTAATTGTATATTCTTATGCCCACAGAGATGAAAAATGTACCAAAATTTGAATAAATCATAATAGTGTTTTATGCCAATTCTCTACTTATTTTATAAGGTGGAAGCTACCTTCTTCAGATATTCAATGAATGATTTCTAACTTGTATTGCTTTTAACTAGAAAATAAATGAAAGGAAATGAATTTAACTAGGAATATTTGAAAGGAATTCACACACTTCGAACAATGAAAGCTTTAAACTACAATTAAAACTTATACATCCATCACCATAAAATATTTATTCACAGATAAATATTCCACAATAATGAAACGAACAAACATCCATCATTCCAATAATAGATAATTCACTAGAAAAATAAGCAGAATAAATCCACACACCATAACACAAATATTATGCTTCCATGAACTTCACCATATGTATTTCTATATTGAAATAACAAAAAAGCTGAAAAACTGAAAAATAGCAGAGTTTTTTTTTCTAATGAGTAAATCAAAGTTTTCCCAAAAGATCCCCACATCTTACCCTCGATCCCATAGTTAAAGACTACAAAAGAAACTATCTTTGATAATGGTTTCTTGAATACAACCATTTCAAAAATAAAATTCTTTTAGAATATCAAAAGAACCAAACTAAAGAAAATGAAATAATAACCAAAGAAAAAGCTATTTGGCGGTCCCAAATCCAACTCATTCGCTTCCAACTATCTTGATCTCTTTCTTTTCTAGTAATGCCTCTTGTGCCTTCACCCTCTACCTATATTCCTGACACTTGGTGATAATTGCAGTTATATTTTTTCTTCCTAGAGTTGTGCTTATTTTCAACCTTGTTCTCCATTTGGATAACATGCATTCTGACTCAGCTATTATTTCATAAATGGTGTCAGTTTCAGTATTGAATGTACTTAGATAGGTATCTAAATGGATTATTTTTTTGAATGAGTCTATAGTGATATCTCAGGATTACCTATCTCTTTACGATACACCTCTTTATATTGCCTTTCTATGTCTGCAACATCCATTTTTTTCTTATCAAACTCATCTATGAAGTCTACTTCGAGGGAATTGAATTTTTTCTTGATCTCCTCTAGTATGTCAAAGTATTTTTCCAACACTCTATTGATTTCATTGATAAAATATTCGTACATTGATAGTTTTCAATCAAGGGAATCAAACTAATTAGGATCAATCTCTTTAGGACCATCTACCAATTTTTCTTTAATCAACAAAGTGTGCTCTATGGAGATCAATTTTGCAATTTCTTTAGAAATAACGTATGTGATGCCATGTTCTCTTCTGATCTGCTGGAGTCTAGCTATCAGTTCCTTTCTTTTTTCAAATACATTAACATAAAATTGCACAAATTTATGAATGTAGAAAATACCATCTTGGTAAAGCTTTTCTATCCAATCGTTTGCAACTTTAGCATAACCCAAATTTTTCTTGACCCTTTGCACATTATCAGGATAAATACCTTGAACATTAGAGATCGAAGCTTCTTTAGGGGCAGGAGTCATAATTGATGAAATAAAATTTCTTAAAGAGAAAATATGAGACTGTAATTGAAGATTCTCCTTTTTATGTTCCTTTTCTCTTTTAATCAATGCATTTACAGAGTAATCAACATGGTAAACTAAACCTTAAAAATTAGGGTGTCCCATATCAACATGAGTAATCTTTTAATCGGCCTCCATTATCTCATTTTCATTTAAGTCTTTCACAGGATCAATAATTTCCAATAGATGATGTCTAGAAGCAAAATCAATAACCATATATGACATCCTCTTGGCCTTTTTGGGTTTAGGGGGACCTTGTAGCAGCATAACAACTATATCAACCTTAATAGTCATTGTTGGAATATTTTTCCTTTTCTTTTCTACCGCTCTTTTCAACCATCCTGGAGAAGGTGCTATAAGTTTAATATCTCTGCTTTCAACATTTACACTTTCTACTTTGTCAATCGAATGAATAGGAACACAGGTATTTTGAACCAAAGAAGAAGGAACTTTGAAAAATGTGGGAAAAGGGATACCCTCAATTATATTATATAAAATGGCCTCAGAGTCCATAGGCATTGGATTTACCTGACTAGTTCTCTTCTTAAGTGTCGGTAAGAGCATACAATCCTACTCATAGATTGAATTCAACTTTTCCCCTTCATCTTCTAACTTCTCACTGTCTCCTCTTGATTGTGAGCTACTACCAGACAACCTAATTATTTATTTTCCAGATGATATATTCATACTAGAGGCCTTCACAGTCCCTTGTTCATTTCTTTGTGAAGTTCTTTGATCATGGGGAGAACCTATGTTTTGTCGCCATTTTCCATTTAACCAATCTTGAGTTCTTTCAAAATAGAAGAAAAATGTACCATTAAATCAAAAAATTCATCTTCCAACCAGTTAAATTTGTAAAAAGGCTTAATAACAAGGGATTGATATTCAGGATCAACAACCTCTAGATCCTCATTTGCATCTTTTGGGACATGAAAAGAAACACCAAAAACTTATATTTTCTCCAAATTTAGTCCCGTAAAACTCCTTTTCTATACTTCTCTCTCATTTATACAATCCACCCAAAAATCTTCAATGTTCGAATTTTGTTCATAACTACTAGCCCCATATATATTTTTTTTACATAGCCCTTTCTATCAAAATTGGCCCTCGTAGACACACATTGAAAATTAAATTCACTTAGAGCCTTCTCTACGCCCTTTGCAATATTATTTTTTTGCAATAAAATGAAGGCATAGTCAATGGAAAAACATATCTCCTCTTCCCCATGTTTGAATACTTAACATTAACAATAGCCATCTTCCTATAGACTTCAAGAAAAACCAAGAAATCATTTGCATAGTGGGGCAACCTCAATGGAGTCTTCTCAAAACCCCCTATCCTAAGATATGTAAACCTATCAAATTGGATGTAGAAACTCCCATTTTTCATTACCAAGGTAGCCACTTCAAGAGAAACTCAAAGCCCAAGGTTTCCATCGAGCTTCCTCACAACTTCCATCAAGAAAGGGTCATTGACATGAAAATAATCTTTCTTTCCAATTTTCCCGATAAGTTGTGGAAAATATCTATACACTGGTATGTTAGATGTCAGAGAGCCTTGTGGTTCTAACCTTTCCTAGACCAACTCTTGACTAGATAAAATGTAAACCAGATACGAGAACATGTAAAAGGCAACAATTTTCTGGAGATTTATAAATTTCTCATTTAAATGATAACAAATAATTTTAGCCTGGTCAATAAATTGGTTTTCACTACAAATCATAAGAATGAAATGACACATCCAATTTTCAAAAGAGTCTGTATAAAAATTCCCAACCACATAGTGCAACAAGGTGATATTTTCTGGGATTTCATCCTTGAAATGAATTATTTTAAGCTTCATAGGCAATTGAGACTTATCTTTCTTTTCAAACTTAAGCCAATTCTCCGGAATAGAATTCCTACACTAGTCTTCATTTGTTCTAAAAAATTCATCACCCACAACAAAAAACATTTCTTCTATAGTCTCTCTTTCAGGAATGCTTAGTGTGGGGAAAACAACCTCGGGAGTGATTTTCGCAACAATAGACCCATCCATGGCTCTAATTTCCCAAGTCTCTAGAACATACCTTTTCATGCATGCAACTAACAGGTTAGCATTTTGCACAGCCTCAAGAAAACCTCCAATGCGCACCAAACCACTTTGCAAAATTATATCCTTTAATGGAATTATGTTACTTTACTCTAAGCACACCAAACATTCTTCAAAATTGATATGCTCAATTTTAGTATCTCTCATGCCAAACCAACGACTTTGAATTCTAATATGCATGAGAAAAAACCTATGAGGAAAAGACTTTAAAGAATTTTTAGAGAATAAGAATGTAGATTGAATGATAGTGAATACTTTACCACCCAAATTATGTTGTTAATTTTTCATGACTTGCATTTAGTACTGCATTAAATGCAACATTCAATTTCATCTCTCAAAAAGATAGCCATAAAACCTGCATGTTTTTTTGAAATTTTTGAAAAGACAACTCAAGGTTGTGTCGTACATATCATTTAATGAGGTGGTGGCACCTTTGAAAGTCAAGAAAATTTCACCATGTCATGTGATCACAGAGACCTAGAAATTTACAACCAAAGTCGAGAGTTTCGAAGTTGGGAAAACCTTTGACTCACTAACTTCAAAAGACAACCAAACAAGGCTTACAAACTTGACAAAAGTGAACCAAGTCGGGTGATCATAGAGTTATGAAAATTTAGAAATCCATGAAAATTCTATGAAACATTGAGAACTAGCGATTTAGGTTATAAAACATGCAAAACCCGTGACTTTGAAAAATTATCAGGAGTAATAAACAACAAGGAATTGGAAATGGATGGAACAAAGACTCGAAGGAATCAAGGAGGGGAATTTTTTTAGAATTTAGATGCAAGGTCAAAAATATGGATAAAATTGGCTTTGAATGGGGACAAGGACTAATAGGACACAAATAATCCAGAATAACAATGAAATAAAGTCTTATTCATTGGGAAATAGAGCCAAAATCAAAATAAACCAAACCAAACAAAAATAAAAAACTATATACAAGGATGTACCCAAGGACAATATCAATTAAATAGCTTCAAATATTTCCCATTGTAGGCAAGAGGTAGAGCAGTACCATTTGGATAAGCCAACAAAAAAGTGTTATCACCAACAATATGTCTGACCAGGAAAGGTTCCTTCCATAGATAATCAAATTTATTGTGTGCCCCTTTTGGTTCTCTCCTCCCATCCTATAGAAGAACATAATCTCCAAATGCAAAATTCCTTTCCCTAGCCCTTTTATCAAAGATTGTTTTCACCATTTGTTGATTTTTTTCAATTTTATCTACCTCCATATCCCTTTGTTCTTCCAAATTTTTTAAATACATGATTTACTTCTCCAATGCATATTGGAATTGCTTATTTTCTTTGGCTTTCTACAAGTTAAATGTTGAGAGTTCCAGAGGTGGTAGTAAAATACTATCAATTCCATATACAAGTTGAAAGGGAAAAATACCAATAGCTCTTTTATGTGTTACACTATCAACCCACAAAGCATTGTACAACTTATTATGCCATCCCCTTTGATTTTCATCTACCAACTTTTTAACAATAGAAATCAAATGTTTATTGCTGGACTCACCCTGCCCATTGCCTTGCAGATAATAATCTGATGAATGTACTAGGTTGACACCATAATCATAACAAAAGAAGAGTAATTTTATTAGATGAAAAAGAGTTAGCATTATCAGCAACAAGCTTTTTGGGAGCACCAAATCTTACCAGAATATTTTCTTTCAAAAAAGTACATACCACCTCTAAAGTATTTTCTTTCACTAGGATGGCTTCAACCCATTTGGTGAAGTAATCTGTAGCAGTTAAGATGTGTCTATGTCTAATTCTTGAGTTAGGATTGATTGGACCAATAAAATCTAATCCCCACTTTGGAAGGGTTCATCTATTACCACATGCCTTAGAGAAAAATATGCAAGATAGGGTATGCCAATAAACCTCAAACACTTCTCACATTTTTCTACCCATTCATAAGAATGGGTATGTGCAAAATCATGATGGGCCAAAAAGTGGCAATATGTAAGTGATATGATGGCCCATGTGGCTGACGACCTTTTTTTTACCCAAAATTGATGAAACAAAAAGGGTTTTTAAAGGATATTCTGAGATTTCCACCAATATAAATTATGCTTAACTTTGAATTTAATAAATAATTATTATTCATTTTCTATTTGAATTATGAATAAAGTCCTAATTGATAGGCTGATTAAAAAAATCTATAGCTTTCAAATAATATCACATTTTATTAATCCAAAACATGTGTCACATTCTATGCTTCACATACTATAGGATTAAAAATAAATAAATAAATTTCATGAAGTTTTGACCAGGTTAAGGTGGTCAGACATGCGAGTTTTTTTATTTTTTAAAAGTTGTAATAAAAAATTCATAATTAAGTATTTACTTGGAAAAAAATTACAAAACAATATGCATCACATCGTGACATGAGTCCTCTACTTATATCTGAAATATTATAAAAAAACATTATCATTTTATTGTGGTTAGGGTGGTCAGACAGACACCTACTTCTTATTTTTTTCCCTTAAATTTAAGTACTACTGTATTGAAATTTCAAATTTTCACCAAATAGATTTATTTTGTTTTTAAATAAACCTAGTAGTTTAGAAACTACATTCAATTTTCTACAGATTCTATTCTTACATATTTTTGAAATAATATAGATAACTTATTCAAATTTTTACATCAAGTTTCCTAACTCTGATTTTCTGAATTTTTATTGCCACTTAAGGGCCTATTTTTTCCATGATGATCCTGCACATGCCTAAATCCTTAAACATCCCTGGCCAATAAAATATTTGATGAACAATTTTGAAGGCTATTACAGAAGCTGAAAAATTACCACTGCATGCTTCATTGTGAAAGGTTTCTATCCGCTTCTTCTATTGTTTTTTATCAACAAACCTTAGAAAAGTACCATCCACACCCTTTTTGTATAGATTTCCTTCCCAAAGGACGTATCTACTGGATTTTAGCTTCAAATTCATTTTTTCTTTGGATGACAGATGTGATGGAAAATCACCATAATTTAACAAATAAGAAATATTAGAGAACCATTCATCTATTGTGTTGGTGAAAAGAACCAAGGGAAAAAAATTTTCCTCATTAGTTTTACTTTTTGTAATCATTTTTTCCAAACCCTTTCTTCTAACTAGATTGGTGGTTTTAATATCCACATCATATGTTTGCACCTTTTCTATCTAGGACCCTCTTTTATTACATCCAATCTCTTGTTGGGTGAGGATACTTTTGACAATAGTCTTAGGAACAAAAACAGTTGTATATGAGAATGCAAAATATAAAATCTGAAATTTTTCAAAGCCTTCACAATAGCATAAGCATTTTTTTCAAGTGGAGAATACTTAATTTCATATTTCTTAAGAGGGCTATTCATAAAATAAATAGGAGCTTCAATACCTTGATCATTCTTTTGTAATAAAATGGTTGATAGAGTATGCTCTGATGAATAACTATATATGATGAAACCTTTTGTAAAATTTGGATGCACTAGAGTAGGTGCATTTTAAATAGAAATTTTTATATCCTCAAATCATTTTTTCCCTTCATTACTCCATTTTAACATGGGATGGTTTTTAATCATGTCATAGATAGGCTTTGTTAATTCAGAAAAATCCAGTACAAACCTTCTCAAAAAGTTCACTTGGACAAAGAAATAGTTGGTGTTGTCTTTATTTGTAGGTAAGCTTAGTTGCATAATACATTTCACTCTTTCAGGTTCTATTTTAATTCCATCCTTTGAAAAAATGTGGCCTAATATTTTTCCTTCAATTCCAATGAAGATAAACTTATTGGGGTTTAAAGAGAATCATTCTTTTCTACAACGTTGTAATACCACTTCAAGATCATGCAAGTGATTACTCATTTTATTAGAAAATATTGTTAGGCCATCTAAATAAACCACAATAATTTTATTATTCAGATCCCAAAATTACAAGTTCATGGCCCTTTGAAACGTTGCTCCTACATTTATAAGACCAAATGGAATTTTGTTATAAGCAAAGACACCAATGGGATTAGTGAAATTTGTTTCATGTTGATCCTCTGGGGCTACTTCAACTTGATTATAACCCAAAAATCCATCCAATATAGACATCATTTTAGAATTGGTGACTGTTTGCAATATATGATCCATAGTAGGTAGTGGTTGATTATCCTTTAAGGAAGCCTAATTTAGATTTCTAAAATCAACACATATCCTTATTACCCCATTCTTCTTCCTAACAAGAATTATATTAGCTACCCATGTGGAATGATTAATGGGATAGATGATTTTTTCTTTCAACATTTTATCCATCTCATTGAAAAATAGCTTCTTCTACCTTGGGATTATAATTTCTATGTTTCTTTCTATAAGGTGTAGCACTAGGTTTTAATGGAATCTTATGCTGCAATTCTCCATTTCTAAACCTCTTTAAATTGGAATAGCACCACACAAATACATATTTGTAACATGTTAATAGAGAGACTACTCTCTCTCTCTCTCTCTCTC
The DNA here is from genome assembly GCA_007115665.2 of Sequoiadendron giganteum. Classification (NCBI taxonomy): domain Eukaryota; kingdom Viridiplantae; phylum Streptophyta; class Pinopsida; order Cupressales; family Cupressaceae; genus Sequoiadendron; species Sequoiadendron giganteum. The sequence continues at coordinate 325,604,356 of CM021106.1, read as the reverse complement.
TCTCTCTCTCTCTCTCTCTCTCTCTCTCTCTCTCTCTCTCCTGAGGAGAACAACACTTCCCAATACAAACCATTTTGGGATCATCTTTTATTCCAATATTGACCTGATCAAACTCAATAGATGATTCAACATTAACTTTACTCTTTTGTTTCACATACTGATCATGTCTATTGGATAAATCTTCAAGAGAAACTAAACCCTTAGGAATCTTATTTCCTTTTAATTGAATAAATTTTGTTTATTTTCCATTAGAAGTAGCAATGTCTCCTTCCAAAATATCATTACTTCTATCATCACTACCTTCAAAATATATATAGGTAAGATATTTGGCTTTCTCTACAAACTCAATAGTTTGCTGATCATTATTGAATACTTGTCAATGATTCACATTTTTAGGAACAATAGTCTAGTACATAATCTCAACTCAATAGGGTTTATCCTTAAAATCAAGATAAGTTAAGAGTAATGGTGCAAAGACTGCTAAGGAGTCAACTCTAGTGTTTTGATCTCTTGGAACCGACTCTATGGAAAAGGCATCAAAATCTTCAATGCAAACCCATACCTTGTTTTTGTAATGCTTAAGTCAAACATTTTTTATAGTATAAAATTTCCTGACGTGTGTCATGACTAATTTTGCATCTCCCACAACCCTCAAACTGAGTAATAGGGCTTCATAGTCTATTGTGTTGTTGGTATTAGAAAATTATAGTTTGAAAGAAAAAGGAAACTTGTAACCATCTGGTGAAACTAGGACTATCCTTACACCAAATCCAACAATAGAACAACTTCCATCAAATTCTAGTGTCCATAATTCATCAACTAGGTCGGGACTAATTTTATTCGAGGCTTCTTTTTGTGTAGAGGAACACATATATGTACCTTGCCTAGTTTCTACAAATAGAATATTTACCCTTGGATCACCAGATTTCAATACTATGAAGTTGACCTTAGTCTCAATATTTAGGCGTACCTTTTTCCCATCCAATGGTATTAAATCTTGAGACCAATCCATTTGAATTTACCCATACAAGTCTACATAAACTTCTACTCAAAATATTTCCATAACTAGTTGGGACATCAAAAAATAATATGGTCAGTTTCAATCTTTTGTTGGGAAAAGCAACTAAAGCTACTTGGGCATCTTTTATTTGACCAATGGTGGAAACTGGTGAACCATTCATAGAATAAAATTTACATGAGAGGAAGTGAAAGATAAAACTAGGGCCTTATCTATTTGAGTGGGCATTACATTCTTTGAGGCTCCAGAATAAATAATGCAATTACTTAACCTAAAGCCAACAATGTATAATGACACATAAAAAGGTTTTGGTTTTGCAAAAGGATTTTTCCGATCTAGGTCCTTTTCTATGGAGTTTGAACATACTTGATTTTTTGTGTGAATTTCATTTACATGAGGCACCTAAGAATTGAATTGGGAAGGTGAAGGCTCTTGTTTACTATACTTAACTAGCCTATCCAATTTTGGAGGATTGATCCTTAAATATTCAAATTGTGAAATCTGGATTTTTATGTTTTTACACGACTCAATTATATCAAATGAAATAGGAACAAGAGTCTTAGAGGGAGTAATGGATGGTACCTCCATTGGTATACTTTTAGATACAACTTGATTTGTTTTCTTTTGTCTTTTCAAGATATTTTTTGGGGTAGAAGATGAACCACTCGCTTGTCCTTTTACTTGTTGTGCCCTTGTGAATACAACACAATTAGGGTCATCAATTTTAACATACACATATTCCCTTGATTCAATATCTAATTCATAGTAAAAAAGAAGGATACTAACATCACTAGATTGACTAGGTTCCTCCATATATGGTTCCTCAACATGTTCATTGGTCGAAATAATTTGCATAAATCTAACCATTTACGGACAGGTAGCTCCACCATGATCTAAGGTCAGGTGAAAATTATATATCACCTAATTTTTTTTGCTAGAAGAAGTTGATCCTTCAATAGCTAATCTTGGGTTGGGCTAGGCAATTCCAATGTCTCTTTATGACCTCCTTGATAACCATAATATTTTCTTGACATATCTTGATAGGGTGGTTGTGAAGGACCCTTTGGCATTTGTCTCTTTAAAGTGATTATGCCATTAGCCAATATTTGTATAACTAGGTCATTAGAACTTAATACTGAAGGTTTACCAATCTACAGTTCCTTTTTCCACTTCCGATAAATGATTACATCATCTTCTATAGATATGGCTCTTTCTTGAGCAACTTCTAAATCAACTGCACCTTCCTTTTTAATAGTGAAGCTTACATCCGGTGGTAGATTATTAATGAGAAATAATTTTAACTAATCATTCCTAGGCCTCATATTTGTAGGGATACTATTATATAGCTTGTTAGACTTGGCTCTAAATTCATTCATTGGTTCATGTATCTCTTTTTTCATAGAGGCCAACTGAGTGACTAGGATTTGTTCATTCTTAGCAGACTTAAATTTTCTTTCAAAATTTGATCTTAAAGTAGCTCAGTTATTAATAAAACCATTAGGAAGAAGGTGGAACCAATCAGAAACAACATCAATCAAGGATTCTATAAAAATCCTCATAGCAACATTCTCATGATGTATTGCAAGGATAGAGGAAGCAATGAAGAAATCTTGTATATGTTCCTTAGGAGTAACTTTCCCATCTCCTCTGAGCTTGGGTATGATTTTCCCAGAACCCTTTGGTAAATCATGTAGTTGAGATCCATCTCCAAAGGTAAGAGGACCTATTACGGATCCCCAAGGGATAGGTTGAGGTTGAGCCATTCCAACAGGGTTATGGATAGGAAAAATTATTTATAAAGGGAGAACAATGTCATGTAAAAGAAGGGCTTGACAAGATAAATTAGGATTTCCTAGAACACTTTGTTTAGGGAGAGGAGATGATGATATGCTAATAGACTTAACCTTTCGGCTAGGTAGGAAGGATGAGAAATTAACCACTTCTAATAACTAAAAATCCTTATCTACAATCCATTTCTGTTTTATCTCCCCTAGTATATCTTTTAGAAGCCAAAGTCGAACAAAATAATAACAATTTTTAGAGTCACCAACTTTCACTTAGTGATTGTTTTGTTGAATATTTTATATATTGTTCAACTGATTTATTTGATTCATGGCCTGATTCTTGGGTTGATTTTTTTGAGCTTGCACCAAACAGACTCTATCTCTTCATGCTATGGGTGCAATATTTTCTATAAAATAAATCTCTTGAGCATCCTCAAGACGCATGGCATTTTATCTTATAATTTCACCAAGTACTTCTTCTTCTTCTAAAACCCCGTTAACCTGGTGATTATATATTCTTGATCACTAATTAACCAATCTACTTTAGGTTGAAATACTGGAGCATTATGCCTTTGAAGAACCATGACTATCATTTACAAAGAAACCCATAATGCATATAATCTTGATTTATATCCCAAACAAAGTCGCCAAAAATTTTTTAGTAAAAAAATTTGTCACCTAACTCTATATTCTTACACCCACAAAGATGAAAAATGTAACAATAGTTGAATCAGTCATAATATTGTTTTATGTGGATTCTTTTCTTATTTTACAAGGAGGAAGCTACCTTTTTCAGATACTCAATGAATTATTTCTAACTTGTATCACTTTGAACCAGAAATCAAATGAAAGGAAATTCTTGTAAATAGAAAGCTTTGAAAGGAATTCACACTTTGAACAATGAAAGCTTTAAAATACCTGAAAAACTTATACATCCATCACCATAAAATATTTACTCACAAATAAACATTCCACAACAATGAAATGAATAAACATGCATCATTCCAATAATAGATAATTCACTGGAAAAATACTCAGCATAAGAACAATAAATCCACACACCATAACACAAATGTTATGCTTGCATGAACTTCACCATATGTCTTTCTATATTGAAATAACATAAAATATGGAAAACTAAAAATAGAAGAGTTTTTTTTCTAATGAGTAAATCAAAGTTTTCCCAAAATATCCCTACATCTTAGCCTCGATCCCATATGTAAAGATTACAAAAGAAACTGTCTTTGATAATGGTTTCTTGAAGACAACCATTTCATAAATAAAAGTCTTGTAAAATATAAAAAGAGCCAAATTAAAGAAAATAACATAATAACAAAAAAAAACCATTCGGCGGTCCTGACTCCAACTCTTTCGCTTCCAACTATCTCGACCTCCTTCTTTTCCAATAACCCCTCCTGTGCCTTAACTCTCTACCTGTATTCCCAGTACTTGGTGACAATTAGAGTAATATTTTTGCTTCTTGGAGTTGTGATGATTTGCAACCTTGTTCTCCATTTGGATAATGCATGTTCTGACTAAGCTATTGTTTCATAAATGATGTCACTTTTAGTCTTGAATGCAATTAGATAGGTTTGTAAATGAATTAGTTTTCTGAATGAGTTTGTAGTGGCTATCTCAGGATTACCTCTCTTTATGATAAACCTCTTTATATTGCCTTGCTATGTCTGCAACATCTACTATCTTCTCATCAAACTCATCTGTGAGGTCTACTTTGAGGGCATTGAATTTTTTCTTGATCTCCACTAGTATGTCAAAGTATTTTTATAGAGCTCTATTGATTTCCTTGATAAAATCCTCATACATTGACAATTTCCAATCCATGGAATCAAACCAATTAGGACCAATCTCTTTGGGATCATCTACCAATTTTTCTTTAATCAATAAACTCTGCTCAATGGAGATCAATTCTACAATTTATTTAGAAATCACTTATGTGTTGCCATGTTATCTTCTCATTTACTAGAGTTCAGCTACTAGTTCCTTTCTTTTTTCAGATACGCTAACATAAAACTGCACAAATCTACAAATGTAGAAAGGACCATCTTGGTAAAGCTTTTTTATCCACTCATTTGCAGCTTTACAATAACCCAGATTTTTCTTGACCCTTTGCATAGTATCAGGATCAATACCTTGAATATTAGAGCTCAAAAATTCTTTAGGGATAGGAGTCACAATTGATGAAATAAAATTTCTTAAAGAGATAATATGAGACTGTCATTGAATATTCTCCTTTTTTTGTTCCTTTTCTCTTTTAATCAATGCATTTATAGAGTAATCATCATGGTAAACATCAACTTCTAAAGTAGGGGTTCCCATTTCAACATGAGTAATCTTGTAATCAACTTCTGTTATCTCATTTTCATTTAAGTCTTTCATAGGATCGACAATTTCTAACAGTTGATGTCTAGAAGCAGAATCAGTCACCATCTGTTATATCTTCTTGGCCTTTTTGGGTTTTGAGGGACCTTGTAGCAGCATAGAAATTGTATGAACCTCAGCTATCATTGTTGAAATATTTTTTTTTTTATTTTCTACCGCTTTCTTCAACCATCCTAGAGAAGGTTCTATAAGTCCAGTATCTCCGCTTTCAACATTTACACTTTCCACTTTTGTAATTGAATGAATAGGAAGAGGGTTCTTTTGAACCAGGGAAGAAGGAACTTTGAAAAATGTGGGAAAAGGGATATCCTAAGTTATATGCTAGAAAATGGCCTCAAATTCCATAGGTCATGGCTTTACCTGACTATTTCTCTTCTTAAGCATCGGTGAGGGAATATGTCCTACTCACAGATTGACTTCAACTTGGCCCCTTCATATTCTGGCTTCTCATTGTTTCCTCTTGATTATGAGCTAGTACTAGACAACCTAATTTTTTGTTTTCCAGATTCATACTAGACACTTGCACAATCCCTTATTCATTTCTTTGTTCATGGGGAGAACCTATATTTTTCTACCGTTTTCCATTTAACCAATATTGAGTTCTCTTCAACACAAAATCATAGTGTATCATTAAATCAAAAGCTTCATCTTCCAACCAATTAACTTTGTAAAAATTATTAATAACAAGGGCCTGATATTTAGGATCGACAACATCCAAATACTCATTTACATCTTCTGGGATGTGAAAAGAGAGACCAAAAACCTGTATTTGCTCCAAATTTGGTCTCATAAAACTCTTTTTTTGTACTTCTCTCTCATCTATACAATCCTCCCAGAAATATTCAATGTTAAAATGATCTTCATAACTGTTAGCCCCATATAAATTATGATTTACATAGCCTTTGAGCTATCAAAATTGGCCCTCATAGATACACATTGAAAATTAAGTTCACTCAAAGCCTTCTCTATGCCCTTTGCAATATTATTATGTTTGGAATAAAATGAAGGCATGATCAATGGAAAAACATATCCCCTCTTGCCCATGTTTGAATTCTTAACATTAATAGTAGCCATCTTCCTACAGACTTCAAGAAAAACCAACAAATCATTTGCATAGCGAGGCAACCTCAATGAGTGTTCTCAAAACCCCCTACCCTAAGATAGGTAAACCTATCAAACTAGATGTATAAACTCCAAAATTTCATCACCAAGGAATTCTCTTCAAGACAAACTCGAAGCTCAGGGTTTCCATCGAGCTTCCTCGCAACTTCCATTAGGAAATTTTCATTGATGCAACAATAATCTTTCATTCCAATTTTCTTAGTAAGTTGCATAAAATATCTATACATCGGTGTGTCTGATGTCAAAGAGCCTTCTGGTTCAAACCCTACCCAGACCACCTCTTGACTGGATAAAATGTAAACTAGATATGAGCACATGTGAAAGGTAGCAGTTTTCTAGAAATTTATCAATTGCCTGTTTAAATGATAACAAATAATTTCAGCCCAGTCAATAAATTATTTTTCACTACAAATCATAAGAATGAAATGAAACATCCAATTTTCAAAATATTTTGTATAAGCACTCCCAACCACACAATGCAACAAGTTGATAGTTTTTGACATTTCATCCTTGAATTGAATTCTTTTAAGCTTCATAGGAAATTGAGACTTACCTTTCTTTTCAGACTTAAGCCAATTCTTTGCAATAGAATTCCTACACTAGTCTTCATTTGTTCTGAAAAATTAATCACCCACAACAATAGACATTTCTTCTGCAATTTATCTTTCAGGATGCTTAGTATGGGGGAGGAAACCTAAGGAGTGATTTTTGCAACAAAATATCTATCCACGACTCTAATTTTCCAAGTCTCTAGAATGTACCTTTTTATGCATGCAATTACCAAGTCAACATTTTGCACAGCTTCAGGAAATATGTGCCAAACCACTTTCCAAAAATTTATCCTTTAGTGGTGTTCTGTTACTTTGTTCTAGGAACACCAAAAATATTCTAAATTGAGATGCTCAATTTTGGTATAACCCACGCTAGACCAACGACTTTGAATTCCAATATGCACGAGCACAAACTTGCAAGGAAAAGACTTTAAAGAATTTTTGAAAGAATGCAGATTGAATGAATTAGTGAATATTTCACCACCCAAATTATGTCGTTACTTTGAAATGATGAGCATTTAATACTATATTTAATGCAAAATTCAATTTTATCCCTCGAAAAGATAGCCTTAAAACCTGCATGCTTTTTTGAAAATTTTGAAAATACAACTCAAGGTTGTTCCATACATATCACTTAATCAAGTGGTGGTGCCTTTGAAATTCAAGAAAAATTCACCATGTCGTGTGATCGAAGAAATATAGAACTTTAGAACCAAATTCAATATTTTCAAAGTTAGGAAAACCTCTGACTCACCGACTTCAAAATACAACCAAACAAGGCTTACAAACTTGACAAAAATGAACCAATTCGGGCGATCGTAGAGTTATGAAAAAATAGAAATCATTGACAAGGTTGTGAAACTTGGAGAACTAGCGAATTAGGTTATAAAACATGCAAACCCCATGAATTTGAGAAATTTTCAGGAGTAATATACAAGAGGCCTTTGAAATGGATGGAACAAAGACTCAAAGGACTCAAGGAGGGAGTTTTTTTTAGAATTTAGATGCAAGGTCAAAATTACGGATAACACATGTTACCAATCGCTTTATTCCCAAATTCATGTGAAGATTTCTTATTCTCAGCTCCAAAATATGTTCATATAAAATTTGTAAAGTAAAATATGAGACAAGTTTACAATGATGAAATTTCCTTCCTTCATGCACCTATGCATTGTCGTGAATTATTATTAGAATTTTGTAGGTAGTAGTGAACCGAAAACCAATTCTACCCATCCTAAAAAATTATATATCTTCAAACCAAAAGACCTACCAACCTTTCCGAAGACAAAATAAAAGTTTCCTTCAACTAAACACTACCTCCCAACCCACCCAAAAATTTGATACCCAAGTAGTTTCTATCAAAAAGAGTAATCCTTATATATTTGGGGATCCACAAAGACAATTCACACCTTTACCAAATACCATTCACAATATCATGACTCAGTTATTAAACAAGAACATGCTTACCTTACCTCTCATTTGACCTCTTGACCCTAGCAAGCCATTACTTCTAAGATTTAGACACAAAGCCTATTGTGCTTATCACCAACAAAAAGGACATGATACAAAATAATGCAAGTGTCTTAAACATATTATGCAAGACCTCATTGATTCCAATCATATTCAAATTGGAGGTTTGAATGAAAAAGTAATAAGTTTGTAGCTCCTATCAATCAAAACTTGCAAATCTTTACTAATCCCATGCCTAACTATAATATTTCATTTGTTAAGGCTAGTGAAACTAATCCTGATGTGATGAACATTGACACAAATGATGATAACATGAGAAATAATGAACAAAATCCTATGGATATTGATGAACAAAGTCCTATTAGTAAAATGATAGGAGTGATTGACATCAAGTCTCATAAATAGAAAACTATAATTCCTACTAATCTTACTTTCTCTTCAGAAAGAAAAATTGAACATGCACCTAATGGTCCTCTTTACATAGATGACGGAATTAATAATAGTCCCACTCCTAGGATTTTAATTGATCTCATCTATGGAGAGAACATGATCACCAAAGAACTCTTATATGTGCATCAAATTAATCAAGATAGATATGATAAAATCAAAGCATGGATTAAAATGCATGGTGGTTTTTCTTGTGCTATGATGGGCTCAATCACACTCCCTTTACAAGTAGGACCTAAGAAATCAATTGTATCATTCTCTATCATCTTTAATTCAGACCAATTTCATGTGAATCTAGGCTACAAATGGCTTCTTTCCATGAATTTGGTCCCCTCCATTGTCCATAAGTACTTAAATTTTCTAGTCGGAAATGAAATATTCATTGTGAACCATTGTGGCTTTATCCCTCCAACTTCTTGTGGAAATGTTTCCTTAGACTATTTATGGCCTAAGCCCATTGAACCTATAAGACCTTGTGAGAACGTCCTTTTCCTATCCTACCAAAATTTCAAAGAAAAATGTATAACCAAGTTATCCCTTGAAAATTTTCCTTCACCCATGATTGAACCTCCACTTCTTCAAGAAAACAATAGCGAGCTTACAAACCTTCTATCTAACCAAGACCCAACCATTAAAAATACCTTGCCTATTTCCTACAAAATACCAAGAGAAAACCAAACAAGTCCTAGTCCACATCCTAATAAAATTTATAAAGCCAAAGAGAAAGTGGTTGAACAACCTTCTATGAACCCAAATCCTATACCTACAGAAATACAAGAAATAAACACATTAGTAAGCTCATATGCAAGATAAAACAAGGATTCCCCATGAAATCCATTTGCAATGCTCAAATACGAAAGAAATGAAGAAATGAACAAAGAACACAATGAAATACTAATCTAAGATGAAAAATCTTGATCCCAAGGGGGAATTGGTGCCAATTATGTGTAGAAATTGGCCCTTTCCCAACTCCTATGCAAGCTTTGATGAAGATTTGTAGATGATTGAAGCTCCCTAATGAAAAATCTACATAACCTAACTAAGATCTTGATGAAATGAATGAAAATAGATGTGCTTGAGGATGAAGTTGAGTATAGTAAATTTACTCAAGTTGTGGATGAAATAAAGTATTGTAGACTTGCTTGGATTGTGGATGGATGAATGAGAGGAAGAGTATCTCATTTATAGATTTCCAAATTGGAAGAATGAGTGAAATTAAGCAATGTGGGATCATTCAACATCCAATGGCCAAGTGCCACTTGACAAAATGTGAATGGTTGAAGGTTGTGCATATTTTCATCAAAGTGCCAATAAATGATATTAGGTGGAATTTAAAAATAGGGAAATGACTTGTTGGAGAGGGAATAAAATGGAGTTATAGCCACTTGGTTCAAGGAAAAAGGACTTGTAAGGTGAAATAAATGCGTTGTTCGAAGGACCAAGCCCACTTGAATTTGAATTCAAATTTGAGAGGATATTCCTCTTTTATGCCACGTGAGGAAAAATAGGAGGTTTACTAAATCAAAGTAATTGATTTATTGTGAAAGTTGCATTCTATAGAGAATGTGACATAGATTAAGATTAAATTAATCAAAATTTAATTAATTTAATGAGGAATTTAGGAGATGTGACAATTTAGACTTAAATTTATGAATTGATTTAAATCAAATTGAGAGGAAGGGTTTAATTAAATAAATGTTTTGATTTATTTAACTAAAGGGGATAATGTTAGCTTAAATCAAATAAGGTTTAATTTATTCATTTTAATAAGAGGACTTGAGAGTTTTTAATTTAAATAAAATGAATTAGTTAAATGAATAGAGATAGAGGATTAATTAAATAAAAATTGATTAATTTCATCAACAAGGGGGAAAGACCTAATTAAATGAATAATGATTTATCTAATTGAGAGATAAAAAGTGATGATAAGTTGAGAGTATGATTCAGGAAGAAATGATGTTAGTAATCAGGATCAAGTGCGTTGGTCAATTTTCCATGTCTACATTTTGCCCCTCTTTGAAGCAATGCACTCATTGTATTGGTTCAAAGAATAAACTATTGTGATCAAAGTTCAAAATTTTTTGATTTTTTCGAATGCCTCAATATTTCTCTAGCGAAAGGATTATGCTGATATGTTTCCCCCTCGAGAGATCAGACAAAAATTATGATTTTTGAATGGTCTTGCAAAAAAAAAAGAGGACAAGGTGCCTGACAGGTCCAAAAATACCTTAGGATGTCAAAAAATGTGTTAAAATTTCAAAAAAGATGTAGCATGGTTCTTGTTTGGAAAAATACGGTATTGGGGGACCAAAACCCTAGTTGGATGGTCAAATTAGGTCAAAAAAATCTAATTTAAATGCTTAAATAGACCTTGAGGGGTCACTTTCAATTCATTTGCACGCTTAGCCTTTATAATTTTCTGCACTTTGAGCTCTAAGTTCTGGTCGAGATGGCACAATGACAGTTTCATAGGCACATTTTAGAGAGGGTATGAGTGCACCAGCGGCCGGTCGGTGCAAGACCCGTGGTATGTACCACTATCCTGACTTTTAACTTTCTCGATTTACATGCATTTAATAGTTTTCAAGTCAACTTTAGGTCAAGCAGCCCTATATAGCACCGCTGCAAGTTCTCAATCGCCGCCGCATGACTTCAAATTGTGTTGAATATGATAATAGCACCTCCATAGGCCAATTAGGAAAATTAGGCTTCCATCCAAACTTCGTTGCATTAGAAAATTGAATCTTGTGACACAGTTTGGAACTAGGGTTTTGGCACAAAGTCATTCACACATGCAAATTGGGTCATTTGATACACTTTGGAGTTTATAATTTGTCAAATTCTGTCATGGCGGTGCAGTTTGGAACTAGGGTTTCGGAAAAAAGTTAGTCGCACATGCAAATCGGGTCGTTCGATGCACTTTGGAGTTTAGAATTTGTCAAATTCTATCGCGGCGGTGTAGTTTGGAACTTTTCAAATTGTGCCACATTTGTTGTTTCAAATGCGAAAAGCTCACATGAGAGGTAGATTTTTTTATGAGAGTTGATGTGATGGTTTCCCTTGTGCAAGAGGACCTCGACATACTTTATTCGAGGGATCACAAATGGCTAGTGCTTAGGATATTACAGGGTATGCACATATTCCTTGAGGAGTAGCTTAGTATGCTTGGCCTTTGGTTTGTTGTGTATGTTCATCCTATTCAGACCCACTTGGGGATGATGAAAGCTTTGGCAGAGCGATGGCATAGTGAGACATCCTCCTTACACCTTCCTACTGGTGAGGTGACTATTACTCTTGAGGATGTTTGGTGCATCCTACAATTTTCTATCCATGGAGCGAGAGTTATTTATGATCCTGATGCCGGTAGGGATGCTTGCTACGATTTGATGGGTCTTGATGAGGTCCACTTTTTTGAGGGACAGATTGACTTGGAGAGGTACCGAGGCATAGTTCCCACCTATAGATTGATTGTTGCGGACATCATATTAGGTCTATTGGCACTAGATTGGTGGGGCCGATACTTTAGCCCGGGCTGTGGGCTAGCTTGGGAGTGAATGGTCATCTGCAAGGAGTACTTTGCTTTGGGGCCAATGATGTTGGCCTCACTATACAGGGACCTCCATGATTTTTCATATCTTGACAGCAGGGCCTTCAAGGTTGGGGTCACCTTACTCCACATCTGGGCATGGGAGCAAATTCTAGTGCTTCGTACAGTTGTCACACCGATCATTTTAGATATTAATGATCCTATCATTTGGTGGTATGGGGGAGCCCAAATTCGCTTCACCTACATAGGTACAGGAGGAATTTCCCACTAGCCACGGGTGTTCGATGAGATGCGAGAGTTTTTTTTGGAGGCCCTGGATGGATATAGGCTCGTGGTATGATGATCAGGAGCAACTATTCTTCACTTGGCAAGATAGATCAACACAGGGCCGTGAGTACACCATGATAGAGTGGTACCTCCTCGATAGGGTATCTTGGTAGTTTGGCGAGGTTTAGGATAGGCCAGATGATCAGTATGTGGTAATCTTCACCTGTTCATCATGAGAGACAGCATGGGGCTAGCCCATTCTAGTGATAGAGGTAGTAGCCTCGTTTAGATAGCTAGTGGCCTGGCCATGGCCATATGACCGATGGTCGAAAGATGTAGGGGTTACACAAGCCTTTAGATCTTGCTTCATGCCTCCTGTTTGATTGATAGTTCCAGGCACAATTCTCCCATGGTGGAGGCTGAGAGCTAGATCAACTGGTAAGGATAGAGGATAGGGAGGTAGAGGTGATGATGATAGATATGGTGACAGGGATAGGGGAGAGGTGGCCCTCCTCCACATAAAACACCACCACAAGACCAGGCACCATCATGGGAACCGACAGCACCATGAGACAAGGCACCACCATGGGACCAAGAACTGCTACGGGACCAAGTACCACAACAATGACTACTCACACAACCAGACTATAGGGATGCCCTGATTCAATAGCTTTAGGGGCAGATACAAATTTTGATGGCTGAGAGAGACCAGGCTCCTCAGCAGGTTTTGGAAGTTACCACCCAGAGGGACCAGGCTCGGATTGAGAGGGATTAGGAGATCGGTCAGAGGTGACAGCTGGAGAGTACAACCTCATATGCCTAGGGCTAGACAGTATCCTTGAGAGCATACTAGAAGGTGGTTAGAGAGGTTGAGTACTATCGACAATATTATAGGTAGGCAATTCCACCAGCTATTTGGTGCCAGACTTTTCACAACAGATAAGGACGAGGCCTCCAGAGGACCATGGTGAGAAGCCAGAGGGGGAGGGGCACAACTAGTAGAGATAGCTCTTCGATCATATTTAATTTATCCATTTTTGATCCACGGGTTCTAATTATTGCCCCTATTGTATCATGTACTCTGATGTATACACTTGATCTGATTTTTGTATCATGATAGTTATATTATTTTGATGATATATACATGAGATGGTCCTACTTATGAGATTTTCTATGATGTATGGTGTATGGATGCATTTTTATTTCCTATGTGCAATGAGATGTTTATGAATTATTCTATGCTTCTGCAATATGATGTATTTTTCTACATGATGATTATGGATGCATTTATTTTTATACTTTTCTATGTATTTTGATGAAGATTGTATGGATGTACTATATGCAAATGATTATGTAAATGATATGAAAATGATTTGAATGATATGCAACCAATTATGTAATGATAATGGATGCTAATGATTTCTATTATGTCTTTTAATGATTCATGTATGATGTGAAATGAATGTAATACAATGAATTCTTAAGATACTTAGAATAAAAAGTCTATATTATTCCTCATAACTTGAGATGATGATAATGTGAGATGATATGATGTGGTATGATCTATATGATATGATATGCACTTATGTTGATTATTTTATGGATGGTGGGTGGATTCATTAGAAATTATTTGATTAACTGTCATGATACCATGTTAGTATGGAAAGAAGATAGAAGAAAAGAGATACAAGTCATTAAGATGATGATGATTTTCTTACCAGGAGTCAGGATTTTCAAAGGGCCAATTACTTTATGTTTGATAACACATATAGGTACGATGCATCAAGGTATAAAGAACCAGGATGGCATTGCACCTAGTGTGATGGACTTTGACTCGATAATCAAATAGGAGTATTCATGTTCACACTTAGCATACATAACCTTTTTTCAAGATGTAGTTCGAGTATTCTAAGCATCTTAGACCAAAACGTAGAAAAGCAAGCCTTCCTATGTGGTCAACAAGATACCTAAAACACCCTCCCTACAAACCAAACAAAGCACACATGACTAAGTTATTTTACAAGAGTATCCCACAAGCACAATAGATAAAAAAGATAATGTTCATTTCCCTATTCCTTTCTCTCTAAACCTATTTTGTTTAGGCATCATCGAGAGGTCCCTGGAATGAGCACAAAATAAGATAAGTCAAAAAGACCAAGATAAAGTAAACAAATAAGCTAATTTTCTTCATACCACTAGCCAAGGCTAAACTACTGTGAGATACCTGATGCTTATTTCCATCGTGGGAAGGATACATCCTAGGACATGTTGTGATCAGGGTTATAATGAGATTGATTGGATGATAAGCTATTGATACTTTGAGTTGATCAACTTGCCTCCTTACTGACCTATATTTGAGACTTTGACGATTAGGGTGTTTAGTTTTGAGCATGCTAGAATTGCTTCTAATTGAATCACCAAAGGATCAAGGTGATGGTTGATTTATTATGAATGATGATTATTGTGGGTGAAAGTGAGATGAGACAGGTGCACCATTTTGGGTTTTTTCAAATTTTTGGATGTTTTTGGTGTTTTTGAAATGTTTTGAGGCTATTTTTTGTTATTTTGGAGATTTTATGATGAAGAGACTAACTTAAAGACCTATCCTAGGGGTCTCATGACCTGATCAAGAGATTATATTTTTCTATGCTATACACGTAGAGACCACGTAGTTTGACTAGTGACAAACTCAATTTGATGATGATAAAGATGGGAAAATGGATTGCTAGATTGTGACAGACGCCTAAGGACTGACCTAAAATGTCTCGGAGGATGATAAAAGATCAAACTTGCCTATGTTCAAGCTTAGAGATGACATAGTTTGACCTAATGATTACTCCATTGACTTGGTTTTTTGATTTTTCAGATTTTCGACATGTTTTGGATTTTTTGAAGGATTCTCTCATGTTTTTGGATTTTTGATTTTTTGAATGTTTTTGGATTTTTGATGGATTTTTGATGTTTAGGAAGATTATCACAATATACATGAATCCAATCTGATGGAGGTATAGGAACATGCCCCCAGTGGGATGCGATAGACTACTTCAATACAAGCAGGACAAATTGACTTTAGGAATATGCTAAGTAGTACTAGGGTGGAACATGATATGAACACAAGATCAAGCTATGGTACGGTTGTGAACAGATGATGGAAGGATAGATGGAATGTAATGGAATAGTGAGTGCATGGAATAGGTTGTGAAGTTCCTAGTGGATGGAGAGTTCTTTATTTGCGCTTGGAGCCTGTTTGCTAGGTTTTCACCAAGGTACTTGTCCAAAGCACCACCAAAGTGGTTTTCACTAGAGGACGTTTTTTTTCTTTCATGTTTTCAATCCTTTTTCTGATTTTTTTGGATTTTTGCACTTTTTGAATTTTTTGTTGTCACCAAGATGCTTGTTTGCCAGGTTTTCATCTAGGTGACCATTTTTTAAGGAAATTTTCTGATTTTTTGTATTTTTTGGTTTTATACCTTGCAAGTTTTTAGGCATAAAACGTTTTGAGATGGGAGTTGTTCAGGGGCTCCTAAAGAGGCTCACCTTTTTGTGTTGACAACTGATATGCACTTGATTTATAGCTTTTTGTGATGATGAAAGGTCCCAACCAGTTGGGCTCAAATTTTCCTTTGCTTTCTAGACTTGGCACATTCTTTTGATTTTCTTTTACCACAAGTTCACCGACTTGGAATGTGCATCTCTTGATCTTCTTGTTGTAGTTGCACTTTAGGTGGTTCTGATAGACCTGTAGATGGTTGAAAACATCCATGTGCCATTCATATAATAAATATAGATCATTTAACCTTGAAACCCGATATTCCTCATCTATAATGAGGATTTGCAGTGATATCCTTAATGATGGGAGCTCGATCTCAATTGGGAGGATGGCTTCTGATTCATAGACTAAGGAAAATGGGGTGGCGCTTGTTGGTGTTCGGATCCTATTGTGGTAGGATCATAAGGTGGGATTTAGCTATAGATACCTATCATGACAAGAGTCATTAACTATTTTCTTAAGGATTTTCAAAATAGTTTTATTAGTGTCTTTTGCTTGGCCATTGCCTTGTGGGTAATGTGGAGTGGAAAAGTGATGTTGGATATTTAATTTGTGGAAAAGGTCACACACATCCTGATTCTTGAAAGGTGTCCCATTATTAGAGATAATAGCTTGGGGGAAACCATATCAACAAATGAGATAGTTCATAATGAACTTGGATATTTTCTTTTCAATTATGTAGGTCATTGGGATGGCTTTGACCCACTTTGTAAAGTACTTTGTGGCGGTGATGATGAATTTGTGGCCATTGGATGAGGTGGGTGTGACTTTTCTGATGAGATCAAGCCCCCACTATCAAAATGGCCAAGGTGTAACAATAGGATGAAGCTCTTGAGATGGTGCATGAATAGGGTCTCCATGTTGCTGGAACTCTAAACACTTTCTGACAAAGTCACGTGCCTCTCTTTCCATTGTTGACCAGTAGTACCTTATCCTCAATAATTTCTTAGCCAAATTTATACCACTTGAGTGTGAACCGCAAAGTCCATTGTGGACCTAAGTCAGAGTAGTTAGGGATTCCTCGGGATTTAAGCAACGTAATAGGGCTCCTTCAATGCTCCTACGATAAAGGGTTTCTCCTAGGATGACAAAACGTAAGGGCCTTTTAACAAAGTATCATTTAAGGTTTGGGGTAATGTCAGCTAGGAGGACTCCTATTCTCAAGTAGGTGTAGATTTCATGATACAAAGGATCACCAGGACCAACAATTTTTCACATGAATTCAGACTCTGGTACCTCGAATGCTGGTAGGAGAAGCTGCTCTACCAAAAACTGTTGTTTTGGAACATTGTTTTGGATTTCCAAGAACGATCCAATTATGGACATAGCATCTATTGCTCTGATGAAGAGTTGTGAATCTCCATAGACTTTGAGAACCATGATCTACCATTGTACTACAATCCTTAATCCTATGACAAGAGCTTCATACTCTGCTATGTTGTTCATGCACAAAAAAATAGTTTGTAGGATTTGGGTATGTAATCTCCCTAGGGAGTGATGAAGAATATTTTGACACCTAACCCATGTTGTGTGTATGACCCATCAAAATACATCTTCCAATGATTTTATATAATTATGCTGAAAATTGAATCATCCAGAAATTATGAGATAAGTGGGTTGTCGGCATAAAGTGGAGCCTCTGCCACTTGGTCCATAATCGCTTGTCCTTTGATGGCCTTGTGCTCTACATATTCAATATAATGTTTTGTCAATATAATGAACCACTTATTTGTTTGTCCCATGAGAGTGGCCTTAGAGAGTAGGTATTTTAGTGGATCAATCTTTGCAATCAACTTGATCCAATGAGCCAACATGTAGTGTCTGAATTTTTGGGCTACAAACACAACTGCTAGACAAGATTTTTCTATTGGTGTGTAGTTGAGCTCATTCCCTAACATTGTCCTACTGATGTAGTATAATTCTCCCTCTCTTTCATTTTCATCATGTTGAGCTAGTAAAGCACCGAGAGTTGCCATGCTTACTAAAATGTATAGAATTAGTGGTTTTCTTGGAGTAGGTGGTATTAACACTAGTGGCATGAGTAGATATTATTTGATTTTACTAAACGCCTGATCACAATTATCGTCCTAGTTGTATGTTACCCCCTTGTGGAGTAGATGAGAGTATGGGATCTGTTTATCTGCCAGCTGTGCTATGAATCTAAGGATGGATTGCGGCCTCTAAGTTGTTTTAGTGTCCTGGGTGCTTCCATGTTGAGGATCGCCCTAAATTTGGCGGGAGCCACTTCTATTCATCTCATTGATACTATATATCCTAGGATTTTGCCTGATTGCACCCCAAAGATGCATTTCTTGGGGTTAAATCTAACCTCAATGTATTTCTCCAATCTATCAAAGATGGCACTTAGAGCTAATATATGATCATGTATTTTCTTTGACTTAGCCAATATATCATCCACATAATATTCCATAGTTTTTTGAATCATGTCACAAAAAATTATTGTCATTTCCCTTTGATATGTCGCTCCCGCATTCTTTAGCCCAAATGGCATCATGTTCTAGTAGCAGGTGCCTCATGGACATGTAAAAATTATCTTGTGTTGGTCCTCTTTTACTATCATAATTTGATTATATCCAAAAAACCCATCCATTAGTGAGAGAATCTCATGTCTGACCATCATATCCAATATCATGTTGATGTTGGGTAGTGGAAATTCTTCCTTAGGACACGCTTTTTTTAGGTTTCTAAAATTAGTGCAGATACATATGGCCCCATTCAGTTTTGAAACTGGCACAAGATTTGAGACCCATTCCGGATAATCAATTGGGTGTATAAAACTGGCATCTAGGAGTTTCTATAATTCCACCTTGACTAGAAAGGCTATCTGAGGGTGCACCTTTCTCAATTTTTGTCTCACTAGCTTTACCCCTAAGTAGATAGCTAAATGATGAACCACATCTTCTAGATCGAGACTTGACATGTCAGCATAGGTACATGCAAATTTCACCTATCTTTCTCTTAGAAATTCCGCTAAGAGTTCTTGTTCTTCTATGAGGAGTGATTCAGCATAGAAGTTGATGTGTGGTGTTTCTTTTGTTCCTAGATTGATAGGATTGCACTGTTCTACTAGGACTTCTAATTTCTCTTGATGAAGTGTAGTAGGGGTGAGATTGAATCCTTCATCCTCCAGTGCCTCAGAGAGGTTTTCACTATTGGATGTTTCCTTTATTTTTACTATTTTATTGTTAGAGAGTGCCACAATTGTGTTTTCACTCAATGACCCTGAGCTTATTCTCATTCTTTTTCTTTTGTGACTGAAGGGCTCAATCGTTTCCCCATAATAAGCTTGTGTGTTTAGTGTGATGTTGAATCCAAATTTATGATCTCCTCATGGTATCGTATCCCTTAGTCCCGTGAACTCTGAGAGAGCCTCATCATTTTCAAATGTGTCTAGAACCGGTGGTCCTCATTGGTCATAGTCAATGAGTTGGGGGTAAACTAGGTTTATTTTGTGAGTTTGGCGGTCTGACTCAATGGGTGAGGCACTAATCATGAGTAAGGAGGAATCTTCAAATATCATGGGAAGGCCTATTATGGTATTCTTATCATCACTACTACTGTAGACATCAGTTATGTAAAAAGGTGAAATTATCTAGGGGTAGACCTGTTGATACAGCTAGTTGAAGGGTGACTTTCGATAACTGAGGAGGAGACCTGACTGCTATACTAGGGGAACCTCTGCCACATACAATTATGCTCAGAGGGGCACATCCAAGGCCAAAATTTATCATTCATCTTTCTACAATGATAGGCTCCAGTTGCCCATTTTTGTTCCTTCCAAGGCTTTCATTTTTTTTGTATCCCATACCAAGCATCATCTACAATCCTTTGCTAGATTCATCCATGGGTAGGGTGGGTGCAGGTCTTTCATCTTGGTATAGTGAGTTTTAAATGTCCTTTTCCTCCACATTTCTTGACTTAGATCCCCCCAACAATGGAATCTAGAAGCGTCTACCCTAAAAGTGTAGGAAGGTGTTTTAACTGATTGAGGTTATCCATGTGACCTAGGAGATTGAGGTAACTCTCCTACAACAAAATCATTTTTTCTCATTCTGTAATCTCCACACCCATTGTCTTGGATCATGAGCTTGATGTCGGATATGTCAAAGATGGAAGGTTTCTTTGTCGTAGAAATGGAGGCAAGGTTAGATGAATTCACATAGGGAGTGGAGGGGCATTCATCGTTCTTTGGCACTTGGGGAACTTTATAGAAATTGGCATCCAATTTTCTGCAATAGGTGAATGACTTAGGATCACCATGTATTGTGACTTCTTTTTTTGGTATGAAAATTTGAGACATTGGTGAAATGTTGAGGTGACTGCCTTCATTCCATGGATCCATGGGCATCCTAGGAGGATTTTGTAAGGAAAATCAAGGTCAAGGACCTGACATGAGGTTTCCATAGTAGTTGGCCCTACTTGGATTGGGATCTTGATAGTGCCTTGAAACATTTTTTCTTGGTCATCATATGCTCTGATGGTAATGCCTTTTTTTTTGTCCATGGATTCTTCTAAGATTCCTAAGTTCTTTATAGGTTTAAGCGAACAAATATTGAGGCCCGCACCCCCTTCCACCAAGACTCTTTTGACCTTTTTCTTATGAACTGGGACTAGAGGGTGAAGTGCATGGTTGTGAGATGGGTGGGTGGGAAAATCTTAATTAGAAAAGGTGAGGATATTTGGGGTGACGATGTTACCAACCATAACCTGAAATTGTTCCACATCAAGATTATCAAAGACAGTGGACGCAACTAATGATTCATCAAGGATTTTCCTATGAACAATGAAAATTTTCAGTAACTCCATGATGGAGATCTGAGTGGGGGTTCTTTTTAGCTGGTCAATGATGTTATAATCATAGGGAACTATTTTCATATTTGAGATGGGGTTCTTAGATGTCTACGATGCCCCTATAATAGTAACCTTTCCACCACGTGTGGTGACTCCACAATCAGCATTAACTCCTTTGATGCTAATGACAGTGACTATTTCGTCTATGCATTTGACAATGCCTTCGTATACAAGGTTTGTAGTGGCATATTTTTGTTTCCTTGGTTATTTCCTTGATTGTTTCCTTGATTATTTCCCTGATTGTGATTGGGAATCAGATTCGTGTATATTTTGAGATCTTGATTGTCGGCAGGTTGCTCGACATTTATGATTTTTTCTTCAATGAGATCTTGGATTATGTGTCTCAATCTCATGGAATTTGCGGTTCTATTCCCTTTGATTTAATGAAAATCGCAAAGGATATTTTCATTGTACCATGGTGGATTTTTTATGTGTTCTAAATATTGCTCCAAAGTGGAGATTTTGATAAGGTTCTCTTTAACTAGTTTCTTCATTATAGATTCAATTGGCTCCCCAAGGGCCGTGAACTTCTGCTTGGGAGGATACTTGTTTCGGGGAGGTGGTCCTCCTTGATTTCTCAAATTATTGATATTTTTATTCGGAGGTGGTGGTTGTTGTGCTACCGTATTGATTTTCACATTTTTGCGGTTGTGATTTTGTGGTTGATGATGGGTTTGAATATTTTTCTTAGGAGCACTGATGACAACCTTCGCATTGACCACTTCGTCATTTGTGACATTTTTGTTCCTTGAACATGTGTGAGGTTTATCATTATAACTGGTGGATGGGTGGTTATCCTATTGTTCAGGAAACGTAGATGTGCCCCCTCATGTAGTAAGGGCTCTTTCGATATTCAGCTCTTTTGGTATCAATTGATCATATGTTGTAATGCATTGCATTTTTAGATAGAACACCAATTTTTCATCGAGATTGGATATGATAGTGCAAAATTGTTGCTCTTCTAGCATGTTCCACTTGCTTTGGTTGGCCTTGGACCACCATCATTGTAAGAAGGAAGAGAGTAGCTCTCCTTTTTCTTATTTGAGTGCTAATAGTTCCTCCAGACTAACATCTGTACCCATGTTGAATGCATAGTTTTTTAGGAATGCGTCCACCATTTCCTAGAATGTTTTGATGCTTGTGGGTAGAAGAGAGAACCATTCCATGGCGGGACCAGTCAGACTCCGATGAAATAGTCGCATTAGATACGTGTCACTGTATGTAACTTCCATGCAATGCACTTAAAACTCCCTGACATGATTTTCAAGGTTTCCCATCCCATTATATTTATCGAATTTGTGGATTTCAAATCCCTTCGAGAATGGTATCATTGTAAGAATTCTATCAAAAGGATAAGGGCACAAATTTCCCATCATTCTGGTTGTTTCTCCTAATTGAAGGTCCAACACTTGCTGCAAGAGCAGTTTGATCTATTTTACAACATTATTTTGTAGATCAGAAGGTGGGATGAATGTATTTTGAGGCACTTGTTGTGTTTGATTGACAGGTGGGGTATTGATGGGGGTTTGTTGCAAGTTATATTGTGCTTTTGAGGCTTGCTGATATGCCTGTGTTTGTGCCAAAAAAACTTGTTGTTGGTCCTATTGTTTTGATTCCAACAAAGCCTTTTGTTGGTCATGGTGTTATTATTCCCACAAAGCTTGTTGTTGGTCTAACTGTTGTCATGCCAACAAAGCCCATTGTTGGTCTAGCTACTGTTGCACCAACAAATCTTTTTGTTGGCCTAGCTATTGTTGCACCAACAAAGATTGTTTTTGGTTGAGTTGTTGTTGTGACAACAAAGCTTGTTTTTTAGCTTGTTGTTGTGCTTGAAAGTCTTGGAAGGCTTGTTGGTATGATTTTTGGTGGATTGCTTGTAGTTGTGTGCGGTATTGTGCTTGTTCTTGTTGAGCCTATTGTTGGGATTGAGCCTGAGCCTACGCTTGTTGGGATTCTTGTGCTTCTTTTGTAGCTTGTGTAGCTTGAGCGACTTGTATAGCTTGTGCAACTTGTTCGGCTTGTTGAGCAGCTAATTGAGTTTACGCTTGTTGAGTAGTCAGTTGTTCAGCTAGTTAATTTTGTTGAAGTACCCTTTGGTGGGTGGATTTTTGAACCACTTGAATCATGGTGATGAATGAGTTCATCATGTTGACTTTTGGTGGAATTAGCAGTAGATTGGGAATGGTGTTAATCGTTGTGATGATCAGAATAGTCATGTTGGTGATTGGAATTTAAGTTTTGGATGGCATGATTGAGATACTTGGTCCCTGGGAAACCATGCTTTGAGATATTTGGGGAATGGTGGATGTGTAGACCATTGGGGTAGCTTGGATTGTTGTCATTTGTTGTGATATTGATGGAAAAATGAGAGGGTTTGATGTGATGCTCTGATTGCTTTAGTTTGGTAGATTGGTGGCGAGTAGGGGAGGAAAGCCCAACCCAAAAGATGATATGGATGTCAAAGGTAATGGAGGGAATGGTGGTGCATTCCCTTGGAGTAGTGATGATGAGGAAGGATCAATGACTCCCCCTGTCTTACATAATCCACACTATCCTTGTGAAATCATAGGGAGAGAAGTTTGTACATTCAACAGATAGATTTGTGTCACATGAAATGAGGATGAGTCTGCATGATTATGGAAAGTAAGTGGAACATACAGGTGTAATGAATTTAAAGGGATGGAGTTATCCGGTGTGGTGCTGATATTCACTTCTCCGTTGTACACAAGGTGATGCTTTTGGATTGCGCGAAGCAAGGTGCTTCCCTTGTTAACAACTGGCGGGGTTGAAGCGATTGTTGATATGACTTAGGGAATATCTTGAGTGATGTTTGGGAGTGATACTGGAGGTATGCTCACAAGAGGCCTTTCCATATTAGTACTAATGTCAACGTCAGAAGGGATTTCGGCCCCTTCTTTTGTTAACGCATGTATATAGAGAGGGATTAAGTTTCAATATGGCATTGATGATTCTATTATTCTTGTAATTCTGAACCATTTTAGTTATTTCCTCTTGCATCATTCCCAACTCATCGTTGGTGATTTCCTCTATATGACCCCCCTCTAGAGGTTTTTGTGATGGTAGAGAGGAGTTGTTTGGAGGGTTGCTTGATTCCACTAGATTCTTCTTGGGGGACTTTTGACTTAGGTCACTTGAATTTGAGGTTTCTTTAGTGATTTCCATGTTCTTGTATTGGGATATTGTTTGAACCATAAAATAGATCATTTGATCTTGATCTTTCAGGCACAAAAGAGAAGAACTAGGAAAGTATAAGGATCAAAAGTGATGATGGGGATGAGATCAATGAAAGATGGATAATGTGGATGAATGGAAACTCTTAAATAACTTTGGGGAGATGCTAAAATTTTTAGGGCTTGAAATGATTTAATTTAGATTAAGCATAGTTTGACTATATGCATTAAGCCAAAAAATTGTTCAATCTCTCCTGTGTTGTTTTTTTCCTTGATGTCAATTTGTGGTTATCTAGCATCTTGATGGTTATCTTCTCTGTTGATCTTTTTTTTTTTATTGGCACATCTACTTCATTGATTTTATTATCTTGGTGGCATTGATCATTTAAATCCATGTGCAGACTACAGGTGCTTGTTGAGGTATTTTGGTTACAGGTCATTTTCTCCATTGATCAGGTGATACATTTCTGGTTTAAACAATTGTGTTTCGGTGATGATCTCAATTATTTTGTCCTTGGCATGAATCAATTTTATGTAGGTTGTTACAATGTGGTTTGATTAGCCTCTTGCATCTTGAAATTGTTAATGGTTTACTTGATGCAACATGTTTCTTAGTATAATAAGGGTTTATGGTAAATGGCATGGCAATGTGAATTTAACATGCAAAATTAGTCTTCATAAGTCACTATAAATTATCTTGGCCTTGGAAATTATATTGCATTGGACTTTATCAAGGTGGCACTTGATCGTTGGTAAAGGCATTCTATTAAATTTTTAATTTTCTTTTGACTTGGGTTTACTAGTTGTCATTTATATCAGGCCTCAAGGCTGACAATAGACATGTTTGACTTTGGTAAGACCATGACTTCAAAATGTCTTACCGCAGTACCACTGGCAGTTAAGCCAGTGACCGTGGTAGTGCGGTGGAAACCGCCAGCAGCAAGCAGAACAACTACTGCTACACCACGAGTTGTCACAATGTTAACCACGATAATGCAGTGTAAACAATCAGCGGCAAGCAAACAAGTACCGCTATACCACAAGCAGTTGGAAGGTAACCACGGTAGTGTGGTGGTAACCATTGGTGGCAAGCAAGACAATTACCACTAAATAGTGGGCTATCAAAAGTATAACCACAGTAACACAGTGGAAACGACTAGCGATTATCTTGGTGCAACTGTTGTACTGCTAGTAGTCCAAAGAAAGACCTCAGTTGGGTGGTAAAGGATGTGGTAACAGTTAGTGTTAGCTACCGCTGTACAATAGGTAGTTCGAAGGGTGGGCGCGAGTGTGCGATAAGGAAATAGATGTCAATTTATTTCTGTCGGCATGCATGTTGTGGATCATTCTACGGATTTCAAATTTTTTTATGTGGTTTTGATCTATTAACTTTTTGTCCTCTTAGAATCCAAATGCTATCAGACTATGCAAAGGATTTTGTGTGGAAAATAGGGCAAATCGTTATGTTTCATTGTTTGAAGGTTTTGAAACCCTATTTTGGCTGCCATCATTGTGTTGTTTATCCCATAGTCGTTTCACTGTTCTAGTAGCTGCTTTACTGATCTTTGGTAGCATATTGGAAAAACTGAAAGACCATGACATTGGTCATTTCACTTGTCGATTTCTTTTCATCAGTTGGAAGCTCGAATGAGGAAAGATCTTGAGCTACTTTGTCTCTTCACAGACCTAGTAAATCACTCATGGGAAATGCAATTCTGGTTCTCAAAGGTATTACTCTTTCCATTTGTTGTTCAGATCTATTACTTCACAAGTAAGGTTATTTCAAGTTAAGTTTTTTCATTCAAATAGAAAAATGGAAAATATCCATTTCTTTTCATTAAAATCTAAAACGTTTACTCCAAATCTTGACTAATTTTACTGAAGGTTATCATATCAGTTATATGAAATGTATTTTTAAGTTTGTGGGTCATCTTGAAAGCTAAAAGTTTCTTCAATTACTCATTTGGAATCATTGGTAACTGGTATCAAGTACATGATTACCTGTTTTTGGTTACATTGCTTTTTGGGGTTTCAATTATATCTATTTCAGGTAGCAACTTCATTGTCCTATTTTTTCTTATGAAATATGTATTTCATTAATGATGCTTGGGTGTAAGCATTGCATGTGCAGGCCTCTTGTGGAGAAAATTTTCAGTTACACCTCTATTTTTAGAATAATTTGTTCTATCCTCAGCAAAAAGAAAGAATCTTTTTTTATGATCACTGTAACATCAGATCTGTTACTTGATAGTTGTTTTGTAAACTAAAAACAACCTTGAATAACCTTTTGGAAAGTGTAATTCAAGAAACAGTGGTAATAATTCCAATATGTAATGATGTTTCATGTAAAAATCCAAAAATAGTAATATTAGGGTTCTATCATGACTAAAAATCAAAATTCGAAACAAGGGTATTACTATTTTAGAGATGTGAAAGACTGCTATTTTTTTTCGATGCTGAAAATTGGAAAACACTGTGTGTAGTCAGATTTGTAGTTTCTGTATGGAAAAAGGTTGAAAATAAAACAGTGAGAAAAGAAAGAAAATATGTATCATTGTAATACAATTTGATGAGATTATATTGTGACTTTGATAGGATTTTCCTCAAGCTGCATTGAGATTAGATAATGCATGGAATTTTGAAGAGTCAATTTTGACTCTTGAAAATTCTATGTTTTGTCTGTCAAGAGGCACTTGACAGAAATCAAGTGAAACAAAGAGATCATTTGTACTACTGTATGTTATATTGAATACCAGGAAAGGGGTTGGTTCTCCTTGAGATTGGTGTCTCTAAATAGAGGGGTTGGTGCTCCTTGAGTTGGTGCTCAGAAATCAGCCATTGAGGCTTTGTCAAAATAAATTATTGAAATGAAAGCCTAAAAAAGGCAGAAGGTTCAGGAGTGGTTTTTCTACCTCAGGAGGGTTTTCCACTCGGCATATCTTGTGTCTATTTGTGTCTCTGCGACTCATTTTCTTCAATGCTTTACTGCTTTAAAATGCAATGTTACATTACTCATTTCAGTTGATATGATTGCATTTGAATACATGGATGACACTATCATTGATAAATGAGAACATATGTATGGTTCTTTTCAGTTTTAGTTTAAATTATTTAAGAAGTTATAAACAATGATTCACCCCCCCCCTCTCAGTGTATTTTCACTCCAACAAAAATATGATAATGAACTTGCAAACCCTAGGAAGTTGTGTTATCCTAGAGAAAACTCATTCAAGTGGGTGATTTGACTATGTGTGTTAAGGGTATGTGCAGGATCATGATGGGCCAAAAAGTGGCAATATGTAAGCCATATGATGACCCATAATGCTGACGACATTTTTTCTACCCAAAATTCATGAAATGAAAAGGGTTTTTAGAGGAGATTCTCAGCTTTCCACCAATATAAATTATGCTTTACTTTGAATTTAATAAATAATTATTATTCATTTTCTATTAGAATTACGAATAAATTCCTGATTGATAGGCTGATTGAAAAACATCTATAACTTTCAAACGGTATCACATTTTTTCAATTTGAAACATACGTCACATTCTATGCTTCAAATACTTAGGATTAAAAAAATAAAATTGAATTTCATGAATTTTGGACCAAGTTAAGGTGGTTAAATAGATGAGCTTTTATATTTTTAAAAATTTATAATAAAAAAATCATAATTAATTATTTACCTGGAAAAAAATTATAAAAAAATATGCATCACATTGGGACATGAGTCCTCTACTTATATCTAAAATATTATAAAAGAAAATTATCATTTTATTGTGGTTAGGGTGGTCAGGCAAACACCTACTTCTTATTTTTACCTTGAAATTTAAATACTACTGCATTGAAATTTCAAATTTTCATTCAATAGATTTAATTTTTTTAAATAAAGGTCTAGTAGTTTAGAAACTACATTCAATTTTCTACAGATTCTATTTTTATATTTTTTTGAAATAATATAGATAACTTATTCAAATTTTTATGTCAAGTTGTCTAACTCTCATTTTTTGCCTTTTTATTGCCACTTAAGGGCTTGTTTTTTCCATGATGATCCTGCACATATCCTTAAGCCAAATTAAGTGATCTTGAACTTGTAAACCTTAGGAAGTTGTGTTATCGTAGAGGTAAATTTTCTCTAGAGGGTTGATAATTTGACTAAGTGTATTATGTCAAACAAGGTGACGATGATTTTGCCTATAAGTTTAGCATGAATGATGTTTCAAAACTTTCAAGAGTTTGTTGGTGAAATGGGATTTGATTTTGATGATTGAGAGATGGATGAGAGTGATTTATTTTGATCCTAAAATTGACCTAGACAAGACTCTTTCTTACAAGACCTTGGTATTGAAGAACATGCAATAATTCTAAGTGAGAAAAGAAAACCTTTGAAAAAGAGTTGGATTCTGTTGATAATAGAACTCATAAAAACTTGGGTTGTTCTTTGAGGCCTTCTTGTAGAAATTATATACCAATCTTTCTCTAACTTCAAGAAGAATTTTAAGATGCTCTTCATGAGCCTTTGGGCTGAGCTTCTTGAACCTTGGTTTTTGGATTTTCATTTTATAGGAAATCATTTGAGAGAACACATGTGTGTGGTCCAATTTTCCTTATCTTTGTTTAGTGAGTTACTTTTATCAAAAAAAAATTCTTGATTATGATTTCAAACTGAATGTCTAATGTCCTACTTTCTTTTCATCCCACAAGGTCCATTATGTGGAAATCAAGAAAATTAGGGAAAAAGTTTCCTAGTGTTGACTTTAGTGAAAAAAAATGATGATTAAACCTAAGTACTTAGAAACCTCTAAGTATATAATCCCTAGGGCAAGCAAGAGCACTTAGATTCGTCAAAGGATATTTGTTTCCTCCAAAGGGTTTGAAATTTTGAAGACTTTGTGTGAATGTTTGTTTTCAAATGTTTTGAGACCCAAGCAATGTATCATTTTATTCCAAGAACATGTACAACCCTAGGATGAAGAGATGATATTTTGTTGGGTTCCCACTTGGATAAATCCAACTATGCATATTCAATGTGGATGATTAGATTCTTGACCACATAGGCTCCCCCTTATAGTGCACTCACTTCTCAGGTTAATCAAGCATCAGTACCCATGAATCTCCCATGGCATAATTTTCATCTCTACAACAAAACCGCATGTATACGTGGGGGAATTCAAAGGACATGACCTTTTGCACCAAAAAAATAGTTAAGGATTTGGTCTTTGCTAAACAAGGGTTTTAATTCAAAAAAATTCATTCATAGGAATTGTACCATGTGGCGAGAGACTATTGCTACCCTTCTCCTCGGAGCCAATCGCGTGATACTAGATTTTGTTCCAATACCCACTTTTATATCCCAACTGGAAATACACTTGTCCTTAGTGTTTTACCGGTTGGGTCATTCCCTTGGGTGAGTACTTTTCCCACAAGGCAAGCCCTCTAAGATAAACAAAATCATATTCGTAGTTCGATCAACCTTCATTTAGAAATAAAGGGAGAACACATGCAATAGGCTTACCCACACTCTCAAGATATTTTGCTCAATTTTAATCCCAAAATGAAATGTGGAGGTAATTGCTTTACTCAACTTAAGATCACCAAAATACCTTTTGATTCTCAAGATTGTCGTGAGGTGCGAGAGAAGCACATACATCCTTTTGATGGTATTACTTTGAGTAAATAATTACAAAACAAAATAACACTTGTTCATTTTAAGTCCACAAGAAAAAAGTGAGTTCTTTTTAAAGCACCAAATCAAATGTGGGATTTGCCTTGTTCAATTATTAAATCTGAAAATCAACACTAGTAAGTTTGTCCTAAAATTATTTTTAAGCCTTTTGTTTGCAAACTTTGAAAGACAATTTGTACTGTTCTTTTAAGAGCATAAAAGATGAAAAATTTCTTAAGAGAGATTGAGAACTCTCTAAGAGTGTTAAACAACACTAAAGTGTTTAAAAACACTTGGTATAAGATAAGAATGATGTCATAATGTAGCCTTCCATTTTGATTTCCTCATTTACCTAACCTGCAAAATGATTAAAACTAGAAGATACACAAACAACAAATAGGTTAATAGTTCAAAAATCTGAAAACAAAAAGGCACATGTCAAAAATAATCAAATTTGAATTTTTTACTGTCACTCAACGATGCAGTTAGAAAATGGGGTAGAGTTTAGAAACCCCAGCAACACAATATAGTTCCACTAACAATTGAGAGTAGTGCTCTACAATAGGACAGAGAGCACAAATGCGACACTATTTCCACCCAACGACATAGTTTGGAATTTAGGAAGCCATGACACAGTTTGGAAATTCAAATTTGTGGGCGGGAAGGCTCCAGCGGTGGAGTTTGGAGTTTAGAGCGGTGAGATATAGCACCACTGAACTGGTAGTGGTGCAATATGGCATCGTTGAACTGATAGGGGTGCAGTTTCCTATAGACACAAAATTTAACAAAAAATAATGAAAATTTTGAAAAATACATGTTGAAATCTTTGATTTTGTCCTCATTCTAGCGCCAAAATGTGAACCCCAATCCTATACCTATGCAAATACAAGAAACAAACACATTAGTAAGCTCATATGCAAGATAAAACAAGGATTCCGCATGAAATCCATTTGCAATGCTCAAATAGGAAAGAAAATGAAGAAATGAACAAAGAACACAATGAAATCCTATTCTAAGATGCAAAATATTGATCCCATGGGGGAATTGGTGTTAATTATGTGTAGAAATTGGCCCTTTCCCAAATCCTATGCAAGCTTTGATGAAGATTTGTAGATGATTGAAGCTCCTTGATGAAAATTCTGCATAACCTAACTAAGATCTTGATGAAATGAATGAAAATAGATGTGCTTGAGGATGAAGTTAAGTATAGTAAGTTTACTCAAGTTGTGGATGAAATGAAGTATTGTAGACTTTCTTGGATTTTGGATGGATGAATGAGAGGAAGAGTCGCTCATTTATAGATTTCCAAATTGGAAGAATGAGTGAAATTAAGCAATGTAGGATCATTCAACATCCAATGGCCAAGTGCCACTTGTCAAGATGTGAATGGTTGAAGGTTGTGCACATTTTGATTAAAGTGCCAATAAATGATATTAGGTGGAATTTTAAAAATAGTGAAATGACTTGTTGGAGAGGGAAGAAAATTGAGTTATTGCCACTTAGCTTAGGGTAAAAGGAGTTGTAAGGTGAAATAAATTCCTTGTTGGAAGGATCAATCCTACTTGAATTTGAATTCAAATTTGAGGGAATATTCCTGTTTTATCCCATGTGAGGGAAAATACGAGATTTCATAAATCAAATTAATTGATTTATTGTGAAAGTTGCATTCTATAGAGAATGTGACATAGATTAAGATTAAAATAATCAAAGTTTAATTAGTTTAATGAGGAATTTAGGAGATGTGACAATTTAGACTTAAATTTATGAATTGATTTATATGAAGTTGAGAGGAAGGGTTTAATTAAATAAATGTTTTTATTTATTTAACTAAAGGGGATAATGCTAGATTAAATCAAATAAGGTTTAATTTATTCAATTTAATAAGAGGACTTTAGAGTTTTTAATTTAAATAAAATGAATTATTTAAATGAACAGAGATAGAGGAGTAATCAAATTAAATTGATTAATTTAATCAACAAGGGAGAAATACCTAATTAAATAATTAATGATTTATCTAATTAAGAGATGAAAAGTGATGATAAAATGAGAGTATGATTTAGGAAGAAATGACGTTAGTAATCAGGATCAAGTGTGTTAGTCAATTTTCCATGTCTACACCTTCCATGTATTCTTTTGTTCTTCCCTCACAAGAAAAAAAGAAACCTATGGTTGAAAAACTCGCTCCTACCCAAACGAAGCTTGAAAACAATAATAAAAGAAAACAAACTGCTCGAGAGCATAAGCGTAGACATAGTGCTATTTCTCAAAAGATGAATAAAGAAAACAACATTTAAAATACCAATTTGAATCTGACAAAAGCAATAAATGGTGAACCTCCTCTCTGACAAGAGAAAATAGATCTTATACCTCCAAAACAACAAGGACCAGCACCTTCTATGGATATTATCATTCATACTCCTATTGTGGTTAATTTGGATGATGATGAATAAATAGCTCAAATTGATAAACAAGTGCACAATGAATTGAATTTTTTATTTTCTTCTTTGAGCTTAGATGATAACAACTATGATGATCCTCCTAAATTGAGTGATGCACCACCTATTGAACTTGATGATTCTCCTAGTACAACACTTGACCCTGTCCCTCTCGCTAGTGATTTTCATTCCGCATATACTGAACAAGACTGGGATGCAAATGACTTGTTGGATGGTTGAATCGCATATGATTTACTCATATTTTACATTTTCTTTTTATTGCATGTGCGTAACATGATCCCCCATGATGTTTTGTTTGATGCTCCCTATCTGTTTGTGTATTCCTCTTTTTGTACCTTCATTGTTCTATGTGTCATAATCTCTTCACCTTTTCATTTATCTTTTCTTTCATTTGCATTTTTGTCTTGTGTTTTCATTTTTGGGATGACGCAAGGTGTCGAGACACCCTATGTCTCTTGCATGTTGACCCAAAATATTTTTCATTATCTTTTCTTTTCCTTTCATTTTTGTCTTGTATTTTCCTTTTGGGGATGACGCAAGGCATTGAGACACCCTATGTCTCTTCCATGTTGACCCAAAAAACAATTCCTTTGTTTTTACTCTCTTTGTTTCATTCTTCTAGTTCTATGTGTATTTGGGGAATGATGACAACTCCAAGCTCACTAATATCATTTCAGAAAAGACAAATACCGACCCTGAATCCATAGATCACTTATGTGTTTCTGGGGGTCAACCCTCTCTTTTCTAGTTTCCTTTTCATGTTTGTCTACTTTAAAGTAATTTCTCACAACATGGTGTTAGCATTTTCTTTAAAGAGGGAGCATACATTGGCATGATTTCATTTGCATTTGTTTCTCATGTTCCTGGATGTGATTTTCTTATTTCATGTGAGGTGTTTTCCTCTTTTTGGTGACATTGGGAGTAATTTCCTTCAAGAGCATGATCTATCTTATCGTATTATATTCCTCTTAGTGGTGATGTGACACACTTCATTCCCTAAGTTGCAAATATTTTATCTTTTTATAGTTCCTCTTTTGGAGACATTAGTAACGATGTCCCCTAAGATTAAGACCTCACATGAACTAAGCCAAATCTCTTTGAACATCCCTCTTTATTTTTGTGTTGCATCTTTTTCGTTATTAAATTCATGGAGGTATGGCTTTGATATGGCCCCTTGGGGCTCACCTAGTGAACAACTAGCTTCATTAGCCCTTGTGAGTGTGTATTTTATTTTTGTTCCTTATTAAACTCATGGAGGTATGGCTTTAATATGGCCCCTTGGGGCTCACCTAGTGAACAACTAGCTTCACTAGCCCATGTGAGCATGAGCTTTTGTGCTTATTAAATTCATGGAGGTATGGCTTTAATATGGACTTCCTGGGGCTCACCTAGTGAACAACTAGCTTCACTAAACCTTGTGAGCATTTTGTTTTTTTTTCCTTATCATAGTCATGGGCGTATGACATTGATATGGACTTCTTGGGGCTCACCTAGTGAACAACTAGCTTCACTAGCCCTTGTGAGCATTTTTTTTTTTTCATAGTGGACAGTGTGTTCCACTTGTAAAACTTTTTGGACAAACAACCTAGACCCAGTCCACCACATTAGATGGGCAGTCAAAACTTGATCTATTGCATTATTCCTTTCTCTTTTTCTTTTCTTTGATGGTGTATATTTGTGATCTCATTATGGCTTCATATATCATCCACATACATTTTTATTTATGCCTATTTTGGTCTATCACAGGATCTTGATCTTGGGGGCTTGGCCACCCTCTTGATCATTTCCATCCTATCTTACTACCATTTGTACATCTGTACCCCTCTTGATTGCATGGTTGGCTACTTTAGTGTGAGTTTGAAGCAAGTTCATCCTGTTTGGGCCTGCCTTACTTTATTTATCCTTATTTATTTCTTAATTGGTCCTATTTTTCATCCACAAGCCTAATAAACTATATCTTTTTCTAGCTAATCCTAACAATCATCAAAGGGAAAATGATCATTTCATGATTTCGTCTGTGTGTCCCTAATTTTTGGGTCGGGACTAAAATGCCACCTAAGGTATCTTAGTCCCCCAAAGTTATTGGGACCTTGATTTTGAATACACTTCAAAAGGTCCCTTTTTGGAGTTTGTGCCCTGATATTTTAGCCTCAAGACTAAGACGCCACCTAGGGCATCTTAGTCCTCCCTGCCTTATTTTTGGGATTTAATTTCAAATTTTGGCGAGATTTAGCCTCCTTTAATTAATGTTTTCTTATGTTAGCTTGTTGTGATGTAATTTCGGGATATTAAGCATATATACTTGTATAAATACAAGGTTCATTCACTCATTTTTATAATAAGAAAGATATAGAAGAGCATAATAAGAATCCAATAATTCAAGTATTCATTCAAGATCATTCAAGAGCAATTATTCAAGCATTTTGGATCCATCATCAAGATTCAAGCATCATATCAAAGGCTATTCTTTCATCTTGTATTTTTTTATGCTAAAATTTATGATGTAGGGTTTTGATTCAAGCAAGCAATTCAAAGAAAGATCTATCAAATAATTTCATTGGATTCAAGTTCTACATTCAAGCTTGCCATTTCAAACTAGTTTGCAGACTTCATAGAAATTTGGTGAGTTGTAACATTGGATTTTGTTCATTCAACATTTCATCTCATGCTTTAATTACCAACAAGGGGTTTGACCAAGGAAAACCCCCATTTACTGACAATCAACAAGTTTTTCCTCTCTTACATGCTTGTGACTATAGATTTAGGTTCAAGATTTGAAGATCATTTGGATTGCAAGATCGAAAAGTTGCAAAGTTACATTACAAAGTTGTCATCTTCACGAAAACTCACCTACAGTTCAAATCCAAAAGTTTTAGATGTGAGATTTGAAAGGAAGCAAGTTCTGACCTTAGAAATCATGATCACATTCAGAGTTTTCAGAAATCCAAAAAGAGACTAATACGCCACCTAGGGAATCTTAGTCCTCCAAGGGGTATTTTATAGAGATTCTTTGAGATTCTATTTTTAGATCTGAAGATTCCACATCTACCCCAAAAAATAGTAGCGGGACTAAGACAATAGTAAGGACATCTTTGTCCTCCCTAGCATATTTGGACAACTTCTTTGCATTTTTGGAATCCTCATCACATCTCCAGGCTTCCCATGTACACACATCCTATCTTGTTGTTGCATAATTTCATCATTTGCATCCATCATTTAGCTTGCATAAATAGGTTTTTTAGGTTGAATGCTTATTTTTCTTTTCCAAGAATTTGATTGGTGGTGAACCCCTAAAAGTTGAAAGAACCCCCTTCGTAGGTCCTCCTAATTGAGAATTGACTCACCTTGTGAGGTTGATAGTCAATCTAATAAGGTTCTTAGGAAAATATTAAATTACCTAGAGAAATAGGTGGGAATTCCCTTGCCTCATTTTCCCATGATTCACTAGCAACATTTCTCCCGAACCTCAACCATAAACAAAAAAAACCATAGTTCACAACTGGTGAACACAAATTGTACTGTGCAATGAATCAACAACCAAAAATATGGATATAAAATCTGCAAACAACCATGAACAACATATCTGAACTACACAACCATAAGATAAAATCCAGACCAAAATCTGGACCTACCATTGATCACATGCAACATATATTTATTACAATTTTCTTAATATCCTCAACATATAAAACCAACAACAACTACTAGATAACTAGTTAATCGGTTGACATCAATGACAACACCTGAAAAATCTCCTCAACACATTCAGCCTTTTCACTCTTGCAACAATCTCCCCCTTTGTCATTCATGGAAACACATCATGTGAAAAACCATCAAAGACAACATATTAGCTTTGAATATATTTTTCTATTTTCTCCCCCTTAGAAGATAATCTCTTACAAGCTTCTTCTCATTCTCTTTTCACATGCTTCTTCTCTCCCCCTTTGGAATCAAAGGAAAAGGAAAAATAATATTTTCAATTGATCTCTCCTTTGAAATGACAAAATAATACACAAAATGACAACACCTGATACTACCTACTCCCCCTTTGAGAGGTAGCCACCGAAACATTAGTCTAGAAGAAAGATAGATCCATGGATGCACCAGACTGATGCATCTCCATATGCATCTAGTTTGAGAAAGGAGGGGAAATAACCCCTAACTTCTCTTGAAGATACTCAAAAGTATCTTTAGGAAGAGGCTTTGTGAAAATATCAACAATTTGATCCTTCGTCGGGACATACTCAAGTTTTACTTCATTCTCTATGACTTTATCTGTCAAGAAATGATATATGATAGATATATGCTTCATCCTCGAGTGCATCATAGGATTCTTACATATGCTAATTTCACTTGTATTATCACACAAGATAGAAATGGGATCATCATATAGCACTATGATATCTTTCAATGTTTGTTTCATCCATATAACTTGTGTACAACAATGTGCAACAACAATATACTTAGCTTCAATAGTAGACAAGGAGACTAAATCTTGCTTCTTACTCAACCATGCCACAAATCTATATCCAAGAAAGAATGAACCACCACTTGTGGGTATGTGTAGGATCATGATGGGCCAAAAAGTGGCGATATGTAAGCCATATGATGGCCCACGTGGCTGACGACTTTTTTTTTACCCAAAATTGATGAAATGAAAAGGGTTTTTAGAGGAGATTCTCAGCTTTCCACAAATATAAATTATACTTTACTTTGAATTTAATAAATAATTATTACTCATTTTCTATTAGAATTATGAATAAAGTTCTGATTGATAGGCTGATTGAAAAAAATCTATAACTTTCAAATGGTATCACATTTTTTAAATCTGAAACATGCATCACATTCTATCCTTTGCATACTATAGGATTAAAAAAAAAATGAATTTCATGAATTTTTGACCAAGTTAAAGGTGGTTAGATAGACAAGCTTTTATATTTTTTAAAAGTTATGATAAAAAATTTATAATTAATTATTTACATGGAAACAAATTATAAAAAAATATGCATCACATCAGGACATCAGTCCTCTACTTATATCTAAAAGCTTATAAAGAAATATTATCATTTTTATTGTGTTTAGGGTGGTTAGACATACACCTACTTCTTATTTTAACGCTGAAATTTAAATACTACTGCATTGAAATTTCAAATTTTCACCAAATAGATTTTTATTTTTTTAAATAAAGGTCTAGTATTTTAGAAACTACATTCAATTTTCTATAGATTCTATTTTTACATTTTTTTGAAATAATATAGATAACTTATTCAAATTTTTACGTCAAGTTGTCTAACTCTTTTTTTTTGTCTTTTTATTGCCACTTAAGGGCCTGTTTTTTCCATGATGATCTTGTACATACCCTTGTACTCTTTATCTCATCCACACATACAACCCAATGTTCATTTTTATAGGCATTGAGTTATAATCTAGTATCTATAAGATAACACAATCTATAATCCGGAGTGCCATTCAAATATATGAATATTCTTTTAACTACAAAAACATGTTTTTCCTTTAAATCTTCTTGAAATCTAGCCACAAGATAGACTGCATGCATGATATCTGATCTAGTAGCAATCAAATATAATATTCCACCAATCATAGATCTATACTTTCTCTGATTAGTCTTAGGTGAATTATCATCTTTACCCAATTTGTAACCAGTTATCATAGGAGTACTTACTAGTTTGGAACCATCCATCCTAAAAAAATTCAACATCTCTCTCACATACTTAGACTATGAAATGAAAATTCATTTCCCTATTTGATTAATCTATAGCCCAAGGAAGAAATTCATCTCCCCAAACATAGACATTTCAATTTTTTTCTACATCTCTTCCGTAAACATCTAGCGCATACTTTAATTTCCTCCAAAGATAATATCATCAACATACAAAACTATAATCAAGATTTTGTCATTTCCAATCTTAAAGTACAGATTACGATTTGTCATACCTTTGTTAAAGCCTTGTTCAATCAAGTACTTATCTAACTTTGCATACCAATCTCTAGGAGTTTGCTTCAACCCATATAAACCTTTCTTCAATCTACACACCATATCTAGTTGATCTATCAACTAAAATCCTTCTCGTTGTTCCATATAGAATTATTCTTCTAGCTCTCCATTGAAAAACTGTTGACTTGACATCCATATGATAGAACTTAAAATATTTGTAAACAGTAAGTGCCAATAAAATCCTTATAGCTTCCATTCTTGCTATCAGAGAATTTTCTTCCTGAAAATCTATTCCTTCTACTTGTGAGTAACCTTTAGACACAAGCCTCGCTTTGTTTCTAACCACTTCTCCATTCTCATTCAACTTATTTATGAATACCCACTTTGATCCAATCTTGTTTTTATCTACGAGTCTTGGGACCAATTCCGAAATCTGATTCTTCTCAGTCTACAAAAGCTCTTCTTTCATCGCTTCCTTCCAACGTTCATCTTTACAAGCTTCACTTACTATCTTCAATTCTATCTCAGAAAGTAAACACAAATTCACTTTAGCAAAAGCTCTACTTCTAGTTAACACACCTTTTGTCTTATCTCCAATAATCTGAATTTTTGAATGATTCTTTTGTACATATCTAGGTGTCCTAGGGGACATTACCGAAGCATACTCTTCTCCTTCATTTTTTTCATCTTGCTTCTCTTCCTCTCTTTTTTTATTTTCTTCCATAATTTCTTCTATTCTTGCACAATCAATCTCATCAGATACATATCCATTAGTGTCAATAGAATTCTTCATTGTCTCATAAACCTTCACATTTGAGCTTTCTATAATCTTTCTCTTTATTTTTTTGACACATCTATATACATTTCTTTTATTATAATATCCAAGAAAAATTCCTTCATCACTTTTTTCATCAAACTTTCCTAGAGTTTCTTTATCTCTATTGATATAGAATTTGCTTCCAAATACCTTGAAATATTTAACTATAGGAATTCTTCCATGCCATAGCTCATAAGGAGTCTTTGTACTATTTTCTCTTGCTTGAACTTAGTTGAACACATAAACAATATTATGAATAGCTTCTTTCCAGTAAACTTCTGGTAAACCAGCCTCAGTAATCATCAACCTAGCAACTTCTTGAACTGTTCTATTTTTCCTTTCAACAACTTCATTTTGCTAAGGATTTTTTGAAGAAGATAACTAGATTTTTATTCCATGAACTTTTAAAAACATATTAAACTCATGGGAGGTGAATTTTCCAACTCTTTCAGGTCTTAAGCATTTTATCTTCAAATTCACTTCATTTTCAAGCATTGCTTTGAATGTC
Source organism: Sequoiadendron giganteum (assembly GCA_007115665.2). Classification (NCBI taxonomy): domain Eukaryota; kingdom Viridiplantae; phylum Streptophyta; class Pinopsida; order Cupressales; family Cupressaceae; genus Sequoiadendron; species Sequoiadendron giganteum. The sequence goes on along the minus strand of CM021106.1, from coordinate 325,564,737 downwards.
TTGAATATATCTAATGCATCTAATTTCTCTCTAAGAAATATAACCCATGTATACCTAAAATAATCATCAATTAAAATCATAAATAACCTATCACAAAGTAGACTTCTCACTCTTGTAGGACCATAGAAATCTATATGAACTAAATCCAGTAGTCCGATAGTAGACTATTCCTTTGATCTATAATGATTTCTTGATTTCTTTCCAAACTGAAAATTCCTACAAATAGCATTAACAAGCTTTTTATTTCTTGGTAAATCTCTCACGACCTGAACATCACTAATCCATGCCAAGCTAACAAAATTTATGTGACACTTTCTCCTATGCCATAACCAACTATCATTTATCTGAGTCATAAAGCATTGTCCATCAACACCCTTAAGTTGATAGATATTCCCTTCATATTTCTTTCTTGTAGCAATCAATGTTCTAGATCCTTTCTAGATCTCACATTTCTCATCCTTAAAAAAAATATCATATCCCTTTCTACACATATGACCAACTCTGAATAGATTATGCCTTAAGCCCTTAAAATAGTAAACATCGTCAGTATGATGCTTGACATCAAAACTTACTGAACCTATCCCACAAATTTTAGCACCAGTATAATCTCCAAACATAACCAAGCCTCCATCACATTTCTCAAGATTAAAAAACTTACTTTTATCACCAATCATTTGATGTGAACAACCACTATCAACTACCCAATAATTTTTCTCCCATTTAGCATGTAAGGCATAGATCATTGAACCTTCATTTTTCTCCTTCTCTAGAGGGCTTTCCTTTACCTATTTTTCAGAATTGTCAAAAGTAGGTTCATCCTTAATCTCCAAGAACAAGAATTCATTATCATCTAGATCTTCATATTCAAAATCCTCATTAGAAATACTTGCATTCTCATTCACATAGTAAGATTTGTTAATATTCTTTCCTTTGTTTTCTTTCTCATATCTTAGTTTATTCCTTTTAGCTCTTTCAAGACACTTTGGAGCATAATTACCTATTTCCCCACAACTAAATAATTTAAAGATAAATTTACCTTCACACTTACTGAAGCATTTCCTCATTCTTCTTACAAATTTAGCTTCTATTTCATCAAATTTATCTTTATCTAAATCTTAAGATTTTTTAGCTTTAAAAGAAGTCTCTTATTTTCTTCCATTCCTTAGACTCAACTTCCTCATCTCATAAGATGTCAAAAATCCTAATACAAGATCCTTAGTACAAGTATTATAATCTATAGTCTTCTCAATATCTCTCACCTTCTCACTATAAGATTTAGGAAGAGTTGTGAGAATCTTCTTTACAATCCTTGTTTCATCAATAGTAGCACCAAGTTCTTGCATACTAACCACTATCTCATTCAATCTATGTACATAATATTTAACATTTTTATCTTCAGACATACGTAGAAGATAAAACTATGTCTCCAAATTCTATAGTTTTGCCTCTTTAACTCTTTCATCACCATCGTGTGCTCTTTGTAAAGCATCCTAGACTTCCTTAGTTGTCTTCAAAATTTGAACCTTGATCAACTTTGAAAGTACCAGACTATTCTTCAAAATGTATTTTGCCTTATTGTTCGCTTCATGTAATTTGACTTCTTTAGGTGTACTCAGACCATTAGTAGGAGGAGTGTATGAATTTTGGTAAGATTTATCCACTGAAGTAATGTAGCTCAAATTGTTTTGGCATGTTTGGGTGCAAAAAAGAACCTTTTGTAGTAGAAACCTACCCATTCAAATGTGTTGGAAATGTTGATTTTGTTACAAAAAAAAAACCCATTCAAATGTGTTGGAAGTATCGATTTGGTTGCACAACAAATAGAATGAAAATTACACTACCCTACAACTTTACACTGCATGCATTTAGCACTTTTTCCATCAACTAAAAAACTACACACCACAAGCAAACAAATCAAAGATATCGAAAAATGAGAGAGGTTATTATGGAGGGGCCCTATGTGATCCTGTACCTTTAGATATAATTTTTCTAAATTCCATGGTTAATGAGGATCACCTCATCAAATTTTACTTCCTTTTTGAATTTTTGTCTCTTAAGAAATATCACTGGTGCAATGTAGCTCAAACTATTTTTACATGTTTGGGTGAGAAACAGGACCTTTCCTAGCATAAACCAACCCATTTTGATGTCTTGGAACTATTGGTTTGGTCACATGACAAAAAGAACAAAAGTTACACCACCTTACAACTTTACACTACATGCATTTGATGCTTTTTCCATCAACTAAAATTTTGAGACCACAAGAAATTGCTAGGAGATATCAAAAAACAAGATATTTTACTGTACATGGTCACTACATGATCTCGTACCTTTAGATAGAATGTTTCTAAGTGCCATGTTTTCTGAGCAACAACTCGTCAAAAGTTTGTTGTCATTTTGCACTTTGGTCTCTTAAGAGATCATCGGTGCATTGTAGCTTGAACCACTCTAGCATGTTTGGGTGAGAGAAAATACCTTTCCTAGCATAAACCTACCCATTTGGATGTGTTGTAACTATCGGTTTGGTCGCATGATGAAAATAAAAAAAATTACACCACCTTGCAACATTACAGTGCATGCATCTGATGCTTTTTCCATCAATTGAAAGCTTAAAAGCATGGGAAAATAGCTTTGAGATATCAAAAACTGGGAGAGGTTATTGTAGAGAGTGGTGGAACCTTCAAAATTTTACATTCCATTGATCTAATATCTTTCTTTGGGTGTCTTCTTGGTTTGGAAATGTTGTCAATATTTTAGGGTTTTATGCTATATAGGTGAGTTTTACTTAGCATATTTTCCCTCCTTAGTCCTTCTTCTTGTGGTCTAATATTTCATTGATTTACTAGCTATTTTATGATTGTCTAAGTGACATCTTAAACCTATGTACCCATATTTTGACCAGTCCCTTATGTTTAGGGTTACCGTCTCATGCCCATATTGAAATATTTTCCCCACGAAATTATTTGCCTATGTTTGTGTTGCCATTTATTCATCCATTGTCCTAAATCTTTATGATAGGGTTGAATATTATGTCTATCCACCTCATGGTCCTAGTTTGTCCCCATTTTAAAACAACTTTTGAGAACGTGCAAAAATTTTTGACTTAATTTTATGCCTACCGCTCAGTGTATCGCCCATCATGCATAACCTTGTGACCACTATCATTGAATCATCAATGACGATGGACCCTTTCTTCTATGTATCATTTTTTTTTCTTTGCATCATGGATAGGCATATGGCCTCTTGTTTCATATTAGCAATACATGATATGAAGTACTCTTATTTCACTGGTAACCTTTGTATCGTTGATCGCCTTAATGCTTCAAGTTTTGAATCGATGACACACAATAACACTATAATCCTTTACATTTCTAGCTCATCACATATTGCACATTGTTGCATGATCTCCATTTCCATATTTATTATGAGTGATGGAGGAAGCATAAATTCAAGGGAGGATGACCTGATCTAATGGCTAGGATCTCATCATATATAAATTGTTCATATCGTTGATGGCATACACAAAGGAAACGGAGTATCAACAATGAGTGATGTGAGGATTAATACTTATGCCCATCACGTTACCTCAAAGAATCACAGTTACAAATGGAGACATGGGGAACACATTTTCAATGAGCGATGGAGGAGTTAAGGGATATTTGATGGAATATTCCTCTCATCTCTAGGAAATAAAGCATCGTGATATATTCAAAGAGGCCAAGGATGAAATAGTGATAAGCGATGGCTTTGTAGTAAAAGGTGATAAAGGCATAAAGGGAAACATGGAAACATAAAAAGGAAACTGTTAAAGGAAAAAGAGGGTAAAGCATGAGGATGAAGGAGGTCTGTAGATGAGTTTTTACAATGATAATGATTCCTTTTGGAAGGCGGGAAAAAATACTCATCAACAAATGGAAGAAGTGTTGTCCTATGTGAGTTTTCCCTCCCTTTATTGTAAATGTAACTACATTGGGGAATTTTTTGTAGTGGTCAAATGGGATTTGGACAAGTGTACATTCTACCCCAAGGCTTGTTTGCTCCTTCATTTTTATAAGAAGGAATTCATAGACAAATGTAAGGAGTTCTGATTTCTAGGAAGGCTCACAACATTAGGTTTGGGCCATGAAAGAGGCTATGCACTATAATTTTGAATTCTAAGGGTAAAGGTCCATATTTTGTAAGTCTATATACTATAATACTCATGTAACTTGATTGCAAAGATATGAATATACACTTTTATGCAATTATCTCCATGTCTAGAATGTAATATATTTTGAATTGAAATAAAAAAGTTATTGAGTTTTTCAAACACATTTGTTGTTTGATTTATCTATTTTTTTTCTTTCCATTCAAGGAGTGGTGTAAATGCTTGCAGATAGATAACAAAGGTATTATATTTTCAGATGGATTACTAAGTATGATTTCATGATAGGCTTAATAATATATTTTTGTCACAATGTGGTAGAATATTTAAGGTCAACAAGATTTATGTTATAGTATTATGATATGATGTGTATGATATGTGACTCTACAGCCCAAGGTAGGAAATGGTCTTGTATAATTGTCTTTCCCCATCCTTAGAAACAATCTTCAAATACATACAACCTTTTAATTCTTTAGTTTTATGGGTATTTTGTCTCTCAACTTCATGCCTATAGTGGAATGAGAATAAGGGGTGTACCCTTATTGGAGATAGTCATACACATCCTTGTTGTATTGTATGAAGTCTATCTACTTTACACTATTTTGCATCATAAGTTGAATATATGCATCCAGTGTCATACAAGACCACCCTCCTAGGTTTTGCAAAGCCTGAAGTGTAGGGGAGAAAAGTGTAGAATCCACCTCCCATAGTTGGCAACTAATCTTGAAGTTATTAAGCATAAGGACTAGCTATCCTTTAGAGGATTTTCAAGGTTTGGCTAGAAGAAACACAAATATATTGGTGACTCCAATGGGGAGATAAGAAGAGTGTCCATTTGGAAAGATTCAAAGTATTTGATGAATATAAACATCTAGTTTAGATATTGAAATTTTCCAGACCTGGAAGAGGTTTTGTTGCAATAGATTTAAAATAATCTATGTGTAACTTTATTGTTGGAGGAGACCCAAAATGAAATTCATCTTTAAAAGAGCTTCATATTTTTTGAAATTTAGTCCTTTATGAAAAGAGGTGGCGACTCTGTGAAAAGAACTTGATGAAGATGTGAAGTTTCAGATCTATAAAAATTTCTAGAAAGGAAGAAGAATTTGCATCAGCTGCAACATATCTAAGTATTTTTTCATATTTTGGATTTCAAGAAGGATAATCTTATGTATGAAAACCATGTTTGAAAGTCCTAGAAAAACCTATGTTCCCTTATTCAGTGAGTGTTAGCACCAATAGAAAGGGAGTTGAGAAAGATGAGAGTTAATGGTTGTAAGTAGGATAAGCATGAATCACATAAGTATTTGTATAAGGATTTTTATTACAACTTTCTTTCTATATATTTACATCCTACAATGCAAAAACAACCACATTTCCAACTATTTCCTTAGAGAAGGCCTTTCTCTATGGAAAGATATAGACCATTAAATTTTAATGGTATTCAAGGTTTCCCAAACTCTGTTCCTAATGAAGTCAGGGAACACTTGCCAAAGTTCAAAGGGAAAATCTTAGAATCAAAATCTCAGCATCTAAAATATTTTTTTTATTTCATGGGAGATTATGAGATAATCCATGAAGATGTTGTCATGAAGTTCTTTGTTCATTCTCTGAAGGAAGATGCAAGAGATTGGTTTTCATATTTTCCAATATGTTATATATCTACATGGAATGCATTCATGGAAACATTCATAGAACAATATGGTGAAATAATTAATCCAATTTCAGTGAGACAAATATTTATGAACATCTAGAAAGATGAGGAAGAGATAGTTCTAGCTTTCAACTTATGATCTACAAAGGAAATAGGGGACATTTCCTTAAAATATAAGACCAAATGATGTATTTTTCTTGTTTTTTTACCTTGGTACATTTGATGAAGAAATGAGATATTTGTTAAGAGAGAAAGAGTTTTCCACACTTCATCATGCATATCAAATTTCCATGGATATTGAGAACAACTCAAAATATTCAATGATGAAGGGATACATGGCTGCAATTTTGGGTCATCCTAGCATGTTTTTAGGAAGTGATGTATCTGGATGAGAAAATAAAAATAATAGTCTAATGAGTGATAATTACGCTATTAGAAACAATTTATCTTTACACCCCACAACTCAAGGTGAATTCTAGATAAATTTGGCAAATGCAGTGCCTTAGAACGCTGGCAACAATTGTCCCATTTCTTGGTCTGATCAGAATAATGGCATGATGCATATGGATGATGAAATGCATTAGAAAATGAGAATGCATCTTATGTTGATAGGGATGAATATTATATCTAGGAAAATCTAGGTGGAGTGTGTGAAGAAGTAAAATAAATGAAAGGGTTCATCCCTTATCATGTTTCAACTAATCAAAATAATGAGGGTATTGATGACTCTAATTATTTTTCTATTACTCATAATTATACATGCATGACATTGATATGGTTTCCTTCACTTCATTTGATGAGGATGCTAATGTTCATATGGGTCAAGGCATGTGCTCAGTCCCTAAGGAGGGAGTTGTGTGTTATGATAGGCTATAGGAATTTGAGTTGGAATTAGTGATGGGAGATGATAAAAATAGTGATGAAATTTATTCTATTAGTTCTTTTACTGATCTTGGTAATTCCACATATATTGAGGATGATGTTGCTGCTGGTTTTTATGATTATGAGTCAGAAGAAATTTCTGATTCATGGAATACTGATGAGGATGACAACCTACATGAAGGCCATGATGTGGGAGAGATACTATCTAGTTAAAATCTATTGCATAGTAGAAGTGCTTTTGGTATGCATTTCATTTTTGACATGGAAATAGAGAGAAAATCAAGAGAGTATATATTTTTACATGAAGTTTCTCATAGTTTGAATGGATGTGTTGATTAAGTTTGTATTAACATAGATGACCCCAAGGTATGTTGGTCATCCATGGTCCCCGTTTTGGGTGAAGTTGAATATGAGACATTCATTTGTGATGAAGAAGTGGCTTATCATGATGTGAATGTTAATATCCCTAAGTTTGAGTACTTCACTTGGACCCAACATGCATCTTGCAGTGATGAAAAGCAGCAACAAAATGGTGATGTTTTGGTTTCTCATTTTTCTCATGTGCTTGAGTTTCAAAGTTTTCAGTTTGACTTGTATAAGGATGAGTTTTCCCTTGCAAATCAACATGATGAAGAGGTATAATTTTATTTTCCAAATCAATTGGAGGCATTCTCTTTTTTCCAGTATTCATATGAGAGGGTTAGCAAATATGAAAAGATTGTGGTTTCATATGGTGTTGATTAGTGCTCTCAAATTTTTTCACTAGTTATGGAATCAAAAAATGCAATGGGTGAAAATGAAGTGGCCTATATGATGAGGTTACCATGTAATATAAAATCCAAATATGGAGCAAGTTCTCACTTTTTAAAAGGTAACCTAATGTGTGTTTCTACATGAAAGAGGCTACTAGTGCTTCTATGGTGTGATAGAAGCAATTATGGGTTGAGAAAAATTAGTTCGTTCAACAAGATGGTATTTGACAAAGGAAAAAATTGGTTATTATTTTCATTTGGTGGCATGGGGCCATCAAATGAAGTTTAAAAAATTGAATAAAGGAGAATTTGCAGAGTCACCCAATGGATTTCACACTTGGTCTACTCCCTAGAGATCTAGAATCTTGCCATGCTAATGAGAGACATGCATCCCCAATCAGAGCCACTTGTGGAACCTTAAAAAATTTATGTTCCATTGATCTAATGTCTTTACTTCGTTGGCTTCTTGGTTTGGAAATTTGGTCAAGGTTTTAAGGTTTTATGCTATGTACATGAGTTTTACAAATAATATTTTCCCTCCTTAATCCTTGTTCATTTGGTCTAATATTTTATTGACCTGTTGGCTAGGTTCCTGGTTGTCTAACTTACATATTAGGCCTATGTAAACATGTTTCAACTGGTCCATTATGTCTAGGGTTACCGTATCACTCTCGTATTGAAATATTTTCCCCATGGTATCATTTTTATATTGTTGTGTTGGTTATTTTTTTAGAACCAAACTTAGTCTCACCAAAAACCTATGAACTCCCCAAGAATAATTATCAGTAAAGGTAAGGATTCGCCAACACATAAGTAAATTTTTTGGATCTCTACTTCTTCTCTTTAGGATCTATCAGACCATGGAGGGTAATCCCAAAACAATTATGTTCCTAGATATAGGTGTGTCTAGTATCAAAACATATAACAAACAAATAGTTCTCCTTATATGCTAAAAAGCACCATACTCTGAAAGTTTGGAAAATTTTCACAATAATTATTACTTAAACAATAGAATATATGGTCCCATTAAAATTCATACACACCTAGCAAAACATTCAGAAAATTATTTAATCATTTTATGTGATCTTCAGTCAAGTCAACTACCAAAAGAGAGCATGAATACTAAACCAGGGTAGTGCCATATTCCAAAAAAAGGAGTCAAACCATAAACATATATGATCGGATAATCAACCTTGTATTTTATAAAAATACCTATAGCCTTAGATATATTGCCTTAAAATATTCCCACCCATTATATCTATAATTAAATTCTTACTAACATCCTCATACACAGACTATACCAAACCTACTGCTAAATTCAAGCATTTACATACATTCCTTGAATGAACAAGCAAGAATGAAACAACATATCCATTGGGAATCAACCAAGATAAACAAGATAACTATTGATCACTGTATTTATAGCTTGTATAATTTGCATGAAGGAGAGAAAATATACATAAAATTTCTATCACTTTTTCATCTTTATTGCTTATCCAAAACATATGTTGGCGGACTTGTTCCTATAACATGTTACTATGAAACTTACTATCCATGTTCTTGTATCTATTTTCTTTAAAAATAAGTACCTATTTACCTATTGACTCCTTGACCTCCTGATCCCCACTTTTATCTAGCCTTAGAATCCCTTTTATAATCCAAGGGAGAAACAAGCACAAGGTTGGAATACACTTCACATTACATTTCATTTTCATTTCAAAGTGAATTTCAACAGAAAACAAGAAAATATCTCGCAACTGATTTTTGGAGATTCATCTTTCAAATGAAAAAAAAAAATAGAGTCCTAGGAACCAAATTGATCAGAACCAATCCACTAGTCATCAAAAAGTTTCATCATGGAACCATGAAAAAACACATAGATTCATATCACTCTAGAAAGCACCATTATCAACACAAAAGGCTAGAAAGGCTGGAAACCCACTTCATGTCACGCCAACCCAAGAGAGAAAACATCACATAGGACCAAAAACCCGAGCACCTAACAAGGAAAGTAACAGGATATTAATTTTACTTGTCACCGGGTGAATAGGTGTTCCCACTCAATTCCCTTATCTTCGAAGGAGTAGCCATCATCATCTCATCCTCAGAATCAACCCAGTCCTTCATGGCTATAAGATACTAGTGATAGCCAGAATTAGTTTCATCCCCATTGTTAGAAGGATCATTAGAAACCTCGATGGGAGAATGATGAGGTCCCATGGAAGAAAAATGATACCTATTCCTTTTAGAAGCTTCTCTTTCTGGACTTTCAACTTTCTTACCTTTTCCTTTGGTCATCTCCTTTGAGATGGTTTAGCCTCTAAGGTGGTAGGAATGCCTAAGAACACCTCGTGTTGAACCTTTGGTAGCTCTTATCTTCTTCATTGGTGTTGTGGGTATCTCTGGTCCACACTTCTCATCTTGAGGAGAACTCTAACATTCTAGAGGATTGAGCCTCTTGGAATGACAAACTGGGCTAACATTTACACTTATCTTCCCCATTTTCTACTTTGCTACAAAATTTCTTCAAACAAAACTACCAATTCACTCATAAATGACTATCTAAAAATCACTTTCTTACAAAAACCTTATATTCTTACTCAATTGGATAGTGAGGAAATCAAGTAAGTGATCCTTATTAAATAGAGCAACTCATGTGCATCTGCATTAAATTTCTAGAAGAGCTTATGTGAGAGAATTATCAATCAACTAACCTTGTTTTCAATTCTCAACCATTGATAAAAAATTTGAGCTAAATAAACAATAAGAAATTATAGCTTATTAATGATGATAAGATTAAGCGCATGCATTTGATACTTTTCTCAAGTCAAGAGACTTAAGTATTTCCTTAACTTGCATGCCAATCACAAGCTTAATTTTCCAGCCATACATGGCATGTCACATTTACCCGCTTTCTCATAGAAAATAACTCGCTTATAATTTATCATAGAAGGATAGCAGGGAACGATCATGATTTATCTTCAGCATATCTACCTATACCCTGCCTTGCTTCAATTTCACTTTCCCACGTGTACCAACCTCTGACAGATTTGACAGCCTTGAAATTATTTACCAGTCTCACAAGCGTGATAAAGAATTAGCTCTAATTTTAGCATTGTTTCTACCTCAGAACAATCTCAGCTACTATCTCCAGCTGCATCCACCTTTATTAGAACCGTAGAAGTAATTTTTGTGGCACTTTCCCCTGTGCCCGTAAAAAATATAAGACATTAACAGGACCCACACAGGATGGCGAGGAGTGGTCAGAATTAATTGACATCACCTACTATCAACCATCAATTTTCAATCCATACTAGCAAAAAATGGTTTCCCAAGGTCTAGTAGATCAATCAACATGACAGATGTTATTTCACTCGCCAACCTGTGTGACCATTCCTCCTTAATGCATAAAAATATGGGCATGCAGGGAACGGTCCCGATGAAAAAACATGCCATAAATTTTGCTGTTGATTTATGCCTCAAATAATTGTCACTACCTTATGAGGATTCAAGACCCACCATAAAGCAGTACCATGTGGCCATCGCCCGCTAGCCTATGTCTTTAAAATATTACTGAATACAACAAGAAGGGCTGGCGGGGAGCGGTCAAGATTGATTCCTTCGATCAGATGACTCATATGAAGCATAATTATGTACATGCCACAAAAGTTATCTATAAATATGGAGCATTCCTAGGTGAATGAGGTGTTTTCCCATAATGAAGGGTAAGGATTTTTAAAACTTTCTTTAGATTAAGCCTTCGACTATTAATACCTAAAAATACATGAGGCAGCTATCAACCTAAGACTAGAGGCCGATAAATCAATGATTCTAATGGCACAAGTGATAACTTAGGTGATCGGGAACGGGGAGAGACAGGTCAATGTAAAATTAAAATGATCAAGGGTTTATACCTGAATTTTGGGAAATTTGTGAAAGTAAAACCCTATCATAGTGACAAGGAAAATGACCTAAAACTAGAAGACCAGGGACCAAGCTAGATTTTTCACAATTTTCAAGATAAAACCCAAAAAAAAAAAAATGGGGTTCCATCAGTGGCTCCTATTGGGGACACATTCCTTTCATAGGCATGGTGAGATCCCAGAATCTAAGGGAAAGAAGACCAAAATGCCCTATCCATTAGGTGAAAAATTCCTTTTCAAATTTTCAAACCACATTTGTTGGCCCCAGGCCACAAATGAAAAAGAACAATTCATGTTTTCCTCTATCAAGGACATTTTTTTCTGCTGTCTGTATTAAGCCCATTATAAAAAAAAATTCATTATATATCTGAAAAAAAATACCACCCCTACCATATTTGATCACATCACTAAATATTTCATCAACAAGATTATTCTCATGCACCATTACTTTTTTGTTAAAATTGACCGAAAAATAGACAATTTTAAAATATGTTCTAAAAAGATAAATATAAGACGTCCCTTCACCATTTATTTATATATAAAATCTGAAATTCTCATAGTGGTCAGGTCCAATAGAAGGATCATGTCCTACACAAGGTTTTCAATTCTTCCGTGTGTGGGTCAAAATTTTCTCACATATTTGAAACTCCTTTAATTGAATTTTTATCTTGAATTTATATTTTTTTCCATACAACCAAGGGAATTTTTATCTTGAAATACACCATTTTCACTTATGTGTATCAGTTTTTGATTTCCCACAATGGTACAACAACTATTAACATATTGATGCATTATGTTTTTTGTATGGTCATACTAACTTTCTTTAACACTCTTTATCCATTCGAGTACCTGATCAAAATTATGGGGTTTTAACCCTTTTGGTAAGGTACTCAATCCTGGCTCAAAGATTTCAAAAAATAAATCAATGCATGTTGAATCTTCAGGTTTGGAAATTTTTGGGGACACCCAACAAGGCATCCAAAAATATTGAGAAAAAATAACAAGGTGACTCATCCTTATTCCTCCTCATATTAGAAAATTCTTGAATAAAAGACATCTGATCAATTTTGCTAAAATCTTGCCGATGTTTAACTTGGAAATCATTATTATTAGTGTGTTGGAGTGATGGACAAATTAGACCAGTGGAAACAACATTAATTTAGCAATCATTTCCATTTTTTAACCCATGATTTCTATTTGCATGTGGTGTACTAGGATAATCAACACTTTAAACCATGTATCCTTTCATCATTGAATATTTCATATTGTTCTTAATATCCATAGCTATTTGATATTCTTGATGTAATGTTGCAGGCTCCTTGTCTCTTAACAAATAAAACATTTCCTCATCAAATTCATCAAAGTATACAATCAAACACACTGCATCATTTGGTCTCAATATTTCAATAATATCTTTTAATTTTTTTGAAAATCTAAGGTTGAAGGCTACGACCAATTCATCTTCTTCCTTTTGGATGATGTTAAATCTATGTATCATTGAGTATGGATTGACTCTTTCTCCAAACTGATCGATGAATACTTCCATGAATTCATTCCATGAAGAGATAGAACACATAGGTAAATATGAAAACCAATCTCTAGAATCACCCTTTAGAGTTTAAACAGAAAACTTCATAACAACATCTTCATGATTTATCTCATAATCTCCCATCAAATCAAAAAATTCTTGTAGATGTTGAGATGTTCATTCTGATCTTGTCCCTTTGAACTTTAGCAAACATTCTCCAAATTCATTGGGAATAGGGTTTAGAAAACCTTGAATACAATTAAAATTCAATGGTCTATATCTTTCCACAGAGAAATTTCCTTGTTGACATGATAGGGGCTGCACATTCTTCATATTTACATCATGCATGCCACAAGGATGTATAATTGAATGATACATTTTTCACACCCTTTTACAATTTTAAACATCAAATCTATAGTTGATTAACCCATATTTCTTTCTTTATCATGACCTTAGAATATTGCAATGCATATCTTAGAAAAACATTTAAAATCTCTCAAGTGGGCGGGTTTCAATACAAATATATTACTTATTCTGCATATTACAAATTTTAATATATGAAATATGCAAAACAATCTTCACTATTCCCTTTCTTAGTTCTTTTACTCATTGAATTGGGAATGCATTATTACTTTTATATTTCTTTAAAATGGTACCCATCTAGATCTATTTTCCTTTGTAGGTTAAAACATAGGAGAATACCTAGATGTATCAATTGGCACCACAGTTTATCAGGTTCTTTTCATAGAGTTGCCACCTCCTTCATAGAGGACCAAACTTTTCAATAAATTTTTCTTCAGTTGGTTGTCACTTGAAGTTCGTACTTCAATGTTTTCCACTGTTTCAGAGTTCTTCAGAGTCGCCATTCATTTGCAATGAGGATTTGTAAAATAGAACTTCCCAAAATCTATTAAGGCAAGATGATCTACTTTAAATACCCTTTTCCATAAGTCCCCAATAGAGTCACCATTTTTGTTGGTTATTTTTTTAGAGCCAAACTTAGTCTCACCACAAACTGAACTTTCCAACAAAAATTATCAGTAAAGGTAAGGATTGGCCAACACATAAGTAAATATTTTGGATCTCTACTTATTCTCTTTAGGCTTTGTCAGACTAGGGAGCGTAATCTTGAAACAATTATGTTCCTAGATACCGGCATGTCTAGTATCAAAACATAGAACAAACAAATATTTCTCCTTAAATGCTTAAAAGCACTATACTCTGAAAGTTTGGAAAAATTTCACAATAATGATTACTTAAACAAGATAATATATGGTCCCATTAACATTCATACACACCTAGTGAAACATTCAGAGAATTATTTAATCATGTTGTGTGATCTTCAATCAAGTCATATACCAAAAGAGAGCATAAATAGTAAACCAGGTCAGTACCATAATAAAAAAATAGAGTCAAACCATAAACCTATATGATCAAATAATCAACCTTGTATTTTAGAAAAATACCTATAGCCTTAGAGATATTTCCTTAAAATATTCCCACCCATTATATCCATAATTAAATTCTTACTAACATCCTCATACACATACTATACCAAACCTACTGCTAAATTCAAGCATTTACATGCATTTCTTAAATGAACAAGCAGGAATAAAACAACACATCCATTGGCACTCAACAGAGATAAACAAGATAACCATTGATCATTGCATTTATATCTTGTATAATTTACATGAAGGAGAGAAAATATACATAAAATTTATGTCACTTTTTCGTCTATATTGCTTATCCAAAACATATGTTGGCGGACTTGTTCCTATAACATGTTACTATAAAACTTACTATCCATTTTCTTGTATTTATTTTCTTTGAAAATAAGTACCTATTTCCCTATCTACTCCTTGAACTCCTTATCCCCACTTGTATCTAGCCTTAGAATCCATTTTATTAGCCAAGGGAGCAACAACCACTGGCTGGAATACACTTCACATTACATTTCATTTTCATTTCAAAGTGAATTTCAACATAAAACAAGAAAATATCTCCCAATTAATTTTTGGGGATTCACCTTTCAAATGAAAAATAAAAATAGAGTCCTAGGAACTGTTGATTAGAGCCAACCCATCAGTCATCAAAAAACACGTACATCCATATCACCCTAGAAAGAACCATTATCAACACAAAAGACAAAAAGGTTGGAAACCCACTTCATGTCACACCAACCCAAGAGAGAAAACATCACATAGGACCAAAAGCCCAAGCACCTAATAAGGAAATTAGCAAGATATTACTTTGCATTGTCACCAGGTGAATAGATGTTCCCACACAGTGTCCTTATCTTTAGAGGAGTAGCCATCATCACCTCATACTTAGAATCAACCCAATCCTTCATGGCTATAAGATACTGGCGTTAGCCAAAATTAGTTTCATCCCCACTGTCAAAAGGATCATCAGAAACCTTGATGGTAGAATGATGAGGTCCCATGCAAGCATGATGATACCTATTCCTTTTAGTATCTTCTCTTTCTGGCCTTTCAACTTTATTACCTTTTCCTTTCGTCATTTCCTTTGAGATGGTTTGGCCTCTAAGGTGGTAAGCATGCCTAAGAATACCTCGTGTTGAAGCTTTGGTAGCTCTTGTCTTCTTCAATGGCATTGTTGGTATCTCTGGTCCACACTTCTCATCCTGGGGAGAACTCTAATGTTCTAGAGGATTGAGCCTCTTAGAATGACGAACAGGGCTGACATTTAAACTTATCTTCCCCATTTTCTACTTTGCTACAAAATTTCTCCAAACAAAATTACCAATTCACTCAGAAATGACTATCTCAAAATAAATTTCTTACAAAAACCTTAGATTCTTTCTCAATTGGATAGTGATAAAATCAAGTGATCCTTATTAAATAGAGAAACTGGTGTGCATCGACATTAAATTTCTAGAAGAGCTTATGTGAGAGCATTATCAATCAACTAATTTTATTTTCAAATCTCAACCATTGATAGAAAATTTGAGCTAAATCGATAGTTAGAAATTTTAGCTTATCAAAGATGACAAGATTAAGCACATGAATTTGATTCTCATCTTAAATCAAGACTTAAGGTTTTCCTTAACGTGCATGTTAATCACACATTTAATTTTCCAACCATACTTGTCGTGTCACATTTACCGACTTTCCCGTAGAAAATAACTCGCTTGTAATTCATCATAGTAGGATAGTAGGGAGCGATCATGGTTTATCTTTAGCATATCCACCCATACCCTACCTTACTTCAATTTCACTTTCCCACGTGCACCAACCTTTGACAGATTCAATGACCCTACAATTATTTACCAATCTTACAAGCGTGCTAAAGAATTAGCTCTAATTTTAGCACTTTTTCTACCTTGGAAGAATCTCACCTACTATCTCCAGTTGCATCCACCTTTATTAGAACCATAGAAGTAATATGCATGGCTCTTGCTCATGTGCCCGTAAAAAATACATGGCATTGGTAGGACCCACATGAGATGGAGGGGAGTGGTAAAAGTTAATCCACATCACCTACTATTGAACATCAATTTTGAATTCATACTAAGAAAAACATGGTTTCCCAAGGTTCAGTAGATCAATCAACATGACAGATGTTATTTCACCTGTCAACTCATGTGACCATTCCTCCTTAATGCTAAAAAAATACAGGCATGCAAGGAATGGTCCCAATGTAAACACATACCATAAATAATGTCATTGATTTATGCCTCAAACAAATTTCACTACCCTATGAGGATTCAGGATCCACCATAAAGTAGTACCATGTGGCCATCACCCACTAGCCCATGTCTTTAAAATATTATTGAATACAATAAAGACGAGCTGATAGAGAGCAATAAATATTGATTCATTTGATTAGATGACTTATTTGAAGCATAATTCTTCACATTCGACAAAAGTTATTTATAAAGATGGGTAATTCCTAGGTGAATGAGGTGTCTTCCCATAACAAATGCTAAGGATTTTTATAACTTTCTTTATATTAAGCCTTTGACTATTAATACTTGAAAAAGACATGAGGCAACCATCAACTTAAGACTAGGGGCCAATAAATCAACAATTCTAATGGCACAAGTGACAACTTATGTAACCGGGAATGGGGAAAGAAAGGTCAATGTAAAATTAAAACAATCAAGGGTTTATGCTAGAAATTTGGGAAATTCAAGTGAAAGTAAAAACCTATCATAGTGACAAGGAAAATGACCTAAAACCAAAAAACAAGGGACCAAGCCGGATTTTTCACAATTTTCATGATAGAACCAATTTTTTTTTTGGGGGTTCCATCAGGTTGTGTTGCCATTTATTCATCCATTGTCTCAAGTCTTTATTGTAGGGTTAGATCTTATGTCTATCTACCTCATGGTCCTAGTTGTTTCCCCTTTTAAAACAACTTGTGAGCATGTGCAATACTTTCCCATTTAAATTTATGCCTATGGCTTGGTGTATCACCCATCACACATAGCCTTTTGATTGCTAGCATTGAATCAACAATGAGTGATGGACCCTTGCTTCTATGTATCACTACTATACTTTGCATCATAGATAGGAATATGGACTCAGATTTCATATTAGCGATGCATGATATGACGGTTTCAATATTTATTTTTTCTTCTTGTCCTCCATTTCTTGCTTGAATCTTGTGCCTCTTCTTCTCGTCTCCTATCTATTTTTATCTTGGCTTGGTCTGTAATCTACCATTTCTTTCTCTCATCTCTCTTCATCCTAATGATGGATCATGGAGTGTGATACAAAACATTGATGCAAATAAATTTTACACAGTTAAATCAAGAAAAAAAGAATTCTTAATTGTTATGGACTGTAGAAATCTAATGTCTTTAACCTTTATATTGTTGATCTCCTTAATGCTTCAATTTTTGAATCAATGACACATGATAACGCTATAATCCTTTTCATTTCTATCTCATTGCATGTTGCACATTTCTACTTGCTCTCCATTTTTATATTGGCGATGAGCGATGGAGGAAGCATAACATGATCTAATAGCTAGGATTTCATTGTATATGTTGTTCATATCATTGATGGAACATACACAAGAAAGGGAGTATCAGTGATGAGTGACATGGGGATTAAGACTTACACCCATCACATTAACTCAAAGCATTGTAGTTACAAATGGAGACATGGGGAACACATTGGGATGAGTGATGGAGGAGTTAAAGGATATTCGATGGAATATTCCTCTCATTGCTAGGCACTAAAAAATCATGGATCCATTCAAAGAAGCAAAGGATTAAATAATGATAAGTGATGACTTTGAAGTAAAAGGTGATAAATGCATGAAGGGAAATGTGGAAGCATAAAAAGTAAATTGCTAAAGCCAAAAGAGGGTAAAGCATGAGGATCAATGAGGTTTGTGGATGAGTTGTTACAATGACAATGATTCCTTTTGGAAGGTAGGAAAAATCTTCATCAACAAATGCAAGCAGTGTTGTCCCATGTGAATTTTTGCTCCCTTGTATTGTAAATGTAATTGAATTAGGGAATTCATTTTGTAGTGATCAAATAAGATTTGGAGAGGTGTACATTCTAGCTTGAGGTTTGTTTTCTCCTTCATTTCTATAAGAAGGAATTCATGACCAAATATATGGGGTTGTAAATTTTGGGAAGGCTCTCAACTTTAGGTTTGGGCCATGAAAGAGGATATGTACTATAATTTTTGAATACTAATGGTAAAGGTCAATATGTTTGAATTCCATATACTGTAATACTCTTGTAACGTGATTGCAAATACATGAATATACAGTGTTATGCAATTCTCTCCATGTTTGAAATGTATTATCTTTTGAATTCAAATAATAAATTTATTGAGTTTTTTCAAACACATTTTTTGTTTGAATTATCTATTTGTTTTCTTTCCATTCAAGGAGTGATTTAAACACTTGCAGATAGGTAATAGAGGTATTGTATTTTCAAATGGATTATTAAGTATGATTTCATGACAGGCTTAAGCATATATTTCTATCACAATGTGGTAGAAGCTTTAAGGTCATCAAGATTTATGTTATAGTATTATAATATGATGTGCATGATATATGACTCTGTAGCCCAAGGTAGGCAATGGTCTTGCACAATTTTATTTCCCCATCCTCAGAAACAATCTTCAAATGCATACAACCTTTTGATGCTTTAGTTTTATGAGTATTTTGTCTCTCAACTTCATGCATGTAGTGGAATGTGAATAAGCGGTGTACTCTTATTGGAGACAACCATACACATCCTTGTTTTATTGTATGAAGTTTATCTGATTTACAATATTTTGCATCATAAGTTGAATATATGCATCCAATATCATATAGGACCACCCTCCTAGATTTTCCAAAGCCTGAAGTGCAGGGGAGAGAATTTTAGAATCCATCTCCCATTCGTTAGCCACTAATATTGATTTCCTGAAGCATAAGGACTGGGTATCATTTAAGGAGTTTCAAGGTTCACTTGAAAAAACACCAACAGAGGATCCCTACATGATCTCGTACCTTCAAATGAAATATCTCTAAGTGTCATGTTTTTTGAGTAGTAAATAATCAAAGTTTGTTTCATTTTTGCACTTTGGTCCCTTAAGAGATATCACCGGTGCATTGTAGCTTAGACCATTCCTAGTGTAAACCTATCCATTTGAATGTGTTGGAACTATTAGTTTGGTCACATGATGAACAAAACAAAATATACACCACCTTGAAAATTCTTTTATTGTAGATTGCAACTCTCTCTCAACATTATTAACCTCCTTTTCTTTGATGATAAAATCTTCTTATCTTTTAATTCCTTTTCTAAGTGGTTAATTTTAGTTTTCAGTTATTTTTATTTAATTTCAAGAATCTTTGAACTCATCTATTTCCAGTTGTATTTGCTCCATTGAAGTCTTAAATTCAAGAATATTTGAATTCATTTATTCAAATCCACATATAACATCATCTCTCACTTTCTTTGCCTTCACAAATTCTTATGAAATACAAAACCTCTTTAGTTTATCCACTTCTCTATTTCCATTTTACCATTCCACATATTGCATAGGCACCTTCCTCAACTTCTTGAGAGAAGGAATAATCTCTTCATTCAATACATTATCTATCTCATTCACTTTGGTCTACTTATTTTCAAGTGTTTTTATAACAAATTCCTTTTTCATTTCATACATTCTTGTACTTGCTACCTCCAATTTTGTATTTCCATTTTACCATTGCACATATTTCACATGTACTTTCCTCAAATTCTCAAGAACAGGAAGAACATCTTCAGAAAATATGTCATCAATCTCATTCACTTTGGTCTACTTCTTTTCAAGTGTTTTAAGAGCAGATTCATTTTATATTTCATGCATTCTAGTACTTGTTGCTCTAGTTATGCATTGCTATTTTCCCATTGCACATACGACACACCCACCTTCCTCATATTCTCAAGAGCAGGAAGAATCTCTTCAGCCAATACATTATCTATCTCACTCACTTTGATATGATTATTTTCAAGTGATTTTCTAGTTGATTCCTTTTTAATTTCATATATTCTAGTACCTGCTATCTCTACTTTTCGAATGTGGATGATGCATATAAATTTCAAGGTAAAAGCTAAAAAATCCTAAAGAACACTATTCTAATGCATAAATATATTCTGATTAGTAACACTTTTATGTTGAGATTACAAAAACCCACCTACACTCATATAGTGTAGTGTCAAAAAATATCATCCATTACATTTTCACACATGTTTGGCCCTTGTGGACTAAATGAACTTAATGGTGCCTTATTTAAGGTTTTTTCAATTTTTTTCTTACACTTTCACACTAATATAGAGTTTTATTAATTAATTGGGCTTCGTTATGCCTTAATTGGCCTTATTTTGAATCCACAAGCCTTAATTAAATCATCTTTCTGAGGATAATCCTGACACACAAGTAATGACCAATAAAAATTAATTCTTTTGGATTATATGGACCAAATTTAGTGATCTGGGACTCATACACCACCTTGGGCATATGGGTCCCACCTAAGTTTCGATACCCCAATCTAGATTTCACATCAATCTAAGCATTTCTTGAAAAACATGTCTCATAGCCTAGCCTAATTGGACTCATATGCCACTTCTGGTGTATGAGTCCTGAGTGGATTAAACCTAAATTAAATTAAAATTCTTGGTGGGATTTTATTCTCCTAGATCTTATGCTAGCTTGTAGTGTTGTAATTTCAAGAAATTTGGCATAAATAAGTATAAATACAAGATTACTTCACAAATTTTCTCCTATCAAGTTGAATAAGAATCCTTATAGAAATTTTTTTATTGCAAGAGTTTACAAGAGTTCAAGAGCCTTCAAGGGATTATTATCAAGCATTTTGGAGCATTATTCAAGTATCAAGCATCATGTCAAAGTCATCATGTATCATGTTATTTTGTAAGCTAACATTTGCGATGTAGGGTTTCATGATTTAAGAAAGCTTTTAAGTCGAGATCTACAACATTCAGCAGGATTCAAGATCCAAATCCATTGGAGCCATCTCTTACATGTTTGCAACATTTTATTCCTATCGTTTGGCGAGTTGAAACATATAATTTTTTTCATTCATCATTCCTCCTTTCCATTTGATTTCATTACAAGGCTTGATTACTAAAATGGGATTTGACAAAGGTAAACCCATTTCTACTAAGAAAAAAATAGTTTCCCCTCTCTTTAGTGTGTTCTTTGTAGGTCTAGTTTGAAGACACATTGAAGAGAAAGATTGGAAAGAAGTTGTCAAGTGCACAAAGTTGTCACCTTGTTTACAAGATCACTAAAAGACATCTATAGAGAAGAATTTGACATTGTAGATCCATAAATCAAATGAAGCTGACAGAGCAGAGATTGAAGAGAATATTCAATTCTTGATCCTCTAAAATTTTTGAGCAAGATTGATATGCTACTTATGGCATATGAGTCCCAATATAGGGTTTTTTCTAGTTTTTAGTTGTTTTAGACTTGTTTGCCACATTTTTATTCTTGCCTAGAAACCCTAATCTAGGACTATATCACCCAGCCTGACGTATGAGTCCCAATATGCCCTAAGATTGGTATTTCTATAATTTCAAACTTCATTCTAATATGCTAAAGGTTTTGAAGTGAACCTCTCTAATTTCTTAGTTTACTATCCTATTTTACATTCATTTCTAGGTTATTTAGTGAAGTTTTGCATATCATTAGGTTTTGACATTAGGTCTTAGATGTTACTTGTATTTACAAGCCCTATATTGGTGGTGAAACCCTTTTCAACCTTTCATCATACCCTAGGATATCCCTATTACATATCTCTTTCCCTCATTCCATCCTTGAATTGATATCTCCAGGGTTTCGTTGAATGAGAAGTGTGGAAAACTTGTTGTTCTATGTCCTAAACTATAGAGAAACAATTTCCAACCTTTAATTTTGGTGAACCTACATTTAGAGCACATCATTTTTTATTTGGAGTGCATTATAGCCCTAGATGTCACTTACATTATCTTTGCACTAGATTCTACATTAGTTAATTTACGTCTAGGGTTTCAAAATCTTGTATTAGTGAAAGTGAATATAGGTTGCATCTCTACCTCTTGCATTACTTAAATTGACTTGAGATTTGAATTTTCACTTAGTGTAGACATCATTCAAAGGAGAAATCATAACATCTATTAAATATTCAAGATACTGAGAGGGGGGGTGAATCAGTATCTTATAAAATCTATTGAACAAACACTTTCCATTACTTTATTGCATAACACAGATAAGAGTAAGAACATAGCATGAAATTCCACAACACAAGAACATCAAATTTTTACGTGAAAAACCCAATGAGAGAAAAAGAATGGTGAGGAATAACTCACTATATATAGTTATTTCAATACCAGTTACAAAAGGAGGCTCACTGCCAAAAATGGCTCACTACCTGGATACAAATGTTCACTACTTACAAGGACTTACTATCCAGACAAGGAAGCTCACTACCTATAGAGACTATAGAAACAAAAATTTCTAATCGCTATAATTGAACTGATGAAGATACAACACAAACGTAGATTCAATCCCATTGATGCGCAGAGTATTACCTCACATGTCACCAAACCAATCTTCGCTCTTTAATTTGAACATTTCGCTTATCAACACATACATTCTCACACACACTTTCTTTCTTCTTCTTACCACCACACTTTACTTCTTCTTCAGATCATCTTGCATATATACCTATTATATTTGCCTACATAAATTAGGTCAACTTCCAAAAGTAATTCAACTGTTTCATGCAATATTATGTTGGTTGGGACCAAAGCTAGGTCACACATATAACTATGGTATAATTAAATGATTATTAGGTCAAACATGACTAACCTAATAAAAAAATGCAATCATAAAATATGATGTCAACGCATCATCAAATGATATGAATATCCAGGAATACATGTATACATGCTTCCATTCATCATAAGCCTTTTCCCAAAACCTTAAACCACAATGATTACCGGGGAGAATATGTAGACCAAAACACTAGATCAAATACCAGATGAGATAAATGTGTTCTACACACTGGTTCAAGGTACCGAACCAACATGGTGACATACCAACATGGTGAAATCAATGACAACTTAAGACTAATCTTCTCCATACTTCCAACAATCTCCCTCTTTGGCACTGATGGAAATGTGTGTAACAACATAATTCAAAAAATTCTCCTTCAATTTTGCATTCTCTATCTCTCCCCCAAAATTCCATATCTCTCCCCCTTTGAAATCAATGGAAAAGGGTTCCAAAATGTAAACATGGTGACATTCAAGATTTCAAAAATTCCTAGAGTCTTCTAGTCATCAAAATCTCAAAAATTCAAATCTTTTATTCAATCTTTCAAGAAAATTCCTTCAAGTAAGAATAACACTTTTCACCTGAAATACCTTCTTGTACCTTTCTTTGATAACATGGTATAATTTATTCCATTTAAGCACTATAGAATCCATTCTTGTGCATATTATTTCCAGTACGACCAACAATGTGGAAGAGGATGACCAATCAGCAAATGAGAATTGTCTTTCATAGTCTTCTGCATCATAGAGTATTCCAGAAAGATGGTCAAACCAGACCTCAACAATTTCCTTAAGAAGCCAGAAGGTCTTTACTACATCATCCCTTCATCTCTGTACAATGATCATTTCTTCTTGCAATTCACTAATTCTCATTATTTGCTTCCCATATTTTTTCTCAAATATATCAAAGTTCTTCCCAATATTGTTCACCTCATATTTTATTGCTTCAATTCTTCTTATGATACTTTCAATTGCAGAAGGCCACCAGAGGCAATATCTATAGGTATCTAAAATTTATTTTATGTACTTCTTCATCTCCATGATAAGTTGAGATAATTTATGCTTGGCTTTAGAACATCTCTTTTCAACTAAGACTTCCAATTTGTGTCCTTCTGAACCTTTAAGAAACATTCTTTCTTAAACTACCTCAACTAAATTTTCCGGCAAGGAATCAGAAATAGTTGAAATATCAATACCTTTGAAAAGTAGATACTCAACCATAGCATCATCAATTTTAAGTCTATCAATAGGAGAGGTCGAACTCCACAACTCACCAATTTTATTCATTTTCCCTTTGACTAGCATATTTTGGATGTTATCAGGATTAGAAGATTTAGATTCAGGCAAAGATTCTTCTCCTTCTTCCTTCTCTTCTATAATAACAATGATGTTTTCAGAGATAGCTGTTATTTTCCTTGATTCCATAGGGGAATCACTGATAGCAACTTCCAATTAGTTTGTCTGGGAGGAAGAACCTTCGTCAAATTGGCTAGACATAACTTTTCCAAATCTTATTTACTTTTGCAAAGATAGGAAAATGTGTTTACATGCACTTACTTCATCTTCTAGGTCTTCCAAGTATTTCTATATTTGTCTTGCCACAAGAATCCTAGATTCCCACTTGACATATTTTTTTCTCGGTAGAGAGTTTCAAAAATACATTACCAGACATGTAAGAAAGGACCCAAAATGAAAAGGGTATCCTTCTACCAATGACATTCATATGTTTTTAACAAGATTTTCAAGAATTCATCCACATAGATCAAACTTCTTTCTTTCTTTTACCATTTTATGCGCCAAGAACACAATAATGGCCGAAGTAGAGCCATCTTGGTTTTTAAAATAGATTTTATAATAAATTCCATATGCAACATACCTAATGGAGGAATCAACAATAGTATCAATCAATAGTGTTCAAGGATCCTTGTCCACTCTTGTTAGCTTTTCTACTTCCTTGTATTTTATAGTCTTCTTTCCAGGAAGGTCTCCAACACTGCATAACCCGGTAACAAATTTGATTGCTTCCTTTTTAATAGGATAATATTTATCCAATACAATGTTTTCATCCTTGAATTTTCTCAAAAGGAACAAGATAAATTATTTTTCACCAATCCAAGGGAATTATCCCCACAAATCCAAACCTAGGGTTTGTAAGTTTTGTAATTCACTCGATTCTAACCCCAACTCCATATTGTTTATTTTCTGATGGTCGAATTCATCCAACTCAACTCCTTTTAGCTTCAACAAAATGTTTCCACTCAATCCTCTGTTAAAAATTTCTATTTTACCACTAAACCTTTTCAAATTCAACAAAAAATATTCAATTACCTTCTGCTGAGACTAGGAGAGGAAATCCTTCGACGCTTGTTTTTATATGTACTCAAAGATCTCTCTGAGATACTCCAAATAATTGTAGAATTGTTCCAAGAGAGCTCCAAGTCGCTCTTCAAATTCTTCGAATTCTTTAGGTGAACAAAATTATTTACAAAGTTCTCTTTATACCCTATAATTTTCCCCTAAATTTCATTAATTAAAAAAAGTTAACAAAACTTTCTTCCACTGCACTATGAAACCCTAATTCATTCCAAAAAATAACATGCTCACACTTTTTATTATGGTTTCTTTTGCAGCACCTTTGTTCATATATTCCTTACAACATATCCATGTGCCAGCATTTGACACGTCATAGATCCAGGAGTTTAATTGATTCTCTAATAAAGCTCCCCCTAAGACCATGCTAGGTCTAGTTCCTAGAGGATTCATCTACACTAGATGAGGGTACAGATGCATCAATAGACTCTTATTTTTCCTTTTTCTTCCCTATCTTGCTCATTTCCTGCTTAACCTCTTCCTTATCAATCTTTTTCACCAGTTCATCATCTTCCACTAGAGCAAACTACTTTCCTTTTCTACTTCTACACACTTTTGAAATATTTTCTAGTTTCCTATAATTGTAGGAAACACACTTCTTTGATTTGTTTGTCCTCCATTTACACCTAATTTGCACTAATTCACTTTATTTCTAGAAACATGTTACAAGTGTAAGAATAGCCATTAAAATATTAATTTATCCTTCCCCTATTGAATTTTTTCATCATGAACCAACTAACCATCCTTACTTGTGATCTGCATTTATTAGCTTTATGTCATATCTTCTTGCATGTATAGCATTGTTCAAAGAAGGAACCAAAAAATGGATTCATCCTACTCCTACACTCAGTTTCTTTATGAAAAAAATTACTACATGAAAAAAAGACACCATTGAATGATGATTACCTTTGTGCATTAGGTTGTCTAATAGGTGATCTCCTTCTAGAGTTTCTTTTATGCTTTGCTTTCTCCTGATTCTTCTGATTATTTACTAGATCTGAGTTTTGCATATTTTCATCTTCATTCCCCAATCCACCTTTGTCTTTATAATTTTTCTATCCTTCTATCAATTCATCAAGCTTGGTGGAGCTTGTCTTGAAATCATCTTCACCAAGTTTTTCTTTCTCTAATGATTCTTTTAGAGTCATTACTTCTTGTTCAAGTCTAGAGAAAACATCGGCCTTGCTTTGTATCATTTTTTTCAGACACTCCTCAACACTCTTCTTTTCATCCACTTTCAACTTCAGTCTAGTATTTTCTTCATTTTATTGTTTCAATTGCTCACTCACTTCTCTATATCTTTCTTTGAATTCCTTTAACTGATCTTTCAACTTTTGGATGCATTCATTTTCTTCATCAATATTTTCTTTTAGATCTTTGTTTTCAATTTCAACCTTGTCAAGATCTTCAAGGGTAGTTTGAAGCTCTTCTTTATCCATTTTCTCAATCTATAGGATCTCCCTCAAGCTATTAGAATTCT
Source organism: Sequoiadendron giganteum (assembly GCA_007115665.2). Lineage (NCBI taxonomy): Eukaryota > Viridiplantae > Streptophyta > Pinopsida > Cupressales > Cupressaceae > Sequoiadendron > Sequoiadendron giganteum. The sequence goes on along the minus strand of CM021106.1, from coordinate 325,537,700 downwards.
CCAAAGGACCAAGGCTCTGAGACCAATTACTAAATATTCAAGATACTAAGAGGGGGGGTGAATCAATATCTTCTAAAATCTATTGAAGAAACACTTTCCATTGATTTACTGCATAACACAGATAAGAGCAAGAACAAAACATGAAATTCCACATTACAAGAACACCAAATTTTTACATGGAAAATCCAATGAGGGAAAAAGCATGGTGAGGATTAACTAAATATATATAGTTATTTCAATACCAGTTACAAAAGGAGGCTCACTACTCAGATAAAAAAGCTCACTGCTTACATGGACTTACTGTCTAGACAAGGAGGCTCACTACCTATAAATATTATAGAAACAAAAATGGTTAATTTAGTCCTAGTACAAGTGATTTTTCCTAATTTTTGGGTATTTTGTTGTGATTTTTATTCAACATTCAAACCTCTGAAAAACCTTGATTCAGACTCATACACCCCTTTATGTGATTTAATCCCATTTCAAATTTTAAACTATATTTTCCAACAATAATTTATTTTTTTTGTTTCTATTTGTTGTTAGTTATCTATTTCAATTTACAGAGTTTCTATTTCACTCATTTCACTGCATCTAGCTTAATTTCATTTATCTTGTGTTCGTTGCATCTTGCATTTCATTGATTACGCCTTGTATGATCTTTACAACTTTGTTTTCTATTGCTAATACTATAGTGAGATGAAGTTCAAGACTCATGTCATGCCACGATAGCATAATCATTGTGGATCTTGGGTTATCTAGCTCTTTCACTCCTAGTATTGACACTAGTTCACTATGTATGGACCCTACCCTTGACAACTCTTTGCCTTCATGTAGTGTGAATTTTTTTGAGACAATGGTTGCTAGTATCTCACAAGAAAACATAATCCAAATCCATGAATACTTAGAAAACCTACAAAATCAAGTAAGTACTAAAAACATTTCAACCACTATAGACAACATACACCACATGATTGAAAATAAAGGAGTTGAACTTATGTGTAACCTAGCTCATATTTTTTATAAACTTACTAGTGTTGTCAAACCCTTCAAACAATGTCCAAAGCCAAGGAGGAACTCAAATTCCTCCTCTCATAACTATTGCCTCTATTCCTACCTATACCAATCCTCAAGTTACAACAACGATGCAACCTACAAGTAATGTCATTCCTTCCTTGGGTATTTCCACTAGAATTCCTAGTACCTTTGTGGCATCGCACGTCATATATCCTACCTGTTAGGGAATTAAGGCAGACCAGAGCAATCAATATTAACAAATATATGCAAATAAAGGATTTTAAAATAAAAGTGAAGAACAACACAAAAGAGATCGACACAAAAATTTAACATGGTTCACCCAATATGGGCTACGTCCATAAAAAACTCAGCCACTTAGATAATTTATTATCTAGTGTAAAACCATGATTACAGTCTCGTGGATTACCCTCACATTCGAGAAACAACTGCTCCTTTATCTTCCATTAGACTAGAAATCACACCCCTTTTATTTCACTCATTCTTCAAGCTGGCCAAATCACACTATGTTGTAGTACCAATCGGCCTACCAATGAGCAACCTAAATTTGAAATATATTTATATCATTATTAGCTAATTCTGTTTGGTCCAATGATCATTGATACACAACAACGATGAAGAAACAACAAATAAATTTGTGCCATGAGTCGACACATCACTCATCCAATGTTGTTGACCATCACACATTTGGGTCCCGCTATGAAATCATTACCGAGTCAATCTCATCACCATATCAGCTTGGCCTAAGTGGTCCCTACCTCCATTGACTTGTCATGGGATCCAATAATTTTCTAGCCAAGTCACGCAGTTCAAAAGTTTCCTAACCTAGTGATATCCCGATGTGCCACTTTTTCATCAACTTTTAAACCTTCGCCCAATAGCCTTTGGGATCACCAAGTTAAAGGTTTATAGAACTTTGAAACTCTCAACACAAGGTTCGAAAGTTCTGCTCTAATGTGATTGAATGGAAAAAAAGTCACAACACCAACCCTTTTAACTAAGTATTTGTACAATTAGTCTGTCAAATTTAACTAATTACTCTTCATCGGGTTTTCATTATTAGTCTGATCAGTTTCCACATATCAAAAATATCCCACTTGGAGACTAATCTTTGATGACACCACTGTACTTGCAACTCTCACTAGATTGCAGGTCTAGCTGGTTTCTTACATCCACCATTATTAGTCATGAATTACAACCAAAGTTGAAGAGGATCTCAACTTCTCCTTTGTCACCACCTTTGTAAACATATCCATTGGTTTTTCATCTGTATGTACCTTTTCCATCTTTAACTATCCATCTTCCAACACCAACCGAATGAAATGATATCTCGATGGTATGTGTTTGGTTTTAGAGTGCGAGGCACAATTATTTGCAAGGTGCATGTCACTCCTATTGTCTGTAAACAAGTAACTTTTAGCCTTCTATTTTCCCAACTTGTCCATTAATATTTTCAACCATATCATATCCTTTGACACCTAAGTTATAGCTACATACTATGCCTTCATGGTTGATAAATTGACCACATTTTGCAACTAATAAATCCAACTCACTATTGTCCCACCAACTATGAAAACATAACCTATGGTACTCTACCTGGTATCTATATCCCCTTCCAAATTTGAGTCAACATACCCTTGTAAAGAAATATTAGAGCCCCTAAAACATAAAAATTTATTCGATGTACCTCTCAAATAATTGAGAATCCATTTGACCACATTCGAATGCTCAAATCTAGGATGACTCATATACCTTCTAACAACTCCTACAACATGTGTAAAATCTGGGCATGTGCATACCATGACATACATTAAACTTTCTATAGCTAAATAATATGGTACCTTGGACATTATTTATTCCTCCTCTTGTTTCTTTGGACACATATCGTTAGTCAATTTGACATGTTTGGGAAAAGGTGTGCTAAATAAATTTGCATTCTCCATATAAAATCTCTACAACACTTTTTCAATATAATCAGCTTGAGATCAAAATATTTTTTTTCCTATCTCTTGTAATCTTCATACCAAGAATTTGTGTTTTTTCCCCCAAATCCTTCATAGAAAAATAATTTTCTAACTATTGTTTTAACCCATTAATGTGAACCATGTTAGACCCCGCTACAAGAATATCATCAACATATAAATATAAAATAATGTATCTATAATCATCTATCCTTTTAAAGTAAAAAAAATGGTCTGAATTGCACCAACTATAGCCATTTTCATCCATAAATCTATCAAATTTGATATACCATTATTGAGGTGCTTACTTCAACCCATATAAAATATTCTTTAATCTGCACACTAGTTTCTCCTTACCTTTGACCTCAAATCCTTTTGGATGTTTCATATATATCTCTTATTCAAAATCACCATGGAGAAAGGTTGTTTTAACATTAAGTTGTTCTAAATAAAAATATTCAATAGCCACAGTACTTAAAAAAATGCACATAGAAGTAATTTTAACAATAAAAAAAAATATCATCATAATCAATACCCTTTTTCTGTGCAAATCCCTTTACAACTAACCTAGATTTAAATTGTTTCTTACCATAAACCCTTAAACCCTCAACCTCATCCCTCAAAATTTAAATCCTCAACCCTTAACCCTTCAAAATTTAAACCCTTAATCCCTCAACCCTCAATTATAAACCCTCTACCCTATACATTGGACCCTCAACCCTAATCCCTCAACCCTAGACCCTCAACCCCAATCCATCTCTATCTATATATATCTATATCCCCTCTCTCTCCATTACTATCTCTCCCTCCCTCTCTAATTGTCTCTATCTCCCCTCTCCCTCTTTCTATGTACCTCTAGCTTAATCACTCTCTCTCTCTCTCTCATAACCTCATCCCTCAACCCTTAAAATCTTAAACCATCAAACATTAACCCCTCAAACCTTAAACCCTTAATCCCTCAACCCTCTACCCTATACATTAAACCCTCAACCCTCAATTCTCAACCCCCTACCCTATACATTGCACTCTCAACCCTAATCCCTCAAACCTATACCCTTAACCCCAATCCATCTCTCTCTTTATCTATCTATCTCACCTCTCTCTCCCTCACTATCTATCCCTCCCTCTCTCCCACACTCTCTAATTTTCTCTATCTCCCCTCTCCCTCTTTATACATACCTCTCACTCAATCACTCCATACCACTCTATCTCTACTCTATTTCTTTCTATCTTCACCTCTCTCTCTCTCTCTCTCTAAACCCTTAAATCCTCAACCCTTAACCCTATACTCTGAACCCTAATCCCTCAAACCTTAAACCCTTAATCCCTTAAACCCTCAACCCTAAACCCCCAACCCTCAAACCAATACCATAAACCCTCAAACCTCAACCCTCAACCCTCAACCCTCAACCCTCAACCCTCTACCCTCTACCCTCTACATTAAAACCTCAACCCTAATCTCTCATACCTATACCTTAAATCCTTAATACATTAATCCATCAACCCTCTATCCTATACATTAAAATCTCAACCCTCAATTCTCAAACCTCTACCCTATACATTGGACCCTCAACCCTTAAACCATAAACCCTAAATTATTAAACCCTATACCTTATACATTAGAAACTCAACCCTCATCCCTCAACCCTTAACCCACAACCCTAATCCCTCAACCCTCACCACTCTACCCTATACATTAAACCCTTAACCCTAATACATCAACCTTAAACCTTAAAATATAATATCTTACCTCTCAATCCTTAAACCCTAATCCCTTAAACCCTAAACCCTTAAACCCTCAAACCTTAAACCCTAATCCCTTAACACTCAATCCTAAACCCTTTCCCTAAAGCCTCAAACCTCAACCCTTAAACCTTAAACCCTAAACCATATCCCTAAACCCTCGACCCTCAACACTATACCTTAAACCATAGTCCCTCAACCCTCAACCCTCCACCCTCAGATCTTAAACCATAATCCCTCAACCTTTAAACCCTAATTCCTCAACCCTTAAACCCTAAACCCTTAATCCATCAACCCTTAAACCCTCAACCCTCAACCCTCAACCCTAATGCCTAAACCCTCAAACCCTAAATCCTACAACCTACAATCACAACCCTTAACCCTATACTTAAGACCTAATCTATCAACCCAATAGCTTAAACCCTAATGGACCTATACCCTATACAAGTTTAACCTTGGAAACTCAACTTTGAAAATTATCCTACAATCCTCAAACCTCTACCCTCTACCCTATACCCTCAACCCTATACTTATTCTATAAAATCTCAACCCTCATCCATATGCCTTATACCCTGAACCTTAGGCTATGAACCCTATATCTTAGGAACTCAACCTTGAACATTATCCCTCAATTGTAAACTCTCAACCCTCAACCCTATACCCTCAATCATATAATTAAGCCATAATCCCTCAATCCTCAACCCTATACCTTAAACCTTTAACCCTACACCCACAAACCCTCATCCCTATACCATGTAGCCTCATCATCATACTCTAAACCTTAAATATTATCCCTCAAACCTATACTTAAAACCTAAACCATATGTACTCTCAACCCAAGTCACACTATGCCTTATACCCTCAATCCATGTTGTAAACTATAAACCCAATATCCTAAGCCATAATCCCTATACCTTTCACACTTAATCTTATACACCCAACAAGCCAAATATTATCCCTCAACTATAACCCTCAACCCTCTACCCTGTATGCTCAAATTATTACTTAATCCCTAATCTATTGAACCTCGACCATATACCTTAAACCCTAAACCTAGAAACCTCAACCTTCATCTCTATAGCCTATACCATCACCCTTATATACCCTAAACCCAAAACCTATACATACATACATACATACATATAAGCATGCATGCATGCATACATACATACATACATACATGCATGCATACATATAGGCATATAGGCATACATACATACAAGCATGCATATATGCATACATACTTATAGGCATACATACATATATAAAGACATACATACATACAAATATATATACAAAAATACATACATCAAAAATAGTTTAAAAACTTGCACAAAAACAATTCCAAGCGAGATATAATGTGAGCATGTTATAATGTGCTCACGTTATGTCAAGCTTGACAAAAATGTAGCAACATTTTGCAAAAAAGAGAAAAATAAAAACCAAAACATAACACGAGCATGTTATAATGCACTCACATTATATCTTGCTTTGGGAATCCCCAAGCCCTAATCTTGGTATTTCTTTGGATTTCCAACCCAAAGGCTTCAAGTGCCCTCCCAATGTCCAAAGGAGTTTTTTTACAAATTCTACAAGACTTCACATAATCTCAGGTTTTCACGTGTTTCAAGGTGGAGTAAATCGAACACCTAGGTAATGTTAGGTTCTCTCTTAGCTATTTAACAATGTATTTTTTTTCACATTTTGACAATGTTAAGGCTTTCATCTTTAATTTCTTTTGTTGTGTATTTTTTTTATGAAGAAGTAGTGTTTGGTATTTTTTTAATTTATTTTGTAATCGTTCATTGAAATTTCAAATAAATTAAACTTTTATAAATTAGACCCCATTCTACACATATTCAAAAATATGATTTTTGATTAAATTTTCAAAAATTATAGGGGTAGCACAACAAATATTATACTTTTCAAGATGTGTCCACTTTGAAAATTAGTAAAAAGTCAAAATATTCATTAAAAAATTATCAAAAAAATCGGGCATAAACTACATATTGTTAGCTAATTTCTCACTGAAGCGGTTTTAAAAATACCAAAAAAAAAATTTAACCTTCTGAGGGAGCCACAAGAGACTCTATGTTATATTTTTTTGACAAAAACAACACCAATTCCTATGGCTCCCTTTTTTGAACCCCTTTATTTCTACCATTTTAAAAAATAATTAGTAGTTTAGAAAGTAGAATCAGATCACTATGAACATTGTTTCTGCTGCATCTTAAGATTTTGAGTGTAACTATCCTCAATTTCTCATCCAAGGTTAGTATTTTCTGATTTCAGAAAAAAAATTAGCCATTTAAGACCCATTTTTTGCCCCCCATCTTTATGTACTTACCCATATATTTGAACATCCAAAACTAAAACTACTTGAGGATAAGAAATTTTGGGCAAGGTAGACTTGTCATGTCCAATTCCTATCTAGTCTAAGTCTACACATATTAGATCTATAATAATGTCTTTTTTTCTTCTATATGTTATGTGTTCTCCCTTCTTGAGTAATATTTTCTTCTAAGTCTTCTCTTTCTTTCAACTTATCAGATATTTATACTTATCTATCTTTTTATTCCTTCCATTTTTCACTTTCCTTACTGTTGTATTTTTTGGATTTCCCCATTCCATCATGCCCATTGCTCAACCCTTGACACCTTTTCCTTTAGTTGAGCCTTGTGTTATGGCTAAATCTTGATCCTTGATTTTTTTCTATGTTTCTATTACCCTTCTAACTTCCCAACAAGATTCATATTATTTTCAATGTTTTATTATTAGTTGCATTATTTTCAAAGTGAAATCTTTCCCACTAATTATCACTATATAAATTTTAAATTATGAGTGCATATGGTAGTCAACCTAATTTTGTTGTTGAGGATATACAAGAGTGAATGCATTAATCCACATGGTAACCCAAAACAATCTAATTACTTTTAAAATCAATTTTGAGAAATTGTATTTGAGCATGAGAATCCTAAGATGAAAACCCTAGTGATTTTGGAGGATGATTTCATACAACGGTCATATTTGAGTTTCATTGGATATGGACTCTACCTACATTATATTAATTTGGTTTACCAATACTATTGGTATGAATTTGATGCTATAAGTACTGATATTTTAGGACTTTTTGAATGTAATAAGACATAGACCATATTTTATCTATTATTTAAGTTTTATTATAGAAGATTATTTTTATCATTTACTGTTCTAAATGTAAAGATATTAGTAATGCATATTAATAGTTTTAAATATGATTTATCTAATATTTGACTATATGCTAGGAAAAATAGTATTTTTCATCAAATAAAAACTATTTATGGAAGCTTAAGAATCATATTTACATTATTAGTTTTACCTAAGATATTACAAAATATAGACACCTCAAATCCATTTACTAATTTCTCACAATTAACCATTCTTCTACCACTTATAAATAACTAATTATTTGGTATATATCCATGTAAAATTAATTAGTTTTGTAATAAAATAATAAATTTTTATGGAAGGTTAAGACTCATATTTACATAATTATTTTGACTTAAGAAATTAACAAATATTGACACCTCAAATTGATCTACTAATTTCTAACATTTAACCATTCTTCATCTAATAATTAATTAAATCAATTTTATCAATTAACCTTAGCTTCCATTCCCTCCTACTAATAAATTAATCAACACTTGCTTAATTCATTATTAAGGATAATTTATGGACCCTCTTTATATTTTCTCCAAATAAATATTTTACATAGCCAATATAATATAAAATCTCATTTTTCATCTCACTAAATAATTAATTAATACTTGCATAATTAATTGATTAGGATAACTAGAAGAATTAAGCAGTAGAAGGTCCAAGAGATGAATCTCAATGGAGGATTTGTGGGGTGAGTATGTGCAGGTCTACGACCTATAGTAGGTCGTAGCCTGCATGAAGATTTTCTTCATTCCATGTGTGTGCAACGTGTGTGGTTGGGGAGTGAGTGGTGTGTGTTGGTTTGAGGAGGGAGTTGTTTTCTTTTGGGTGGTTTTTTTGTTCATTTATTTGCTATTTTTTGTGGTTTTTTTGTGCTTGAGGTTCGGTAGTGCTCATTCTTGGTTTCCTTTTATAGGTTTTGGTTTCAGGGGAAGATTAAAATTTTATTCAAAGAATGTATTATAGGGCCTCTTTGTATGATGATATCCCATCTTCATCAAGGAATTTTGATGCCAATGATTTTCTGAATAAAGCTTTGAGGTTGGAGGGGATTGCTTCGATTGGGGGTCTTCACATTTTGAAAACTAATGGTTGTTTGGAGAGGAGCCAGGATAGGCATATTCTGGCGATTCAACCTGATACAATCACTAAAGATGTTGAATATTTTTTGAATCATGTATTAATCTAAAAATTCAGGGGAATGTAGGTCTCACTCCATTTTTTGGATTCATGAGCTAGGCAGACTTAAAACCCTGAGAGTGAAATGGAAGTTATGTTGCTAGCCAATAGATTTTTCATGGTTTTTTTTAATTGCATGGGTGATCATCATAGAATCTTTAAAGGAGGTCCTTATTTTCACAATAAGATTGGCTTATTCATAAATCTATGGAAAATTGGTTTTAACCCTTTGGAGGAGCCCTCAGATCATGTTCCTATGTGGGGGTTACTCCCTTGGTTTTTGGTTGAATTTTGGTGAAATGAAATTTTGTATATGGTTGTTTTGTTGTTAGGAAAACCAGTGGGTCCTTCTCAGTAAACACAAGATCAAAAGGTAATGAATTTTTTTCACACTTATGTTGAAATAGATTTGAGTAACCCTCTTCTAGATGCTTTGGAAATTCAGGCGAGTTCATCTTCTTGGGTATAGTAGCTTGACTATGATACTTTTCCTTTTCATTTTCAGTTGTGCCATGAATAGGGTCATTTGTAGAGAAGATGTCCTAAGTTTCATTCTTCTAAGTCCCAGCCTTCTCATCCCTCTCATAAGCCTTCTAAGGAGGAAAAATTCAAGGCTACTATTTTGGGTGAAGGGGTAGATAATGAGGGTTTTATTCTTGTTATACCTTATAAAAAGAACCATAGGCTGAAAAGAACCTTTAAGGAGAGGTAGGAAGGGGAAGATTTTAACCTCTTAGATGTGTCAGATGACCTTAGTCAATAGGAGGTCAATCCTGATATGATGGCTCTAGATTCAGGTGTCTTAGGGGTGGTTTAGGAGGATCCTACTTCTGAAGATCTTTAATGAACTCAAGATGGTGACATATCTATTACTCAAATGCATACAAGCCTTTTGGGATCTATTTTTCATGAGGACTGTCTAGATTTGAGAAAGATTGAGGTGGAGAATCCTCCTCCTTTGGATAAGGTGGTGTCTAATGCAGATAAAGGAAATAAGGTTTCTCCTCCTTTAGGTATTATTTAAAAAATCCTAAGAAAGGGGCCCCTGAGAAACCCTCCAAAGATAGGAGAAAGAAGGATTTGTAGAAAATCAAGATGATGGGGGAGACTTTGGTGGAGTTGGGTTCTCTTAAAACTCTTGATTCCCACTTTTCCAATTCCCAAAAATGATTATTTTCTTATGGAATGTAAGGGGCTTGAACAGTGGCCCTCAATAAAAAGTTGTTCGTGATTTGGTGTGAATTAATTCTCTTGATGTTTTATTCATGCAAGAAACTAAGATTTCTATAGAGAGTATGTTTTATTTAGTGCCTAAAATTTGGTGGCATGGTTAATGCCAATGCATTGGAACCTAAGGTAATGTTGGGGGTTCAAAATTCTTTTGGAATCCATTGAATATTTACCCTCTTTGGTGGAGGTCTTGTATATATTCTATTTTTGTGATTTCTTTGAGTTTGGAGATTGAGGAAATTATTGTTCTTTCCAATATTTATGCTCCAACATATTTTCTTGGTAAGCAGTGCCTTTGGTCTCACATTTGGTTTATTCAAAGTACTCCTCTTTATCCTTAGATTATTGCTAGTGAATTTAATCTTATTACTAATATGGAAGAAAAGAGGGGAGAAGTTTTGAGGTTGGAGCCTTCTGCTTTTCTTCTCTATGATAATATTTTTTCCTCAAATCTTGTGGATATTCAACCTAGTAATGGTCAGTTTACTTGGAACAATAGAAGATTAGGGGAGGATTATATTGTTGAAAGGCTTGATAGGTTCTTGGTTTCTTGTTTCTGGGTTGGTGGGTCTTGTTCTATTAGTTATGATATTTTGGACTGGAGGAATTTTGATCATTGGCCAATTAAGATTTATTCTTCATTAGCTCTTGCTACTTGATCTCCCTCTTTCAAGTTTCAAATTATGTGACTATGGGATCCCTCTCTAAAATATTATATTGTTGAGTGGTGGCATCTTGGTAGACCTTCTTTTGACACCACAATGTTTTATTTTGTTAGGAAATTGCAGTATGTGAAGTAAAAACTCAAAAGGTGGAATAGGTAGAGCTTTGACAACATCTTCCATGATAGTATTGTAGCTTAGTACAGTTTGGATACTATTTCTCAAAAGATTAGAGAGTTTGACCATTTTGAGGATTCTCTCAAGGATGAGACAAGGGATTTGAAATATCTAGAGGAGTGTGAGTTGCATGAGGAGATTTACTAGAAATAAAAGGTGTGTGTCGAGTGCTTACAAGGAGGGGATAGAAACACTATATTTTTCTTCAACACTGTGAAGGCCAAAAGACATGAAAACTCAATCACTTTTCTTGTGAATTCTAGGGGTTAGCATTTTTCCTCTTTGGGAGATATTTACAGAGAATATTTTTAGTAATTTTACTCCTTGTTTAGGGAGGACCATCTCGATGTGTGGGTGGAAGAAAATCATGTCTTGTTTTGTATACCTTCTTTTGTTTCTTTAGAAATGAATGAGCACACCTTCCACTACATTTCTCTAGAGGAATTGGAGGCCATTGTATTTCAAATGAACAAAGGGAAAACCCCTGGTCTCGATGGTTTTTTGATTGAATTCTTCAAGGAATTCTGAGAAATTAGAAACTTATATTTATTAGAGGTGGTGTGTGAATCTTAGAGGAATGAGCATATGTTGAGGGATATGAATCTCAATTTTCTTTCCCTCATCCCTAAATGTGATGGGGTTGATAGGTTAATTTTTGGCCCATTTCTCTTTGCAATATGGTCGATAAGATTCTATCTAAGTTGATTGTTGAGAGATTGAAGCGGTGGATTAGCAATCTTGTCTCTGAGGAGTAGGGAGGATTTGTGGTAGATAGGAAAATTCTTGATGGCATGGTCATTGCCACTAAAACTATTCATTTTGTGGTAGCCTCGAAAGAGAAAAACTATGTTCATCAAACTAGACATGGAAAAGGCATATGATGGAGTTAAGTGGTCCTTTTTATTAAAAAAATTTATTACTTTTGGTTTTGTTGAGGAATGGATTTTATGGGTTATGAGTTGTGTCACAACCACTTCCTTTTCAGTGTTGGTTAATGGGGAACCATCTTTGTTATTTGGGGTTTCTAGAGGTTTTTGATAGGGAGATCCTCTTTATCCTTACCTATTTATTCTTTTCGCTGAAGGTCTAGGGAGACTTATTGAGAGCCATGTTGATCAAGGTCTTACCCAAGGTTGGGTTTTGGGTAGTGTCTTAATTCCTCAATCACACCTATTTTTTTTTTATGATAATCCTTTGATGAGTATGGATAAGGTTAGAATTTCCACTAATTTGTGCAAGGCTTTAGATATCTATCTTGCTACATCAAGACAATTGATCAATGAGGGTAAATTTTCTATTTTCTTTAATAATCTTGTGCTCATTCAACCACGGGTTTCTCGTATTATGATATTTCAAATTGGTCACTTGCCTTTGATTTATCTTGGCATTCCTATTTCTCTCAGTACACTTCCTAGGGGCTCTTGACAAAATATTTTAGACAAGTTTCGTGAGAAGGTGAAACATTGGACTCATAAGTGGCTATCTTTCTCTAGTTAGGTGAAGCTTCTTAATTCAGTGGTGAAGGGTCTTCCAAATTATCTAGGTGTATAATTCGGGTGGTTACTAATAGTTTTATTAATGATTTGAACTCTATTTCTATAAAAAATTATGGGTTGGTTGCTTGATGTCTGCTAAGTAGAATCTAGTGAAGTGGGAAATTATTTGTAAACCAAAATAGTTTGGTGGCCTCAGGTTGCAAAAAACCACTTTGACTAGTTTGGCATTATCTACAAAGAATTATTGGAGATGGTGCATGTAATAGGACCATGTTTGGGATAGGATTATTTCTCATAAATATCTAAAACATGTACTAAAGGAGGAGGTTCCTTAGTTTTTGCTTGTGGGGAAAGGTTTTATGATTTGGGACACACTTAAAAAAGGAGCTAAGTTAATCAAGAATGGTTTGTTTTGGATTCACAATAGGGAGTCTGAGGCTCTCTCGTGGTTTGAATCTTGGGATGGTTTTTCTCCTATCATGTGAAATCATCCTAATCTATAAGATCTCTATCAATGCTTCTTGGAGGTTGGTTGGTCTTGGGTGGTGGATTTAAAAATTTAAATTATCTCTACATGGGAATGTGGAAGTTTCTAGATGGAAGGAACCTAGTGAGTGGCCTACGGGAGGTTTGGAGGAGAATCATGTTGAGCTCAAAAATATTCTTGTGAATAGAGAATGAAGCTCTCTTAGGGAGAGGGATATTTTGTCTTGAAGTCCAGACCCTAAGGGGGTTTCAATAGTGGCTAGTGGTTATTAGGAGTTGATTTCTAAGAAGTATGGTGGGATGGAAGTTCACTGGTGGCAAAATGTCTAGAATAAGTTTTCTTGGCCTAAGTGTAATTGTTTCTTATGGAATTTAGCTTAGAATAGATGTTTGAGCTGGGATAATATTCAGAAGTAGGGATTCCTGGGCCCATCTATTTGTGCTCTTTTTCGTTGTAGTGAGGAGGACTCATCCCACTTGTTCTTTCATTTTCTTTTTTCTATGTTTATTTTGTATTTTTGGTGGGGGTATTTTGAGACATCCTTATGTTCATGCTTATTATTTGGTTGAATTATGGAGTATTTTGGGGAGACCTCTTACTCAGGATTCTTTCCTCTAGATTTTGTGGAGTATTGGACCTGATTTCATCCTTTAGAAAATTTGGCTGGAAAGGGAACACAAGATTTTTTGTGGTGGCAAGTTGATGATTCAACAGTTTTGGTAGAGATTAGTTTTTATGGTTCAAGAGACTATGAAAGACAAATGTGAAGTGTCTTTTCCTTTGGAAAGGAGAGATGAGGAGATTTTTAATAGATTTGGCCTTTGTGGTTTAGCATTTGATTATTTTTGCGTTCAAAGACATAGGAATGCCAAAAATAAGGTTCAAAGAGTCGAGGGTTGGTCTCCTCCTTCGATGAATTTTTTAAAGATTAACAATAATGGTTCTTATAGGGATAATCTTGAGCCTATTGGGATTGGTCGTGTTGGAAGAGATAGCTTTGGTAAAGTTATCTTCTTATTTTCCATTCATAATTGGCAACAAACTTATAAATTTATGGAGGGTCTAGTGATTCTTTGGGCTATTGAGTGGGCTTGTACTCTTGGTTGCCACAAGATTACCTGTGAATCAGGCTCTCAAGTCATTTTTGATCTATTGAATGGGAAAAAATTGGAGGGGCTTAGTTGGAAACTTGATTTTTATGCATATTTTATAGTTGTCCTCCATGCTAGATTCTATATCTTTTACTCACATCCCTCGTGAGTTGAATAGGGTATTGACTGTTTGGCCAAATGGGATTCTGAGCATGTTGGTGGTTGGAAAATTCATGGTTGGGAGTAGTTACCCAAAGATTATTGCCAAGTTTTAATGAATATTATCTCTGAGGACATCATTAGTTGATATTGGTTATTGGTTCGTGCTATTGTGTGTTTGTTTCTTGGTTGGTTGGTTGCTAGTTTGTGTTCCTGGTTCTCTCTGGGTGCCTATTTGGACCCTGATTTCTTTGTATTGGTGATTTTTTGATATTAATAAACTTTTACCCTCTTTATTCAAAAAATCGATTAGGATAACTAAATTATCATTCTAATTTTTAATTCCTTACAAGTGGACAAACATATTTGAATTTTTGATCTCCACCATCCAATATAAAATATAATAAAATTCTCACTAGGAGTACATAGGTGAGGAGACACATTTCACCCTCATCTTCCCATTGAAAAATTTCCCTAACCTCATTTGACCTTACATATCCTTTTTGAAACTTTTTCAAAGGGTAGGGACTTTCTCATGCAACCAATCCCGAACCTTGATTTATCCTCTAATCTTAACCCTCCATTCCATTTTTGGAAATTCTATTTAATAAGGGCTTCTAAGATCCTTCTCATTTCATCACCCTTGAGTCATAAGGTAGTGTTATTCTATCAAATAAGTTACTAGAAAGAAAATAAAATCCATACACAATCATTGTTCAAAGTGATTAGAGAACATCAACAAATCAATAAATTTATAATACTTTAATTTATTTATTGCATTATTTTGTATCACCATAATTGGTCTATATGAGTTTTTCTTCTATTCGGGCTTTTAGATTTTATCTTATGCATTTAACTCATTGTTGTAGCTCGAATAAGGGATCCACAAGTGGATCATCTTTTTTAAAAAAAATTCTATAGCAGTGAAAATTGTACTCCCTTCTTGGAGATAGTAGAATTCCTTGCCTAATTTGGACCTATTTTGGTACCCTCACATTAGTTACCCTTTAAATCATCATTGATAGGCCCCTAAGACCCATTATTTTGGATCTCAAGGCTCATTTCAGCTAGAAACTTGAAAAAGTCATCAAAAACACTCAAAATTTTGAAAACCCACCCCAAAAATCTAGGATGGGACTTATTTTCCACCTTGGGTGAATGAGTCCCCCTAGGTGGGACCCATATGCTAGAGGTGGCGTACGAGTCCCATTTAGGGATTTTTTAGGGTTTGAGTGGGAAAATCACCCTTTAATTCAAATTCTTGGTTGGTGTCGGCTTTTGATATCTAAATAATAGTAAATTAGGTGTTAATGCCTATATAAGAAAGCTCCTAAGTCATTTTTTCATCTAAGAAATCATTTGCAAGAGAAATTTCAAGATCCAAGCATTCTTTCACAAGAGTATTCAAGTTTCAAAAGAAATAAAAGTTGAAGTATTAGAGTAGCATTAAAGTGTTTTTGTAGGTCTTCAAGCTCAGTTTCATTCAAGATCTAGTGTTGTCAAGGGTTGATCATGGTTTTCTATGGTGAATCATGATGGATTCTAGGTTGGGGAGATGTAACTAGCCATCAAGCCAAGCCTAATGACTTGTTTCTTAAGTGATTATGTTAGAACTAAAATTTTCCACCTAAAACCCTAGGGTTTTCCCATTTGAATCCTAATTTTCCATCATTACCCTAGGGAAATTTTATTCGTTTATACCTATTCTTTCCTATCATTCCATAAAAAATCTTTCTTTCCATCTATATATGCCTTGTGCACTTACCGCTGCCTTAAATTCTTCATTTTTATGTGTTTACTGCATTACCGTGGCCTCCCACAAAGGGGCCTGCGGTATGGCGGTGGTGGTGAGTAGGCTAGCATTGTATGTCTACCGTGCATGATCTAAATATAGACCGCAGTAGCCGCGGTAGCGGTTAACAGATGGTGAAGATGACAGTTGATGAGGCAAATGGTCAGCAAAATAATTAACGAGCAAGGCAACAACCAAAGGTTAGTAAATGGCTACTGCACTACCACCAGGGGTCTGAACATAGACCATGGTGGCCGTGGTAGTGGTTAGTGAACAGTTAGTGGTTGAAAGCAAGCAGTCATTGGGTGAGTAAGCAAAGGAAGTTGGCGGTAGTGGTTAGCGGTTACTGCTATACCGTGCATAGTCAGTGACAAGACCACGATGGCCATGGGAGAAGTCAACGATCAGGTCAACAGTAAATGAAGCGGCTACTGCATTACCGCTGGCAGTTATGTTGGTCACCGTGGTAGCGCAGTGGACGGTCAACAAGCGGCAACGACGAAGGAGCCAATGGTTAGCGATAGTCAAAGGTAATGGTTATCGCAGTACCGCCACCAGTTCACATGGTGACCGCGGTAATGCGGTAACGGTAAAGTCTAGATGGCTAGTGGTTTGAAGAACTATCACCGCAGTACTACAGAGGGGCATGGAGGAGACTACGGTAGCGCGGTAAAGCAAGGAGGAAGCTGCAACAGTTAGAGGTGGGCGGTCAAAAGTTGACCACTATTGAATGGAAGGAATATTTAAAGTTAAAGTAAAATCAAAGGTTTCCAAAATATTTTCAAAGGCATAAACTATTGTATGAAATATTTAATTTTCTAACAAGGCAATTAATTACATATTTCAAATTTGACTGTGAAGAATGCAACCGACCATAACCAGAAAATGAAAGGTCGTGACCTTTGATCTAAAATGTATAAATATTTGTAAAAAATATGAGATAAAGGGAGATAGTAGATTAGGAATGGGCACAATAGAATAAAGTTCTCATCCTAGAGACTATGTGCATGTTTTAAAATGGTGAATTCAATGGGAATCAGTTGGTGTGGTAGGTTATTTTGGTATCAATTGTCTGTTGAGTTTATTGAAGAGTATTGTTGAAGTTGTCTCCAATTTGATTCTTTTTGGTTGTTTAAATTGGCATAACAAGTTTATGTTCAGTTTGTCAATGCACATTTGTTGTATTTGTGTGATTAATTAACTAGTTCTCTCAAGTAGAGATTAAATCCTTTTTGTTGATCACAGTAATCATGGAGATTCATCTGGATTATTAAAGAAGAGCTCAGTAATTATAATCTTGCATTGTTTATACAAGTTATCAACAAGATCATATGCCTGCAATTTGATTTTCTGCCAGAATAAGTTGCCCACTTTTATTTCATTTGACTCCACATACCCAACAAGGCATTGGTCTCTGCACTTCATTATTTGAATTCATTCAGTTTATTTATATCAGTTATTTAAGATTTTTAGGTTTTAGATCAGAAGATTGCTATCAAGTTTGATTTCATTTTGTTCACTGTCATTTTCCATTGTGGACAAATTATTGTTAGAAGGATAATCATAAGTCAAGTCTACCCAATTCAAAAGGGTATACCCGCCAAGGTTTGGCAGCACCTAAAGAGTAGAAGGTTGAGTTCTCTTAACCTTGTCTGTTACCCTAAAGCGTATCAAGAGATTGGCATCCTCTTGAGGCATCTTTCCTACGTTTTTGAGAGCTAACAAAATGGCGACTCCGCTGGGGAACTATATCAGAAAATTCGGTTGAAGACCATCAAATAGAGTCAGTGTAGAAAAGTTGTAATCTGAGAAATCTCAGAAAGAGTGATTCCACTGGGGAAAAGATCAGAAATAATGATTTTCCTACTTTTGGAAAAGTAGGTGGCGACTCTGAAAGAATTTTTGCAGTTGTTCAAAGATGAATGGAGGAGGATCTCAGTTAAGGGGAGGTCATGTTGGAGCTCCTCATGGTTAGCAGTATGTGCCATATCATCATACACAACACTGTGGTCTGATGTACCAACATCAGTACCCACATAATGCCTCCCCTCATCAATACATAACAATGATCAGACAATTTGATTTGTTAGGGATTCAATTATCCCCTTTTCCAATGGATGGCAGTTGGAGAGGTCTTGTTCCAAAGTTTACAGGGAGTGATGCAATCACTGTTGAAGAGCATCTAAGAAGTTTCAATGCTTTCATCTAGGATTTGGATGTGCCATATGAAGATTTACACATGAGGCTATTCATGATATCACTTATTGGAGATGCTAGGGATTGGTTCAATAGCTTGCTAGTGGTCTCTATTGATTTTCTCCAAGGATTTCATGATCAATTCCTTGAGCAATTTGGGAATCCAGGTGTACCAGATGTTGCTCTTCATGAATTAATACACATCCAGAAAGATCAAAGTGATACAGTCTATGATTTTAATCAGAGATTCAATAAGTTGCAGAATAAAATACCTCCTAGATCAAAGTTGCCAGATTATGAAGCACTAAGTATTTATTTGAATGCTTTTGATCCTAAGGCAGGGTATGAATTGAGAAATAAATTCCCAAGAGACTTAGCTGAGGCTCAAAATATGGCACAAACAATTGAAAACAACAGGAGGGCTGTAGGGATAATGGATAAAAGAGACAATCCTAAGGTTCGTCAACAAGGTAGCAGTTATCAGTACCGACAAGAGAATACTTACAAAAAAGAAAGACCGAGGTTGCATGATAATATAGACTGGAAGGATGAGAAACCTATAACAGCTAGGCCAGGAAACAGAGAAGCTCCTGATCCATTGACAAAGAAGGGAACCTATATGGTAAGTAGCAATTATTTTTGTGAAGTTTGTAATATGCCACATTCCCCAGATTACTGTGTTGTAGCCCAGAGAGTGCAGGAGGAGGAAATGTTGATGGGAAACAATAGAGAAGATCACATAGCATATTTGACTTCAAATACTTTTCACCGTGTTGTGGAGAGGTATTCATCTTTAGAGGATGAAGGTTATCAGCATGATGTTTCAAATCAGAAATACAATGTTCATATGCCTGAACAGCAGGTCCTTTATGACTCTGAAGAAGATTATACAGAACCACATTCTGTTGAGGTACCTGCTCAACATAGCATGAAGAGACTTACTGAAGAAGAGATAGAGAGACTAATTTTTGTTGATCAGAAGGAAAAGAATGAAGGAGAGACATCAGAGCAAAAGAAAAGGATTGTGGCAGAAGGCTCCTCTTTTAACTTCATCCGGGCGTTGTCCCAGGGAATAAGGTATGAGAAAACTATCAATGTTGAATCCAATTGTTGTATTTATGATGAGTATAGAGAAGTTGATCAGATGATGCATCCAATAGAAGATAATTCATGTGATAGCTTGCATGAGGAAGATGAAGGTACAAGAGATTTCTCTTGCATCATAGATTGTGACAGGGAAAGCGGTGCATGTTGTGAAGAATCCAGTGAATATTCTGATGAACTAGAGGATTTCGATCTGCAATCAAGGGATTCTTCTACCTATTATGATGATACAGTTGATGATGATGAGGTTTGTACATTTGAAAGTGATTTCCAAACTTTTTCAAACCCATTGTATGATGAAGAGTTAAATGAAGATGAGATGATATTTTGTGGAGGTATCCCCATGAATGAACTTCAAGAATTTTTAAACCCACTTTATGATAGAGATGAGATAATTTTAGACAAGAAAAATGATGAAATAAATGACTGCCCTGATAATGTTTCTGATTTCCCATTCTCTGATGGTTTTGGATTTCTTCTTGATGATGACAAAGGTGAAGAGTATAATTGTAGTGATAAAACAGTTCAGACTTGTTCACTTGTCAGTGAACAGATTTCAGATTTGTTGATTTCTAAATACCAGGGATGTGCTCATGAAGGTGATCTGGAGGATTTGTGTCTAGCTTACAATTGTTTTGATAGTGAAAGATCTCTGTGTAAAGATATTTATGACTCCCAGTGCATTTCTTGGAGTGATAGTGAAAATGTTGGTGTTGATCAAAAGTCTAAGTTCATTCAAAATGAGGCATGTGATTTTGAAATTTCTAACTCATGTGGAAAAGACATTTGTTTGCATACCAAGGATGATAGAAGTCCAGATTTTATTGGTTCACATATGCATGATATTGAAGACATGAGTCATGATCCAGTGTTGTATCTAAATGGTAGTATCAAGGAAGTGCAAATGGTTTCAGATATTATTGTTTCAGACAACAATGATATGACAAAGTTTTTTGTTTTTCAAGGGAAAGACTTTGATTGTGAATTTTTAATACAGCTGGGAGAGTGTTTTATAATACATAATAGTGAGAGAGATAATACAAAATTTTGTATCAAGTATGTGTGCATTTTGTATACTGGCAGAGATTTGTCTGATAATGAAGAATATAAATTACAAAATGGTGTATGGATCTTGGGCCAAGCTGAGTATAGTGATTCTCTAAAAAATTTCAGTGATAGGAAAGATTGCATCTGTGTCTTCAAGAGAAATCTGATGAACTCAAAACAAAACTAGGTATTTGACATGGAAAAGTATGATTTGATTTTCAAAATTGTAACAGCTCAAGATAGGAGAAGTTAACACACAGAGGATTAAGGATTGCCAATGCATGGACAATTCTTAGCAATGCCTTTTAAAAAAAATTCTCTTCCATGCACAGTAGTCTAGGGTTTTTCCTTTCTCCATGCTCTATTTTTCATATCATTCATCTGTTCTTTCCCTCCATCTGCAATTGCCTTCATTTTCATCTCATTTTTTATCATTAGCTTGGTTTGCTCTACCAGTCGATATTCTGGATTCTTGCAGTGATTTGCAAATCACTCATCCCCAACAGGAGCCACTGTTAGAACTAAAATTTTCCACCTAAAACCCTAGGGTTTTCCCGTTTGAATCCTAATTTTCCATCATTACCCTAGGGAAATTTTATTCGTTTATACCTATTCTTTCCTATCATTCCATAAAATTTTTTTCTTTCCATCTATATATGCCTTGTGCACTTACCACTGCC
Source organism: Sequoiadendron giganteum (assembly GCA_007115665.2). Lineage (NCBI taxonomy): Eukaryota > Viridiplantae > Streptophyta > Pinopsida > Cupressales > Cupressaceae > Sequoiadendron > Sequoiadendron giganteum. The sequence goes on along the minus strand of CM021106.1, from coordinate 325,516,466 downwards.
TTAAATTCTTCATTTTTATGTGTTTACCATGTTACCGCGGGCTCCCACAAAGGGGCTTGCAGTATGGCGGTGGCGGTGAGCAAGCTAGCATTGTATGTCTACCGCACTACCACACATGGTCTAAATATAGACCGCGGTCACCATGGTAGCGGTTAACAGACGGTGAAGATGATGACTGATGAGGCAAATGCTCAGCGAAATAATTAACGAGCAAGGCGACAGTCAACGATTAGTAAATGGCTACCGCGCTACTACCAGGGGTCTGAATGTAGACCACGGTGGCCACGGCAGTGGTTAGTGAACAGTTAGCGGTTGAAAGCAAGTAGTCACTGGGCGAGTGAGCAAAGGCAGTTGGTGGTGGCGGTTAGCGGTTACCGCTATACTGTACACAGTCAGTGAGGAGACCGCGGTGGCCATGGTAGAAGTCAATGGTTAGGTCAGCAGTCAACGAAGTGGCTATCGTGTTACTGCTAGCAGTTTTGTTGGTCATCGTGGTAGCACGGTGGACGGTCAACCAGCGACAGCGATGAAGGAGCCAATGGTCAGTGATAGTCAAAGGTAATGGTTACCGCGATACCGCCACCGGTTCACATGGTGACTGTGGTAACATGGTAACGATAAAGTTTGGATGGCTAGCAATTTGAAGAACTGTCACCGCAGTACTGTGGAGGGGCATGGAGCAGACCGCGGTAGCACTATAAAGCAAGGAGGAAGCCGCAATAGTTAGAGGTGGGCCTGATCAAAATTTGACCACTGTTGAATGGCAGGAATATTTAAAGTTAAAGTAAAATCAAAGGCTTCCAAAATATTTTCAATGGCATAAACTATTGTATGATATATTTAATTTTCCAACAAGGCAATTAATTAAATATTTTAAATTTGACTGTGAAGAATGCAAATGACCATAACCAGAAAATGAAAGGTCGTGACCTTTGATCTAAAATGTATAAATATTTGTAAAACATCTGAGATAAAGGGAGATAGTAGATTAGGAATGGGCACAATAGAATAAAGTTCTCATCTTGGAGACTATGTGCATGTTTTAAAATGGCGAATTCAATGGGAATCAGTTGGTGTGGCAGGTTATTTTGGTATCAATTGTCTGTTGAGTTTATTGAAGAGTATTGCTGAAGTTGTCTCCAATTTGATTCTTTTTGGTTGTTTAAACTGGCATAACAAGTTTATGTTCAGTTTGTCAATGCACATTTGTTGTATTTGTGTGATTAATTAACTGGTTCTCTCAAGTAGAGATTAAATCATTTTTGTTGATCACAGTAATCATGGAGATTCATCTAGATTATTAAAGAAGAGCTCAGTAATTATAATCTTGCATTGTTTATACAAGTTATGAACAAGACAATATGCCTACAATTTGATTTTCTGCCAGAATCAGTTGCCCACTTCTATTTCATTTGACTCTGCATACCCAACAAGGCACTGGTCTCTGCACTTCATTATTTGAATTCATTCAATTTATTTATATCAGTTAATTAAGATTTTTAGGTTTTAGATCAGAAGATTGCTATGAATTTTGATTTCATTTTGTTCACTGTCATTTGCCATTGTGGACAAAATATTGTTAGAAGGATAATCATAAGTCAAGTCTGCCCAATTCAAAAGGGTATACCTACCAAGGTTTGGCAGCACCTAAAGAGTAGAAGGTTGAGTTATCTTAACCTTGTTTGTTACCTTGAAGCATATTAAGAGATTGGCATCCTCTTGAGGCATCTTGCCCACGTTTTTGAGAGCTAATAGATTCCATCCTCCATTATCACTCTAGATTCATCCTAAGGAAGGTACAATCATAGTTAGAGATCATTTGGGGATTATAGATCTCTCAAAGTGAGTCATTCATATTCATATTTCATTCGTGTACCTCATTCTTGTAGATTAGAATATGGTTGCATTGAATTTCATATTTCCTAATCTTAGACACGCTTTAGGTTAGGTTTTACACTCCTATTTGCATGCATATTTCATTATTTCTATCAAGGTTTAGTTACCAAACTAGGGGTTTGACCAAGGCGAACCCCTCATAAGAAAATCAAGTCCATATTTTATTGTGTAAGTCATTTCATAGATTCAAATCCAGAAATCAATTTGGGGGAAAATAATAGGCGTTGAAGTGCAGATTTGAACTTTCAATTCCCAAAAAAGTGGAACAAGACTGATTCACCAAAAGTGTTGAATGTGTTAGGCACTACAGGCTTTTTTCAAGGTTTTTTATAGATTTAGATACCTTTTCTCTAGAAATTTGTTCATGTGCAAAAAACTAGATCTAGGAATGATTCACCTAGATTGGTGTATGAGTCCTCGTAGGTCAAATATTTAGGATTTTTAGCATTTCAGAGCCCATTCAAGTCTACTTCAAATTCCCAGGTGCATACATTTGATCTTACAACTCTTTATTCTATTTTATATGCATTTATAGGTCATTTAGTTAAATTTTGCATCATATTAGGGTTTAGCATTACATCTTGCATTGCATTTTTCTTTCCAAGACCTAGCTTGGTGGTGAACCCGTGATTAGTTTACAAACAACCCCTAGCACAACCCTATTGCAATATATCTTTCTCCTTTTCATTGAGATATCTTGGGTCATCCTTCAATGACATAATCGGAAAGTGGGTGTGCTTTATGTCCTAAATCATACAATAAAATTCCAAAACTACCAATTTTCTATTGTTTCATTTTGGTGAACCTATATTTAGAACATCGTAATTTTGATTTGGAGTGCATTATCATCCTACATCTTGCTTTCATTAACATTTCATTATGGTTTGCATTAGTGAAAGTGCATATAGGTTGCATTTTTGCATCTCATATCATTGAAATTCAAACAAAATTTGTATTTTCACTTATAGTACAAATCATACAACATAAAAAGCATAAAGATCAATTGAAATTTTTTATTTTTATTTTTTAAAATCCCCATTGGGACTCATATGCCCCTCTAGGTGAATCAGTCCTAGTGCGCATTTTGAACTACATTTTATAGAGTTAAATTTCCTATTTCTAAGCTTTTGTTTTTTGTTAAAATCTTTCTATTTCAGTTTGCATACTTTTTGTTACATTCAAATCATTAGAAGTAGCATAATTTACATTCATTGCAATTGTGGATAGAATTAGATTCTTGCACTTTTCATTTTCAGTACTAGTTCCTAGTCTAATTAGATTAGAGTACATTTGGAATCCATTAGAAAATAAAACCAAAAACAAGAACAAACAAATAAGCCACTTGGAGAAAGTATAGTTATTTGACTATGTCAAAATCTCTTTTTCTAAGTTAACCTAACCCTCAAGCCTTTTAGTAGTGATTAATTTGACAAGTTAGATGAATCCCTTGATGATTTCATGTCACAAGGTTAATCCACTAAGGCTTGTCATGATAAATCAAAACCAAGATATGTTAATGTGACTCAACCTCAACTTATCCTTTACCCACCTTCACACAAACCTTAAACTCAGAACAAACCCATTTACACTCTTGAACAACCTAAGAACAATGTTTTGTATAGATCAATTCATAATACCATCGCTCATACATATAACACTAGAAATAATATACAACCAAAACAACCAACTACAACACCTTTACCTTTGCCTAATCCCATCTTGCCTAGTGCTCCTCATTTTACTTCGCATAGTGGGAAGGTGTATGATCTTGTTTAACAACTTTAGAATACTCTTGCAAATATTTCCTTATGGGACTTCATTTAAAACTCTCCTCATTATCACACCATGCTTCAAACAGCCTTACAAAAAGTTGTGATCCCTCCTAATACAAATGCAAATTTTGTGGCACCACTAATACAAGGAATGAATGTAATTAATGTAGACATTACCTTCCATCAACATGAGCTCCATCCCTCTAAGATGAGAAATAAACATGATGCCTTCGTGATAATAGCCAAATGTAATAGAACAAGAATAAAAAGAACCCTTGTTGATAATGACTCATCTCTTAATGTGTGCAGTATGAAGCTCTTAGATAGATTGGGCATGGACAAATCAAAAATTGAACCTGACTCCTTATCAATTCAAGGATTTGACAATGTAGGAAAGAAACCACTTAGTGTGATTACTTTACCTATTACAATTGGAAAGGCTACCCTACAAAATTATATTCATGTTATGCCTCATGACCTTTCATACAATATTCATTTAGGAAGACCTTGTATTCATGAAATGCATGTGGTGCCTTCAACTCTTCATCGTATCATGAAGTATGTCTATAAAAACAAGGTATACCAAGTTGAAATAGACCCTGAACCCAAAATTTTCCTACAAGTTGAAAAAGGAATGACAAGTCCTCTAAGCACATTAATTTCAACATCAAACACAAAACCTAGGAAAGAGGAAAAAAAAAGAGATGGAAAAAGTGTCAAAATTATTGGATGATGATTGGGGTTCCTTAGAATTCACACCCTCATTTATGTGAGAGTACATAATCACAAGTAAAGAAGATGAAAATAAATAAACAACCAATAGTGATGTCAACACAAAATTTATAAGAACAGTCACAAGCATCTACCTCATCTACTTTAGCAGAAGACACAAGTTATACAACAAACTTTGATGAGATAGATTATCAACAACCACAAAATATGAGAGAAATAGAAAGACTTAATGGGAAAGGCTATGAGTTCATGAAACAACTTGGTTATAGTGGAAAAAGATGTGACAAGAAAGAACAAGGTATTATATGTTCCTATAGAACCTAATTCACAAGAAACAAAAAGTGGTTTGGGATATTGCCTTTCTAAGATCACACAAGGAACGAAAAAATCCATGCTATATATCAACACCATCATGTGTAATCCTAAAACAAATCTCACCTTGAAGCATCCATAATTGATTGATATAAATTGTGAAGAATCATTAGAGTTTTTCAAAAATTGTGAAGCCTCGAAAGAAATGCTAGGATTTTATGACAAACCATTCTCTCCTCCTAAAAAGAGGCGGGTTACATGTGCTATGATTAGTACTAAGAAAAAAGCCAATGAAGAGGAAAGTAGTGAATTTGACATGAATAGAGAAGAATACAACCCTAAATTTCCAAAAAAAAAATTCTTCCCTTAGGAGATACCATACATACCAATGGATATCAACAATGAAGAAAAAGTGATTAATATAGGAAGGTTCCTTGATGATGACTTTACCAAAATTTTCGCTTGGACTTTACTTCATGACTTTCCCAAAATTTTCACTTGGACTTATTCAGATATGCTAGGAATTGATTCTAAGATTGTAACACACAATATAGTCCTCACTGAAAATGCTAAGCCTGTTAGATAGAAGATTCATAAAATGAACCCTAAGATAGCCTTACTAGTTAAGGTCAAGATTGAGAAGCTACTTGAAGTTAGTTTTATAAGAGGTATAGATTATTCTCCTTGGATCTTAAACATGGTCATAGTTGCAAAACTAGACAATCATATTAGGATGTGTGCGAACTTTCACAATTTAAACAAGGAATCTTTAAAAGATGACTTTACCCTTTCTAATATCAACATGATAGTAGATTCAACTACGAGACATGCTCTATTATCATTCATTGATGGATTTTCTAGATATAATCACATCTTTATCAACCCTCAAGACCAATATAAAACAACATTTACAATAGCTTGGGGAACATTTTGTTGGGTAATGATGCCTTTTGGATTAAAAAATGTGGGTGCAACATATCAACAAGCTATGACATTGATATTTCATGATTACATACATAATATTTTGGAAGACTATGTCAATGATATTCTAGCCAAATATTTAACAAGACAAGAAAATGTAAATATCCTTCAAAAAATATTTGAGTGAATGCAAAAAGACAATGTGAGATTAAATCCAAAAAAGTGTGTCTTTTGTGTACATAGTGGAAAACTTCTAGATTTTATAGTATCTCACATAGGCATTGAGGTGGACATAGAAAATTGATGCCATAGTGAACATTCCATCCCTAGAAACATCTCTCAATTATGCACTTTACAAGGAAGAATTAAGGCTATACGACGCTTCATGGAATCCCTAGAAAATTGAACATTAACATTCACACATCTTCTTAAGAAATATGTTTAATTCAATTGGAACAAGGATTGTAAATAAGCTTTTAAGATTTTGAAATATTGTATTGTCACTCCACTTGTTTTACAACCTTCTATGCAAAACAAACCATTTATCCTTTATACACTAGCATAAACCCATGCTCTCACAACATTGTTGGCTCAACAAGATGAAATCGATAAAGAACACCATGTTTACTATTAGTTGAACTTTGATTGATTATGAAAAATGATACACAATGATATATAAACAATTTTTGGCTCTTGTATTCACTACAAATAAACTGAGGCATTACTTACTAAATTCTGAAATATGTGTGATGATGAAATTTGACCCTTTACAACATATTTTCACTAAAACAAACTTATCAAGATTCTTAGCTAAGTGGGTGATGTTGTTAACAAAGTTTTACCTTAAATTGGTTTCAAAAAAATAAATTAAGGGTCAATCCTTGATTGAAGAACTAGATGATGCTCCTTCCCCTTTCACATTATCTAGTAATGATTCTTTCCCCAACGATAATGTCTTGACAATTGAATCTAATACATGGGAATTATATTTTTGACAGATCTAAGTGTAGAACTAGCTCTCATGTAGGAAGTATAATAATACCACCCATAGGAGAACCTATTCCCTTGTCTTATTAGTTAAACTTCCTATGTACAAACAACACTACCGAGTATGAAGCATTTCTCATTGAATTGTGTGCCACTTTAATTATGGGCACTAGAGACATTAAGATATTTGGCGATTCACAATTGATCATTAAACAAATAAATGGAACATATCAAGAAAAGCATGACAATAAATACAAGGATCTTGCAATGAATTTGTTAGATAAGTTTGAATCATTTACCATTGAAAACATCCATAGAAAAGATAATCAGCATGCAAATGCAATGGCAAGTGCAGCTTCCCCTATATTTCCTCAAGATCCTTCAAAAGACTTCACCTTCATTATGCATATAGTTATGAAACGATCAAAGATAAAGTAGAATAATTATTATCTACAGCCATGGAAGACTTGAGAGAATGGTACGATACGATATTTAATTATTTGAAAGATGGTACCTTTCTTGAGTGAACAACTAAGAACATTTGATCTCACCTTCGAAAACTTGTATCTAAGTATATAGTTCTCATCGATGTGTTGTATCAAAGTTCATTTGATAGTGTAGGATGCCAAAATCTTACACATTGTTTGTGTAGATTCAACCATCCTCATAGAATAACATGGTTCATTTCTCCAAATAAAATGCTAAAACTAGATCAAACATGCATGGAGAAAAGGAAATACAACCTATTCTATTCTATGATGGATTGGTGCCCTCCATGAAGATGTGAGAGAGCCCTTTCCCAATCCCTTTCTAAGCCAAATGAGATAGACAATGAGTTGCTATGAGCTCAAGTTGCCTATAGTTTAGATACCTTCAAATTGTCTCCCAAAATGAGAGAAGATGCCTTGCTTTTATAGAAGAAGTTGAGAGAAGAGAGGCCAAGTTTAGCCAATGTGGGACTAAATCCCCTCCAATAGAATAGAGACACTTGGCATGATGGGATTGGTCAAAGCTTGTGCAAGTTTTGGCCAATGTGCCCATTCAAATTTGAAAAATATCAATAAATGCATATTGTTGAGAGTTTTGGGGGGAATTATCTTTGTACAAAAAAGTCAAAGATGAGAGTTATTGAGAGAAAATAGGCTTTTTAATAAATCAATTAAATTGATTTATTGATGCAAGTGGGTGGGTTAGTTAGGAGTTTAGATTTGACTCTAGTTGAGTCAAAAGCTAGAGAATGGTAATTGTGATTAGAAGTTAATTAATTTAGATTAATTAACTTAGGGGATTTTAGGGATTTGACATTAAATCTGTTTGATTTATTAAATCAAATGAGAAGAACATAAGGATTAAATAATTTGATTTATTTAATGAACCTTAGGAAGTTAATCAATAAATATTTTAATTGATTCATAGCAGAAATGAATGTTAATTTATATGATGCCTGATTGTTATTTTTTGCATGTCTACATTTTGCCCCTCTTTGAAGCAATGTACTCGTTGCATTGGTTCAAAGAATGATTCTACCGACATCGAAATTAAAAATTCTTTGGTTTTTTTCAGATGCCCCAGTGGAAAATAAGTACGTTAGTACATTGCCCCCTCGAGAGATCGAGCGAAAAGATACAATTTGAGGTGGATCTCGCGACAAAGAGGTTCAAAATGGATGTATGGATGGTAATGATGATGTAAATGAGATGTTCGGAAGATGCTTAGAATAACAAATCTATATTATTTTAAGCATGTTAAATGATTATGCGATGCATGTGAGATGGATGAGATGGTATGACGTTGTCCTGATATGATGGTATGACATGATTATGTAGAATGAGAATACGGATGCAAGATGGATGCATTGTTAGCGTGAAAGAAGATAGAAGAATGAGAGGGATGAACCCTTAAATCTAAGCAGAATGTAGAAGTCCAATAAGTCCACTAGTCATCGAGACTTTATTGGATATGACGATGAATGATGATGATGTGTTGCTTATCCAGGGATGGGAAAAGAGCATACCTTTCTTTATGTTTGATAACACACCTAGGTGCGATGCATCAAGGTATTAAGAACCAGGATGGCGTTGCGCCTAGTGTGATGGACTTTGACTTGACAATCAGATAGGAGTACTCTTGTTCACACTTGACAGACATAACCTTATTCAGAATGCAGTTTAGATATTCTAGACATCTCGGGCCAAAACATAAAAAGGCAAGCCTTCTTATGTGGTCAACAAGATACCTAAAACATCCTTCCTACAAACAAAACAAAGTATGCGTGACGAAGTTATTTTACAAGAATATCCAACAAGCACAGCAGATAAAAAGATACTGATCGTTGCCCCCTTACTTTCTCTCTAAACCAGTTTTGTTTAGGCATCATCGAGAGGTCCTTGGAATGAGCGCAAAATAAGATAAGTCTAAAAGACTAAAATAAAGTAAACAAGCAAGCTAATGTTCTTTGTATCGCTAGCCAGGCTAAACTAATGTGGGGTACTTGATGCTTATGTCCATCGCAGGAAAGCTTCATCCTAGGACATGTAGTGATCAAGGTTTTGGTGAGACTGATTGCGTGATGAGCTATTGATACTCCGAGTTGACCAACTTGCTGACTTACTGACTTAGACTTTCGAGACTTTGACGATTAGGCGTTCACTTTAGAACCTACTAAACTTGCTTCTGACTAACTCACCAAAGGGTGAAAGCGACGATGATTTATTATGAATGATGACAATCACGAGTGAAAGCGAGATGAAATGGATGCACCGTTTTGGTTTTTTCAAATGTTTTGAGGCTGTTTTTTGAAATTTTGAGATGTTTTACAATTTTTTTTTATTATTATTATTTTTTTTTTGGTATTTTCAAGATTTTCCAATGTTTTTGGTATTTTCAAGATTTAAGACGAACAGACTAACTTAAAGACCTATCCTAGGGGTCTCGGGAGCTCATCCATAGATTAGCCTTGCCTACGTTATATACACAGAGACCACGTAGTTCGACTGGTGGTGGACTGACTTGATGATAATATGGACAAATGGATTGCCATTTTATTGCCTAAAGGACTGACTTAAGATGCAGACTAGATGGGCACACGTATTGCCAATGTGACGGACGCCTAAAGGACTGACCCAACCGTCTCGGGGGATGATCAAAGATCACCCTTGCCTACGTTCGAGCTTAGAGATGACGTAGTTCGACTGGTGGTGGACTGACTTGATGATAATATGGACAAATGGATTGCCATTTTATTGCCTAAAGGACTGACTTAAGATGCAGACTAGATGGGCACACGTATTGCCAATGCGACGGACGCCTAAAGGACTGACCCAACCATCTCGGGGGATGATCAAAGATCACCCTTGCCTACGTTCGAGCTCAGAGACGATGTAGTTCGACAAGGTAGAAAAAACTGACAAGACTTAATGATGAAATTTTTGAAGATTTTCTGATATTTCGACATGTTTTTGGATTTTTGATGATTTTTCTGAATGTTTTTGGAATTTTTTGATGAATTTTGAAAAAGATCACGAGAATATACACGAATCCGATCCGATGTTGCGAGAACGTGCCCCCAGTGTGGTGCGGTAGACTACTTCGATAAAGGCAGGACAGACTGACCTTTGAAATGCCAAGTAGTTCCAATGGTGGAATATAGTACAGATACCAACGCAGGCTATGGTATGGATGCGAGCGGATAAGTGGAATGTGATGGAGTGGATGAGTTGTGCAGATCCTGATAGATGGGGAAGGTACTTTATTTACACTTGACGCCTGTTTGCCAGGTTTTCACCAAGGTATTTTCCCAAAGTGCCACCGAAGTGGTTTTCACTAGAGGACGATTTTTTCTCTTTACTATTTTTCAATCCTTTTCTGATTTTTTTTTTTTGGATTTTTTGATCTTTTGATTTTTTTTGTTGTCACCAAGATGCCTGTTTGCCAGGTTTTCATCGAGGTAACCATTTTTTCAGGACTTTTTCTGATTGTTTTTGTATTTTCTGGTTCTATACCTTGCAATGTTTAGGCATAAAACTTTTTGAGATGAGAGCTATTCAGAGGCTCCTGCAGAGGCTCGCCTTCTGGTGTTGCTAGTTGATATGCCCCTGATGTGTAACTTGCAGTGATGACGAAAGGTCCCAGCCAGTTGGGCTCAAATTTTCCCTTTGTATCTGGATTTGGCACGTTCTTTTGGTTTTCTTTCAGCACGAGGTCACCAACTTGGAAAGTGCGTTGTCTGATGTTCTTGTTGTAGCTCCTTTTTAGGCGATTCTGGTACACTTGTAGATGATTAAGGGCATCCATGCACCTTTCATCTAGTAATTCCAGCTCATTGAGTCTTGTGACCCTGTATTCCTCATCTGTGATAAGGTTTTGCAGTGATATCCTTAGTGATGGGAGCTCGATCTCAATGGGGAGTATGGCCTCTGATCCGTAGACCAGAGAGAATGGGGTGGCGCCTGTTGGCGTGCGGATGCTGGTGCGGTAGGCCCATAAGGCGGGATTTAACTGCAGATGCCAGTCACGACCAGAGTCATTGACTGTTTTCTTGAGGATTTTCAAAATGGTTTTATTTGTAGCTTCTGCTTGGCCATTGCCTTGTGGATAATATGGAGTGGAAAAGCGATGCTTGATTTTGAATTTTTCACACAAGTCACGGACATCCTGATTCTTGAAGGGCGTCCCATTATCAGAGATAATGGATTGGGGGACACCGTACCGACAAATGAGGTAATTCAGGATAAACTTGGATATCTGCTTTCCGGTGATGTAGGTCATGGGAATTGCTTCGACCCACTTAGTGAAGTATTCGGTGGCGGTGATAATGAATTTATGGCCATTGGATGAGGTGGGTGATATTTTACCAATGAGATCAAGCCCCCATTGTGAAAAGGGCCAAGGTGTAACAATAGGATGCAGTTCTTGAGCTGGTGCATGAATAAGATCTCCATGTTGTTGGCATTGCAAGCATTTTCTGACAAAATTGTGTGCCTCTTTTTCCATTGTTGGCCAGTAGTACCTTGTTCTTAGCAACTTTTTAGCCAAGGTCATACCACTTGAGTGTGACCCACACGTGCCATTGTGTACCTCAGTTAGAGCAGTCAGGGCTTCCTCGGGTTTTAAACAACGTAACAGGGTTCCATCGGTACTCCTACGGAAGAGGGTCTCTCCTAGGATGACGAATCGTGAAGTTCTTTTGATGAAAGTGCGTTTTAGGTTTGGGGTGATGTCAGTGGGGAGGATTCCTAACTTTAGGTAGGTGTATATATCATGATACCAAAGATCACTGGGACCAACGAGTTCACATGCGTATTCTGACTCTGGTACCTCGAATGTGGGTACGAGAAGCTGCTCTACGAGGAATTCATGTTTCGAGACGTTACGAGGGATGTCGAGTAAGGATCCAATTGTCGCCATTGCATCAGCTGCTCTGTTGTTTGTCCTTGGTATCTGCTCAAAGGTAATATCGATGAAAGATTCCTTGAGGCTTTCTACCACCTTCTTGTATGGTGTGAGCTTATCATCCTTGGTTTGGTATTCGCCGTTGACTTGGTTGATGATAAGTTGCGAGTCGCCATAGACTTTTAGTGCCATGATTCGCCATTGTGCTGCAATCTTGAGTCCTATGGTCAAAGCCTCATATTCCGCTATATTGTTCGTACAAGGGAATGCCAGCTTGTATGATCTAGGTATGCAATCTCCTTGCGGCGTGATGAAAAACACACCAGCTCCTGACCCATGTTGTGTGTGAGAGCCATCAAAGTATAGCTTCCAGTGGTCTGTTGCATCAAGGTTAAAAAGGGACTCATCTGGGAATTCTGATATGAGTGGATTATCTGTGTAGAGGGGAGCTTCTGCCAGCTGATCCGCAATGACTTGTCCTTTTATGGCTTTTCATTCTACATACTCGATATCATGTTCAGATAATATCATTACCCACTTAGCCATTCTACCTGTAAGTGCTGCTTTTGTCAATAGGTACTTTAGAGGGTCTATTTTGGCAATCAACTTGATTTGGTGCGCTAGCATGTAGTGTCTGAATTTCTGAGCTGCAAATACCAATGCTAGGCAAGCTTTCTCTATTGACGTGTAATTGAGCTCATGTCCCACCATTGTTCTACTGATGTAGTAGATAGCCCGCTCGGTTCCCTTTTCATCATGTTGGGCTAAAAGGGCCCCCAGGGCGGCTGTTGTTGCAGAGATATATAGGATTAGTGATTTCCCCAGAATTGGTGGCATCAATACAGGTGGTGTAAGTAAATATTCTTTTATTTTGTTGAATGCTTGCTCGCATTTGTCATCCCATCTGAAAGCTACTCCCTTGTGAAGTAGGTGTGAATAGGCAATCTATTTATCTGCCAATTGTGCTATGAATCTTCGGATGGACTGGAGTCTTCCTTGCAATCCTCTTAGTTGTTTCAATGTTCTTGGTGCTTTCATTTCAAGGATTGCTTTTACCTTTGCAGGGTCTACCTCTATCCCTCTCATTAAAACTATGTATCCTAGCAGCTTCCCTGATTGCACCCCAAAGACACACTTCTTCGGGTTGAGTCTAACCTTATATTGTTCAAGCCTGTCAAAGATAGCACTTAGAGTTGCTATATGGTATTGTCTCTTCTTTGATTTAGCAAGTATGTCATCTACATAATCTTCGACTGTTTTGTGGATCATGTCGTGGAAGATTAATGTCATGGCTCTTTGATAGGTGGCTCATGCATTCTTCAACCCAAATGGCATTACATTCCAGCAGTAGGTGCCCCATGGACATGTGAATGCTGTCTTGTGTTGGTCTTCTTTTGCGATCAATATCTGATTGTACCTCGAGAAACCATCCATTAGGGAAAGCATCTCATGTCCGGCCGTCATATCCACTATCATGTCAATGTTGGGTAGTGGAAAGTCATCCTTGGGACATGCTTTGTTTAGGTCTCTGAAATCAGTGCAGATGCGGATGCCCCCTTTCGGTTTTGAGACTGGTACGAGGTTAGATACCCATTCTGGATAGTCAATCGGGCGTATGAAGCCAACATCCAGAAGTTTCTGTAGCTCAATCTTTACAAGCAAGGCTATTTGTGGGTGCATCTTCCTTAGCTTCTGTCTGACTGGTTTTGCTACGGGGTGAACGGCCAAATGATGCACTACTACTTCAGGATCTAGGCCTGGCATGTCTGCATAGGTCCACGCAAAATTTACCTTTCTCTTCTTTAGGAAAGCTACTAGTAGTTTTTGTTCTTCTTCTAGGAGGGATTCTGCATAGAAGGTAATTTGTGGTTCTGATTCTGTTCCTAAGTTGACCGGGTTGCACTGCTCTGCCAATACTGTTGACTTCTCCTGGTGTAGAGCAGTAGGGGGGAGATTGAATCCTTCATCCTCTGGTGCCTCAGAGAGGTTTTCGCCATTGGATGCGTCCTTTATTTTTACTATTTTATGGTTAGAGAGTGTCACAGTGTGGTTTTCACTCAATAACTCTGAGCTTATTCTTGATCTTTTTCTTTTGTGACTAAAAGACTCAATCGTCTCCCCATAGTATTCTTGTGTGTCTAGAGTGATATCAAATCCTGCCTTGTGATCTCCACATGGAACAGTATCCCTTAGTCCCATGAATTCGGAGAGAGCCTCATCGTTTTCGAATGAGTCTAGAATTGGCGGTCCCTGTTGGTCGTGATCGATGAGTTGGGGGTATACTAAGTGGATTTGGTGGGTTTGTTGGATTTGCTCAGCGGGTGAGACACTAATCATTAGTAAGGTGGAATCTTCAAAGAGCCTAGGTAGGCCACCTATGGTGTCATCGTCATCACTGCTGCTACAAACGTCAGTTATGTCAAATGTGAAGTTATCGAGAGGTAGGCCTGTGGACACGGGTAATCTAAGATTAGTTGTCGAGACCCGAGGAGAGGACCTGACTGCCCTATTAGGAACACTTCTACCACGCACAGTTATACTCGGAGGGGTACAGCCGAGGCCAAGGTTCTGCGTTCTTCTTTCTACAATGATGGGCTCCAACCGTCCATCACTATTTTTTCCTAGGCTTTCATTCCTGTTATAGCCCATGCCGAACATCATTTGTAACCCTTTGTTTGTTTCCTCCATGGGTAGGGTGGGAGTGGGTCTTTCATCTTGGTATAGAGTGTTTGTGATGTCCTCCTCGTCCACATTTTCTTGACTGAGATCCCCCCAACTGTGGAATCTAGAGGGTTCTATTCTAGTGCGGATAGGTGTTTGAGTCAATTGTGGTTGCCCATGTGATCTAGGAGATTGTGGTAACTCTCCTACAACAAAAGCATTTCTCTTCATTCTATAATCACCGCATCCATTGTCCTGTATCATGTTCTTGATCTCGGATATGTCGGGGATGGCGGGTGTCTCTGTCGCAGAAGTGGAGGCGAGATTAGCTGGGTCTATGTATGAAGTGGATGGTCCTTCATCATTTTTAGGTACTTGAGGGATCTTGTAAAACTTGGCTTCCAAGTTTTTGCAATAGGCGAAGGGTTCGGGATCCCCATATATGGTAACCTCCTCGTTTTGATATGAGAACTTAATGCACTGATGATATGTTGAGGCCACTGCCTTCATTCCGTGTATCCATGGGCGTCCCAGGAGGATGTTGTATGGCAAATCAAGGTCAAGAACTTGACAAGTTGTTTCCATGGTTGCTAGTCCCACTTGGATGGGGATCTTGATAGTGCCCTGAGACACTCTTTCTTGGTCATCATATGCTCCTATGGTGATACTTTTCTTTTTATTGATGGAATCCTCGGCGAATCCCAATTTCTTTATAAGTTTCAAAGAACAAATATTAAGACCTGCACCACCATCTACCAGGACTCGCTTGACTTTCTTTTTATGAACTAGGATTTGGAGGTGAAGTGCCCGGTTATGAGATGGCTGCGGGGGGAAATCTTGGTCCGAAAATGTGATGAGATTCGGGGTAACGATGTTACCTACCATAGCCTGAAATTGCTCTGTGTCAAGGGTAGCAGCGACGGTAGAGGCAGCTAGTGCTTCATCCAGGATCTGTCGATGAGCGGCGGAGATTTTTAGTAATTCCATGATGGATATTTGTGCGGGTGTTCTCTTTAGCTGGTCAATTACATTGTAATCATAGGGGACAACCTTTGTGTTGGTCATGGGGGTCTTAGCAGGTGCCCCGACAATGGTGACTTTTCTGCCTCGTGTGGTGACTCCACAATCATTGTTGGTTCCCTTGATATTTATGACAGTGACCAACTCGTTGACACATCCAACTATCTCCTCGTATACTAGATTGGCACTAGCATACTTTTGTTTACCCTTATTATTCCCTTGGTTATTTCCCTGATTATGATTCGGCATCGGATTCGTGTAGATTTTTAGGTCTTGGTTTCCGGCCGGCTGCTTGATGTTGATGACCTTATCCTTGATGAGGTCTTGGATGATATTCTTGAGTCTCATGCAGTTGGCGGTGGTGTGTCCTTTAACTTTGTGGAAGTCACACAGGAGATTCTCGTTGTACCACGGCGGTTTGGTCATGGGCTCTGTGTATTGTTCGGAGTTAGAAATTTTGATTAGGTTTTCTTTGACCAATTTCTTCATGACAGACTCAATCGATTCGCCAAGGGCTGTGAACTTCCTCTTGGGGGGAAACTTGTTACGGGGAGGTGGTCCTCCTTGATTACCCACATTGTTGACTTGGCTGGTGGAAGGTGGTTGTGACTGTGCTACTACCGCATTAGCCTGCATATTGTTGTGATTATGAGTTTGCGGATGATGATTTTGGGTATTTTGCTTAGGAGCACTGATGACTACCTTAGCATCAACCACGCCGTCGTTCGTGATATTTTTGTTCCTCGACCATGTTCGAGGTTTATCATTGTAGTTGTTGGACGGGCGGTTATCCTACGGTGGAGTGAATGTAGGTGCGCCTCCTCGTGCAGTAAGGGCTCTTTCGATGTTGAGCGCCTTTGGAATTAGTTGATCGTAAGATGTGATGCACTGCATTTTTAGGTAGAACGCCAGGTTGTTCCTCTAAGTTGGCTATGATGGTGCAAACTTGTTGTTCCTCTGGCATGGCCCACTTGCTCTGATTGGCCTTGGATTGCCATCTTTGCAAGAAGGATGCAAATAACTCTCCTCTTCTTTGTTTGAGTGCAGATAGTTCTTCTAAACTGACATCCGCACCCATATTAAAAGTGTAATTTTTAAGGAAAGCCTCCACAATTTCCTCGAATGTTTTAATGCCCGTGGGTAGGCGAGAAAACCATTCCATAGCTAGACCAGTCAGGCTTCGGGGGAAGAGCCGCATTAGATACGTGTCATCATATGCGACTTCCATGTAGTGCACTTGAAATTCCCTGACGTGGTTTTCAGGGTTGCCCGTTCCATTGTACTTATCAAATTTGGGGATCTCGAATCCCTTTGGAAACGGTACCATGGCGAGACTCCTATCGAACGGATAAGGGCACAAGTTTCCTGGTGTCCTTGTGGTTTTTCTTGCTTGCAAGTCCAACACCTGCTGCGAAAGCAATTTGATCTGTGTTGCGACATCCTTGCTTGGGTCGGGGGGTGGGATGAATGAGTGGTGAGGTGTTGGAGGTGTTTGATGGGTGGGGAGCGTACTGGTCGGCGTTTGCTGCGAGCTTGGTTGTGCATTTAGGGCTTGTTGGTAAGCTTGCATTTGTGCCAACAACGCTTGTTGTTGATCTTGCTGTTGCTGTTCCAATAGTGCTTGCTGTTGGTCCATCTGCTGTTGTTCCCATGAAGCCTGCTGTTGGTCAAGTTGTTGTTGAGCTAGTAACGCTTGTTGTTGGTCTAGCTGCTGTTTTTCCAACAATGCTTGTTGTTGGTCGAGCTGCTGTTGTGCCAATAAAGCTTGTTGTTTAGCTTGGTGTTGTGCCTGAAAGTCTTGCAGGGCTTGGTGGTAGGCTTGCAGGTGGATTGCTTGCAATTGCGCTTGGTATTGAGCTTGTGTCTTTTGTTGGGCTTGAGCTTGAGCTTGGGCTTGAGCTTGCGCTTGTGCTTGTGCTTGTTCTTGTGTTCGCGCTTG
This sequence comes from Sequoiadendron giganteum, assembly GCA_007115665.2. NCBI lineage: Eukaryota > Viridiplantae > Streptophyta > Pinopsida > Cupressales > Cupressaceae > Sequoiadendron > Sequoiadendron giganteum. The sequence continues at coordinate 325,498,835 of CM021106.1, read as the reverse complement.
TGCGGCTTGTGCTTGTGCTTGTGCTTGTGTTCGTGCTTGTGCGGCTTGTGCTTGAGCTTGAGCTTGTGCTTGCGCTTGTGCGGCTTGTGCTTGTGCGGCTTGTTGTTTTTGGAGTGCCTTTTGGTGGGCAGCTTGTTGTGCGTTTTGCAACATGATGGAGAATGAATTGGTCGTGTTGTGCTTTGGTGGTGGGATTGGTGGTGGAGCGGGAATCATGCCAACTGTCGTGGCGGGTGGAGGAATTGCGGTTGTGACTGTGATTTGGGTTGTGGGCAGGGTGGTTGAGATAATTGGTCCTTGATGAGGCATGCTTTGGGAGACTTGAGGACCCATGGATGCATTAACCGTGGTGACAGGAATGGTTGTGATTTGTTGTGAGGATATGGGAAAAAGAAGCGGGTTCAAAGTGGTGGTCAGATGGCTTGGATTAGCAAAATTTTCGATGGTTAAAGGTGGAAGACCTATTCCAGGAGGCGATGCAGATGTGAAAGGAAGTGGGGGAAGGGATGACGCACCACTTTGGAAAGAGAAGGGATTGATAGCTTCTGTCGTTCCGAGCAAACCAACTTCCTCATGCGGTGGAGGAGTTGGTATGTTCAATTGATAAGCTGGTGTGGCATGAAATGAGGATGAACCAGTGGGATTATGAAATGTGAGTGGGATGTAAGGGTGAAATGAGTTTTCCAGAATAAATGTAGGGGTGATGATTACTTCTTCATTAGCCACAAGGCGGTGTTCTTGCAATTCTTGGAACATGGAACTCCCCTTGTTCACAATCGGGGAGGTTGGTGTGATGATTGAGGTGATGCAAGGTATTTCTTGATTGATGTTTGACAACGGGGATGCAACTGCACTAGTGCTTGTGTTAAGGTTGGGAGGGGGCATGTCCCCTCCTCTTTCTATTGAATTTATGCATTTGAACATGGCACTAACAATTTTATGGTTCTTAGGATTTTGAATCATTTCCATGATTTCCTCTGGTGTCATCCCTATGTCTTCATTTATGTCGTCCTCTTGATGACTCTCCTCTTGAAGATTTTGTGATGATACGGGAGAGTTGCTTGGGGGATTGCTTGATCCTGCTAGGTTCACTTCGATATTTAGATGACTCATGTCCATAGAAGTTGATATGTCTCTGATATTCTCCATGTCCTTCTTGTGTTGAGATCTTGTTTGGACCATAAAAATAGGGATTTGTTCGATCCTAATCCTTTAAGTCCAAAAAGAGAAGAACTAGGGTAGATAAAAGATCAAAGATGGTGATGATGATGATGGGTTAAAATGGATGAGATGAGTGAATGAAACCTTTGGAAAACTTTTTGAATGTATGTGCTAAACTTTGAAAGGGCTTTTGATTTGATTTGAATGTGATAATTTGACTAGATGTGTTAAGTCAAACAAGATTGGTTGTGAAGTTGTTTTCCCTAGGAAGTTGTGTTATCCTAAGGGAACTTGCACAAAATGGATGAATTGACAAAGTGTGTTATGCCAATGTTTTGGAGAACTAATAGACTTTAAGAAGTTGTGTTATCTCAAAGAAAATTTGTTCAATGATTTGAGACTATGTTGGCTAAGTGTGTTAAGCCAAGATATGATGATGTTGATTTAGCCCTCTAAGTTTAGTGTGATGTTTGATTCTAGAGTTCTCAAAAAGGTTTGATGATGAAATGAGACTTTGATTTGATGGATGAATGAATGGGAATGATAACTTTGATCTTGAACCTTAACCTAGATGTGACTCTCTTTCTACAAAACCTCGGTGTTGAAGAACACGCTTGACTTCCTATGGGAGAAATGCAAATCTTTGAAACAATTCAGGATTTTGTTGACAATAAAATGCATATAATGCTGGATTGTTCCTTGAGGCTTTTCTGTAAAAGTTATAAACCAATCTTTCTCTAAATTTGAAAAGTATCTCAAGACGCTCCTCACAAGCTTTTAGACTAAGCTTCTTGAACTTTGGTTTTGGGATTTTGATCTTGCGGGAAATCATGTTAGAAAACACATGTGTAATCCAATTTGTCTTTTTATCTTGGATAAATGAGGTTCTTTTTATCCAAGACACTTGCTTGCTTAGGTTTTCAAACTATATGTCTAATGTCCCATTCTCTTTCTCATCCCACAATGTCCTTTGTGTGGAAATCAAGGAAAATAGGGCAAAAGTTCCTTATGTTTATCCTTATTGAAAACAAATGATGATAGAATTTGCACACTTAGAAACCTCTAGGAATGTGATTCCTTGGGAAAGCAAGAGTGGGCAAGTTCGTCAATAGGTATTTGTTCCCCACAAGGTGTTTGAAATTTCAAGGTTTTTGTGTATGTTTGTTTTCCAAATGTTTTCAAGATCAAGCAATGTTTTTTTTTCCAAGCACTTTCACACTCTTAGGTTGATGAGACAATACCTTGTTGGGTTCCCACTTGGATAAATCCAGCTGCGCATATCTTGTGCGAATGGCTAAATGCTTGACCACACTGGCTCCCCTCCACGGCACTCACTTATTCGGGTCAGCCAAGCATTAGTACCCATGAATCTCCCATGGCATACTTTCCATTTCCACAACAAGACCGCATGTTACGTGGGGCGGCTTCAAAGGACATAACCTTTTGCACCAACAAGATAGACAAGGTTTTGGCCAATTTCTAAACAAGCGGTTCTAATTCGGGCATTCCGTTCGTGGGGGATTATCCAACATCAGCGAGAGTCCATTGCTGTCCATCTCGTCGGAATAATCCTTGTGATTCTTGAACTTTCCTCAAGAATCCACACTTATATACTGGTTGGAAGTCGCTTGGCTTTAGCGTGTTCCCGGTTGGGTCATTCCCTTGGGTGATTACTTTTTCCCACAAGGCAGGCCCTCTAAGATAAACAAAAGCGATCTAACATATTCCGTCATTCACACAACCCTTGTTGAAAAACAAAGGGGAGAACCTCCGCAATATATCGTGCTCACACTCGCATGTTTTGTTCAATTTTAAATCCCAAATCTAAGTGTGGAGGCAATACTTTTTACAAGTTAATATCACCAAAATGCTTTTGATTCTCAAGATCGCTGTGAAGTGCGAGAGAAGCGCATACACATTTCAATGATGTTAATTTGTGAAAAATATTGCAAAACATGAAAGACACTTGTTCATTTTATACCTCAAAGCAGTGATGAGTTCATTTTAAAAGCACCAATTGAAATGTGTGATTGCCTTGTTCAATTTTATTCCCAAATTGAAAATTCTAGTGTGTTTCTAAGGTTCAATTTTTAATCCAACTTGAAAATATCAAATCAATGGTTGATTTTAAGCCCAAATCGAAAAGTGACTTGGTTTAAAACAGAAAACGAGAGTAGAAGTGTAAGCTCTAGATTGTTTAAAACAAGCATTAAAAAATGCTCTTTTTCCAAGTTTTGATTTCAAAAAAAAAAAAAATCTCCAACTTCACTCCATTTGCCTTTTGTCAACCTATAAACAACACCAAGTTACCATAAGTAAGAAGTGTGATGTTTCAAGAAATTAATGATATGATGAATACATTTTCAAGCATAATGAACACATTCACAAGGAACCAATAATAAATTAATGAATAGATTCACATGACTCTGAAATTGCTTATCCTAATTTTGCAACCTTTCAAATATGAGTAAATCATATATAAGCCCGTGGATGGCTCAAATTTTTGGGAGGCAAGTTCTTTAATACTTAAATTTGGGGGCTAAATATCTATGGCCTTTGCATTTTGCATACAAACTTTTAAGTGAGAATCATGTCCTATAAGGGCAATGAAAATTTTAATTTATGATTCATGTTTGTACTCATTCGAGCTTCCCTCAAACAAACAAGAAACTAGGCACGAGAAGTAATGCATTACTAACTTCATATTACCTAGGAACAGCCAAATTCAAACTTAGCTAAGGACAACCAAATTCAAATATTCTTGAAGCCTAGATCTAATTCAAAATAGAAATTATGCATTCCTCAATTTGCCATATAGTTATCCTATGACCCCGAATCCTAGAAAAGTGTCTTTTAAAAACTGAAACATAGACAAATAGGAAACTTGAGATCAGCTAATTTTGGACACCAACTAAATTTTCAAGGACAATGAGTTTAGACAATATTTTGATGTGGTAACGAGTTTTCTCTACTTAGCACATTAAAGATATTCTGAAGCTCATAATATGGTACCACCATTTATAATTGCATTGAATGCTGAAAATGGGAAAAGAATAAAATAAATAAATGCTTTCAACCACCCTAAGTGAATCAAAACAAGTTATCTATTGGCAGTGATGGACCACTTCCCCAAGAGCGGCCTGTCCGTGTTACCGTAGTAAATGTGATTCTCAAAAATGTAGATCATGCATGCACCTGCAAAGATTTCCTACAAGAAATTAATATGTCAGAGGATGCTAGATTTCGGTCAACTGATCGATCCTCCAAGACTGTCACAGATTTTCCTTCCTAATTCATCGTCCCTCCTGATTCACATGTACGTGGAATGTGATAGCATAGAGAAATCACGCGGTCTTTTAGACAGAACGCTTCCAAAAAAAATGTGACCTTATGGATTGTTGTGACTTTGACAGCGATGAATACATTCTAAATGAATTTGAGCCACCGTAGCAAAGGAAAATACAAATGTTTTCCTTCCTTCGCTGACTTCTGTCCTTGAATGTCCGCCACTCATCCAAATCACATGGGCTTGGTTGTTGACGTGCGTGGCTATGCCTAACCTGCATGGGTTAAAGTATCAGGAGAACTTGGACCGATTCCCATGAGGACAATTTGTGACAGAGGGGGGCAGTTGGAGTCATGTCAGGTTTAAAACCCACTCAAATATGTTGAACAAATTAAATGTAGATAACTGCCTTCTACAAAAATCAATGCCAGCGACTGAAACAAAAACTCACCGTCCCCAAAATAACAGCGATTTTAAAACAAGATCAGATGGAGAGGCGCCAATTAAAGCGAAAGGATTTCAGTTAAAGGGAATCATAGGTGCGGGCTATATCATAGCCAAACGCCTTAGAGGGAATGTCATTTCATGGAATGGAATAACTGTTGGACCTGCACCAAAGATATTTATGGAAGGGGCATGATAAAATTTTGAAACGTATGAAGTAGGGTGATGAAGTCTTTATGCTCTTTGATCAGATAGCCATGTATGCAAAATGCAGGAGTATAGTGATGGGTACGAAGATAGACTCCTCAACCTTTCAAGCTATTGCAATGGGAAGGCGTAAGGTCAAATTTAGTAACTTTTTCTAGCTTGTAGAGATGTTATTCATGGACTGCATTGATTGTGGGATGTGTGCAAAAGGAGCTCTCTTGAAAAAGAATACAAGTCATAGCAGAATATAATATAGAGCAAATACTTGCAAACTGTCAGTGACCAGAGTGAGCAGAAAAGCGAAGAAAGATGGGAGGAGAGAAAGCTGTTCCATCCATCAATGATGTAAAAAATGTGCAATATCTCTACCTGTGTTAAGAATGACAGCTTTAGTATAGAGTTTGAGCATCTCTCACAGAGGATCCTTTAGAGGAATGTGACTTTAAACACCAAAATAATTGCAGGAAATGCCCAAAATAGACTTTCAAATGAAATCTAACGCTAAACCTTCATATTAGCTATTAGCAAATTTGAATAAACTGTTAGAATGTCACAAAGCATTTCACGGAAGAAAAAGCATTCATATTATTTATCACAGCTACTAGATAAGATGAAATTTTTAAATTTCATGTAGTTAGAACATCCAGGGTCTTGAAGTTTATCAGAAACAAACTGCAAAGTCCTTTAAACTCACATATATGCCAACTATGTATCGAAATATAGAGATAAATCAACAAATCTGCAGGTATTCAATAAAGCAAAAATATCAATTCATGACAGCCCTCCTTCTAGCGCCATTTGTAGGATGCCAAAATCTTACACATTGTTTGTGTAGATTCAACCATCCTCATAGAATAACATGGTTCATTTCTCCAAATAAAATGCTAAAACTAGATCAAACATGCATGGAGAAAAGGAAATACAACCTATTCTATTCTATGATGGATTGGTGCCCTCCATGAAGATGTGAGAGAGCCCTTTCCCAATCCCTTTCTAAGCCAAATGAGATAGACAATGAGTTGCTATGAGCTCAAGTTGCCTATAGTTTAGATACCTTCAAATTGTCTCCCAAAATGAGAGAAGATGCCTTGCTTTTATAGAAGAAGTTGAGAGAAGAGAGGCCAAGTTTAGCCAATGTGGGACTAAATCCCCTCCAATAGAATAGAGACACTTGGCATGATGGGATTGGTCAAAGCTTGTGCAAGTTTTGGCCAATGTGCCCATTCAAATTTGAAAAATATCAATAAATGCATATTGTTGAGAGTTTTGGGGGGAATTATCTTTGTACAAAAAAGTCAAAGATGAGAGTTATTGAGAGAAAATAGGCTTTTTAATAAATCAATTAAATTGATTTATTGATGCAAGTGGGTGGGTTAGTTAGGAGTTTAGATTTGACTCTAGTTGAGTCAAAAGCTAGAGAATGGTAATTGTGATTAGAAGTTAATTAATTTAGATTAATTAACTTAGGGGATTTTAGGGATTTGACATTAAATCTGTTTGATTTATTAAATCAAATGAGAAGAACATAAGGATTAAATAATTTGATTTATTTAATGAACCTTAGGAAGTTAATCAATAAATATTTTAATTGATTCATAGCAGAAATGAATGTTAATTTATATGATGCCTGATTGTTATTTTTTGCATGTCTACAGATAGTATCTTACTTATATGCCTTACAAAACTTTAAATCCCCATAGCACTTCAACAATCTCACGCACATTCTTGTGGTGGTCACTTTGGGGGAAGAACATTAGTCCAAAAAATAATTCGCATAGGACACTGCTAGAGACATATGGAACAAGATTACTTTACATTTGTAAAAAAATGTCACTAATGTCTAGAACATAAAAATTTGATGCATTCTCCTGTCTCTTAAATTTGAGCTCAAGTTCCTATTTATCCCTTTGTGGTTTGGGGCCTGGACATCATTAGAAAAATTTTACCTGGTTCCTCTACTGGACATACATTCATAATCACTACAAAAATATATTTCAAAAAGTGGGTAGAAACAATTCCCCTTCATTCAACAAAGCCGATGTGATATGTTGTTTCATATTGGAGCATATTATTGCTTGCTTTAGACTTCCTTCCATGTAAGTTTTTGAAAATGGGACACCATTCAAGAATAATGACATGAAGAAGTTCTTGGAAACATTTAGCATACAACATCACTTTTCAACACCCTACTATCTACAATGTAATGGTCAAGCCGAATCAACTAATAAAACCCTTGAACAAATCTTAAAGAAAATCGTTAGCAAACATAATAAGGATTGGCACACAAAATTAACATATGCGCTAAGGGCCTATCATACAAAAATATTAGACTATCCATAAGAAATACACCTTATAACCTCATCTATGGTACCAAGGAAATAATTTCCTTAGAGTTAGAGATTCCTACATCAAGAATTTCTCTTCAAGGACTTATTGATGACAATAATGATCAAGAACAATGGTTGCATAAACTTGAAATGCTCGACGAACAAGGGATTAACACTCTCGAGCACCTTCAAGCTTACTCTAGGAGAAAGCATCGTAGTTATAATGATAAAGTTATCCCTTGATCATTTGATAAAGGTGATTTGGTTTTGTGCGAGAATAAGCATAACATCAATGTCGACCCGACTGATAAAGAAAAATCCAGCCCTAATTGGTTAGGATCTTATATAATTAACGTAAACTATGGGTTTGGTGAATACATGTTAACATAATTGGATGAAACACCTCTTAAAGAACCTATAAATATAATGCATCTACATCGGTACTATGTATAACATTAGTGAATAGTATGAATGATAGAGCAGTGATGTTAGAGTTACTAGATATAATTCTATGTGCTCTCACATTGGTTCATTCTTCACAAACAATTATTAAATTAATTGTTAGATAGTTACTTTAGGTTGCATACTATTCAATATAATCTTGTATGTTGTGTTAGATTAGATGATTATATGCATTTAATGTTGTTTAATTAGATCATAGGTGCATTGAATTTAACATAACATACTTAATCACAATGTTGAATCTAAGAGAAACTAGAATAAGTTTTAATTAGATCACATAAAACATGTTAAATTATGGAAACATTCATTAAATATTATAACAAAGATTATTGAATCAATCACATTACCATTTAACATTAAACACATAAACATAAATTAAAAAACATCAAATGATCATATGTGTGTGTGTGTGTGTGTCAAAGTTTTGTGTATATGTCATCAATATATACAATAATAATGAGGTTTGGGACTACCATATCCCTCAGGATAGGGTGCTCGTATTTTTCTAGAGGTAGTCCATCGAAAGACAATGGTATGCAATCATGATCAGGAGTCGTCGAGTACATTCAAAGAATACTATAAACCTTATACCTATCCAAGGGCCTCCTGACAATCCTCTACTAGATGATCTCTCTCTGCCTATATTCTGGCTACCTCTAACTATAGTCTCTCAACCTCTGCTAGGGCTCAATATTATTGAGCATCCTAGGCAGCCTCGACTCAGTGGGCAAACCTCCTAGAAATCTCATGCACTGCCTCCAGTTTGGAATATGGCTCAAATAGCTTTGAATCCCTCTCCATAATGGGTGGGGGCATATAGTCTGTATCAGTAGCCTCCTCATAGACTGATGGGGGCACTATCTCAACAACCACTTGGTAATAGAGATTATGAAGGTCTCTCACTACTCCTACAAGATAGAAATTATTAATATAATTAGTACACATCATGATATATATAGACATAAAATTGAAACATAAAGAATAAGAATAGAAGGTGGAAGTAAATAAAATATCATCACCTAATTCTTTGGCTAGCTATGTAAGAACATCCTTGTCATGTGTAGGGGGCATGGAGGATGTGCTATCCCCTCCATGACTATAGGTGCTAGTTCCTATTGCAGTTGTTGATCGTGATCTAGTCACATGAGTAGGAGGCGACTCTCCCAACTCATGACACATTGGATCCTCATATGTTGTCTCATCACCCTCACTCATCAACTTCTCCTCCTCCTTGTCCTCATCCTCATCCTCCTCCTCCTGTCCATCATAATCGAGATTTTTAGCCTCAACATACTCCTCATCTATCAAATTTTTTAATATGTTTGGAGCCCCGAAGTGTGTCCTCGGCTCTATCCTCCTCCTCATATATCTTGTCTGGGTGTGGCCCTACATCACCTATCATCTCATCCATCCATAATATAGGATTCGGTTGTGTTGGTGACCACCACTCCTCATAGGCATCCGTGTTATTGACATCATTAGTGTTGGAAACCCATGGAATATCATGATCCTCGTACTCAGAGTCACTATAGATGAAATCCTTAGGCATGAATCACCTAGTGTTGTCAGGCCTCTGAGAACTCCGTACTAATCTCCTAATAAAGGGTTGTGCCATGGGTGTGTTGAATAGGACAATTGAGAGAGGGGCATGAATTATTTGTCACAAATTAAACCTTTAATTTAACTACCAAAACTAATCCTTAACACTGATTAAATGATTAAAAATTAAGTGAAAGTGCATAAATTGAAAACCATCACACAAGCGCAACAACACTAGATTTGCATGGAAAACCCAATAAGGGAAAAACCATGATGAGGATTAACTCAAACTATAGATAATATCAAAATCGATTATAAGAGGCTCACAACCTAATAAATAAGGCTCATTACGAAAAATAAGGACTCGCTATCCAGAACAAGACTCAGTGTCCAACAGGGCTAACAACCTAGAGGGCTCACTACCACAAAGCTACAAAGAAGATAAAAGAGATATGTTACAGAGAGATGGAAATATCAATGCAATAGAGAAATCCACCACAATCACTCGTAGACATGCATGAATGATAGAGTAAACCTTCTACTCACTGCATCTGAAAACTCAACCTTTAGGCTTCACACTAATCTTCCACACTCAAATCACACACACTCACTGAATAGTATCAATTTCACATCTATTTGCACTTTTTCTTTTCACTTATCTCTCTTCTTCACTCTTGTGTGTCTTCACCACTAACTCATCCTATATTTATGTCATCTTTAACTTTGAAACATATCCAAAGTCAGTCATCTAACATTAAGTTCAAATTAGGTCGATGTCAAAACATCCTAGGGTGGAATTAGAATGAGGGCAACCCAAACACATGCTTCATGAGGACCTAATTAGATCTGACACACTTCATTAACTCGAAATATAGTTTCCAACACAAGGTCAGCCAAACCAATGTAAAATACATATAAAAATTAAGAATGAACCTCTTAGATACCAAGACTAGATTTATCACGATCATAGCAACACAACCCTTGAACTAAAAGTCATAAGACATTAATAAAGAGAAATCTAGACCAACAACATTTCTCCTGGAAATCAACCAGAACCTTAAAGAACCACAGTTCACAACTGGTGAACATAATACACATTGAAAAATGAATCAACAACCAAAAATCTAGATATAACAACTTCCAAAAATTAAGATCAACATATCTGAACCACACAAGAATAGGAGAGAAACCTAAAGAAACCACTAAACACTTGCAATATTCCTTCAATATAATTTTCTCAATATCCTTGACATATATAGTCAACAAAAACTACTTGATAACCAATTTACTAGTTGATATCAATTACAACACCTTCATATCTTCCATTCTTGCAAAAATCTCCCCCTTTTTCATTTATGTCAACACATGATGTGAAAAAACATCAAAGATAACATACTAACTCTAAATACACTTCTCAATATATTTCTTTATGTTTCTCCCCCTTAGTAGATAATCTCTTTTCACATTCTGACTTTCTTTTTTTTTTCACATTCTTTATTTCCTCTCTCCCTTTGGCATCAATGGAAAAGGCAATAGATATTTACATTGATTTCCCATTTGAAAGAAGAATACTCATGATGATAACACATGACACTACCTGCTTCCCCTTAGAGGTAGCCACCATAAATTAGTCTAGAAGAAAGATAGATCCATAGATCCACCAAACTAATGCATCTCCATATGCATCAAATCCAATAAAGAAGGGGAAATGACCCCTAACTTCTCCTGAAGATACTAAAAATTATCTTTAGGAGGAGCCTTTATAAATACATCAACAATTTGATCCTTCATCGAAATGTACTTAAGCTTTACTTCATTCTCTACAACCTTCTCTCTCAAGAAATGATACCAGGTAGACTATTTTTTTTCCTTGAGTGCATCTTAGGATTATTTGAAATGTTAATTTCACTTATGTTATCACAAAATATAGAGATAGGATCATCATACACCATTGTGATATCTTTCAATGTATGTTTCATCCATAGAACTTGTGTACAACAAGATGTAGTAGAAATATACTCATCTTTAGTAGTAGACAATAAAATTGAATCTTGATTTTTACTCAACCATGCCACCAATATACAACTAAGAAAGAATAGACCACCATTGTACTCTTTATGTCCTCTACACATCTAGCCCAATCTACATCTATGTAAGCACTTCATGTAAAATTGGTATCTCTAGGATATCACAACCCATAATTCGGAGTACCATTCAAATATCTAAAAATTCTTTTAATAGCAGTAACATGTGTTTCCTTAGGATCTTCTTGAAATCAAGACACAAGATAGACAACATGAATAATATCCAATCTAGTAGTAGCCAAATATAGTATTCCACCAATCATAGATCTATACTTTCTCTAATCAGCCTTAGGTGAATCATCATCTTTACCTAGTTTGCAACCAGTCACCATAGGAGTACATACCAATTTGGAACCATCCATCCCCAGCTTCTTCAACATATCTTTCACATATTTATATTGTGAAATAAAATTTCCTCTCCCAGTTTGATTGATTTGTATCCCAAGAAATAAATTTATCTCTCCAAACATACACATTTCAAATTCTTTTTGCATCTCTTCCACAAACATCTTGCACATAGTTTCATTTCCTCCAAAAATAATGTCATCAACATATACAACCACAATCAAGATTTTGTCATTTTCAATTTGAAAGTACAAATTACTATCTATCATACCTTTTTTGAAACCTTATTGAATCAAATACATATCTAACCTCACATACCAAGATCTAGGATCTTGCTTTAATCCATATAAATATTTATTCAATCTACACTCCATATCATGTTGATCTGACAAGTGAAATCCTTCCAGATTCTCTATGTAGAGCTCTTCTTCTAGCTCACCATTCAATTTTTTTTATTTGAAGTCCATCTAATAGAACTTGAAACCCTTATGAGCACAAAATGCTAAGAAAATCCTTATAGCTTCCATTCTTGCTACCGAATAAAATATTTCCTAAAAATCTATGCCTTCTACTTGTGAGTAATCTTTACACACAAGCCTCACTTTGTTTTTAACCACTTCTCCATTCTTATTCAACTTATTTCTAAACACCCACTTTGATCCAATAATTTTTTTATCTGTCGGTCTTGGGACCAATTCCCAAGCTTGATTCTTCTCAATCTGCATAAGCTTTTATTTTATAGCTTCCATCCAATGTTCATCTTTACATGCTTCACTTATAGTTTTCGGTTCAATCTCATAAAGTTAACACAATTTTACTTCAATAGCAACTTTGATTCTAGTCAATACTCCTTTTTCTCTTGTATCCAATGATCTAATTTTCTGAATGATCCTTCTATACATACCTAGGTGTCCTAGAGGACACCACTAGAGCTTCTTCTTCTCTTTCATTTTTTTCATCTTTCTTTTCTTTCTCATCCTTTTCCTGCTCTTCCACAATCTCTTATATTCTTACACAATTAGGTTCATCATATACATATCCATTAATGTCAATATAATTCTTCATTATTTCATCAACCTTGACATTACCACTCTCTACAATATTTCACAATATTTTATTGAAACATTTATATTCTTTTCTTTTAGTATAATATCCAAGAAAAATTCCTTCATCACTTCTTGCATCAAAATTTCCTAAAGTTTCTTCATCTCTTCTGATATAACATTTTCTTCCAAATACCTTTAAATACTTAACAATAGGAATTATTCCATGCCATAGCTCATAGGGATTCTTTGTATTTTTTTCTCTTTCTTGAACACAATTTAATATATGAACATTAGTATGAACAACTTCATTTCATTAAAATTCTAGTAAACTAGCTTCAGTAATCATCGATCTAGTTGCCTCTTGAACTGTTTTGTTTTCTCTTTAAACAACTCCATTTTGTTGAAGGGTTCTCAAAGAAGATAATTTTCTCTTTATTCCATGCACTTCATAAAACATATTAAACTCATGGGAGGTTAATTCTCCACCTTTGTCAGACCTTAGGCATTTTATCCTCAGATTTACTTCATTTTCAACCATAGCTTTGAATGTAACCCATGCATATCTAGAATAATCATCAATCAAAATAATAAAGTACCTTTCACCTTGTATAATTGTCACTCTTGTAGGACCACATATATTTTCATGTATTAAATCTAGTAGTCCAGTAGTAGACTATTCCTTTGATTTGTAACAACTTCTTGATTACTTTCCAAACTGACATTTTTTTTCAAATAGCATTAACAAGCTTTGTAATCCTTGGTAAATCTCTCAAAACATGAACAACACTAATCCTTTCAAATTTATCGAAATTCATGTGACACATTCTCCGATGCCATAACCAACTATCATTAATCTAATTCATAAATCATCATCCATCAAAACCCTTAAGTTGGTAGATATTTCCTTCAAATTTCTTTCCAACAACAATCAATTTTTTGGATCCTTTCCGGATCACACACCTCTCATCCTTCAACACAAGATCATATCCCTTACTGCACATCTTTCCAACACTAAAATTATTATAATTTAAACCATTAACATAGTAGACATCATCATTATTATGCTTTTCATCAAAACTTACTTAACCTATCCCACAAATTTTAGCACCAATATCATCTCCAAACATAACCAAGCCTCCATCATATTTTTCAAGTTTAAAAAACTTAATTTTACCACTATTCATGTGATGTGAATAACCAATATCAACAACCCAATAGTTCTTTTCTTTTTTAGCATGTAGGGAAAAGATAACAATACCTTATTTTCTCTCCTTCTTTGGAGGGCTTTCCTTCACCTAGTTTTTAGAATTAGCAAAATTAGGTTCATCCTTTATTGCCAAGAATGAGAATTCATTGTCATCAGATTCCTCATAATCATAATCCTCATCAGGTATACTAGTGTTCTCATTCACATAATAATATCTATTAATTTTCTTTCCATTCTTTTCTTTCTCATATCTTTGTTTATTCTTCTTAGCTCTTTTCAGACACTTTGCAACATAATGAACTATTTCTCCACAACTAAAGAATTAAAAGGGTAACTCACCTTCATACTTGTAGGATCCTTTCCTCATCCTTCTTACAAATTTATCTTCTATTTCATCAAGATTTTCTTCATCCGGATCTTCAAATTTTGTAGCCTTAAAAGTTGTTTATGATTTGCATCCATTCCTTACATTTGACTTCCTCATCTCATAAGATGTCAAAAATTCCAACAATAGATCTTTAGTGTAGGTCTTATAATATATACTAAATTCAATAGAACACACCTTCTAATTGTAATAATTAGTGAGATTTATAAGAATCTTATTTACAGTCCTGACTTCATCTATAGTAGCACCCAATCCTCACATTCTAGCCACTATCTCATCCAATCTATGTACATAAGATTTAACATTCTCATCTTTAGACATATGTAGAAGCTCAAATTATGTTTCCAAATTATACAACTTTGCCTCTTTGACTCTTTCATCACCTTCATGTGCCCTTTCCAAAGCATACCATACTTGCTTAGTATTCTTAAGATTCTAAACCTTAATTAACTCAAAATGTACAAGACTCTTCAAAATGTACTTCACCTTGTTGTTCGCTTCATGTTATTTGATCTCATCAATCGTGCTCAAAAAATTAGTAGGAGGAGTGTAAGGATTCTTGTAAGCTTTCTCCACATCATATCCACAATATTTTTTAGATACCATAATTAGTTCCATCGAACCTCGGATAATCATAAACCATTTTTCCAACCAGTTCATCTCTTCACCAAGGAACCAAGATTTGATACCAATTTTTAAATAGGGTAATTGAGAGGGGGGTGAATTAGTTTTCACAAAATTAAACCTTTAATTAAATTACTAGAACTAATCCTTAACACTGCTTAAATGATTAAACATTAAATGCAAGTGCAAAAAATGAAAACCATCACACAAACACAACACAAGATTTACGTGAAAATCCGATGAGGGAAAAACTACGATGAGGATTAAATCATACTATAAATAATATCAAAATCGATTAAAAGAGGCTCACTACCTAAGAAACAAGGCTTACTTCCAAAACAAGGACTCACTGTAAGATTCAAGACTCACTGTCCAATAGGGCTAACAACAAAAAGGACTCACTACCACAAAGATACAAAGAAGATAAAAGAGATATGTTATAGAGAGACAAAAATCTCAATGCAATAGAGAAATCCACAATAATCACTCATAGACATGCATGAATGATCGAGTACACCTTCTCACTGCATCCAGAAACTCAACATTTAGGCTACACATTGATCTACCACACTCACATCACACACACTCATTGAATATAGCCAATCTCACATCTATTTACTCTTTTTATTTTCACTTATCTCTCTTATTTTCTCTTGTGTGTCTTCATCACTAACTCATCCTACTTTTATATCATCTTCAACTTTAAAACATATCCAAAGTCAGAAATCTAACATTAAATTCAAATTAGGTCATCACCAAAACATCCTAGGGTGTAACTAGAATGAGGGCAACCCAAACACATGCTTCATTAGGACCTAAATAGATCCAACACACTTCATTAACTCTAAAGGTAGTGTTCAACACAAGGTCATCCAAACTAGTGTAAAACATAGAAAAATTAAGCATGAACCTTCCAGATACCAAGATTAGATTTATCACGATCATAGAAACTTAAATCTCGAACCACAAGTCATAAGACTTTAAAAAAGAGAAATCAGACCCAAAAAAATTCTCTCAAACCTCAACCAAAACCTCTGAGAACCACAATTAACAATTGGTGAGCATAACTCACATTGAACAATGAATCAATAGCCAAAAAACTGGATATAGCAACTTCCAACAATCATGATCAATATATCTAAACCACACAAGCATAGGAGAAAAACACAGAGCAAAACCCGAAGCAACCATTGATCACCTAAAATCTTCCTTCAATAAAATTTTCTCAATATCTTCGACACATATAGTCAATAGAAGCCAACTGATAACCAATTGACGAGTTGAAATTAATGACAACACCTTCATTCCTTCCATTCTTGCAACAAGGTGGTATTTGGACCTGTCCAAATTGTCACATGACACGATCATAGTAGAAATTTCGTACTATGTAGTAATGTCTACCTATCAAAAATATGTCCATCTAAAATCTCCCCATCTGATGAGTCATATCTTACAACTGTGGAATACCCTCATAAGGTCTCCATATAATATCCTTCTCATCCAGTCAGTCGAATTAGACTCTCCAAAAATGTAAATCCTTATACTTCCATAGCCATCATAATGGATAGCTTAATGCACGAGGATACCCTAGGGCTGATGTACATGGAAATCCCATTGGCCTTATGCATGTGATCTACTCCAGGAACCGCACCTGCAACAACGTACAATGTACCATGCTATCAATCTCACAAAATAAAAATCACCCAAGATCATAATATGAGTGCGCAAGGATGTTGCACCCCTAGGTCTACATGGTCTTGTGATCTTCCATCCCCCATATTATATGTACTATTCCTCCCTCTAAATTTGTTCCTCAGCTATCAAGGATGAGTACTAGTGCTACAATGAACATCATAATCCATGAAACAAGTGGGGCCCAATAATATAGTAACATCGCTAGATCGATATGTGGCCTCACGATACTATCATGAACTTGAACTCCAAGGAAATAATACATATCATATTTCATCTCTCAAAATGACTGATATGCTAGAAAACCTACCCTCTCACCTCAAATCAAAACTCAGAGTATGTGATGGATGCCCTCTAATTTGATGGTCATCTCACCTGTGGGAAAATGAAACATGCATGTGTCTGCATTCCACCACTCTTCTAGTGCCATCAGCATAGAATCATGGTACCTCATGGGGGGCATGAGGTATGGCCAATACAATCTTGTGGTCTGCAATATCTTTGTATCCTTTGCTGACAATGTCAGGGCAAGGTCTCGGAGGTGACTGATCTACTGGCCACCAAGATGTTGTCACGAATGAGGAGGAATCTAACAAAAAAAGTAAAAATATGTCCTATAAGCATTTTAACATCTTAAATATATACATCAACAATCAAAAAGTGTATTAAATTTTTTCTAGTGTACTCTTCTAAGGGTGCTAGACACTTTAGACCCCTTTTGGGACAATTTGTGAAGAAACAGGACACTTTGCGACAAAAAAGGATAGTTCACAACAAAAGGGGACACTTTGCGAAAAAAGGGACGCTTTGCGAAATTTCTCTCCAAGGCCCTAAATTAATCTAGAAATACATACAAATAAATTAGTCTAGAAATATGTACAAATCATAGAATAAATGTGTAAGAACAAAGCTAAGGCAAAAAAATCAACTCACCTAATAATGATGCTCATCACGTGCTACTTGATCTCGTAGGACATCCAGTCTCAGAGGCGAGTAATCTCGTTGGCTCGACATCTTCAATCACTCTTCAATAAACCCAAGCTACAAGAAGGTATATGAATCAATAGTTATAATTTACTTCACTTTGTACTCTTATATATGCTAAAAATTAGGGTTTTTACTATATTAGGGTAAAAAAGTGCCTTTCATTCAAATCAACATAACTGGTGCTAGAGAGATCCATTTTCGAAATTGTTTGTTATGTTGGAATCATGATTCCACTCCTATCCTCATCAAGTGTATGTCATCATGTGGTATGGTACTTAGAAATACCCTACGATATGACTTAATTTATTCGATGTGGTTAGATTGCTACCTTGATTCCACTTCTGTAAAGAAAGCAGAATCAAGGGGGGTATAAATCGACCCTTGAATGGGATTTCTAGAAGAAGTTGAATAAGAGGATTTGTGGACAACCAATAAATTCATGTTGCAAGATGTGGTTCCTAACATCATGGTTTGGCAGATACCTACAATAGGGGCTCCATTCTCCCATGTTATGAATAAATCCATATGAGTATCCTTTTATGAAATAAAGTGTATTATTCAAAGTCCTTTAGCTTGCATATGCATGCAAAGTCATATGGGTGCTAAAGTGGGGGCTAAATCTGGAAAAAAAAATTATACTCCCTTCATAGAGATAGTACAATTCCTTGCCTAATTTGGACCTATTTTTGTACCCTTGCATTAGTTACCCTTTAAATCATCATTGATAGGCCCCTAAGACCCATTATTTTGTATCTTGAGGCTCATTTTAGCTAAAAACCCAATAAAATCATCAAAAACAATCAAAATTCCAAAAACCCACCCTAGAAATCTAGGGTGGGACTTATTCACCACCTTGGGCAAATGAGTCCCCCTATGTGGGACCCATACGCTAGAGGTGGCATATGAGTCCCATTTGGGGATATTTGAGGATTTGAGAAGGAAATTTAACTTTTAATTCAGACTTTTGGTTGGTGTTGGCTTGTAAGATATGGATAATGGTAAATTAGGTGTTAATGCCTATATAAGTGTTGATTAATAGTTTTTTCATTTTAATTTTATACTCTTTTCCCACATCAATGACAAACAGAGCAACTGTTGAGTCACTTGCAACAAGTTCTCTCTGCTTATTTTATAAGGTGCAACTACCTTAGATAGATATGTAATGACTAAATACTAGGTATGCTTTTCACTAGAAAGCAGAAAAGGCTAATAGACATCTACCCATAACCATGAAATAGATGCAATGACTTTAACTTGAAATGAAAAGGATACAAATAAATTATATATAAAATTCACCTATTCTACACCCAAATGATACTTAGGAAAAATAATGAACAGCGGACCTCCTTTCAACAGATGAATTATTCTAAATTCAAAGCTTCAAGAATAACACATACATAGTTAATTATAACAGAAAAAATACTGAATAATAACTACAATGAGTCAAAATTCATCTACAATTTAAATAGGACATTAATAAATGCAAAGATTCAACAATATCTCCTTTATTTCCCAATGCTTAAAATATGAGTTCACGGACTTAATACCCCTGTACATCAAGATTGTGCATAAAAAAAAAAAAATGCTCCTCCTTGTTCCCCCAAATAGCTAAAAAAAGATCCCCCTCAAATTTTTAAATTACAAATTTATAATTTCACCAGCATCCATTTAGTTTCCCCTATCAAATTATTGAAAACTGAATTCTCTCTTGAAGGTCTACATGTCCTTTTTTCATTCAGGAAGATTCTTCATCTCTCTCCATGAAATTAAGTTACGATTTTATTCTCATTTAGAAAATATTTAAAATTATTCTCCATTTGGTGATTCCTTAAGGCTCTCATGCATTAATTCACTGCCATGTGTCCAAGAAACTGTCCAATAGTTTAAATTTTATCCCCCACCTTCTTTTTTACTTCTTTCCGCAACCACGTTAAAGTTCAAGTATTTCACTCACTTTTCTCCTTTATAACTGTTCTTTGGTTTATAATTGTTGCTTAAATATGGGATTCTTCCACTTGGAATATAAATTGATTCTTTATCTTAATCAAAAGGTTTGAAATCCTCCTTTGTGATCTTTCAATCCTTGTAACTAGGCTCTTTCCAGCTTAATAACCAATTCTTGAGTTCAGGAATTTAAATTTTAACCAAAAATGATTCTTTCAATGAGTATCTCCCTCAAAACATAAAAGTCTCACATTCAATTTTTAAAGAGTCTTTTAAATCATTCTTCTTTGGAAACTTTCAATGAGCCAGTCATTGGCGTAATTGATGTGTGGCACTGTCTCTGCACGTATGAACCTCCTTTTCCAAAATTAGAATGAATTACTCAAGTTGTTAATGGTGTTTCCATCCTTGCAAGTATTGTCTAGGATTTGTCTCCACAAATTAGCAGGTGTCGAATCCACCTTCATTTGTATCATCGATTTATAACTTAGAAGAATCAATATATTTTGTTTTGAGAATGGTAATAATGACTTGGATTCGAGATAAACAAGAACGAGTGACTACAATTCATCTACAAAGCTTAGTCTTTCCACCAGATTCAAAACTCCATTAGAAAACATCTAGAGAACCTGTTGGTGATCATGTAAGGCCGAGGATTAGAAGACACTGTACACATCTAAAAATAGTCACGGTTGATCGAACCTGTTAATTAATTAAATATGAATTATTTAATTAATGTTCTTAAGTCATCTACATATAAATAAATTTAATTATTTATTTATATTGTTCATATTTCTAATTCTTCTAATTTAATTAAATAAATAAAGTTTATTTAATTAATGCTTTCCTTCCTCTTAATTAATTAAATAAATTTTACAATTTATTTATATTAATTATCATAAGTTTAAATTCCAAATTTAAATGATATTCTTCCCTCCACATTTAATTAAATACTTTCGATATTTAATTAAATCATTTTCCAAATTCCCACTCCTCTCACAAAATTAAATATTCCCAATATTTAATTAAAAGGCTTTTTCTTTTCTCACACAATTAAATATTTGCAATATTTAATTAAAGCCTTTTCATATTTCTCTCACACATAATTAAATATTTATTTATTTAATTATGAGAGACACATTTCAATTGTCTCTTCATTTTCTGTCTCTTAGAATTCCACGTTCTTTTCGAATTCTCGATCTCTCATCATTCATTTCAACAGGTTTGAACTCGATCGTCGATCTTGGCCAATCGAATTCCTACCTTCAAAAATCTATAAATACAACCCTTTCATGAGTTGAGAAGGACCTCAAATCTCATATTTTCATGCGTAGTTATTATAGTCGCATCTTAAGCATTTCATAGCATTTTAATTCAATAAGCTCAATCTTTTACATGCATATGCATTTTTGATAACCTCATTCTCTCAAGTGCCATTCTATAAGCTGTTGTTTGCACAACTAAGAGAAAATATCTTGAAGCGAATCCTTGGAGATAGAGGACAATGAAATGAATTTGAAGAAGCTGCGGTTTAGAGTTTGCATTTACTTTATTTTATTTAGTTTTCTTCAATCTAATGTTTCATTGGTGTACTAGTTTATATGCAATTTAATTGACATATTCTAACATACACAGACACCAATAGTAAATATTAGCCTATCGAGATCAAAGTTTCTTGTAAGTGCACGATCGTGTTGAGCAAGAACAATTATTTCATTCAACCATTGAGATGACGTAGCCTGGAAAATATTGTGGTTCATAACTCGTAACTATCGAATTAGCACTACACATCCTCTTTATCTAATGGATAAGAATATTGCACTATGATTGCAAAAAAAACTATATTTGTATCTAGCTTAACCTTTGAATTTGGTTCAAATTCAACCCTTGAGCCAAGCCACCTAACATTCATGTTCATACAAATTTATTGTTCAACATATTTTCTTTGTAACTTTTATGTTCATTGGGAGCTAGTTTTTTGAGCAGCCATGACCATCTATTAGCTCACCCATCCACAAACATTAAGAACAAATTCCATGAATCTATATGTTTGCATAGATAAACTGCATAAAATTGATTCAATGCCCGTCATGTTTGATTATAAGCATGTAGTTTCAGGTTCTATGGAAAATGAGTAAGGAATGTGAGCTTTTTGAATAGAAAATTAACTATATAAGATCTTTCCATAACCATCTGAATCGAAAGACCCTTCCCATACATTTCCCATGGGGTGGGGATTAGCAGGAAAGAATTTCCAACTAGAAAAACTCAGGTGTTGGCAAGAAGTTGAGTCCACTTTTTGGCCAAAAAGTGGAGTGTTTTCCTTGATTTTCAGAATTTGACACTTTGACCTTAAAATTTGAAGCACTTAGAGATGAAATCTTCAAAAAAGTCACTGGTCATAAAATGTAGTACTCAGAGTGTAGTTTCCAAATATGTAATTTATTTCAATACCTAGATTGTACAAATTAAGTTTCAATAGGCATTTGTAAAAACCACTGTTTAAAAGTCTTTTTTTTTTACCATACCATGCACGTGTACGACATCCATATTTTGACTTAAATTATCATATTTTTCTAAATCCTTTTGGGAAAATATTTGTGACTCACTGAAGCTTGCCCTTGATATTTTTTTGTAATTTTTTATTGAATATTTTTTTTTGTTAATTTTTTATCAGACATATTTGTCGTTTAGAAAAATCATCTTGTACGACACACATAAGATGACCTAAAGTTATCATTTTTTGCAAATTTTATTTTGAAATTGAAAATAATTGTCTGAAGTTTGCCCTTGTGCAATCCGTTTGTCAAAATGTTATGTTGATCAAAAGTTATTAAAATAGTAAAAAACTCTGATATTTAAAGTTTATGGACCAATTTCATCAAAAATTAATTGAAAAATAGAAAAAGTAATCCAATTGTAAAAAGAAATACATATTTGGAATCTAAATTGTCTCATATAAAAAGGGTTTTAATTTTGTAAAAAAATTCTACAAAAAATTTCCTCAGCCATATGTCCAAACTCGGTATTTTTCTCTGACATTGTTAGAACCTTCAACTTGCAGGTCAACTAGGTTGAAGGCCTAGGTTCGAACTCTCAATTCTTTTCCCGAACCAAAATCCGAGGCAAAAACTCGACCACAAAGCAAAGCTAATTTGAAATTTTAAAAATTTATTAAAAAATCATTTTTTATGATTTACAAAACGAGATCTCGCATTACAAAATGGGATCCCATTTTGAAAATTGCTAATAATGAAAAAGAAAACCATTTTTGGAAAGTTTTCACAACGGGGTCCCGTTTTGAAAATTTTCCAAAAAAGGAAAATTTTCAAAAATGGAAACTTTCGTTTGAAAAGTTGCCAAAAATGGATTTTTTTTCCATTTTTGGAATATTTCCAAAACGGGATCCTGTTTTGGAAATATTCCAAAAATGGAAATTTTTAAAAACGGGATCCCATTTTAAACGATATCACGGGATCCCATTTTAAACGAGATCACGGGATCCCATTTTTGGTTTTAGGCTCAGGATCCCGAACCTAAACGGGATCCCGTTTTTGCAATGTTGATTTCATTTTTTTGGCTAAGGCAAAAACTTCCACGTTTCGTGGACTCAACTTCTTGCACTTACCCACTCACATTCTGAAAACCCTAAAATCTATGACAACAAAGGAGTAGGGATGTCGAGAATTTTTTTAACTTTAAAACCATTGAGTCGGGAGTTCAAGAACCGTTGAGATATCCGACAATAATGGATTCAGGAAGTTGCCTCTTTTTAGAACTTTTTAACCTTTATTCAAAGTTTAGGAGTTTTAAAAACTCTCAACTCCCTAACTTAATGACCTTATCGATGCATAAATTCTTGACTTTAATAAAGCCATAAGTGGGTCCCAGAAAGTTGGATGCTTTTCATAAATTTTTTGACTTTGGAAAGCATATTAAATTTCATGATGTGCCAACAATAATTTTACTCCATACAAATTTGAAGTTGAAACCTTGAAAACATGCTTGGGCTATGAGCCGAAAACCATCATATCTTCTACATAACAACTTTTTTTTTTCTTGAAATTTGGACAACAGGATAATCAGACAACATAGAGAAAAACCCAGAAAACTTTTAATTTCTAGCAACACGAAATTTGGATTTTTTCTTTATTTGTAGATCAGAGACGTGAAAAATTGAAGCTTAAAATTTTGCAAATGGTAAGGTATTTTGGCATAAAAATTGAGCAAACAGGGTAAAGTAAGGTCCAGGTCAAGCTTTTGTAGCAACTCTTTCAAATTTGCAAAATTAATTATTTTTGTGGTTCAACAGGTTTAGGAGTGTGTAAAAGAAATGCACTAAAATTTGAAAATTTTGAATGTTTAAATTGGGGGATAACATTGGCTCTGACTAGGGACTGCATTTTTTGGAAAAATGTAGAGAACTCCAAAATCATTGGGATAGACCAGTTCAATTCCATTGGGTATGGAGTCAAAAGAAATAGAAAGGGAATACAAGGAGCTAGAGCAAACGAAAAACAAGGCAAAAAAAGAAAGGAAACTACATTACTAGTTCAACAAAAACTCCTAATATGTACATGGTCATGAAGACCCTACCTCAATTGGCTCCAACATGGTCATGAAAATCCATTAATAGGCTAGGAAAAATAAATTCTAGAGTGGAAAAGAGAGATGTATCCATGAAGCACCTATAGACTCAAAAGCCATCCCATGATCCAAGATAAAATCTAGAATTTGTAAACCAAAGAGACCTCTTGAGTAATGCTCCAAAACCAAATAGCCAATTAGCATCATAAACCCCTAGAATCTCCTCAACGTATTCCTACATTTAACCATCCCTCCTTGTAGCACCCAAATTGAGATGACATCCCTGGAAACAACCAATTTAATCACTAGAAGACCAATCATTATCCGTATGTGTCACATGTAAAACTGGAAGTGAATCAATCTGAAAATCTGCATTACAAATAATATTTTCATGTGGCTAAAAATTACTCGAGCAACTCGAATAATATTATCTTTCCTGTGCTGGAACTAATTCATGTATTGTGTGACCCACTTCATCATTCTCACTTGTAAGCCATAGATCAGATAAAATATATCTTCTCCGCATAAAATTCATCCTCAACATAGAGGCACCAATTTGGAGTATACACAATATGAGTCTCATCACATTTTTCCATTTGATCACTTATATTAGAACTATCATGGCTACTTATAATGTCATCTTCCGATTTTTGTTTAAAAATCTAGGCATTTAGATTTTCAAAATGAAAATATTTAAAACAAAAATCATTTCTGACCTCTTCTTACAGATTTACTTCCATATTATTTTTCTCAAAAAAAGTGAAGGCCTCATATTCAACTTGCATGCATTTTGGGTAAAGGATATTCAACACCTCATCTTTATGTTGTGTGTCTCCCAATTTCTCTTCATCACTGAAAAAAGTGAACAATTCTATTTACACAAAAGATAAGGATGAAAAAATAACTCTATTTATATCACCCTCATTATAATTTGCATCATGGAGGATGATCCATTTTTTTCACTATTTGATGGTCTTTCAAATTCATCTTTATATTCTTCATAATACAAATAATAGGCTTCAATTTTCCTATTTGTATGAGGTTTAATTTCTGCAACACTTACTTCATTTCTACCAAAGTGTTTTGAATCAAAAATAGTGAGATTATAACTTTTAGTAGAAGGAGGTTGTACATATTGAAAATCTATAGGCTGAGAAATTAGCTTTTGCATGATAGGCTTCCTCATAGATTCACATTTCAAATAATCTACAATCTAATTTTCTTTCCATAACCCACTTAATATCAAATCATCTTCTATTTTTACAGCCTCTTGTTGTGCAAGTTCAATATCATTTACTTTACTTCATTTCAAACAAAACTGAACATCTGGGTGCAATGCAAAAATAAAAAATGCAAAGTTGGATTTGCTTACTTGGTTGAATAAAGGTAGGGGTCTTTCTGAGCAACCTATTGAACCTATTCACAAAGTCTCTGAGTGATTCATCTTATTGCTTTTGAATGTTAAAAAAATTTCCTAGCAAAGAAGCTTCATCAATAGGGCCTTTATACCTTGCCAAGAAATTAGTCTTCAATGAATCCCAATTGGTAATACATTTATCTTCAAAATAACAAAACCAATTTGTTGTAGGCCCGATAAGAGATTCAATAAATAATCTAACAAAAAAATCTTCTTCACTCACCCCCAAAATGATGAATGCAACTATAAATGCCAGAATGTGGTCTTCACCATCTTGATGATTTTATGCACTGAACTTCGGGAAATGCTTTCTTGATCCTTCAGGAAATGGTGAATATTGTGGCAAAGAAAGAGGTACATAGTGATCTCCCCATGATTAAGAAGAAATTAATGCCATAATGTAATTCTGAAAAATAAATCAGACATGAGTCTTTACTAGAATAAAATTCTTCTAAGTACATTCCACCTGACAGAGCTTCCAACCTCTGTCCTCGGGGAGGCACCTTTAAATTTCTGAGGAAAATAAGAGTACCATAATTCAATTTAATTTCCCTAGTAGAGTTGCAAAAAATCTATTGGTTAATAGATTTGTCATTTTAATATTATACTATTTTCCCACATCAATGACAAATAGACCAACAATTGAGTCACTTGCAACAAGTGCTCTCTACTTATTTTAAAAGGAAAAACTACCTTAGATAGATATGCAATGAATAAAGACTAGGTATGCTTTTCACCAGAAAGCAGAAAAGGCTAATTGACATCCACCCATAACCATGAAATAGATGCAATGACTTTAACTTGAAATGAAAAGGATGTAAATAAATGATACGAAGTTCACCTATTCCACACCCAAATGATACTCAAGAAAAATAATGAACAATGGACCTCCTTTCAATAGATGAATTATTCATAATTCAAAGCTTCAAGAATAACACATACACAACTCAATATAATAGAACACTGAAGAATAACTTCAATGAATCAAAATTCATCTGCAATTTAAAGAGGACATTAATAAATGCAAAGGTTCAGCAATATCTCCTTTATTTCCCAATGCTCAAAATATGAGTTCACATATTCAATACCCCTGTACATCAAGACTGTGCTGAAAATAAAAATATGTTCCTCCTTATTCCCCCGAATAGCTAAAAAAATTTCCCCCTCAAATTTATAAATTAAATATTTATAATTTCACCGGAAGCCATTCAGTTTCCCCTATCAGTTTCTTGAAAACTGAATTCTCTCCTGAAGGTTTGCATTTCCTTTTATTTTCATTCAAGATGATTCTTCATATCTCTCCTTGAAATTAAATTACAATTTTATTCTCATTTAGAAAATCTTTCCAATTATTCTCCATTTGGCAATTCCTTAAGGCTCTCATGTATTAATTCGTTACCATGTGTCCAAGAAACTGTCCAACAGTTTAAATTTTGTTCCCCACCTTCTTTCTACTTCTTTTGGCCACCACATTAAAGTTCAAGTATTTCACTCACTTTTCTCCTTTGTAACTGTTCTTTGGTTTATAATTGTTGCTTGAAGACAGGATTCTTCCACTTGGAATATAAATTGACTCTTTATCTTAATTGAAAGGTTTAAAATCCTCCTTTGCGATCTTTCGATCCTCGTAACTAGGCTCTTTCTAGCTTAATAACCAATTCGTGAGTTCAGGAA
Organism: Sequoiadendron giganteum; assembly: GCA_007115665.2. Taxonomy (NCBI): domain Eukaryota; kingdom Viridiplantae; phylum Streptophyta; class Pinopsida; order Cupressales; family Cupressaceae; genus Sequoiadendron; species Sequoiadendron giganteum. The sequence goes on along the minus strand of CM021106.1, from coordinate 325,471,417 downwards.
TTTAAATTTTAACCAAAAATGATTCTTTCAATGAGTATCTCCCTCAAACATAAAAGGATCTCATTTAATTTTTAAAGAGTCTTTTAAATCATTCTTCTTTGGAAACCGTCAATGAGCTAGTCATTGGCGTAATTGATGTGTGGCACTGTCTCTGCACGTATGAACCTCCTTTTCCAAAATTAGAATTCATTACTCCAGTTGTTAATGGCATTGCCATCCTTGCAAGTATTGTCTAGGATTTTTCTCCACAAATTAGCATGTGTCGAATCCACCTTCATTTGTATCATCAATTTATAACTTAGAAGAATCAATATATTTTGTTTTGAGAATGGTAATAATGACTTGCATTCGGGATAAACAAGAACGGATGACTACACTTCATCTACAAAGCTTAGTCTTTCCACCACATTCAAAACTCCATCAGTGGACATATAGAGCACTTGTTGGTGATCATGTAGGGTTAGGGATTAGAAGACACCAATAGTAAATATTATCCTGTCGAGATTAAATTTTCCTATAAGTGCACGATTGTGTTGAGAAAGAAGAATTATTTCATTCAACCACTGAGATGATGCAACCTAGAAAATTTTGTGGTTCATAACTATTAACTACTGAATTAGCACTACACATCCTCTTTATCTGATGGATAAGAAGATTGTGCTATGATTACCGAAAAAACTACATTTGTATCCGACTCAACCTCTGAATTTGGTTGAAATTCAACCCTTGAGACGAGCCACCTAATATTCATGTTCATATAAATTTATTGTTCAACATCTTCTCTTTGTAACTTCTATGTTCATTGAGAGCTAGTTCACTGAGAAGCCATGACCATCTATTAGCACCTTTCCAAAAACATTAAGAAAAAATTAGATGAATCTGTATGTTTGCATAGATAAACTGCTCAAAATTTATTCAATTCCCATCATGTGTGATTACAAGCATGTAGTTTCAGATTCTTTGTGGGAAATGTGTAAGGAATGTGAGCTTTCCAAAGTAAGAGAAAATTGACTATATAAACTCTTTCCATAACCATCTAAACTGAAAGACTGTTCCCATACATTTCCCATGAGGTGAGGCATAGCAGGAAAGAATTACCAGCCAACAAAACTTGTGTTCTGAAAAACCTTAAAATCTCTGACAACAAAGGAGTCGAGATGTCGGGAAATTTTATAGCTTTAGAACCATTGATTCAAGAGTTCAGGAACCAATGAGATATCCGACAATAATGGAGTCAAGAAGTCGCCTCTTTTTAGAACTTCTTAACCTTTATTAAGAGTTTGGGAGATTTACAAACTCTTAGCTCCCCAACTTAATGACTTTATCGATGCAGAAATTCTTGAATTTAATAAAGCCATAAGTGGGTCCCAGAAAGTTGGATGTTTTTAATAAATTTTCTGACTTTCGAAAGTATATTAAATTTCATGATGTCCCAAAAATAATTTAACTCCACACAAATTTGAAGTTGAAACCTTGAAAACGTGCTTGGGCTGAGAGATGAAAACCATCATATCTTCTACATAATAGCTTTGTTTTGCTTGAAATTTGGACAATAGGATAATGAGACAATGCAGAACAAAACCCATTAAACATTTAATTTCCAGCAACAAGGAATTTGGATTTTTGTTTTATTTGTAGATCACGGATGGGAAAAAGTGAAGCTTAAAATTTTGCAAATGGTTTAAGGTATTTTGGCATAAAAAATTAGGTAGACATGGTAAAGTAAAGTCATGGTCAAGCTCACAAAAGGATTTCACACGAGCTCTTTCAGATTTGTAAAATTAATTTTTTTTTGTGGTTTGGCAGGTTCAGGAGTGTGTAAAATAAATGAGCTAAAATATAAAAAATTTCAATGTTCAAATTGGGGGATAATAATAAGCGAGGTCCTAAGTTAGTTTTTCATCTAAGCAAAGCATTTTCAAGAGAAATTTCAACATCCAAACATTCAAAGTCTTCAAGAATTCTTTTACAAGAGTATTCAAGTTTCAAAAGCAAGCAAAGTTGAAGTCTTGGAGTAGCATTAAAGTGTGTTTGCAAGTCTTTAGGATCACTTTCATTCAAGATCTAGCATTGTCAAGGTTTGATCATGGTTGTCTATGGTGAATCATGATGGATTCTAGGTTGGGAGATGCAACTAACCACCAATCCAAGCCTAGTGACTTGTTTTCGAAGTGATTACATCCTCCATTATCAATCTACATTCAGCCTAAGGAAGGTACAAGCATTATTAGGGCTCATTTGGGGTGATTAGAGATCTCTCAAAGTGAATAGGTTTGCATTGCTTTTCAGAATTCCTAACATTACACATGCTTAAGGTTAGGGTTTATCCTCCTATTTTTATCCATATTTCATTATTTATATCAAGGTTTTATTACTAACCTAGGGGTTTGACTGACCAAAACTCCTCATAAGAAAATCAAGTCCATATTTTGTTTTGCAGGTATCTTCGTAGATTTGGATCCAGAAATCAATTTGGGAGAAAATAACAGGTGTTGAAGTGTAGATCTAAAATTTAAATTCTTGAAAATGAGAAATGGGACTAATTTTCCATAAGTGATGAATGAGTCCCACTACAGGTGTTTTTCAGGGTTTTTTACAAATTCAGATACCCTTTTTCCAAAAACTTGTTCCTGTGCATAAACCCAGATCTGGGACTAATTCACCCAGACTGATGTATGAGTCCCAGTAAGTCAAAAATTCAATATTTTTAGCATTTCAGAGCCCATTCAAGTTTGTTTCAGATTCACAAGTGCATGCATTTCCTCTTACAACTTGTTATTATGTTTTATATGTATTTATAGGTCATTTAGTTAAATTTTGCATCATATTAGGGTTTAGCATTACATCTTGAATTGCATTTATCTTTCCAAGGCCTAGCTTGGTGGTGAACCCCTCATTAGTTTACAAACAGCCCCTAGGACAACCCTATTACAAGATCTCTTTCTCCTTTGCAATGAGATCTCTAGGATCATCCTTGAATAAAATAATTGGAAAGTGGGTGTGCTTCATGTCTAAATCATACAATAGCATTCCAAAATCGCCAATTTTTCAGTGTTTCAGATTCGATTCACATTACGTTGTCATACCAAACATACATTGAGAGGATTATTACTCTATCACATTCCATACAGAGGAATTCCTAACTTTTGTTTTCCTCAAATTTTCATTTTTTTTTTAATCATTTATGCCTATTTCTCATTTGTGATAAAAATTATACTAATTGAATATATTTTCTTGGCTTTGTAGGTTCCAATGGAGCACTCAAACCAAAATTAGGAATAGAAAAATAATATAAGAATGGTCCATTACTTTACCCCCACTGAATATCCTTTTGAAATGTTTTACCATTTATTTTTCATGTTGGCTAAGGATGTCCATAGAGTTTGAAATACATGTCTATTTTAGATTCACATGTACCTCAAAGTGGAGACAAAACATAATGAAAAAAATTCCATAATCATATCAATTCACATTTAATTGAAATCTTATTTTGATGGAATTTTTTAATTTAGCTATATGACAACAAGCGGGGATTTTTTTTGTTAAGTTTCATTCGTGACCTAATATTCTTCCCTCTATATTTCACATCCATTTGCACTTAATTTCACACATTTATTTTGTTCTATCTATATTTACATATAATCACACATATTTGGCACCCATATGCATACATTGAGACCCACATAAAGGTCTATCCACTCAAGTTTAATCCTATGCCATTTAGAATTGAACCTAAAATAAATTATAAATTAAATTCTATAAATCTCTGCCTTTCCTATTGGTTGTTATAAGTTGACTTGGTACATCACTCTTTATCTACAATTTTTTTAGTTCACTCTAGTGTGACTGGGTTCATTCTCCTTGAGCATATCAAGGTTGTGCCACTTTGGTTAAGTTTGAGGGACCTGAATTTGAACCACAACAAATTTAGGGCCTACATAGAATCTAAGTTAACAAGCACATCAAGGACATAAATGAGTGGATTGTTATTCTTACATGATATCAAGAATATTCCTCTATCATTTTTCCTTAAACTAAATATCCTAATCTATTGTATCTAATTTTATAAAATTCATTTAAATTTTTATCTAATTCACTTATAATTTAAGGGTAAAAGTAAAAATTTGTGTCACTTTTATAAATAAAACAACCAACACTGATCCAACTTTTAAACTTGAATCACTAGAAAGTGGCATATATGTTTTGAATTTTGGAATGATGTAAACTAATAAAATGTGTATTTTTTAGTATATTTTATGTTTGTATTTTTTTAAAAAATTAAAAAAAAAAAATTGAATATAATTTTTAATAAATTAACACTATAATTTAGTTGTTGATAAAATGATGAAAATTTGACATTACATGAGATGCCAAGCTTTACATAGTAAAAAAAAAATTCTTCCTTCAATTTTTTTGTGTATACTTATAACTTAAAACTTTAGGACATGGATATATTGTTTTGCAATTTTAATAAATATATATTCTTAAATGTGTGTGTATTAAAATATGGTTGTTTTTAGTCAACGCCAAATTTTATATTGAATATTTATCTAAAATAGAAAATAAATTATACTATCTTAATGTAGATTCTTTTATCTAGGGAATCATATTTTTTTAAATTTTTTTAATAAGTTTTAGTTTTTCTTAACATGGTAATCACCCTAATATTTTTGTGTTGATGACCTACTTCTAGTAAATAATAAAAATAAAATATTAATAATAGTTGAACTATTAAAATAAATATATATTTAAAAACTATACTTATGGATCTACAAAAAGATTTTTTTACATTTAAAAAAAATGTTGTTTATATAAGGAGTTGTTGAAACCTTAAATTTTTCAAATAATTTCATTTTCTAAGTAAATTGGCCTCAAAGTGGTGCTACATATGCATTTAACCAAAAAAAATAGCTGGAGAAGTTGTGGACATATTTAGCTTATCTAGAATGAATTTTACTAGATCATATGTTTGACCAAAATTGATTTTTAGCTATAAATACTAAAATTCACTTGTGCTAATAAATTGGTTGAAAGTGTGACACAACTTTGTACTTTTACTCTTAATTTAAGCTAATTGTGTTAATATTTTACATTTATCGAATTATACCAAATTATTTTAATAAACATTTTTTCCTTTTAGAAATATAAAAGTTTATAAGTTACATTGAATTACAAGTAGTTAATGCACCTTTTTTTAAACGAAGAAATGGTGATATAGAATAATTTATTTTATAGGAGATAAATGAGATAGTGAGCTTAGACCATAATCTCATATAGCTATTTAATTTTATATGTATAGTAATCACTATTCAAAATTTTAAGAATTTTTTGTGCAACTAATGATCTCATGATTCTTGTAATTTTTCTATTTATTTTATATTACTATTTGAAATTGTAATTTTTTATTCCATAATTATTATTTAAAAACAATTTGACCCAACACATAAATACTTTATAACCACTACTAAATTAGGAGGAATTGACATCCAAAGATGTCCAAATAATATTTTATGGAAACTACACATTCCATCATTATGGTGGGAAACAACCACCATGTCCTTTTATTTTTTTAGGAAGAAATCCATTGGACCGCCTAGGAAAAATCCAAGTTGCTACTTAGAATATAAGAAAAATCTACTATTGTTGTGTGGTTTATTCTCATCATTGTCTAATGTCTTCTCTATTGTGAATTTTATGAAATAAAGTGGGGTATGTCACGAGCCGTATAGTGTTCATGGGTAGTCCATTTTATCTATGTATGTTCTATTGTGAATTTTATCTCTCTTTTGTTCTATTGGTATTCATGGGTAGTGCATTTTGAATATGTGGGAAGAAATATCTTATGAATAAGAAAGTGGAAGTTGTTAAATAAGGGTTTTTTAATAATTGAATTATTTTAATTATATGTGAGAATTAAAAAGGTTTTAAAGTTTTAAATAAGAGATATTTATTAATCTTTTGTTTCTTATTATTTAATATAATATTATATTTAGAATTATTGTGTAAGATTATAATATTGTTATATATAAATCAGTTATATAGAGAGGATTAGGATATGTAAGTGTGTAAGTTATCTTACTAGTTGTTTAAGTGTTTGACAAGCTATTAAATAGTCAATTTTAAGTTTTAGATATAAAATTCAAATACATCCACTTACAAAATGTTATACAAGATATAAGCTACATGTTTGAATCTTACAAAAGAAATTTTCCAATAGATATAAGGAAATATTTAAAATAAGCTTATGTGTGACCATATCTATACATTTATTTAACAATAATAAAATTGATCGTAAATTTTAAAGATATTGTTGAGGATAACATTTGACTAATTTTAGGACCTTGGGGCATGTTTTTAGGCCTAATTGTCATGTCCATTCTTAGGGAAAATCTTGTAGCTCCTATACTCATGTGTTTAAAGGTAATTTGTGATATTTTTAATTCTTGTAGATCTTTAATAGAATGTGCATAGATTACATGTCAAATGCATTTGAAAAAAATATTTTCATTTTAGTACATGATGGATAGTGTACAAATTATCTTGCATCATTGAATATATAAACTATGTAGTACATACTTTTGTACCTTGCATAATTTACCCTATAATTTGATCATGGAGCAATCCATAAAAACACAACCATATAAAGTGGCAATACACAATAATAAAGGGTTATTAAAACATATCATCAAAAAATCCATTAGAAATCTCTCTTAACCAAAATAAAAAAATATAAATCTTGAAATAAATGTATATGTAAAATCAAAATCAAGTGTTAATCAACCTAACATGTTATGTCAAAATATAACACATTTGAAATAAATTTAACCTAACACATAAATGATTCATATCCTTTATTAAATTAGAAATAATTGGCATGCAAAGGTGTCCAAAAACTATTATATGGAAACTAGCTTCTACAATAGGTTGTTACTTAGCCTCAATGTAATGTAACACATTGCAGCTACATGATGCTAAACAACCACCTTGTCCTTTATTTTAATGTAGGAGGAAATATAATTCCCCTCTTAGGAAAAACACAACTCGTCAATTAGAAAATAAGAAAAGTATATTACCAACTACTTAAAATTACCCATGTATAAAATAAAATACATAAATCTTAAAGAATTCGAAATGAAACCCATTTATATGAATCCCTATGCAAAGAAATACCTACAAGTGAACACCATAGTGCACAATAATGTACAAATTGTAGATACCTAAAATTGGTCTAGGCCTGCGAGTACATAATCGACATAATGTTCTATAGTCCATGGTCATGATTAAATAATGTCAATTATTTAATTACCCTTTCTAACACATATTTCTTCTATTAATTAAATACACCTTTTTAATTAATTCATTAATTCATCATTAATCTTTATTCAACTTGATTAATTAAATAAATCATATTCGTTTAATTATGTTGCTAACTTATTAAATCCTATATCAATTAAATAATTTATTATTTAATTACCCCCTTTATCATACTTTTCAACTATAATTAAATATCTTTATTTAATTATTCATTTAACTCCCTTTTCAACTATAATTAAATATTTATTATTTAATTATTCAATTCCACCCTTTTCGAAAGTCAAATTAAATAAATTATCTTTATTTATTTAATTAAATCTTCTATCTTTGAATGTTGAATTAAATTAACATTTAATTCATTTATGTCACATTCTTCTATGAATTAGTTATCTAATCGTCCACTCACCTTCTGACTCAAGATCTATTTTTAGTTCTTGAGTTATCTCTGAATTCAACTATTGATCATCTTTGCAAGAAGACTCTCTCTCACAACTAGTCGATTAACTAGTTCTAACTCATATGCATGTATGCATCTATTAATTAAATATCTTTTATTTAATTAATTTAATTATGCATTCGAATTCCTCATCTTCGAGTTCTAACTTTGTCTTTAACATTCAAAGTCTATTTCTTCTATTTTCGAAGATTCTTAACTGAAGATTAAGATATTGTTCTATTTTTAGTCTTTCTTAACTCATGTTCTAACTCACGTTCTATTTGAGACAGAACTCACATCGCATGGTATTCATCAATCTCATCTGTTGATCTCTCTTTCAATCTGAGCCGATCGTTCAAAAACACAAAATCTATAAAATGGCCTATCATAATCATTATTCCTCCTCCCAAAATCATTATACATTTTTGAGAAGAAACAATCTTCGATAATTTGCTTAGACATTCAACACGGTTATACTTGCATCAAACACAAAAGTCTAAGGGAAAGAATACTAAAAAGGCAAAATGGAGAAGAGCAATGGAGATAATTCGAAGGGATGAATGCATATTCGGTGAGATCAATTCAGTTTGTTTAGTTTTTATCATGTTTTCATATTCATTCTTTATTGTTAGATTTTTAGATTAGTTTTTGATTTAGATTAGGATTAACAATTTTTTGTTCTTGCTGCAGATCTTATCATAGATTTATTATAATGTTACATTTGGTGAACCCGACATGAATCACGCTTCAAAATCCGCACATCTATTTTTTGTTTTCCGTTTTTTGTTTTCTACTTTTTGCAGATTTCCCTATGGCGCACCGCATTTGTTAAGGGAAATGACACATTTGTATCCACAAGCCGCATCTATTAAAAACAACAACACATCCGCCATCACGAACCGCATCCGCCTGTCAACAATTTATCGAGCCGCATCCACCTATCAACAGTCGAACCGCATTTGTGGCTTGAAAAGCTGCACCTGCCTGGTGAATTTTTTTTAGTTTTTCATTGATTTCCGTGCAACCATTTTTTCATTTTCATTTTTGAAGTTGTCTTGATTTTTGCTAATGGTTGATTTCAATTGTGTTAAGGGGAAATAACATAGTGTTTGCAGAATGAAGCTTCGAAGACATTTAAAAACTTAAGACAATTTTTCTGTAGGACGAAAGCTGAAGACCATGAACTACTGATAAATTTGCGTGCAGGACCTAATGCCTTTGTGTTAATTTATTTATTTAAGCAAGATTTTGTTTGGTAGATAGATAATCATTGTGTGGGATCAAAATGAATTTTTTGTTTAATAGATAGAAAATTGTCATTTGGAATAAAAAGAACTACTGTCTTCTTTATCTGGTGCTTTGCACATTTTTGTAACCCTTACGATTCAGTACACTGAAGTATCCTCTCCCCTTGCCCAGTCATGAGATCCTGGGTGTAAGAGAAATGGTTGTTGACTCTAGAACTTGGGCCTGTCTTGGTGGGAAAAAGCACTCACCCCAAGATGACTCAGACTGGTAGCACGCTAAAGCCAAGCGACTTGCAATCGGTATACAAAAGTGGATTCTTGGGGAAAGCCCAAGAATCACGCGCACTATTCCAACGAGATGGATAGAAATGGACTCTCACCGATGTTGGATAGTGTCCCACGAATGGAATGCCCTTATTAAACACCTTGTAGAATTACCAAAATCCTACCTACTTGTTAGCGCAACAGGGTCCGCCCTGTGAAGCCGTCTTACATTCTTATGGTTTATGTGTGGAAATGAAATGTATGCCATGGGAGTTTCATGGATATAGTAGCTTGGCTTCCCCGTATAAGTGAGTGTCGTGGAGGGGAGCCAGTGGGGTCAAGCTACTAGTCATTCATCATAAATATGCGTAGCTAGAGAAATCCAAGTAAGAACTCAACAAGTATTGTCCTAAAAGCCTAGGTTGTAATTGTTTTCCGAGTCTTAATGGTCCTTTTATCACAAAAAATGAAAATATATTGATTTTTTTGTTTTCTCTTTGTTGTATTCGTCCAATTCTTGATCAAACAAACAAAGTCGGTCAACAACTTTCAAGAAAAATTCAACTGTTAGAAAACTAAGTTGCATTTGTCAGGTTAAACGCTGCATGTGTCATAGTGAGTCGCATATGTTAGGGGAAATGTTGCATCTGTCTGTCAAAATAATCATTTTCCAGTCTGCATATCACGAGTCACAACTGTCACATTCCGAGTCGCATGTGTGCATGCACATCGCGTCTGTCATCTTTGGAACCGCATGTGTCCTGGTAAATCGCATCTATCAATTTCTACACCACATGTGTCTTGGTAAACCGCATATGTCAGTCGTTAAACCGCATGTGTCTTAGAAAATTGCATTTGTCAGAGGAAAAACCGTAACTATTAAGAAAACCGCATCTGTCAGAGGAAAAACCGCAACTGTTTGGTGAACCGCATTTTCCTGTCAATAGAAAATGTCAAAAACAGCGAGTAGAGTCTGAAACATTGTTGTCACTATTTGCTTTAGGTTCTTAGGATCAACCTTAGATTAGAAAAAATTATTTTTTTCTCAAAGACCTTGCACCATTAGATGTCATATACATCTTAGTTTACCATCAGTAGGTGTCATATATGTCTTAGCTACCATCATTAGGTGTCATATACGTCTTAGTCATAGTAAACGTCTTAGCCATAGTCATCATAAGTTGCATGCATATAGGAACTCCCTAGGGAAATTGCATATCCAAGATAGATAACTTTCCTCGTCTTTGGAAACGTTCATGTTCCAGTTTGTCACAGTCATTGAACCTAGTCACATTGGTCCCATTTAGTGAATCTTTTCAACTCAATAGTCTAGTTGAGAGAATTCACCTTGTCATACTGTCCTTGTCATACAATTAGGTTCCTTGGTCAAAAACAAATTTTTGCATGCATTTATTCCATAGATGGTAGGTTATACCCGTCTTAGACTCATTTATCGTCCTTAGTCCACTTAGAATTTTGCATATTGTTCGTCTCGTCATATGTCATTTTAGATCTTTAGCAACATCCTTATTGTCAAAAAAATCCAAAAATATAGACATAGGTCATATCAGTTTTTAGACATAGTCTGCATTACCCATCTTGAGCAAATTTTTCATGGTCGAAACAAGGCCCAAAAAGAAACAAAAAGCAATGATAGACCCCAACGAATTCATCAATCCGTTTGAAAACCAACCGTTAGGAAGCAAACGCCCACACAAGTCTTTAATTGAAAAACATGTCACTAGAGACACACATGGGCAGATTTACATAGAAGACATCGATGCAGCAGTTTAAGATCCTGAGTTTGCATCCTTCATGGATGAGTGTTTGCTAAATGATCCACAATGCTACTTAGCAAAATTGATAGTAGAGGGTGCCACACTACCCCTAGGTCCATACTTTGGCAGCATAGTCAACTCAACCAACACAAACTGTGACATCTACTGTCTCTATTCCCCAAATAACCGTAGCGATACCAACAATTCTATCAACACAAACACTGTCAATTGTAAACACAACCCCTTTTAACATAGCACAAGGTTTACATTTCACTGCGGGAGCAACTTCCTCCAACCCCTTTGGCACCAACATGACTGGTAAGAGAACCAAAGTTGGTGGAAATAAACCTATACCAAGTCAAACAATTCAAACAAGAAGCATTCCTATTCCAAATTAGACAATTCAGACAAGAAGCATTCCTATACCAAATCAAACCATTCAAACAGGGAATATCCCTATCTCGAATCAGAATATTTTGACAGGATATATCCCCTCACCCAATCATAACTCGTCACAAAACATGGCATATCAAAACACCTACATTGATCCAAATAACATGAACACCATGTCCTTGACACAAGTCGACATCCTTCAAAACCAAATGCAAAATCTACAACAAAAGATGGACGACATGTCTATGTTAGGCAAACGAACTATATCAGCACAAGACCTATGTCCATGTCCATTTGACAAAGCACTCTATATGACACCTTTTCCCCATGGATACATTATACCAAATTTTCCTAAGTATAATGGGAGGAAGAATCCTTTAGAGCATATTAGATAATTCTCAATAGCATGCATGGACATATCATATGACCCCACTTACTTGATGCGCTTATTTCCACGAACCCTCATAGGGATAGCGTTGGAATGGTTTTCCAAATTGCCATATGGTATACGATCCTGGGTGGAATTGGCTGAAAATTTTGTCGAATATTTTTCCTTTAACATAGAGAATGAAGTAACCATAGCAACCTTGTGCCACACCACACAAGAATACAGTGAGACGTTCATTAATTTCTTCCAGAGATGGAGAAGTCTAGCTAGTCGTTGTCCCATCGAAATACTTGAAAAACAAAAGGTCACTATCTTCCTCGAAAACATCAACCCCAAACTAAGAGGTGACTTACAAGTACACTGTTGCACTTCATTTATTGAATTGTTACAAAAGGGGATCATCCTTGAAAAGGGCCTTATTGACAAAGGAAAAATCAAAGTACCAGGCAAGAGTCTGATTGTCGAACATCCAAATGTGCTGAATGATAGAAACAAGTTTTGGTCTAGGAACAAGAATGTCATGAATGATGGTATAGTTGATGCTAAGCACATACATACTGGACCGATTATCACACATAGAGGATACAACCAACAAGAAGACATGATCAACAGTCCTGATCAAACAGCTAACTATGTCTAGAATTTACAACAGCAAAGACCACAACAAAGGAGATTTCCAATGCAAGAATTTACACCTTTAGGGCAACCAATCGAGGTAGTCTTCAAAGAATTGGTCAAACATAATATTATCAATCCTTTAGAACTAAGATATTATGATCCTGGATAGTTCAAACCTTCATCGTGGGTTGATAACACTTTCTGTGACTATCATCGAACAAAAGGGTACAACCTCCAACAATGTTGCCAATTAAAGAACATCATACAAGACTTTGTTGAAAATGGAACTATAGAAGTTGGTGGGCAGAAAAAAACTAAGAACAGTGATCATAAGGTCTTCACGGACCCGTTACATGACCACACAAAAGGAAAAGCCTCCAATTCAGGACCCCATAATAATCCATCGGCCAACTATAACAATACCACATATGACTATGGTAAAGGAACGATCATAAACCACATCTGAGCCACAAATGAGAATGTCAATACTTTCACCATTAAGAAGCATCCAGAATGTAATGTAAACACATGCAAAACTAAGATTACTATTCCTAGCCCTTCTTTTGAGCCATCTACACAAAATTCCAAGTTCAAGTACAACCTTCTCGATCAATTGAGTAAAAACCCCGTAAAAATATCTATCTTGGAATTGTTGACCTTATCACCTCAGCATCGATCCATTCTTGAAAAAGCTCTATAGAACACAACTGTTCCTCTAGATTTAGATTTCAATCATTTCGAAGTGATGGTGGGATATTTAACCAACTCGCATCATGACACATTTTCCCAATAGGATTACTCAACAGAAAAGTCAGATCATAATGACCCCTTACATCTTGAATTCTTAGTCCATCAAAACAAAGTTCGATGAGTCTTGGTAGACGGAGGAGCAGGTTTGAACCTGTGTACCCTTAAGTTGGTTAAGGCATTAGGATTCTTGGAAGATTGTGTAGATACCTCTAAAAGTATAGTCATCAAGGCTTACGATGATGAGGAAAGATCATCCAAAGGAGTTGTCACACTCCCTATCCGAATTGGCCTAGTAATCATGAACATTGGCTTCCAAGTCTTGGATCTCACCCTTCCATACAATTTATTGTTAGGTAGACCTTGGATACACACAATGAAAGTTGTACCTTTAACATACGACCAATGTCTCAAGTTCCCCTATAATGGCACAGAGATCACCATTGATGGTGATCCAGATCCTTTCTAGTATTGTACAAGCCTAAGGGATCTTCCACAATGACAAGTACCTGTTAATCAATAGGCTTCATCATCACCTCTATCCCAATTCATTGACCCATCACGTCTCACTAAGTCTACTTCATTCAAACCACCATCATCCTCTCCAAAACTCGAGATCCAAGACAAGGGTTGTGGTGAATATAATATAAAGGCATCATACTATGTTACTGAACTGATTCCGCCTAAGGCATATAGCTTACCCATGGCAAATAGAAGACTATCAATGGTGACATTTCATGTTACCCCTACAACAACATTGACAAAATGGGGAGAGTTAAGTGAAGAAATTGTGAATCAAGCTTATTCCTAGTTGTATCAAGAAGAACATGAATACCCCTCCCCGTCTATTCAAACAGCCAAGGACCAATATGGAAAATGATTTAAGATAATACAAAAGGAAGAATATGATGGGCACAGTGGTTTAGGACTATATCAAAATGGAAGGACAGAACCGATTACTATCTACCCATGACCAAAATATCTAGGGCTAGGGTGTCAACCACTTAGAATTGGGTTTCCTGGTACCTCGTCAACATTTCAAGAGGAAGTGAATGATTACCCAGAGATCGAGACATCTCATGAACCATTTCCCCTAGTTTGTGAAAAACCCCCTATTTACGACAAACCCCTAGTTTCTGATACACCTCCAATTTATGACAAACCTCCAGTCTATGATGAATCCCCTTACTCAAGCAATGGTGAATGGGAGTCTCTCTCATCTACTAGTACCATCAACATAGATGCCTTATTTGGAGATTTGGACTTCAATGTGAAATCTATACCAAAACACTCTAGTCCTCATCCTAAGAAACACTTGTCCAAAGCAGAAAGGCAAGAGAACTATTATTGGGAAACCCTTGAACATGCATCTTGGGCACCTGACACGCCATCTTCTGATGAATCTGCCCTCACCATTGTCCCACAATAGAATATACCTACCCCTAGGAGGAAGAATAAGAAGGAGTTAGTCCAAAACTTCTGTGACCATGTCAACCATTCCATATTCACCTTGTTAACAGCTACCCTTACAAACTCTGATGATGACATGCCCCTTGTATATCCCAAACTTATTGACTGGGATCAACAAGGTACACCTATCATAGATACATTCGAGAATGATGAAGCAATTGTTGAGTTCATGGGACTTAGAGAAGGCATACCTAGAGGGGATCATAAGGTGGGTTTTACCATAGACTTGGATGATAAAGCATATTTCGGGGAGTCTATTTACACCTCTAGTTGCAAAAATGAAAATGAAATAAAAATGATGAGTCCCTAGGTGAAAACTGAAAGGCGCCTTTGGATGAAGAAAAAGTCAAAACAAAGGACATATCCGAGGGCAAAAACCTCTATGAGACACCCAAGGATAGAGGTTTAAATATTCTCCCCGTTGCACAAGAAAAGTTACCCATGCTAGTGGAAGACACTGTTGCAGTCAACATAGGTATAGAAGAGAATCCTCAGATAGTATATTTTGCAGCTTCCTTAATAGAAACAAAATAGCATGAATTCAAGGACTTCTTCAAAAAGAGACAAGTAAACTTCACATGGTCATATGCTAACATGCCTGGGCTAGATCCAGATCTAATATTGCATCATTTACCAGTATAGCTAGGTATCAAACCAGTCAAACAAAAGTTGAGGAAGATGCATCTACAAATTGCTCTATTGGTCAAGGTAGAACTTAAGAAACTTTTGGATGTAGGATTCATAAGGAAAATAGACTATGCAAATTGGATATCGAATCTTGTACCAGTGACTAGGCCAACTAGGGGCATTCGTATTTGCACTGACTTTAGGGACATCAACAAGGTATGTCCTAAAGATGACTTCCCTTTTCCAAATATCGACATGATAGTCGACCTTACTGCAGGATATGAGATTCTATCCCTTATGGATGGTTTCTTTGGATATAACCAGATAAAGATAGCACCTAAAGATCAACATAAGATAGCTTTCATGTGTCCATGGGGCACATATTGTTGGAATGTTATGTCGTTTGGCCTTAAGAATGCATGAGCCACTTACCAATGAGCAATGACTACGATTTTTCATGACTTTGTACATACATTCATGGAAGATTATTTAGATGATATAATATCCAAGTCAGAAACAAGGGAAGATCATTTGAAAGTGTTAGACAAGATATTCTAGAGGCTAGAAAATAATAATGTTAGGCTAAATCCGAAGAAGTGTATCTTTGGAGTGAAATTAAGGAAGTTGCTAGGGTATATCATCTCTGGCAGAGGCATTGAAGTAGATACAAAGAAGGTAAGAGCTATCATAGAAATGCCTCCTCCAACTAGAATTGGTCAACTTAGAACCCTACAGGGGAGATTATAGTCCATTAGGCGTTTCATAGTACAATTGGCGGATAAAATACATCCATTTGAGCATCTACTCAAGAAAGGAGTACCATTTGTGTGGACACCTAAATGTCAAGAGGCCTTCCAAAAAATCAAGGACTATTTGCTTACTCCACCAGTCCTAATCCCACCTACAGAGGGAAAACCATTGATACTTTACATCTCAGCAACTTAGTCAGCATTAGGGGCTTTTCTCGCACAACACAATGATCAAGGTCATGAGAGAGTGGTCTATTATATCAGTCAAACCTTAGTGGGCTATGAATTGAATTACAACAACATAGAACATTCCTATCTTGCGGTAGTATTTGCTACCCAAAAACTTCAGTACTATATGCTCAATTGACAAACCATGTTGATTGCAAAAATTGATCCACTTAAATACCTCCTAAGTAAGGCAGCTTTAACAGGGGCCGATTGGATAAATGGGTTATGATACTTAGCGAGTATGACATTCAGTATGTCGAAAGGAAGGCAATAAAAGGATAGGTCATTGCAGATCAATAGCTGATGCACCTATAAAGGCAGACCATCCGTTAGTGGCAATTTTTCCAAATGAATTTCTTTTCAACAGTGACGTTAAAACCGAATGGAAACTGTACTTTCATGGATCACATACAAATCGTGGTTTAGGGGCTGGTATCTTATTTGTCACACCTCAAGGTGATACCATTCCTAAATCATTCAGCATTGCATTCCCTTGTACCAACAATATAGAAGAATACAAAGCCTTAGTGACAGGTTTAAAAATGATAGTTCAATGGAACATTAAGAGCCTAAATGTCTTTGGTGACTCTCAACAGGTAATCCGACAGGTGAATGATAATTACAAGACTAAGGATGAGAAGCTTGCACCTTACAAGAGGATGGCTAATAGTTTCAAATAGTATTTCAATGATATAACTTTTCAACAAATACCACGTATCCAAAATAGAGCTACAAATGCAATGGCAACTGTGGGTTCCTTGTTGGATATTCCAAGTAATGTGCCTAAGTTTGATTTTCTGGTTGAACAGCTTTTGATCCCAGCTTATGATGTCCCTGATACTGCGATAGTGTGTACCATAACTGGTCCTACATCTCCTTGGTATAAAGACATATTCGATTACCTCACTGACCAAACCCTACCTCAAGACTTGTCCAATAACCAATGTCGAACCTTCATCTGAAAGTCAGCTAAGTACACCATCATCGGAGAAACCCTATATAGACGTACCTTAGATAATGCCCTAATGAGATGTCTCGATCCTGAGGAAGCACAAACAACTTTGCGAGTGGTACATGAGGGTATATGTGGATCTCATTCGAGTGGTCCAACTCTAGCCCATAAGATTATGAGACTAGGTTACTATTGGCCTACAATGGAGAAAGACTCATACGTCTTTGTAAAGAAATGTAGACAATGTTAAATACATGGAGACTTGATAAGAGTGCCAACGTAGGAGCTTTGTCCAATTACTTCACCATAGCCCTTCGCCCAATGGGGACTTGACCTCATAGGTAAGATACACCCTTCATCATCCAATGGCCATAAATTCATCATCACCGCCACCGAATACTTCACCAAATGGATCGAAGCCATCCCCATGACATACATAATCGACACACAAATATCTAAGTTTATCCTAAACTATATCATTTGTCGGTATGGTGTACCTCAATCCATAATCACGGACAATGGCCGCCCATTCAAGAACCAAGAAGTATTCCATTTATGTGAATAATTGCACATAAAACACCATTTCTCCACCCCATATTACCCACAAGGTAATGGACAAGTTGAGACATCTAATAAGACAATTGTTAGAATCCTGAAGAAGACTGTCAATGAGGCTAGTCGTGACTAGCACCTACAGCTTAATCCTGCCTTATGGGCTTATCGTACAAGCATCTGTACTCCCACCGGTGCAACCCCATATTCCCTCGTATTTGGGTCTAAAGCTATCTTACCTATTTAGGTTGAAATACCTTCTCTACAGATATCCTTGAAGGGTCATATCGACAATGAAGAATACTGTGTCTCTAGGTTACAAGAGCTAGAATTGCTGGATGAACGAAGACAAAAAGCATTAGATCATTTACAAGCATATCAGAATCATCTTTGTTGTAGTTACAACATGAAGGTTCTCGATAGACTCTTTGACATTGGTGACTTGGTATTAATGGAGAATCCTAAGAACCAAGTTGAACGTGAGAAACTAGGAAAGTTTGAACCTAACTAGTTGGGGCCGTACATTGTCACAAAAGCCTTTGGATCAGGAGCGTACCAACTCTCTACTCCTGAAGGAGAACCACTTTTGTCCCCTATCAACAGTCTACATCTAAAGAGGTTCTATTCTTAAGTCTTTGAGAATCTATGTCTTAATTTGGAAAAATACAAAAAAATGAAAAAAATAAAAATGGTTACCTTGATGAAAACCTGGGAAACAGGCGTCTTGGTAACACCAAATAAATTGAGAAAAAAAAAAAAAAAAGTAAAGAGAAATAAATCCGTCAACTAGTGAAAACCGCTTCGGTGGTGCTATGGTTAAGTACCATGGTAAAAACCTGGCAAACAAGCGCCATGTGTAGTCAAGCTCACTCTTCCGTCTACCATCATTCTAATCATACTTTTTTGCCATCACTCATAATAAATGGTTGTCCTATCCATCATTTGGAATGATTGACATCTAAACGTCCATTCCATCACATTACCCAATCCATCTTCCAAATCATATTCCCGACTGGGGGAAAATCCTTGTTCTGTGCCCTAACATTTTGTGCAAAACGTCACACCATCGAAAATGTCCTGAAAAATCCCCAAAACATTAGAAAACTCCAAAAATAAAAAAAAATCAAAAGAGTGTCAAAAAATCCCAAAAGCAGAGTCAAGTCAATCATGTCAAGTCGATCATTTCAAGTCAATCATGTCAATTCAGCCATCTCTAGTCAATCATGTCTAGTCAATCATGTCAAGTAAGTCATGTTAGGTCAATCATAGACATAGTCGAACTACGTTGCCTCTGCGACTGGGATGTAGGTAAGGCCATCAATCGATGTGCCCCCGAGGAATTAGGTCTATCAGTCTAGGTTTGTCATGTATCACACACATTAAAATCATGACACTTTGTATATTCAAAGTCATTGGTTGTGTCGAACTACGAGGTCTCTGCGTGTACAACGTGGGCAAGGCTAATCAATTGATGAGCTCCCGAGACCACACTAGGTTTTTCCAATAGGGTTCATCCATAATCACTATCACACAAATTGCATATCATTGTTTAAGGTATCGTCTCATGTCAAACACTGTCTACACACATAGTTTATCAGTCAAGGAATCAAAACAAGTCATGCATTAACAAGGAAAAATGTGTCAAATTGTCATCAAGTCAATATCAAACACATTGTCAAAGCGATTAACCTATGTCTTATGTAAGATATGTCTTTCTTGTCAATATATGTCATCACATTGTCATAGTCTCATGTGGCTTGTCACCTCAATGTCATTAGACTCTAACTTATTATAAGACATGTGTCTTACTAAAACCAGGCTTTGTCATGCCTTATACAGAAGTCACCAAGTCA
The DNA here is from genome assembly GCA_007115665.2 of Sequoiadendron giganteum. Taxonomy (NCBI): domain Eukaryota; kingdom Viridiplantae; phylum Streptophyta; class Pinopsida; order Cupressales; family Cupressaceae; genus Sequoiadendron; species Sequoiadendron giganteum. Next base: position 325,451,801 of record CM021106.1, on the reverse strand, counting down.
AAACTAGACTCAACGTCTTATGTGGTATGTGCCATTCTCTCACATTACGCTATGTCAAACATCAACATCAAACAATCCCACAAGATCAAGTTTTGGCGAATAAATTTCTTTGGCTTTATGAATTTATATATATTTTGTCTTATCTTTTTATCGATTTGTGCAAGATCATGTTACTAGCTTTCTCAAGGATGTCCCTTGAAGGATTTAGAGAAGCAACGATGTCTCAGGACTCTTTTTCTTTGGCTGATGTCTGTCACTGTCTTTTTAATATTGGTTTTTGAGTCATGTTACTAGTTTCCTCAAGGATGTCCTATCAAGGATTTAGAGGATCAATGACATCTCATGAACCATATTTTATTTGTCTTTTGTCTGTGGTTTGTCTTGACCAAACGACTAGGGCATCATGTCCTTAGTCTGAGTTAAGACACTCCTTGTCTACAACTGTCTATTTTTCATAGGTGGATAACTTTGTACACTATGGTCTATCTCATATCATAGTGTTACCTATCCATCTGTGTCATGTCCCACCCAATGATGATAACAAAGCAAGTATAGCGTATTTGGCAATATATCGAAGGTTATATCTTTTTCTCAATCGATCAACCATCATTACATTACATTTCACATCATGACATTAATTATTTCTTACTAACATTTTGAATTCATTATCATCCTAACTTTTCTCTTCTTTGACATTAAGATAAAGTCTTGTGACACAATAAATAAATTAAAAACACATTAGGTCATTTGCATTTGCATCCATTCAATACACATTTCATATAGTTGCATTGCATTTTCAACATATAGATAGTACCATTCATTTTCATTGCATTTCACATCATGACATAATAGGCATTGCATCATCATAACATACATAATGTAAACATTGCATGTACATATTACCATCACATATAAGCATCATGTAGAGCATTGTATCCATTATCATAAGTCAAATAAGGCATCCATAACATCATTATTCAATGCATAACTCATAAACATATAGAAACATTCATTCATAATACATGTACATACATCATTTAGGAAACATAATTATGTAGAAATAAAGCATCATCCATAACATAGAATTGCATATCATGTAGAAGCCGCCAAAATCATATATATATATATATTGCTCAAAAAATAGTGTGTCATAGTACAATGTCCAAATGTAACCATAAATAAAACATGAGCTCGCAGGCTCTTTGCTCAAAAATACAAATGTCTACATGTATCTGAAGCCCTGTCATCGTGTCCCGCTACCCCTATTGTCATGTGGTGATGGTGGTGGGAAGAGACTTGAAGGTGGCCTCTATGAGGTGGAAGGCCTATCATATGGACCTGTCCTCGATGGTTCTATCACCCCCTCAGTGCTATGTGTCCTCTAACTCCAACTATGACCTCTGCTTTGACTGCACACCTCTGAAAATGTAGGAGCTCGTCTCTTTGCTAGCAGTACGGCCTCATACAAATCCCTGTAGTAAGTGGCTCTCTCCATCAATCTGACTAACTTTCATACCATGCCATCAGATGAGAAGCCACTACAAAGGCATCTAACCTCTATGAACTGCTGCTCTATCTCATGTCTCCGAGACATAGCCTAGTCTCTCTCCATGAGAACACTGTCCCTCTCTATGTGCACACTATCCCTCTTGGTGTATGCACTATCCCTCTCTGCATAGGCACTGTCCCTCTCTGAATAGGTGTTGTGCACTTTTTGCACACATGCCCCACTAGAGGCGGGGACCCTCTTTTTCTTCTGCATTGTTGTACCTTGGCTTTGTCAATTTCCGTTTTTTCTCTTCTTGGAGGTTATTTTGGGATTAAATCTGGATTTGGTTTGATTGGGGTGGTATTTTGAAGCATTTTGAAGCCTTGGGTTTTAGAAATGAAGATTTTTCAAGTGAATTTTCAAAGTGATGTGTAAATATTTTTGCACCACTGGATAGAGAACAAAAAATTAGGCCAAGTTGCTTTTTGAACTTTTTGAAAATTCATCCGGAAAAGAAAAGTTATGGGGTTTTGAAGTTTTTCTCCAATTTTTGGGTTATTTTCGGGTATTTCCACCCAGTCTGGATTTTGGCGAATTTTGCCATTTTCTGGTATTTCCACCCGATCCGGATTTTGGTGAAATTTGCCATTTTCGGGGATTTCCACCCGGTCCGAATTTTAGCAAATTTTTGCCATTTTCGGGATTTTATGCCCGGTTTGGATTTTTTCGGAATTTTCATTTTTCGATTTTTCCGTCCGATTTTTGTTTTTTCCAAATTCGGGATTTTCCGCACAGTCCGAATTTTTCCGAGATTTTTTTTCAAATCCGAGATTTTCCGCCCCATCCGGATTTTGGCGGATTTTTCGCCTTTTTTTCAGAATCTTCCCTTCTTGGCGAATTTTTCCGAACTTCCTGTCACGATTTTCCTGAACTCTGAAAGGGTTAAATTTGCAAAATTTTATGAAGGAGTTGAAATTTCCAAGGGTTTATTTATGCTTAATTTTAATATTTTTTTTTTGGATTTTCACATGTGGGCTATTAATGATTATATCTATTTTTTAGGATTAAAGGGAGGACTTCCATGTGGATTCGTGCTAGGAGGAAAATTTGGAAAATACTTCAATGCACCTGCATATGAATCGGTGCCCAGCTATTCAAATGAACCCAATTGCATAAGAATTTGTGCCACAACCTATCTACAGCTGGAATATATGTTTCAAACGTGGAGTGACGTGTGATGTTGTTTTCACTCTCCAATCATAATTTTTATTAAAATCGAGGTGGCAGATTGTTGAAATTCTTATTGTTCCTAGATGTAACTGCCTTTACGCTATTGGATGATGATGTATCACATTTTTAAGAACCCTAATGTGAATTCTTAGGTTTTCTTGGGGATTTATTGCAGCCATTGGATTGAATTTAATCCTGGCCCTTGATTTAAAAATGTAATATCTATAAAAGGCTAGTGCCTTCTCATTTGTAAAGGGGGGTAGAGTAGAGACATAAAAAGTTAGGGAACAGTTGGTTAGAGGCTGCAAAGTCAGAATTGGCTAAGTTAGAGGTTAGATTCTGCAAGTTAGTAGTTGTAGGAGAGGAGAAAGACTGGAAATTGTTATGTAATGCTAGAGAAGATAATGCAAACGGGTTGTTGATTTGGCTAACATTGTGTTATGTTTCAAAAAATTTATGGTTTCTTGTTCTTGATTCTCAGTGTTAGATGTTAGTTTTCAGTTCTTTCATGATAATGGTGAAATGTTAATGATGTTGATCAATCTTCGATCCATACTTTTGGCAATTTTTTGATTATAAGTTATTGTGTAAAGTTAGTATTGGGCCTTATTTTGTGCTAAGTTCAACTGTGGGTACTTGTTTACATTGCGCCATTTACTAGGTATGTGGATGAATGTTCATAGTCTAAAAATCTTCAGTTTCCTCAGAAGATTGCACCATTTTTGCAAAGTTGCAGACTTGTCCTTGATTAAGCAAAAATTGGTTTTATTGGAGATTTGTCCGTTTGTAGCATTCATCATTATTGTGATTGATTTTAGGAGTAATTTTAATCTTAGGATCTCTCTTAAACTCTTATCTTTTGCTATTTATTTTATTATCTAGGTTACATTTAAGAATCTGAGTATCAATATATTGCAAAATCTGATAAGTTTAAAGATCCAATATTTGTTTGTAAGGCCCCTTGTGATTACCAACATTTTCACATTATCTCTGAGTTGTTTCACTGCATTGTCAAGATGTGACATTAGAGACCTTAGGGTTATCTCTTTTCCCATAGAGATTTACCTTTCAAGAGAGATAGGATATCATATTCTATCTGAGTTGTTGTTGTGCAGAAAACACCATCAACAGGTTGGCGCTAGAAGGAGGGCCTTTGAATAAGCAAGTTGGAGCATTTCTTAAACGCCATCTCTTCTAAGAGACTTAGAAGAAGAACTAGATCCACTCCAGGAGGAGAGGAATTTCAAGAATTGCAAGCCCCTACTAGGTCAAGAAGGATCAGAGGAGGGGAAGAATCATCATCAGCTCATCCACTCCCATCATCTTCATCATCTTCATCTGATTCTGATTCTAAGGGGATTCCCATTCCACAACCAGTCATAAGTCAGTTCTTACCACCTCCACTCCCACCAATGGATATCCTTGTTAATAATATGTCCCCATTGATCTTTAACAATTAAAATCTCATGTCCAAAACCCTGAGCATTTATGTTCTAAGTTTCATACCCATGACCCCAATAGAACAACAAAAGAACATATTCAAAATTTTCAGACTTGTTTGAGGGATAGAGGGATCAACCATGAGGATGTTGCATGTAGGTTTTTCCCTTATTCTTTAGGAGAAGAGGCCTTTTACTGGTATAATCACCTACCTGCTGCTTCTATTCATAACTAGGCTGAATTGGAAACCACATTTTTACAGAAGTTCAAAATTCCTATTAGTGCTAATGAGTTATATCTGTAATTCACTGGGGTAAAAAGAGAAATCAATGATCCCATAGGATCATTCAATGATAGGTTCCATAGACCATATACCAGGCTCTAGGCACCTTATGCTGGGAATCAAAATACCACTCTGGAACTTTATCTTGAAGCCCTGGATAGCCTTACAGCCACCTTCCTAAAACAAAGGACTAATCCTCTGGATACGTTACTCACTGCATATGCAGAAGTTGTGAAGGTTAGTACGGATTTGAGACAACACTTATCAGGACCTTTGTTGTCCTTAGGACCTACAGCTCACCTTGGACAAGTTCAAGATCTTAATCAGGTTTTGACCACTCATGCTCCCATCATGAATCCAATATCTTCATTGCCTTTGGTTCCCCATCCAAGCCCACCTCTAAATCAAGTTCAACCTATAACTCCTTATCCGCAACAGAGAGCCAATCAACCCATTCATCAGCCGCAGGCTGGTTTTCCTACATACTTACATAATTTAGAGGTTTTGAATCAGGCTGTCAATTTTGGAAACATGCCTGGGTACCCTGCAGGTAGTGCGAATGTGGCACCATCTAATAATTTGGATAAGGAAAGATTGGATGAGTTGTCTGAACAAGTAAAAAGATTGAATACAAAGGTAACCTATTTGAGGAATCAAAATAGTTAGCTTCAAGCTACTCAGAAAAATATACAATCTAGTTATAACAGGGAGAACAAGAACTTTGAAAGAGGGCAATATTTTGACAGGAATTAGAACTATGACAAAGGACAAGACTCTGGTCAAAATTTTGATAGAAGGCAAGGTTCTGGTCAGAATTTTGAAAGGAATCTGCAAGGTGGGCAAGGATTTAACAGAGGACAACAGCCAAGGCAGAATAGGTCATGGAATACTGGACCTAAAAATGGGGGGATTCCTACTCCCTTGGATCAACCTGTTACTCAAGAGAAACCTCCAAATGGCGTATACTTAGCAGAAACGGCTTTGTCTCGGTGGTGCAGACTCCATAAAACAAGTCAACACTCTGAGCTGGATTGTGCTGAATTTCAGACTGCAACATCTATCTTTCAGTACGAAGTGGAAAATAATTCTACTGGGTAGGAAATAGTACCTTCAAACCCTTATGATGCTCTAGTATTGGTACTCAATCATGCCCCTTTTCCTCAAAGTGAAGAGAACAAACCAGAAGAAGTATCTAGTGATCTTGAGAATGAGGCAGAATAGGTGTTGAATGAGGATGAGATTTCTCAGTTGTTTAATGAAGAAAATGAGAATGATAATGGCCCTATGGATGAGGAAGAATTTAGTATTGAAGAAGTTCAGATGTTTCAACAACCAACAAAGAAGTATGACTTGAGAAATAGACCCAACAGGGGTCCCCAAGCTAGACTTCCTTTGACTACTTTTATCCCTCCTAATAATTTCAATACTCCACCAGACCCACAAGCTAGTAACAATCCACCTTATCCTCATGTACCAACCCAGTACTTGTCAAGGGAAAATAATGCTGAAGCATCCAAAAATAAATAGGCCAGCGGCTATAAAGAGGCTCATGCTGACCTGAATGTGGAGCAATTGGGCGAATATGTGACCGAGGAATTCAAAAAAATAAAGGTGAGTCTTTCTGCTTTTGAATTGTTAAGAGTTCCTATTATTAGGAATGCAGTTTTTGGGTCATTTAGCTCAAATATGACATCACAAGGAGTGTCCACCAATGAGGCCATTACTAGGTCACCTAATTCCCAAACACCCAGAAACCAAGTTCCACCCGTAGACAAAAGAGGAGATAAGGATAAGGGTCAAGTTGCACAGGCTAACACTCATTTGAATTTGTTCCAAGGCAAGATGGAAAATCCTCTTTTTCTAATTTCAATCTGTATTTTTGGAAAGAATTTGCATAATTGTCTTTTGGATTTAGGAGCCTCTACGAATGTTATGCCTTTTTCTGTCTGCAAATCTTTAGGTATTACTCCTATAGCCTCCCAAAAGAAGGTTACTCAATTAGACAAAACGAAGGTAAGTGTAGTTGGATAATTGAACATGATCCCCACATAGCTTGCATCAGATCCTAGGGTGCAATAAGTGATCAATATACAAGTTGCTAATATTCCTGACACTTATGGTTTGATCTTGGGCAGATATTTCACTAAGGCTTTGAATGGGTACACCTCTATAGATTATTCCCATATGTGGTTACCATGGAAGGGAGTTCCAAATCATATTCAAATCGAAAGAGAGCCTCGAATGAAGTATGTCATCACTGAATATCAGAATATTTCTAATGAAGTGTTGGTATCCGAGGTTGGTATGGGAAATTATGTCTTGGCTGCAATAGTTATAGATGATGAAGAGGTTTTTATGCTGCAGGATTCTAAAAATAGACATATTTCAGCCGATAGTGATCTTGGAACATTGATTGAATAGGAAGATGAAATTGATGATTGAGAGGATAGACAACTTAGTTTGTTGGATAATTTTCAAGAGTTAATCCAAAAATGCGTGGAAGATCAAATAAATTTGAAGCAAAGTATGACCTTTGAGGAGCTGCTGCTTCCTAATTGGTGTAGAGTACATGATGTACCTCATTCTGAGTTGGAGTGTAACTTATGTCAGATTGCTGTCAGATAGATATAGAAGTGCATCAATCCAGTTCCACCTACTACACTTAAGGTACAGGGAGAAATAAGAGTTAATGCTAAGGCTAAAAGCCCTATGTTTCCTGAAGAATCTCCTACCCTCAGCGAAGAACAAGGTAAATTGAAGCCGAAAGAACTTGATGACTATTGGACATTAAGATTTGATGGATCTAAATCCAAACAAGGTGCTAGAGTAGGATTTGAATTGATTAGTCCTAAAGGAAAGAACTATTTTATTGCCCACAGACTCCAATTTCAATGCACTAATAATGTTGTTGAATATGAGGCTTTAATCTATGGCTTACTGATGGCATCAATGAAGAAAGTTAAGCTATTATAGGTTTTCAGAGACTCTGAATTGGTGATCAAACAAGTAAGAAAACAATATTCATGCCGTGACAGAAGGATGACCAACTATAGGCATAGAGTTTGGGATCTCATAGAAGGGTTTGATGCTTTCAATATACAGTTAATCCCTCAAAACAAAAATAAAGTTGTTGATTCTTTAGCACAAGATGCTAGCACCCTGCAACCATTATCACTTTCAAGATTGAAGAAATTTACAGTTGAGCTCACCCCAGTCCCTTCCATACCTGACAACATCACTAATTTCTAGGTATTTGAAGATGATAAGCATATTTTGGATTTGAATACAAACTGTGATGTGTTTGCCTCCCAAGTTATTGACGAGGTTGAGCCTCAGGAAGTAGATATATATTTCGAAGGAATCATCAATCTAAAGACTAATACCATCCCAAGAGGTATGGTGCAACTTGAATGAATTTTTGACTTGGATAAAATAAGAGATCAAGAATAGTAGATCAAAAGAGAGTCTATTAGCAGCCAATGTGAAACATATAATATGGGGACATCAGATGATTTGAAGAATGTTCTTGTTGGAAAGGTATGTACTCCAGAAGAAAGGAAAGGGATTATAGATACCTTACATACATATCATGATGTAATAGCTTGGAGTTATGAGGATCTGAAAACATTTGATACTTCGATCATCACACACACTATCCCCTTGAGATCAAATGCCAAACCATTCAGACATAGACAAAGGCCAATCAATGCTCTATTAGAGCCCATTATTCAGAAGGAGGTGCAGAAGTGGCTTTCAGCATGCATTATATTCCCAGTAAGACACTCTACTTGGGTAGAAAACTTGGTTCCAGTAAGGAAAAAGAATGGAGAGATTAGATTGTGTGTTGATTTTAGAAATCTAAATAAAGCATTAGAAAAGGATAACTATCCAATTCCTTCACTAGATGAGGTGCTTCAGATTGTTAGTGGATCCCAAATGATGTCCTTTTTGGATGGGTATTCTGGATACAACCAAGTTATGGTGCAATATGAGGATAGACATAAGACTGCCTTTACTACAAAGTGGTGAACATTTGCTTACAAAAGAATGCCATTCAGGTTGATCAATGTTGGAGCTACATTCCAAAGAGCCATGGATATTTCTTTCAAAGATATTATTGGTAAGTGCATCATTATTTATATGGATGAGCTAATGGTTTTTTCCAAGAAATGAGGTGATCATATATTAGATTTATGCAAGGTATTCCAAAGATGCAGAGAGTTTGGCATTTCACTTAACCCAAGGAAATGTATTTTCAGAGTTATAGAAGGAAAGTTGTTAGGGCATTTTATATCATAGGAAGGTATTTCCATTGACCTTGAGAGGATTCAGGCCATCTTGAAGATTCAGCCTCCTGCAAGTAAGAAAGGGATGAAGTCATTTTTTGGTAAGATAAATTTCATTAGAAAATTTATTACTGGATTTGCAGAGATAGTTAAACCATTGAATTCTATGTTGAAACAAGAAGCAAAAATAGAATGGAATGTAGAAGGTAAGGAGGAATTTATGGAAATTAAGAAAGCTATTGTTGAAGCTCTTGTATTGGTGATTCCAGATTATGCTAAGCCCTTTTACATTTATTCGTTTGCTTCTGATCACTCCTGTGTTGCAATGTTAACTCAAAAGTCTGACCAAGGTGATGAACATCCTATAGCCTTCATCAGTACTCCCCTAAAAGATGTAGAATTAAGGTACCATAATGTAGAAAAGTAGGCTTATGCTTTGGTCAGAGCAGTGAAGAATTTTAGGCATTATATCCTGAGGAATAAGGTTTTTGCTATAGTCCCTGATCCTGCAGTAAAGTTGTTATTGATGCAGAATGAGTTGGGAGAGTGAAGGGAAAAATGGGTGACCATGTTGCAGGAATATGATATGGAGATTCAGCCCATGAAATTGGTAAGAGGACAAGGACTTACAAAGACAATAGCTGAAATGGGCCCTAATCTTACAACCCAACACTATTACCTTCAAGAGGTATCCCTAGGAGACTGGTATGATGAAATCATTTTCTATTTGTTGAACCAGTAGTGTCCTGATCATCTTAACACAGTATAGAGATGAGCCTTGCTCTTGAGGAGTGGGAGCTTTATGATGAAGGGAGCTATTTTGTATAAGAGAAATAACGAGGGTGTTTACCTAAGATGCCTAGGAAAAGATGAAGCTGCTAGAGTGATGATTGAATTTCATGAGAAATATGGCACAGGCCATGGTTCTGCATCATGCACTACACACCAAATCTTGAGGGTAGGCTATTACTAGCCTACTTTGTTCAAAGATGTACACCAACACATGAGAACTTGTCACATATGTCAGACTACAACAAGTAAGGAGAAACACACAGCTCTCCCACTCCAGCTGGTTATTGAGGTAAAACCATTTGCACAGTGTGGTATGGACTTCATACGTCCAATAAACCCTCCATCCTCTGTGGGTCATAGGTATATTCTTACCATAACTAATTACTTCACTAGGTGGACAGAGGCTTTGGCTTCCAAACAATGTACCTTAGATGTGGTAATCAACTTTCTTGAGTCTGGGATTATTAATCGTTTTGGTTGCCCGCTATCTTTGGTTTCTAATAATGGTCCTGCATTTGCGTCGTTGAATTTTTCTAATTGGGCGTTCGATCATGCGATTGTTATTAAATTTTCATCTAATTATTATCCTTAGGGTAATGGTCTTGCTGATTCCTCCAACAAGAACCTATTGACAATCATCTGTAAGTTGCTAGAAAAAAATCCTAAGGACTGGCACACCCAGCTTCGATTTGCTCTGTGGGCTGACCGTACTCGATAAAAGGCATCTATAGGAACCTCTCCTTACCACCTAGTGTATGGCTTGGAACCTATATTTCCTATACAATTGAAAATCCCTACCCTGTAGTTCATTAATAAATACTATAATGAAGAAGACAAGCATGAAGCCCGCTTGGCTAAATTATTGTACTTGGAAGAGAAAAGGGACGAAACCTTAGAGAACTTTGCTAAACATCAAGGCGTAGTGAAAAGATGGTTTGATAGAAGAGCTAAGGTGAAGGCCTTTAGAATTTCTAACTTAGTTCTTTATTGGGATAAATCCCATGATCGTAAGGGAGAGCATGGTAAATTTGATAAACTTAGGCTTGGTCCTTACCAGATTTCAGAAATTTTGGGAGATAATGCTTTTCGTTTAAAAACCCTCACTAGTGAGGATATCCCGCTACCTATCAATGGGCAGTATCTGAAGTATTATTTCCAACCTTGAACTATTTTTCAGTTCATCCTGTACATAGTTACAATAGGGTTGTTTTCTGCTTTGTTTTGCTAGCCCGCTTTGCTTTACTAGTTTTGCTTTGGTAGTTTAGGTCTTTTTCGGTTTTTTTTTTGGTTTTGTTGTGGGTTCCTTGTTTCTTGGGGTTGTTGCACCTGTACAATTTATCTTTTGTTGGGGTTGTTCTAGACATTTCTTTTATAAACTCTAATCAGTTTTTCAGAATCAGGTGGTGGTTTTCTTTTATCTGATGTTCCTTGTACTTGGAATTAGAGTCACTTGTTTTGGATACACTTTGGAATATATCTCGGTCTCACATTCTCACACTAGATTAAGATTCTGGAGTTGCATTGGGTTCTTGAGTAGTCTGACTTAGTGAAAAATCTTATATTTTGCTTCAGCCCCACTATGTTTCTCATTTTTGAGTGTGAGTTTCATTACTTACAAAGGTGAAGCAACGAAGTTCAAAAAGAAATAAAAGAAACGAAGACATGTTGAAAATTCAAATGAGTTTCACCTTATCGGGAGTATCCTAGTATCTCTACTGGGGCCATGGATGCCTGGCAGTAGAGCTATGCTTGGGAGGGTCACAGTGATAACCTCGTCAGGGCTATGGACACTTGACTAGTAGTGAGGCTCTATCCAGGTTTCTTTTGGAGTTTGAATTCTTATGTAGCTTGGTCAGGTTTACTCTTGCTCCCATTGTACTTACAAGATGGAAATAAATGCACACAATTGGACCCTGGTAAAGGAAGAGGTCTTTTGGCTTGTGGTTTCTGAAACTTTATCCATGGATGTCTGGATGAGAGAAGTGAAACTAGAGATTATGGATTCTTTATTTTAATTTATTCTTGAAATTCTCTGGAGCATTTCCCCAGCGGAGTCATCATTTGTTGTGCAATTTTTGCACACACTACCCACTGAGAGTGGGGACCCTATTTCTCATTTTTTTTGGTGTTTTGACCCTACTTTTTTGGGGCATTTTGCTTGCTTGGGTTTGTGCTTTAATATCCATCTTGCCAATTTCAGTGGAAAACTTTTGAAATCTATTGAAAATCTAAAGATTTTGGCTTTATCTCGAGTTTTGACCTATTTTTGGGAAAATCCGCCTGGGCCGGATTATCCTGATTTTCTCCCGGCATCCGAAACTGTTGTCTTTTGCCCTATTTTTAGGAAAATCCATATGATCTAGATTTCCCCGAAATCCGTTTCCTCAAAAAAATTCTCAAAGTTCTTTGTGTCCGCGGCTATCTTGTCGAATGCATTAATGGTGTATGTGCGAAGGTTTGGGGATTTGATATATCAATTCTTTGAGAAGTAATTGATCATTTTGAGTTTGTGCATTTCTTATCTTTGGGCTTGTGTATTGAGGTTCTTGGTGTTTTGCTAGGTATCTGGATCTTCGAGGTTATTTGAGCTGTATGTTTGCTTTTGAAGTACATGGGTTGTATCCAGTTTGCATCAAGTGGCTATTTATCGATTTCGTTTATCATAACCTTTGCGCTTCCATGGTATGTATATGCACCCTGTTCTCTATTGGTTTCAATCGCTTTATCTCATTTTTCTTGGGAGTCTTTTGTGGTTTTTTGGTTCTTCTTGTTGCGCGTCCTCATTGAGCATTTCTGGGTTTTCAATGATACACCAGTTCGTTTTAGTTGATCGAATGTTTATGCTTGGTCTAGTGGTGGTTCTTGTTTGGGCCTTGGCTTGCTGAGGTTTCAAGCTTTCCATTTTGGTGTATGAGCAAGTCGCATGTGTTTTCATGGCAAAAATTTAGGGTTCCCAACCTAGGGCATGGTCGTTTCTTCTTGAAATTGTTGAGAAGTGGGTCATTGGTTCATGTTTTATTCATTAAGGTCCTAGGTCGGGTTGGTTTCAGATTTCTGGCTTGGATCCGGAGTGATTTGAATTTTTTTGATGAAAGAAGTCAAGATATAGATAGGTTTGGGTTTTCGAGGTCCTCGCGAAATTTTGCCTCCCTCAGATTTTCCCGAATTTTCTATCTCTTCTTCTTTTGGTCATCTTTTACCGGATTTCATGTGGTTTCGCCAAAATCCATCCCATTCGTATTTTCCTGAATTATCCGTGGTTGGGTCTTTTTACCGATTTCGAGATTTGATACTGTTATATTTGGATTTCGCCAAAATTCATTCTATCTGGATTTTCTCGAACTATCTGTATCTCTTCATTTTCCTTGGATAAGTTATAACTGTGGTATATTTCGCCAAAATCCGTCTCTGGCAGATTCTTCCAAGTTTTTTTGAGGAATGTTCAATTTGATGGTTATGGATGTCCCGTTTACTGGTAAACTATTTGAGTGATTAAGGAAGCTTATGCTAAGTGTTTATAGTGACTTCCCTTGGTTATTTAGTGATTTTAAATGATATTATGGGATTTTGTATGTTTGGTTCGCTGGACTCCGCTTGGTCCAGATTTTCCCGAAAATCTATCCCAGTGCAGAATTCGTGAGGAGGGCTAAATCCTGAACTTTGGGGTAGTGACTTTATGTACTTATTGCTTCTTGTGGATCTAATTATATGTTACTTTTATGTGTTTTCAGGCAGGATCAGGACAGAATGTTGTAGGATGAGGAAAGGGAAAGGTAATGGATCCTAGTGTAGAGGCTTTTTCCATTACTGATGCAGAGAAGGTGAAGTTAGACATGAGGAGCAAAGTTCTTGAGAGCAAGCTGACTTCAATTTGGTCAGTAATTATAGACACGAACATCGGCATGTGGGATTATGAGGAATTCAAGGCCGAGATGTCAGCACCTAACCTTCCTCTATTGTTAAGGAGAATGGTGGACTCTGGATTGGCTCATGTGGCATGCTTTCCTTCTGTGGTGCAATGTTATGAGCCGGTGCTAGAGTGTGCCAAGAATTATGATAGGGGTACATAGAGAATTATTGGCCCTCAGGGTAGGATTCTTGTAGGATTTAGTCCGGTGTCCATTGTTGCAACCTTTGACATGCTTGATAGGTCCCATGTGCTAGCCTTTGACAAAGATAGGGCTAAGAAATATTATGAAGAAAACATAGTTAAATCTTAGCATGTGATTAACTCTTGGGTGGAGAAGCCTAAATCCCATTTCTCTAAGTTGCCTAAGCAACTCTTTAGGCTTAAGTTCAAGAGGGAGTAATATAATGTGATCACCCTTCTCAGCAGGTTGGTTGGACTGAGGAGTGCAGGTATCTTTGAGACTTGGATGTTCCATGTGATTTCTAGAATGGAGCAAGGATTTGACTATCACTGGGTAGGTGCCATTAGTGCTATGATTCATGAGCAATTATGTAGTGTCTTGCAAACCAAGACTTTATTTATGACTTCCTACCTAGTGTACTCATTGGCAAGACTTCATCCGTATAAGGGATTGAGCACTAGAGGTATCTTTGGGAAAGATTCTATCTAAGAAGTGTATCCATAGTTGCACCTAACTAGTGGAAGCTACAAGAGATCAAATGATGCCTTCACAATGTATATTACCAGATTGCTCCAAGGTGCAGAGCATGTAAGAATCTCAGACAAGGCAAAAGAATTGATAAGAAGGTATGTAGCTTGGTTTATTCAGTTCCCAACCTTCTCATACATCAAGGTTGATGGTTTTCAGAGGGCTCCTTATAGACTTCCTAGATATCCCACTAATCATGTTGTGTTGTTGGAAGTCACTAGGAAAATTTGTGATTTTGACAATGTAGTAAAGGGAGAAATGCACAAGATAGGTTTTGGGAATGATTTCCCTTTGAAGATAGGAATGGGTGAAGTTTGTGCCTCCATTCAGTCTACTCATGCTTCGGAGGAGGAGATGGGTACTCTTGGTCTTCCCTTCCACACCAAGAGGACAAGATTTGACATAACTGGTGAAGCTCAAAAGAAGGCCAACAAAGATTATAGCCATAAGCCTCATATTGAGGATTACTGGATTAACCTTGCTGACGAATTTGAGGTAAGGAAGAAGAGGTTTTCCAGACTGCCAGTGGACTTGGTGAGGCTGTATAATGTAAAGGCCATCCTGGATGAGATTGAGGAAGATGGAAATGTGATCTAGGGTCATGTATACGAGGCAGTGAAAGACAAACCAGTGGGAGAAGTTGACTGGTTAGAGGAGGAAAAGATTGACTTAGATCAGGTTATGGCCCCAATAATTAAGTACACCAAGATGTGGTTGAAGCACAAGATGTTGGAGCTAGAGAGCGAAGGTGTTCCATGCACCTATGAGCTGATGGGAGACTTGGAGTCTCATTCTACTTCTGAGGCCTCAATTGAACCCGAACAAAAGGGTAAGGAGAAGGTGGACTCTCCTTTCATAATTTAGGTAAGGGAAGTCCAACCTAAGAAGGATGTAGAGGTAAGCAAATCGAGAAAGCCTATTGCTAAGAAGAGGAAACATGCCTCTAAGAAAGAATTTGAGAAGAATAAGAAAGAAGGGGCTCCTAAGGTTGACAAGGAAATTGAACCACCAGTGGTAGAGGTGGAAAGTTCAAGGGAAAAGACCCAGGTTTACATGAGGAGATCAAGGACTCCTTCCCTAAAGGACACTGAAACATTGGAGAAGGTCTCAGTCAATATTCTTGTTGTGGAATAGGTGAGTGTATCTATTTCCTAGGATGCTAATAACCCGTAGGAAAAACCAAAAAAAGGTGAAAGTCTTAAGGGTTTGCAAGAAGAAGTATTTTAGGAAGGAGACCTCTTTAGGGAAGAAGCATAAATTGATAAGGTATTGCAGTCTCCCTTGGTAGCATATGCAAATTCGCCTACAAAGTAGCAAGTGAACAAATCCCCTCAACAGGAGGAAGTAGTAACTAAAATCTCATCACCATCCCGAGTTGTAGTGGAAGAGCAGTTGAAAAAGGAAGGGAATCCAACTGTAGATGTTCCTAGAAGTCCGAGTGTTGAAAAGCATGCAACTATTGATCAACAAGAGAAAGAGCGGGATAAACAAGGCACAATACCTAGTGGGTCCACTATTCCAGATTGGCTTCAGAAAGGCTTGAAGAGTAAAATGGTAATAGTGGAGGATGCTCCTCCTAATTGGGATGTCCTTATGGCCAATGTGGAGAAAGAGAAAACTAAAAAGAAAGCAAGGTTTGTATCCCGAATTGAAAGGGATGGATCTAGTAATAAAGTGGCCCATATTGCTACCCCTGCTCCAAACAAAGATAGGGACAATGTAACTGCCCAGGATTATAATGTGCAGACTGTTGATTTGGGCCATGCTACCGTAGAGCAAGATATTGAAGAATATGAGGGTTCTAGTGTAGTGATTGTGGGGAGATTGAAGAAGGCAGTGCATACAAGACATGAATTTGAGGGAGAGAATGAAAAATTGAAAAGATACTTACAGGAGTTGATGAAACCTCTGCAGGCTATTGGTTCCTCCTCTTCTGCTACAGGATTCCTTCCCCAGGAGACAATCTCTGAGTTAGAAAAGATGAAGGGCACCTCGCATGCTACAGTCACTTGGTTGCAAGATATCCAAGCCAAAGGGGATGGGGCCATCAGGGGCATTCTGTCTACTGTAGGAGATGCTACGAGGTCAATAACATTGTTGAAGACTGTGTTAGCTCAAGATAAGGAGGATACTGATCTCCTGCTATAGAAGGTTGCAACAATTATGGGATTCATCAAGGATAAATTGGTAAGATGTGGGATTCTTCCTCTTCCAAGGGTTTCTAAACCTTGGGAATGGTTTGAAATCCTACTAATGAGGCAAAGGGCCTTGAAGAAGATCAACTAACATGCAAAATAGATTGAGGATGCTCTGACTGGTGTGTATGACAAATGTATTTCCTTCTTCGAGGTTATGACTGGCAGGAAGAAGTTTGCTCTGAAACATCTTGGCTTGGAGCAGTTTAAACAATGGTGGAGGGATGTTTATTCTCCAATTAGTGAAGGGTCAGTTACTAGACATCAATTGGATGATGCTGAAACTTATATTGCATTCATTGACAAATATTTGACTAACAGGGTTGATTGGGATGGTACGGTTTGACAAGCAAGAGAGTAAATCAAGACTATTAAGAGAAAGATCAGGGTTTTACCTGTGCCACCTATTGCTGAGCTAGATAAGGTCTTGTTGGCCGTAAATGTTGAAGAGGATAAAACTAAAGACAAGGATAGGGAGTAATTATATAGAGTCACATTGATATTTGTGCTTCCCATTAATTTGCATGTATTGGGCCGACCTTTTTGATACTTTGGTGGTTTTGGATGAAATTGGTGCCATTGGGCACATTTCATATGATCGAATTATTCTTTGGGGCCGACCTCTTGTAGGTCATCTTTTTATTGTAAATTTTAGTTTGGACCGACCTATCTTATGGATTCTCTATAAAAATAGGCATGTTGCCTCATTCAAATATAGAGATATAGATAGAGAGATTTAAGATAGAAATAGAAGGGTAGGTGGATCAGGTGATATTAGATCAAGTTAGGATTTATTGGCAAGCAAATATTGTAATACAGAATTGGAATTGTTGCAATCTTGGGTGATTCAATATAAGGAAGATATTGTGTTTTGGTATCTATCTTGTTTGGTTCATCTAGCATGATTCTTGTTCTTCCATCTTTTAAATTGCTTATGAGTTCATAGTTAGTTTGCTTGATAAATGCTTAGGGTTTCATGTTTTGAATGCTTGTAGCAATCTCCGATCCATACTTTTGGCAATTTGTTGATTGTAATTTGCTGTGTAAAGTTAGTCTGGGCCTTATTTTGTGCTAAGTTCAACTGTGGATGCTTGTTTACATTGCACCATTTACTGGGTATGTAGATGAATGTTCATAGTCTAAAAATCTACAGTTTCCTCAAAAAATTGCACCATTTTTGCAGAATTGCAGGCTTGTCCTTGATTAAGTAGAAATTGGTTTTATTGGAGATTTGTCCGTTTGTAGCATTCATCATTGTTGTGATTGATTTTATGAGTAATTTTAATCTTAGGATCTCTTTTAAACTCTTATCTTTTGCTATTTCTTTTATTATTTGGGTTACATTTAACAATATGAGTATCAAGATATTGCAAAATCTAATAAGTTTGAAGATCCAGTATTTGTTTGTAAGGCCCCTTGTGATTACCAGCATTTTCGCATTATCTCTGAGTTGTTTCACTGCATTATCAAGACCAGACATTAGAGACCTTGGGGTTATCTCTTTTCCCATGGAGATTTACCTTTCAAGAGAGATAGGATATCATATTCTGTCTGAGTTGTTGTGCAGAAAACACCAACAGATTGGCATGCAGCTTGCCCTGCTGTTTTTTTTTTGCTTTAAGTCTTTTTTTGGGGTTTTCTTTAGGATAGATGGCTTTAGTTTAGATTGCTTTGCTTTGCCTTATTTGCACAACAACAATTATTTTCTCTGGGACTGTTTTTGGTATTCCTTTTACAAACTCTAATCATCCTTCCAGGATATGTTGGTGTAAATCTTCTATTCAATGTCACATGTGTTAAATAGTTAAAGTGGACAAGTCATTGGATTGAATTAGCTCCTGAATGTGCTCAAATCTTACATTTTTACACACATCTTAAGAATCATGAGGTTGTTGTAGGATCTTTGTGAGGTCTTGTTAAATGAAAAATCTTATATTTCTACTTCAGTACCACTGTGATTCTCAGCCCTAAGTGTGATCTTCATTGCTTATAGGTTGAAATGAAAAGAATGAAAAGAAATATCAAAAAAAGAATAAAAGGAAAGAAAGAAAAGAAAATATTGAATATCAAAAGAAAGTGAGTTCAACCTTTTAGGGGTCTGGATTTTTTCGGGATTTTCCACCCTGTCCGAATTTTTCCGGGATTTTTCCCCTTTTTTTCAAATCCGGGATTTTCCACACCGTCCGGATTTTCGTAGATTCCTGGCCTTTTTTGCAGAATTTTCCCTTCCAGTGAATTTTTCTGAACTTCCTGGCATGATTTTCCTGAACTTCGAAAGGGTTAAATTTCCAAAATTTTATGAAGGAGTTGAAATTTCCAAGGGTTTATTTATGCTTAATTTTAATATTTTTTGGTTGGATTTTCACATGTGGGCTATTAATGACTACATCTATTTTTTAGGATTAAAGGGAGGACTTGCATGTGGATTTGTGCTAGGAGGAAAATTTGGAAAATACTTAAAATGCACCTGCATATGAATCGGTGCCCAGCTGTTCAAATGAACCCAATTGCATAAGAATTTGTGCAACAACTTGTCTACAGCTGGAATATATGTTTCAAACGTGGGGTGACGTGTGATGTTGTTTTCACTCTCCAATCATAATTTTTATTAAAATTGAGGTGGCAGATTGTTGAAATTCTTATTGTTCCTAGATGTAACTGCCTTTATGCTATTGGATGATGATGTATCACATTTTAAGAACCCTAATGTGATTTCTTAGGTTTTCTTGGGGATTTATTGCAGCCATTGGATTGAATTTAATCCTAGCCCTTGATTTAAAAATGTAATATCTAGAAAAGGCCAGTGCCTTCTCAATTGTAAAGGGGGGTAGAGTAGAGACATAAAAAGTTAGGGAACAGTTGGTTAGAGGAAGCAAAGCCAGAATTGGCTAAGTCAGAGGCTAGATTCTGCAAGCTAGTAGCTATAGGAGAGGAGAAAGACTGGAAATTGTTATGTAATGTTGGACAAGATAATGCAAACAGGTTGTTGATTTGGCAAACATTGTGTTATGTTTCATAAAAATTATGGTTTCTTGTTCTTGATTCTCAGTGTTAGATGTTAGTTTTTAGTTCTTTCATGATAATGGTGAAATGTTAATGATGTTGATCAATCTTCGGTCCATACTTTTGGCAATTTGTTGATTATAAGTTGTTGTGTAAATTTAGTCTGGGCCTTATTTTGTGCTAAGTTCAACTGTGGATGCTTGTTTACATTGCGTCATTTACTGGGTATGTGGATGAATGTTCATAGTTTGAAAATCTTCAGTTTCCTCAGAAGATTGCACCATTTTTGCAAAGTTGCAGGCTTGTCCTTGATTAAGAAGAAATTGGTTTTATTGGAGATTTGTCCATTTGTAGCATTCATTATTGTTGTGATTGATTTTAGGAGTAATTTTAATCTTAGGATCTCTCTTAAACTCTTATCTTTTGCTATTTATTTTATTATCTAGGTTACATTTAAGAATCTGAGTATCAATATATTGCAAAATTTGATAAGTTTGAAGATCCAGTATTTGTTTGTAAGGCTCCTTGTGATTACCAGCATTTTCACATTATTTTTAAGTTGTTTCGCTGCATTTTCAAGACTTGACATTAGAGACCTTGGTGTTATCTCTTTTCCCATAGAGATTTACCTTTCAAGAGAGTTAGGATATCATATTCTTTCTGAGTTGTTGCTATGCAGAAAACACCATGAACAGTAGGCACCGTCTCTCTCTAGTCTCATCACCTCAAACTCTACAGTCATAAGTCTGAGTCTCTCCTCCAAAGCCTCCCTATCACTATCTCTAGGAGCATCCTCATGCCGTCTCCCCTCCACTATCCGATCTTTGAGCTCTCTCTCCTGCTCCTCCATCGATGCCTCCTCAACATCATCCTCTTTGTACCTTGTCAACACACCTAGAGGGTCTAAGGCCATGTTTGCATCAGAATCCTCTACAACATCCTCTACTTTGACATCTACCTCTACACGCTCCTCAATGACTACCTCCACTACAACGTGCTCACCCTTAGCTGATACATCCACTCTCTCTCTGATATCTATCATCGGAACATCAACTGTTGTTGCCTCCTGTATAGGTGCATGTCCACCTACCTGACCCCCTCTCCATCCTCTTCGTCCTCATCTCTCACCTCTACCTCCACCTTTTCCATCATCTCCATCACCTCTACCACCAACTCTACCCACTCTGGCACCTCCACCTCTCCATCGTCCTCTAGGCCCTATGCCTCATCTCTCGACTGGTGTTGGTTGGTCCGGATCTGTATAAGGAATCGAGCGATGCATTGTCCATCATGCCTCATAAGCAGCCATGGTCCCTAGATCTGCTAATCCACCTCTTCATCCCCATTGTACTGGTTGAAGTGCCTATATCTCTATCTCTACTGTAGCCACTAGAATCATGGGTCCCCACCATGGAACCTCTCTTGATGACCAAGCAAAATCTGCTATACTCCAAGGCTCATCCTGAACCTCCCCGAACTATCTCAAAACTCTATCTAGCAAATGTCGCTCAATAATATAACACTCGAAACAGTCCTCCCAATGAGATACTATGTCTGTCGGTAGAATGGAAAATGTACATCCTCGTCCACCCACTCCTCACAATCCATGTAAGGTCTCCATGTGAACTGATCAAGAATATCCAAGGCGTGTTGCTAGTATCCTATGTCACCCACATGGGTCTATGTAATTTTCCCTATATATCGAAACACATATGGGTGTCTCTCCTCTCTCTCTATTGTAATTGGAGGATGGAAGACAACTATCCTCTCCCAACCCCATACCATCAAAAGTGTCATCCCATAGCTCAATGACTATGCATCTCTATAAGCGATGTCATGCAAATGGAAATACAACATCCCAAGGAGACATGGACCCCATGCATATCTAGTCTCACTCTCCAACATGTCGACCAGCATAGCTCCCCATGCTATTGGAAATCCATGTCCTCATCTATCTGGAAGAACTATACCCCCAATTAGGGTACATAAGATACAGTCGATCTAATCATATCCGTCTGCTAGGACTGGCCATCTAATCTTGTAATGCTTGATCCCGAGCCTACTGATGTCATCCACCTGATAAAATTGTGCTAAGTCCGTCAATCCTCATTGGGTATCATACATAACCCACTCACCTCTAATAGGCAATCTCAGAATCCTGTACACATCCTCCAATGTGACATTAGCCTCCCTAGTCGGTAAATGAAATGACACTGTCTCTAAATGCCATCACTCGCAAAGTGTCGTCAGCATCTCCCTGTTTTCCCTAATGGCAGGCATCGACAAACAGTGACGTAGGGCTAGCTTTCATAGAAGCCGAATCTCTACAGATCCCAACCTGTCTCTCAGGTCAAATTTGTCTGGTCGTGACTCCCATGTGTAAATAGGATCTATCACCACCTACAATTTAACCATGGTGTCAGCATTTTTTGATATTTACTTGGATTTTTTTTTTGAAAATTTTACCTGTCAAATGTGGCTCACTTTTACAGATGCGGTGCATTTTTGCAAATGCATTGCATAGAGCCTCACATGTGGTGCACATTACATATGCATTGCATAATTTCCGTGCACCCTTTCCGACTACTGCACATGTGCTTCACACAACCACATGCGGTGCATTTTTTCAAATGCGGTGCATTTTCCCTTAATCTACTAACATACAACAGATGTGTTTCACAAATGCATATGCGGTTCACACATACACATGCATCTATCCATAATGCATTTGTGTTGCACAACTACACATGCAGGGCATAATGCTCCACATGTGGTCATTTCTTAAACAATTGAAACTAGCCCTAGCGAGTTTTTGTAGATGTGTTCTTTTGCAGTCAGATGCGGCGATTACGACGGCATATGCGTCGTTTACGATGCACCGTATTTTCTTATGAATTTTCTAATGCATAAAAATGCATGCAAAAATAAATTTGACAAGTTCATTTTCGGGTACATACTGGTGGTCGTGCGTCAGCTAGCCTCCTGAAAGTCCGGATCCGATATCCTCGATGCCTGGTGTATGGAATAGGCGCCATTTCCTCAATTAGTTAGAGCAAAAACTCAATTTTTTTTCTATCTCCTCCTGGTGCAAATGAATTCATTTTAGCCCTAATTCCTATTTATAGGTGGGTTAAAAATGACATTTTTTCAGCCCTTCTCTATTTGCCGCTTAGCCTTTCAAATTCCAATGACCTGTATTCATCTGAAACATCTCTGATTTCAATTCCATCAACTCCATAGTATTTCTAACTGTCATCTTGATTTATCGGGCATTTTTCCTTATTTTTTTGACACTTTTCAAAAACTATCAATTTTCCTGAGGGGGCATACCTTACCCTATTTCATGTTGGGGCACAACCGAGGCATATTTTCTTTGACACAATGTTGTACCAACATTGTATCAAAGAGGGGCAAACTATAGATACCTAAAGTTGGTCTAGGCCTGCGAGTACATAATTGACATAATGTTCTATAGTCCATGGTCATGATTAAATAATGTCAATTATTTAATTACCCTTTCTAACACATATTTCCTCTATTAATTAAATACCCCTGTTTAATTAATTCATTAATTCATCATTAATCTTTATTCAACTTGATTAATTAAATAAATCATATTTTTTTAATTTTGTCACTAACTTATTAAATCCTC
This sequence comes from Sequoiadendron giganteum, assembly GCA_007115665.2. Lineage (NCBI taxonomy): Eukaryota > Viridiplantae > Streptophyta > Pinopsida > Cupressales > Cupressaceae > Sequoiadendron > Sequoiadendron giganteum. The sequence continues at coordinate 325,428,812 of CM021106.1, read as the reverse complement.
TATCAATTAAATAATTTATTATTTAATTACCCCCTTTATCATACTTTTCAACTATAATTAAATATCTTTATTTAATTATTCATGTAACTCCCTTTTCAACTATAATTAAATATTTATTATTTAATTATTCAATTCCACCCTTTTCGAAAGTCAGATTAAATAAATTATCTTTATTTATTTAATTAAATCTTCTATCTTTGAATGTTGAATTAAACTAACATTTAATTCATTTATGTCACATTCTTCTGTGAATTAGTTATCTAATCGTCCACTCACCTTCTGACTCGAGATCTATTTTTAGTTCTTAAGTTATCTTTGAATTCAACTGTTGATCATCTCTGCAAGAAGACTCTTTGTCACAGCTAGTCGATTAACTAGTTCTAACTCATATGCATGTATGCATCTATTAATTAAATATCTTTTATTTAATTAATTTAATTATGCATTTGAATTCCTCATCTTCAAGTTCTGACTTTGTCTTTAACATTCAAAGTCTATTTCTTCTATTTTCGAAGATTAAGCTCTTGTTCTATTTTTAGTCTTTCCCGACTCATGTTCTAACTCACGTTCTATTTGAGATAGAACTCACATCGCATGGCATTCATCAATCTCATTCATCGATCTCTCTTTCAATCTGAGTCGATTGTTCGAAAACACTAAATCTATAAAATGGCCTGTCATAATCATTATTCCTCCTCCCGAAATCATTATACATTTTTGAGAAGAAACAATCTTCAATATTTTTCTTAGACATTCAACACGGTTTTACTTGCATCAAACACAAAAATCTGAGGGCAAGAATACTAAAAAGGCAAAATGGAGAAGAGCAATGGAGATAATTCGAAGGGACGAATGCATATTCGGTGAGATCAATTCAGTTTGTTTAGTTTTTTATCATGTTTTCATATTCATTCTTTATTGTTAGATTTTTAGATTAGTTTTGATTTAGATTAGGATTAACAATTGTTTGTTTTAGCTACAGATCTTATCACATATTTATTCTAATGTTACACAAATAAATAATGAAAGTATTTCGATACACAATTATAAAGTTGAATAATAATTCCCTAAGCTTAATATACGATAATACAATAGAATGGATACACATCAACATAAATTAAGGTATATTAATAAATGATAGTTGAGGGAGGAGACAATTTAGAATTAAATTCTAGGCTAAAAATCAAATAGAATGGATAATGATATAGGTAATGTAGTGTAGAAAAATGTAACCCTTTAAATTTTTACACTTGTTTCGGCCCTCCTTATTTAAATTAGAATTAATAATGCCTTAATATAGTTTTGTTAAATGCACCTTATTGCATTTACACACCTATTTGGGCCCTCTTAATTAATTGAGCTTAATTATTCCTTAATTGGCCCCTTTAATTCATTTACAAACCTATTAAATTACATTTTCTAAAGGGGAAACCTAATAATAATTAATTCCTAAATATAACACTTCACATTGAGCAATGTGTTTCCTAGATTTATGGATCTAGGACCCATTCACCCATGGGCGAATGGGTCCTCCCTAAACCTTAGGACCTAAATATAAATTATGTTTTGGTGGTATTTTAATGTTTTCAAATCCATAATTCAATGTCAGCTTGTGATGTTTGAATTCTGGGTAATTAAGGATACATACCAATAAATACAAGGTTATTTCACTATTTTTCACCTAGTAATTTCATGAGATTTCAAGAGTAGTTTGAAGATAAATTAAGGGAATTCAAGAGAAGATATATCAGTGTTTTATTACAACATTCAAGATACTTTCATCATGTCAAAGTCTTCTTGCATCATGCATGTTTTTGGAAATAACATTGTGATGTAGACATGTTTCATGATCAATTAAATCATTCAAAGTATCATTTCAAGCAAGATTTAATCGTCAAGATCCACATCCATTTCAACCATCTCATGCAATTTATAGGTCTCCTAAGATCTTTATTATCAAGGTTTCATACAAGGGTTTGTTGAGTGGTAACATAGATTTTTTTCATTCTTCATTCCCTATTTCATGTTTCATTTCAATTTAAGGTTTGATTACCAAAATATGGTTTGAACAAGGCAAGCCCCTATTCACCAAAAACAAATATCTCTCTTGTATGTCTAATTTCCGATTTAAGTTGAAGAAGACTTGAAGACATTTTAAAGCGTAAAATTGTCAAAGTTGCAAAAGTTGTCAAAATTATCATCATCTCATAGAGGACCTCAAAGTCATTTCCAATATTTTGAGTATGAAACCTAGGAAAATTGTAAGATTTAGGTCTACATTAGAGGCTCCTAAAATTTACATAAAAATCTTGCACCTCGACCCATTCACCCATGGGCGAATGAGTCTCACATTACCTTTTGAAAAGCACTTTTGGTGACTAGTACACATGTTACTGCCCTTCTCATATATGTAATATATTTTTTGGTTCTATTATTATTGAGCTTAATATTGTTGTTTCAATTGTTAGATTACATTTTGGTATTGATTTACTATTTTTAGTTTTTCTCCCCAAAGTGTTATTTGACCTTGCCTCTTGTCCTTCAGTCATAAGGAAATTTGAAGATTCTCACTTAGGGTTGATTCACCTAAGGTTTGTTAATCAATTATTTGTGGGGATCTCATTTCCTCATGAAATAAATGAAAATGGGTCTATTTATTATCATTTTGGTGAACCTCCCTTTCATTAAAAACCCTATTTTTTGTTGTTTCATTCTGGTGAACCTAACTTTCGAGCATCATACCTTTCTGATTTGGAGTCCATTTTCAGCAGTAGATCTAGGTTTTGTATTCATTTTTATTTCATTGCATTTATTGTCATCTCATTTAGGGTTGTTTACTTGCATTAGTTTGCATCTTGTTTAGGGTTTTAGGTTTGCATTTTTGCATTCTTTAAAATCTAGAAAATTAAAAAATATAAGTCATTTTGCATAGTATTTACATAAAATTTCATCATCATTCATTTACATTTGAAAATTGAATCAAAATTGCATCTGAAATTAGTTCTTTTTGCTTGTCATTTAGCAGTATTTTGCACTTGCATTTAGATCTCATTTTACAAAAATTTGAAACTGTAACTCATTGTCTTAAACTAGAATCTAAAAACCATACAAACCATCTCAGAAACTTGTAAATTAATTTTTAAAAACCTTGAAGTGAGACACATTCACCCATGGGAAAATGAGCCCCTAATCAGAGCTTTTTTTGAAATTCTAGGCATTAAAATCACTGTTTCTGCATTCTTTGTTTCTATATTCATTTTTTTGTTTCAGTTTTCTGAATTTATGATATTTGAAATTTTTCATATTAAGCATAATTGGTCAAATTCAATGCATTGTTTGAGTTCAAATTTTCATCTAAAATACATCATTAACAGGTTTTTGCATAGCATAACTATAAAATTATCTTGTTTGAAATCTGAAAATTGCTTATTGCATTGCACTTTACATTCTAAGGTATTTGTTTGCATTTTACCTCTTATCTATTTTGGGTGTACCTTGGGTTTGTGAAAATTTTATGAGCTTCACAACTTGGTTTCCTATTACCAATAATTTTTTAGGACATAGTTCAAGACTCATTTCATCCCATGATACATTACTCATCGTGAATCTTGGGTTTTCTAACTCCTTCACTCATAGTGTTGACACTAGTCAACCCACTATGGATCATACCCTTAACACTTCATTTAATATGAATTCCCTACCTACACGTGATGTGATTCATGTTGATATAATGATTGGTAATTTCCCTCATGAAAACATTAGAAGAATGGATGAAGAACCTTATAAATTATAATATTTTTTGAGTTCTGATTTCAATGCTCCTAATGCGGTCCCTATGATATATAACATGAGGATAATAATTTAAAATGAACAAGGAATAAATATTGTTTGTGGATTAGCTCATATCATTAAAAAACATGTCCCTACCATAGATAGTTGTGCTCAAACTTTGGTGTATACTCAAATTCAAGCTAGAAATCCAATTCCTACTTCCAAAAACATAACCTCTATTCTAACATGCACTAATCTAACTACTACAACAATCATACAAGCTACTAGCAATCTCAACACTTCCTTAGGTATTTCTGTTGGGATTCCCTTTATCTTTGTGCATTCAAATCTCATATCTCCTAATCCATCTCACATCACAGACTTACAATTCACTTGCCCTTCAAATACATATACACCTCCACAATGATCCTATCCTTAACACACTCTTACAAAATGTTCCATCCCTCCAACAAAAAAATGCTACATTAATTCAAAATCAAAATGGCAGACCTTCACAATGTGTTAAAAGAAACCCCTTATCCTTGGAGATATTGAGAACACAAATTCCACAAGGCATAGAGATACCTAGATTTGAGAAATATGGTGGGAAAGGAGATCTTGTTAGCCATGTTTCTACGTATACAACCCTATGTAGTGACTTCTTTTTTGAGGATAAAATTGTGGCTAAAATCTTCCATAGATCTTTGAAGGATTCTGCATACTGCTTTGGAATGGTTTTTCTCCTTACTGAATAATTCTATGTGTTCATTCAATGAACTTATTGATGCCTTCTACAATCATTTACAAATACATATGTGCCCCAATGATGACCTTCAATGAATATTTATTTCCAATTTGCTACCCTTTGTGATTATCAAAATTTTCTTAGTATTTGTGAAGTGAAAACTCCCTCTAGCTATCCTGAAAAATATGAATCCACATCTCATAACAACTATCAACTATTCAAGAAACAAAATAAGGGTTTTCTACAACTTAATCCCCCTCAACCAACTCAACATGTTAATAACCAAGTGGCTTCTATAAAGACAAAAAATCTATACACTTTTTCTAATAGAAACAAACAACTCAAACCTCTACTTGACACCCTTCATACTATCATATTGTAGCTCTTAAACAAGAACTTAATTTACTTACCTCCTATTAGAGCTCCTAATCCTACTAAGCCTCTACCTTCTAGCTATATAAAAAATACCTATTTCCATTACACTAACAAAATAGAAATGATACAAAATATTGCAAGTGTCGTAAACATCTTGGGAAAGACCTCATTGATTCTAATCATATTAAAATTGGCGGAGTTAATGATCAAGGTAATAAGTCTATAGCCCCTCATTATCAAAATCTGGAAATATTTACTAATCCTATGCTAGATCATAACATTTCCTTTGTCAAAGCTAGTGAAACAAAGAATGATGTGATGAATGTTGACACAAATGATGAAAACATGAAGAAATTAGACAATATGATTGGACTCGTTGAAGTTCAACCTTGTAAGGGCCTAACTAAGATACTGCTTGACATTCCTTTCTCACAACATGACATAATTAAACATGCACCCTATGGTCCTCTTTACATAGCTAGAAGAATCAATGACAAGCCTAGTAATGGGATATTAATTGATCTTATTTGTTTAGAGAGTGTGATCATTGAATAATTCCTATTTTTTCACAATATTTATCAAGATACTTATGAAAAACTGAAAGCATGGATCAAAACATATAATGGTTTTTCTTTCCCTACGATAAGTTTGATAACTCTTCCTTTGAAAGTAGAAGAAAAATATTATATGCCTCATTTTCCATCATCCCATCATCAGACCAATTTCATGTGAAGTTAGGCTACCCATGGCTTTGATACATGAATGGTTTCCCATTGGTTGTGCATAAATGCTTGAAGTTTCCATTTGGAAATGAAATATTTATTGTGCACCATTGTGGCTTTAATCCTATTTCTTCTCATGGGAATTTCTCATTGGATTTCTTCTGGACTAAACTTATGGAACCTATTATAGGCCTTGTGAAGACTTAGTTTTCAAATCCTATCAAAGGTTTAAGGAAAACCACATAGCATAATTATCCCTTACCAACATGGCTCAACCCATTATTGAGCCTCCTATCCTTGATGAAATAATTATTGAGCCAAAATCCCTTCTAAGTAACCAAGAGAAAAACATAGAAAATCCTTTACCTGTTTCCTATAAGTGGCCACGAGATAACCAAATAAGTCCTTTTGTGCCTCCTAAAATCAAAAAATTTTGCAAAGCTAAAAAGAAAGTGGTTGAACAACCTCCCATGGTTCCTTTCATTCCTCCACTAAGGGTAGACAAAAAAATATTATTGATAAACCCACCCCTACACAATTGCAACTTGAAAATAAAACAAAAAGGAGCTGAAATGCTAGAGAGAATAGGCATAGATGTCGTGATATTGCTTGTTTGTTACAAGAAAAATAAGAAAATAACAACACATTAAATAAAAATCCAAACTTACCTCAAGCAATGCATGATGATTCTCCACCTTCATCGAAATAAGAAATTCCTAAAATTCAAACACAATGAGAACAAGCACCTTCTATGGATATTATCATTAGACCTCTTGTGATAAAATTTGGATGATGATAATGGAATTTTAAAGATTGATGGACAAGTGCGCAATTATCTAAACTTATTGTTTTCCTCTTCTATGAGATTAAATGGTGACAATCATGATGATCCTCCTACAAAGAGTGTTTCACCGTGTGCTGAGCTTGGTGATTGTCTTAGTTTGGCACTTGATGTTGTCCCTTTGGCTAGTTATCTGCCTTTTGCATATGATGAACAAGATTGAGATGCAGATGAACTACTATAGGTTGACTTGCATGTGCCTTACTAGTCTTGTCTTTTTTTCTTTTGCATTTTCCTTTTGTGATTTCATGTGTGTAATGTGATCCCCCATACTGTTCTATTTAATGCCTCTTCATGTTTATTCCTTAATTTGTATCTACATTCTTCTATATATCATAAAAACTTTATCTTTTATTTTATCTTGTGTTTTCCTTTTGGGGATGATGCAAGGTGTCAAGACATTTAGGTCTCTTCCATGTTGACCCAAAAGGCTTTTTCTTTATTTTCACTCTTTATGTTTCATTCTTCTTGTTCCATGAGTTATTTGGGGAATGATGACATTCTTGAGCTCTATAATACCATTGTAGTAAAGACATATGTTGGACCCAAATCTATGGATCCCTTATGTGACTTAGGATTTCATTTTGGGGGCAACCTGTAGTGCCCCTCCATGATTCACCCTTTCATGATGTTTGATTAATATTGGTTTAGGTTGTTTGATTTAAATTTGTTTTATTAATGTTTTTTTGATTAATCGAGGTATTAATTAAATTATTAATTAACAAGAACTTTGGAAATTACATATGCATGTATAATTATATATATATTTTTATTGATGATTGTGGTTTGTAATAAATTAAATTGTGTAATATAATATTAAATGAAATAAAATATTATTATTTTGGAGTGTTGGAGTTAATAGACAGTTAAAATATTAAAAAAAAATAGAAGGTTTTGCATGCAAGTTCATGCACAGTTTTGAACTAATTGTTGGAAATGAAACTTTCTATTTTTGTGGGATTTTAGAGATTTTATGTGATTTTATTTTTTTGAAAATAAAATAGTCTTCTTTTTGTAAATAAGGATTTTTTATTTTTATTTTGTTAATTTTTGAGTTTCATTAGATTTTTGGTCTTTGAGAAGAAAACAACTTCCCTTGGTTAATAATTATGGTTTTGGAAGATTTTGGGGGAAGGATTGATTTTTTGGTGTTTTTTTTCGAAAAGAGAACTTTTGTCTAAAAAAATAAAATTGTGTAGAGTAATCACATTCGGGGATTGTTTTTGAAAAATTGCATTGGGAAAAAATTACTAAATATTTGATTTAGGCTTTGGAGAAGAAGATGGTTGTTGATGTAGAAGATGATCTCAGCACCGATATCCATCTCAGTAGCATTGTAATCTAGGTTGGCTTCATCTCTATTCTTGTTTTGATTATCCATTCAATATAATAGGAATTCACTCTCTCTGTTGTTGCAAGCAATTATTCATTCTTTTTCTTTTCTATAAGTTGTGTAGTGTTGAATCCACACTCCATGATAGAGTTTATAATTTTGTGTTATTTTCCAATTTCCCTTGCTTGAAAATTTTTGAGGTTTCTCACCATCCATTTGTCTTCTCCCATTCCCCTACATTCACTATATTTGTAATGTTGAAGATTTTGATGTTATAGCACTTGAATTTTGATGGGCACGATTTCAATTTATTGATTTTTTTCCAAACCCATCTCTCTTTAAACCTATATAGTTCTGGTATGTTGTTATTTTTTTTCCTGATGAAGTCGAGCCTAGTTTCAATGCTGACCTTTTATTGATGATTATGATTCAATTTGCATGTATGTTGTGATTTTGATTTATATATGATGTGGTAACGATTTATACATAAATTTTGTGGTTTCAATTCATATATAGATATGTTGTGGTATCGAATCATATATATATATATATATATATATTGTGGTTTGATCTATATTTATTCTATGTATTTTGTATATGCCTTGATCCATGTAGGTATCCATTGAAATCCCTCTCTTATGTTTGTTGCCATAATGACTAGAATCAATTTAAAATCCTATGATGGGCATCTTGGCACCCCTCTCTATTGTTTGAAATCAATACTAGTAACTATTATTAATAAATCTACTTGAGCTTAGGAATCGTTGTCTCTCTTTTACACCATACTTGAAGTTCAATGCAAAAAAAATTGATTTGAAGTATCGTCGCTTATTTCCTAGCACCCTCTCCTTTCCATTCCATGATCACTGCTTTTGCAACTAGTTGGTTGTGGTTCGCCCCTCTTACCTACACTACGTATATTTGTTTGCTGATTTTTATATACATTGATAAATCATTTCAAGTTTGTTGTTGCTTTTATATTATAAGAGAGTTTTATTGGAGCTTTCACAATTTTCCCTGCTTGCTCATTCTAGTCTTAGGGTTTTGGGTTTTGAGCCAAATGTGGTCTTGGGTTTTTTTATTGCATTGATTATTCTAGTTTTGTGTTTATTGGTTATCACGGTTGCCAATTTTATTAGTTTCCTTTTGAGCCATCAAGATACAATCACTACCGGCCCTAAGACCTTGTGATCGCCAATTGCTATAATTCACCCTCACGCTTGATTTTAATGTTTGATTATAAATGACTTAAGCTTAATTCATTGACCCTTGAGGGTGTCATCCCATCGGCCTAGTCAATCCCCCTTTTTTATTAACATTTACCACATGTGCAGGATTTTTAGCCATCAGATGAATATGAAATAATCAAATCCAGATCATTCTGGGCTAACCTCGTGAGGTTTTCACAAAATGGTTGAGTGATGTGCGGAATATTGACGTGTGGATGTCGATGTCGAGAGAGGGGTTATCTACTTTATCCCAACCCAGTGCCTGGAGCCTGAAGATCAATGGTACTGATCAGAGCATGGGGAATGATCACCACCATTCCCTACCATATCATGAATGAAATATGAGCACACTTTATGGATCACGATATCGTGAGAATCTGCCACTTACAATATGTAGTTGCAGATGAGTGGAGCCCACAAGTACATGGAGATGCCCCACATGAAGCTAACACTAAAGGATATAGCACAAGATCAATGACTCATAAGTAAAGATGAAGATTCAACTCAAGCCACACTCTTCCTCGCTGGTTCGCATCCCCAAAGTGCTCACTAGTTAAAACCTACAAGGTGTGTGATATGGTACCACATGGCATGCAATCAGAGCCCAGCTAAAAAGAAAAGTAGTGTCCTGCAAAGAAGCCCTAATAGGGTGCCACTTGAAATCTTGGCCCAATGTTGCATTTTGAAATGCATGGGATGGCTTGAGTTTTAAAAGGCATTTGTTTGAAAAAGATAAAGTACTTTTTTAAGCAGTTGGAGCTCAACGGAAAGAAAGAAGAGAGTCACCCATAGGAAAATCCTGACAGAACATCATGTGGAAAGCCCCAAACAAGATGTGAACAATGTCATAACTAAAGGTGAATCCACGAAAGGAGAAACTGCAAATGAAAAGAGCGACAACTTTTTCTTGGGAATTAACGGATTTTTTTATTAAAATCATCTTTTGTTACATTTTTATTTAATTTCTCTCTTTTTTATCAAATGACATGACCATTGGTCTGAATCTTGCCACCTCTCATGAGAATGTGAGAAGACCAAGGCTAAAAGGCGCAAGAGATTTTCTGGGAGGATATAAAAGGAGAAGATCGATAGAGAATAAGGGGGAATACAAATAATTTTCAGAGGGTTTTTTATAGAGTGAAGACCATGATCTATATAAAAATTATGAAGAATTCAATGAAGATATGTAATTTTGAGGCTTAATTTTGGTATCAACTATTTGTTGGAATTATTGAATTATTTGGTTGTCTCCACTTTAATGCTTTTCTATTATTTAAATTGATATATCAAGTATATACTCAGTTTATCAATGCACATTTGTTGTACTTGTGTGATATAATTAATTGGTTATTTCAAGTAAATATTAAATCCTTCTAGTCAATCACAGTAATTTGGGAGTGTTAATTGGATCAATAAGAAGAGCCATATAATTAGGGTTGTCAATTTGTTTCAAGTAAAGTTTGTCAACTAATTTCGTGCATGTTTATACAAGTTATAAACCCACAATAGTGTGTTGAATAGTTTGAGTTATTGCCATTACATGTCACATTTTCTTGGTCTTCATTAGACTCCATTTACCCAACAAGGCACTGGTCTCATGCATTTCATTATTTAGTTTCATTCATTTTTTACATTTGTTAAGTGAACATATTAGATTTGTATATTGCTTGGACAATTTATACCAAATTAATTTTGCATCTTTCCACTTCCAAATTGCCATTGTGGATAGATTTCTTAAGGAATGAAACACACATTTCAAATCTGCTTCATTCACATAGGTACACCCACCTAGGTTTAGCAGAGCCTAAAGAGTAGAAGGTTCAAAAGCATCATTTGGCCTTGTACGTTAGCCAAAAATGTTGTGAGAGCTTGACAACCTCTCATGGTTCAAGCCTGCATTTTTGAGACCTAACAGTTTGGAAACTCTGTTGGAGAGTTAAATTAAGCCCAAGCCTTCATCATAGATTCAATATCTTATAGAAGACTCTGCTGGGAACAAGAAACTATAAAATTTTCTCACCTTTTGGAAAGTGAGTGGCAACTCTAAATGAACAATTGCATTAAAACCGATAAAGTGAAGTATACATCACAAAGGAACCATCCTAGAGTTCAGACTATCAAAATTACTCACAACATGCATGGTAGAAGGTCTTTGTATAAGGAGGATCCAAATAATGATAAAGTTAAATGGACTCAAAAGAATGATAAGGGCAAGAAGGTGGCTGATGACATGTGCCCAACGAATAAAGACAAAACATCAAAAGCACACCCGGAGACATATAATTCCTATGGTACATTGGAAACTAAAAGCAACCCATCTAGAGAACCTCACACTCTTGAGGAAAAGAGGAATCCCTTCTATCAACCAACCCCAAGAAATTTGAGGAGTTCATGGCTGGATTTGAGGCTGAAATTGAAAGGAGACAACATTAATATGATCAAAAAATGGTGTTACTTGAAGAAAATTAGGATGGAGTTGGCTCTGAAGAAGCCTCTGAAGAGAACTATTAACACATAGCTCAGGATGAGATAAATTCATGATTTGAACATGAAATACAAGAAGTGGAAAGAAGAGGAATGGAGTATGAGAAGAGGCTCCAGGAAATAAAAGAGCTTCAACAATTGAAGTTACAGAAATCCTAGATCAATTCAAAGATGGATAACTTACCTAAATATGTTCACCTCATAGGTAAGGGAATAATAATGCAGGACCTTCAAACCCCCCAAAATCACAACAAAATTAGTCATGGAATCAATATAGACCCCCAAATGCTCCACCACGACATCAAAATTCTCAACCACCCCCTCACTAGCAGTATATACCCTCACATGGTCAACAAAACATGCCTCCACAAGATCAGTAATATATGCCACCACCTCACAACAATCCATTGTACCAGTACCAACATCCTCAAAATCCACCTCCTCCACCATACACAACCATGATCAAACAATTTGATTTGGATGGATTTCAAATATGTCCTTATCCCATGGATAATAGTTGGAGAAACCTTCTCCCAAAATTCACAAGAAGCAGTGTAGTCATAGTTGAAGAACACTTAAGGAGATTTAATGCATTTATTCAAGACTTGGATATGCAATATGAGGATGTGCAAATGAGATTTTTTATGATGTCATTAATTGAAGATGCTAGAGATTGGTTTAACAATTTGTAAACAACTTCTATTGACTCCATTTAGGAGTTTTATGAACAGTTCCTTGAGCAGTATGGGAATCAATGTGTACCATATATTTCCCTGCATGAATTGGTAACTATCGAAAAGCATAAGAATGAGTAAACTTATGACTTCAACCAGAGGTTTTCTAAATTACATAATAAGATACCTCCTAGATACAAATTAGTTGATCCTACTGCATTAAGTATCTATTTAAAAGCTTTTGATCCTAAGAATATGAGATTAGGAAAAGGTGTCCTAGGAATTTTGTTGAAGCTCAAAAGATAGCACTAGCTATTGAAAATAATGGGAAAGCTGCAGGAATGATTGGAAAGAGTGATAATCCTAGGGTTCCCCAATATACTCCTCCAAATAGGCAGGAAAATACATATAGAAATGAAAGGCCCATGTTGCATGACACACAATATAATACAAATTGGAAGGATGGAAAGTGAGTAATGGATAGGCAAAGGAATAAAGAGACACTTGATCCTTTAAAAAAAAAAGGGCATATATGGTAAATAATAGTCCTTGGTGCTCAGTTTGTGACTTGCCACATTCCCCAAATCATTGTATTCTAGTATAGTTGATACCAAGAAAAGGCATACCAGGAGACAACAATGAAGAGGACCATAATATCTATTTAAATTCCCACACTCTTCACTCTGATGAGAAGGGATATTCATCTTGAGAAGAAGGAGGGTATAAATATGATGTTGATCACCAAAAGTACAATGTCCATATGGAAGAACAACAAGTTTTTTCTAATCATGAAGAAGGTGATGATGAAAAATTTCCCACTAGTACATCATATCAGATGAATAAATGCAATATGAGAAGACCGACTGAGGAAGAAATTAAAAGGTTAACTATTGCAGCAGTTGAGCAAGCCAAAAGCAGATGCTAGTTGATAAATAGAATAGTAAATAAGAATGAAGGATTTCCAAAAGGAATATTTTTGAAGGATAATAAAATGCCCCAGGAAGTTTCAAAAAGGATAGATGATAAGAATCTTGATAAAAAATATCATAATTATGTTCTTAAGGAGGAGAAAAAATAATTTCCCAAGGACAAATAAAAGTCGAATCAGATAAACAAAAATGAGCAAGAGGAGGACATAGGAGAGTCAATAGAGAAAAAGAGGATGATCAGAACAGAAGGTTCCTCTTTTGATTTCATTTAAGCTTTGTCCCAAGTAAAAATTTATGTCCCATTACTTGAAATGATGAAGATTAAATAATATAGGGAAAGTTCTATTAATTAATGTCTAGTGGAAGTAATAAAATTTCAAACCTTGAAAATAAGGAGATTCCTGAAAGTATTAATAAGAAGGAAAAGATAAAAGTTCTAGAGGTTTGTCTAAGTGATGCATTGATGAATCCACCACAAATTGATCCATTCTTTACTACCCTACTCATAAACAACAAGTTGGCAAGAAATTGTATGATAGATTCAGGTGGTTCTATGAACATCCTGCCAGTAGGGGTGATGAAACAACTCAGTATGTGGGTAGATTTTGAAGGTGGTAAATGTTATGCCATGGATAGTAGACATGTCCCAGTTGTGGGAATCATGAAATATGTGGAAGTGAAATTGTTTACTTACCCACAAAAAACTTAGAATATTGATATAATTGTGATTGACGCATCTCCTCAGTTTGGAATGTAGCAGTTGGAGGCAATATATAGTTTGATTTATCATATGCCACAATACCAGTCAACGGTGAAGAAGTCAAATTATATAGAGAACAAAGGATGAATCAGATTGTCGATTGTGTTCCTCAAGGATAGCTCAATTTTTTTTGTGATGTGGATTTAGGGAGTTTCAAAGTGGAACCGTCTCAGCCTGAATTAGCGAATACTAACCCAATTGACAAGCATGTTTCTAAAGATCACTAGGGCATGTGGAAAATGTATTTTGATGGATCATGCAACAAAGAAGGCAATGGAGATGGGGTAGTTTTTATATCAACTGAAGGTATTACATTCAAATATTCATTTTTACTAACCTTTGAGTGTACAAACAATGTGGCAGAATATGAGGCCTTGTTGATTGGTTTAAATATGGTTGTCAAGAACAAGATCAAATTGATAACTATCCTGGGAAACTCTGAACTGGATGTCTCGCAGATCAAATCAAGATATGTTGCAAAGAATACAATATTGAAACAATATAGAAATATTGTGTGGGATATGATTGAGTTATTTAATGCTTTCTTAATTGATTGGATAAATAGATCAAAAAACTTAATGACAGACTTTCAAGCTAACATGGCCCTAAGGAGAGATGATATTAATTTGGCTGGAATATCTTAGGTTGAATTCAAAACAAGACCTTCTATCCCTGACAACATATACATTTGGAAAGTTTTCAATGATGATACCAACCTCCTAAATTTTCTTCATTGCATAGATCAGTATAAGGCTCGGGATATTGACTTCAATGCTTTTGTGGAAGGAGTGGATGGGAGACAAACTATATTTGGGAAGGAAATCTTGCAGCTTAAAACCAACAAGCTCCCCAAAGGGCTTGTGGCACTAGAAATAGTGTTCGATAGGAATTATCTCTCTCTCATGAAGGAGACACCAGTTAAGAGATAACATATTGAAGAAATAAATCTATGAACTGAGTTAGCACCAAAAAAGGTCTACATTGCGAAGAAGATAAGTCCCACCATCAGGGGAATGTTGATTTCCTTATTGAAAAAATACAAACATGTGTTTTCTTGGTCTTATGAGGATCTCAAGGTGTATAGAGAAGATATTTTCTACCATGAGATTCCACTTCAACCAGATACAAATCCATTTAGACAAAATAAGAGGCCTATTAACCCAACATTGGAATCTAAAATGTAGGAGGATTTGGAAAAATTAAGAGATGGAGGTATTATTAAACCCATTAGACATTCAACATGGGTCTCAAACCTGGTTCCAGTAAGAAAAAGGAATAGGGATATAATACTATGTGTAGATTTCAAAGATCTCAATATTTCTTCCCTTAAGGATAATTATCCTCTCCCAAATATGGAGGCAGTATTGCACAAAGTAATAAGGTGTGAGTTACTATCAATTATGGATGATTTTTTTGGATATAACCAAGTAAAAGTCAAAGAATCTGAGCAATGTAAGATATTATTTACTACACCATGGGGAACATATGTTTATGTTAGAATTCCATTCGGTCTCACAAATGCAGGGGCCACTTTTCAAAGGGCCATGGATGTGGCACTTGCAGATTTAATTAATTCCATAATGATAGTGTATCAGGACGATCTTACTACTTATTCGAAAAGGGAAAAATATCATGTGGGGCACTTGGAGAAGATATTTATCAAAGTTTTGGAATATGGTATTATTCTTAATCATAAAAAATGTCATTTTTTTGTTACAGAGGGTAAGCTTTTGGGACATATTGTATCAAAATATGGGATTAGAATAGACCCTAAGAGAGTAGAAGCCTTAGATAAAAGTCCCATTCCCAAAACTGTCAAAGCAATCCAATCGTTCTTTCATCAAATTAACTTTGTTAGGAGATTTGTATCAAATTTTGTTGAGATTGTTAAACCTATATCCAAGATGCTGAAAAGAGGAGAAAAGATAGATTGGACTGTAGAAGCCATGGAAGCCTTTATATCTATCAAAAGAGCTATCAAGGAGGCCCCCATCCTAAAGTCCCCTGATTTTACCAAACCTTTTCAAATATTTTCTTTTGCCTCATTTCACACCATAGCAGTTGTTATGTTACAAAATAATGATGAAGGTCATGAGCAACCTGTATCTTTTTTCAACAAGTCTTTGCAAGGGTCAGAATTGAAATATGATATTATGGAAGAACAAGCCTTTGCATTGGTCAAAGCAATAAAAAAAATTAGACCATATCTTCTTGGAGCTAAAGTAATTTCCTATGTACCACATGCAATAATGAAAGATATCCTCATACAAATAGAGGTGACAGGGAAAATATGTAGATGGATTAATAAAATCCAATAATTTGATATGGAAATTTAGATTACCAAGCTGGTAAGGGGACAAAGTTTGGCCAAACTAATGGCAGAAACGAACATTGAAGAATACCAAATCTGCAATATAGAAGGTTAGGAGAATGTAGTTGCAAGTATTAAACATAATCCTCGGGACACAAAGATAATGTATTATCTAAGGCACATGAAATTCCCCAAGGGTTTGAATGATAATCAAAATAGAAATTTGAAGCTGCAAGCATCTAAGTATGTATTTATAGAAAGGGACCTATTTTGGAAGAATAGGGATGGAATGCTAATGTTGTATCTGGATGAATCACAAGCATAAAATTTCTTGAGGGAGATGCATAAAGGGGTGTATGGAGGTCATTATTCTACCAAAACCACTACACATAAGATCCTTCAGGCTAGCTATTATTGGCCTAAAGTTTTTAATGACTCTTTTGCATATGTAAGGAAATGTGAAGCTTGTTAGAAGTTCTCAGGGAAATTGAAATATCAAGGAGCCCTACCACTTAAAATTTTGCAGGTAGAATCCCCTTTCCACCAATGGGGAATTGATTTCATTAAAGAAATACAAGAAAAGTCAATTGGAGGACATAAATGGATACTAGTAGCCATTGATTATTTTACTAAGTGGGTGGAGGCTATCCCAACTAAACAAGTGACAAATAAGGTGGTGATAAATTTTCTGATGGAAAACATCATAACTAGATTTGGCACACTAGTGAGAGTGATTACAGATAATGGGATGTGTTATAGGTTTGATGAATTTAAAGACTTCTGCAACACATATGGCATTAATATTTCATATGTTGCCCCTTATCATCCACAAGTGAATGGTTAGGTACAAATAAAAGGCATGGGACTCAAAGTTGAGAATGGTTATATGGGTGGATAGGATTACAGTGAAAAAAGCAATTGGAAAATCTCCATTTGAACTAGTGTATGGAACACAACCCAAGATGCCACTACAAAACCTTTTACCAGTTTATAATATTATTTTGTAAGAGGATTTGGATATTTTTGAACTAGTGGACAAAAGAATGGGACAACTTGTAGAACTTGATGAGATAAGGAGAATGGCTCAAAAAAAAAATGTGAAGCTGCAATCAGAGGTGACATATCTTTTTGACAAAAAGGCCAAAGATCAAAAATTCGAGGAGAATGATTTGGTGCTAATGTGGAATGCTCGATGTCAAGAGAAAGGAAACAATGGAAATTTTGAAGCCCTGTGGTTGGGTCCTTTTGTGATCATTGGCAAAGGAGGGGAGGATTCTTATTATTTGCAGAACATGTTTGGAGGAGTAGGAATTGCTAGTACATGGGCAGTTCCTAAAGTATTTCTTCTCTTAAGGAGTACTAGAGGATTAAGGATTGCTAGTGCATGGATGATTCTTAACAAACCTCTTAAAACTTTCTTTTCCATGTACAATAGTCTAGGAAATCAAAAGGAGTTGAGACTTTCTAGTACATGGACAATCCCAGAATTCCCTCATCGAAAATATTTTTTTTTTCCATGTACAGTAGTATAGGATCATTTCCATCTCCTTCATCTTCTACCTCCTTTCATTTTTCACATCCTTGATGTCTTATTTTTTCTCCTAGAGATCTAGATTCTTGCTATGCTCACCAGGGGCATAAATCCCCAATCAAAGCCACTATTGGAGCTTTCACAATTTTCCCTGCTTGCTCATTCTGGGCTTAGGGTTTGGGGTTTGAGCCAAATGTCGTCTTGGTTTTTCTGATTGCATTGAGTATTCTAATTTTGCATTGACTGGTTATCCCAGTTGCCCATTTTATTAGTTTCCTTTTGAGCCATCGAGATACATTCACTACCGGCCCTGAGACCTTGTGATCACCGGTTGCTTTAATTTTCCCTCACGCCTGATTTTAATGTTTGATTATAAATTACTTAAGCTTAATTCATTGACCCTTGAGGGTGTAATCTCGTCAGCCTAGTCAATCCCCCTTTTTTATTAACATTTACTGCATGTGCAAGATTTTTAGCTGTCAAATGAATATGAAATAATCAAATCCAAATCATTTCAAGCTTACCTCACAAGGTTTTCAAAAAATGGTCGAGCAATATGAAGAATACTAACATGTGGAAACCGATGTCGAGAGATGGCTTACCTACTCTATCCTACCCCATCGCATGGAACCTGAAGATCAACAGTACCGATTAGAGTGTGGGGAATGATCACCACCATTCCCCGCCATATCGTGAATGGAAGATGAGAACACTTTATGAATCATGATATCATGAGAAGCTTCCACATACACTCTATAGCTACAAATGAGTGGAGCCCACAAGTACATGGAGAAGCCCCACACAAAGCTAATACTAAAGGAGATAGCATAGGATCAATGACTTAGAAGTAAAAATGAAGATTTACCTTGATCCCCACTCTTGCTCGTTGGTTCACATCCCCAAAGTTCTCACCAGTTAAAATCCGCGAGGTGTGTGATATGGTGCCACGTGGCATGCAACCGTAGCCTGGCTGAAAATAAAAGCAGCGCCCCATAAGGAAGCCTCAATAGGGTGCCACCTGGAATCTGGGCCCGATGTTCCATTTTGAAATATATGGGATGGCTCAATTTTAAAAGGCTTTTGTTTGAAAATGAGAAAGTAATTTTTTAAGCAGACGGAGCTTGATAGAAAGAAAGAAGAGTGCCACCCACAAGAAAATCCCAAAAAAATGCCACATGGAAAGCCTCAGACAGGGTGTGAACAATTTCATAACAAAAGGCAAAGCCGCGAAAGGAGAAACCACGAATGAAAAGACTGAAAAATTTTCCTTGAGAATTAACGGATTTGTTATTATTATCAACTTTTGTTACATTTTTATTTAATTTCTTGCTTTGTTATCAAACAGTGCAACCATTGGTCTAAAGCTTTCTGCCTCTCATCAGAATGCAAGAAGACCAAGGCCAAAAATGCATAGGAAATTTTCTAGGAGGATATAAAAGGAGAAGATTGATAGAGAATAAGGGAGAATACAGATAATTTTAAGAGGGATTTTTACACAATGAAGACCATGATGTATGTATAAATTCTAAAGAAGTCAATGAAGATATCTGATTTTGTGGCTTAATTTTGGTATCAAGTGTTTGTTGGAATTGTTCAATTATTTGGTTGTCTCCACTTTAATGCTTCTCTATTATTTAAATTAATATATCAAGTATATACTCATTTTATCAGTGCATATTTTTTGTACTTGTGTGAAATGATTAATTGGTTTCTTTCAATTAAAGATTAAATCCTTTTGGTCAATCACAATAATTTGGGAGTGTTAATTAGATCAATAAGAAGAGCCATATAATTAGGGTTTTCAATCTATCTCAAGTAGAGTTTATCAACTAATTGCTTGCATGTTTATTCAAGTTATAAACCCACAATAGTGTATTGAATAGTTTGAGTTATTTCCATTACATGTCATATTTTCTAGGTCTTCATTAGATGTTGTTTACTCAACAAGGAACTGGTCTCATGCGTTTCATTATTTAGTTTCATCAATTTTTTACATCTATTAACTGAACATATTAGATTGTTATATTGCTTGGACAATTTATACCAAATTAAGTTTGCATCTTTCCACTTCCAAATTTCCATTGTAGATAGATTGCTTATGGAATAAAACACTCAACTCAAATTTTCTTCATTCATATAGGTCCACCCGCCTAGGTTTAGTAGATCCTAAAGAGTAGAAGGTTCAAAAACATCATTTGGCCTTGTAGATTAGCCAAAAATGGTGTGAGAGCTTGGCAACCTCTTGTGGTTCAAACCTGCATTTTTGAGACCTAACAAGTTCGATATCATATTATGTCTTCACTTGATAGAATCTATTTGGTCTGAAACTCAATTCATATGCTCATGCTTGGAGATAGCTGAACTTTCATTATGATTGGAATTCGATTTATTTTTGTTGGTCATTCCATGGAAAATACATACATATAAGGTTGCCAGCTAATTTTTTTATGAATTGGTATTCGATGATTTTCTCTCCATGCACCTTAGCATATTGGGCATTCTTAAGTAGAAACTGCCTGTGGCGAATTCATTTCTTACACCATTTTTGTTTATATTGCATTTGTATTTTGATGAAAAATTCTTATTAATTGGCACTTGATAAATGTATATAATATTGAAATTTGTTGTATATAAATAAAGTGGGATTTTGATTTTATCCATATAAATGGCCTTTTCTAGGAAATTGATAATCATTTAGTAATCTCCATTCAAATTTTTGAGTTCAATGCATATGGTCTTTTAGGTATCTGATTTACTTGTTTGTGTATATATGTGTGTGTGTATACATCTATGTTTAAATATATGTGTAACTCTTTTATAATTTTTAATTTACGATTTTATTAACACCAGACTATAATTTTTTAGATATTTATTTTTAACTTATATATATATATATTTACTAAGATTGTTTGGTTCTAAATTTGGAAGGATATAAATAAGAAAATTTGAATATTTCTATCTTGAGAATAATGGATAATGTGGAAAAGTGTATTGGGAATTAAATAAGAAAATATTGGTTGTTTCACATTTAAATAAATGGAAGAATGATAAATGCAAAAAATAGAGTACTTACCTTGTTAATTATGAGTAATGATTTCTCTTATAATTACTTAATAGACAAAAATTTAATCCACCATGTATTTCTTAATTGAATATTGGAATTGTAGCTTGTATTATGGTTTTCACATGATTATTTCATTCTGAAATAGTTGATAACATTCATTCCATGGTTGTATTGTTGATTGAATGCTTGTATTGTACATTGTGTAGACTTTTGGGTTTGAGAGGATTGTTATTATATGTTGTTTGGGTTATTTGCGTTGTTTTTTTTAATGAAGTATTTATTGTTTGAAGGTGGGAGTCTTTTGTGCAAAGTGGTTAAGGTTGACTTCCAAAGGTTTGGGGAATTAACTTGAGTATTGAGGTCATGATTTTTTCATTTTGGAAGTGATTGATTTTATACTTAATTTGTGTACAAGAGGGTCTTTAGCCTTGCACTACTCATTCTTTATTATGGTTGGATTTGTGAGAACGAGGGTTCATGTCTCGCTCTATGTGTGTGGTCATGTGGTTTGGTAATTTTTGCAAGATAGATTTACCATGTTTGATGTATTGGTTCTTCTAGTTGCAAGTAGGGGGAGTGGCTCTTAATGGGGGTTGAATCCCAAAGTGGTGACCTAGACAACCCATTGGAGAGTTGCTTAATCTAGTGATAACCTAAAATGAATTAAGGGGAGGGTAAGTTTCACACTAAATAAGATAATGGACGTCTCGACCATGCCTGTAGTGCTCATTTAGGCTAAGGATGGGGTGAGAAGGCCTGGTTGGCAAGATCAACTTCTTTATCCTGACGAAAGGATTGTTAGTTCCACATGTGTTACCCTATGGGGCCAGGACCTAGTGAGAGGTGTGTCAGATAACCATAGATGGGGGTTAGGATCTAGTGAGAGGTATCTCAGAAAACCCATGCCAGTACCATGTGATGAAACTATTCCAAATTACAGTATATAATTCCCTATTCTTGTGTTTCCCCTTGTTGTTTGTGTGCCTCTAGAAGTGGTGTCTTTGTTATATCATGTTCATGTTGTATTGATTTATGTTGAAGCCATTTTTAGCACTTTGTGTTAAAATTTTGTCTTCTTAATTGGTTGATGTAGTGAGACCTTATTGTTATCTCCTAGCACAAGAGGTGGATCTTAGGGTTCCACTTTGTCGAGTGGATTGTGATTTTTTCTCCATTGGGTTTCTCTTGTTGTTGTTCATGAGCGTGGAGGATGTACCTTATGTAGCATATTTTGAATCTTGTACCAATTTGAGAGATAGTTGCACATGTTATGTATTGTATTTGTATATCCTTTGTATCATGTAGTGTAATCTTGATGTATTATTCCTATTTTATTAAGGGAAGCATTGATGTAAGTTTATAACAATGTAATGATGTACCCTCATGAAAAGGGAATTTGTATATGTACTTGTAGTTCTATATATATGATCTTTGATGGTTATTTATCTAATTTTATTATAACGGAGATTTATGTTTAGATCTTGTTAAGTAGGTTTTTTAGTAATGCACTCATTGAACCTTAGAGGACATAGCTTACTTTTTATGTATGTTAGTTATAGTTTACATTCTATATTATTGCTCTTATAAAAATAAAATTGTCATTATTGTAGTTAGATGTGTTGTCCTTTGGGTTTCTTTGGCGGGGCATTACACAATCCCTCTTCATGATGTAGCTTCATTTGGAAACATATGACTTGGTATAGAGGTGATCCCAAAATATTGGTTTACAATTTTTGGCCAAACTGGACATTGAAATATTTTTTTCTAAATAAATCTTCAATTTCGGGCACCTATAGCGGCTAAACCATGAGGAATTTGAAGATGATGCAAACTAGTGATTTCTAAAATTTTGTCTGTAGATTCTAAATATATTTTTTTCAAAAAAATTAGAATCATATTGCACTTCTTTCTCCATCTCCTTTGAAAACTAGTTATTTTTCAACAAACAATATTTTTAGGGAGTGACACTCACTGTATAAAACATAATTTTTTTCCATGAAGGATAAAATTTTAATTCTTTTGAATTTAGATTTGTAACTCTAATATCTAGTGCTTCCAATTGGTCTCATATTTTTTTATTGAATATTTTTTCCTTAATGAAGATTCGAAGTCAAACCAATTACAATTCAGACATAGGCAAATCGTATACAGCATAACTTTTTCTGTATGTATCAAAATTCAATTTTATTTTTTTTGGATCAAGAACTTCAATATCTGGTGCATTCATATTTTTAATTTTTTTTGTTGATAATCTACTATTTTTTCACATGTGCAAAATAGAGAGCTTGATTTTTGCTGAAAAACTTATGTTTAATAAAACTAAAAAAACAAATACATAATAAAACCAAAACATATTAAAATTATAATCATTGGAGAACTCGTTCTGAGGACTACCTGATTCCAGTTAGGTCTATGAAATCCCCACCATTTTCATCTTCAACCCAAGCTCTAAAGTGCAAAAAAATTGGTTTTTTTGTGACAGAGAGCAGGAATCGGGGAAAAGGGGGGTTCGCTCAAACCAGGGGGGTTCGAGCGAACCCCCTAGGGGTTCGCTTGAACCATGGTTCGAGTGAACCCCCTTTCAAAAAGGGGTTTTCATTTTTTTTTTGGCAGGATGCATTAAATGGGTTTGTTTGAACCTAGATTCGAGCAAACCCTCTTTTCGTTCGTTTGAACCAATAAGTTTGTTCAAACCCCAAGAATGGAATATTTTGGCATGGGGTCATTTTTTGCAAGTTTTCCTTCCTCATTCGAATTGTAAACCATTTTTGTGGGTTTACCCATAGGGATTTCCAAATAATCTCTCATGTATTCTTTCTTATTAACATTCATCATTTGCTACTTTAAAGTAATTTCTCACAGCATGGTGTTAGCAATTTATTTGAAGCGAGGGCATACATTGGCATTATCATTTTTTGGAGATCTTGTATTATTCTTCATGTTTCATTTCACAATATTTTTACTTCTTGTGATGCATCTTTTTATTGGTGGTGTCATTGGGTTTGATGTCCTCCAAGAGCATGACCTTTCTTGGCATACGACTTCCTCTTAGTGGTGATGCTACATGTTGCATTCCATAAGTTGTGAATCTTTTATCCAAGACCTGTCCTCTCTTGGAGATATTAGGCATGATATTCCCTAAGAGAAGACCTTACATGAACTAACAAAAACCCCTATGAATATATCTTATCCTATTTATATTTTGTTCATAAGTGTTTAACATAACAAAACTTGCTAACCTTGTGAGCCTCAAAGTTAAAACCTTTTTCCATGGCCACCAACCATAACACACTTTTCTTTTTGTAGACATGTAAACTTGACTTAACACCTATCACACACTGAACAACATCAAACAGAATCAAACAACATCAAACATCATTAAACAACATCGAAAATCATCAAACAACATTGACCAACATCGAACAACATCAAACAACATCAAACATCCTCAAACGAAATTAAACATCATCCTGCAACATCTTGTAACATCTCAGAATGACTCAGAATTGTCTTGGAACATCTTGTAACATCTCAAAATGACTTGGAATTGTCCCAGAATATCCCTTAACATCTCGAAATGACTCAAAATTGTCCCAAAATATCCCGTTACATCTCAGAATGACTTGAAATTATCTAGAAACATCCCGTAACATCTCAGAATGACTCAAAATAATCTCGGAACAACTTGTAACATCTCAGAATGACTTAGAATCATCTCAGGATCACCATGAAACATCTTGAAATCATCCCGTAATGTCTCAAAACATCTTGGAATCATCCTGAAATAGTTCAAAATCATCTTGTAATGTCTCAGATCATCTCAAAATCACCCTCAAACATCTCGAAATCATCCCATAATGTCTCAAAACATCTCAGAATCATCTCAAAACAGCACAAAATCATCCCATAATATCTCAAAATGACTCGTAATCATCCCTCAACATCCCCACATCACACCACATCGAAACAACATCAAAAACCTTAATTCCTCTATTAATTGAATAATACAACATTATTTATTTAATTCAATTTTTTATCATTTCAGATAGATTAAATAAATTTCATTTATTTAATAAAGTCCTAAAAACCCTAATTCTGCTATTGATTAAATAAAACAACATTATTTGATTAATTCACATTTCATCATTTCAACCAATTAAATAAATCACATTTATTTAATCGTCCTAATCTCACTTTATTTCATCCTGATTGATTAAATAATTCCAATAATTAAATTACATCACTAAATCATTGTATTCCCCTAAGTTGATTAAATTAATAAATCATAATTTAAGTACGACACTTTCCCTCCAAAATTTGAATAATTAAATTAGACTATTCAAATCAATTATAAAAAATCAAATCAAACTAATGCAACTTTGTTTGAAAAAGTCAAACTTGATTTGCACGTTCAACTCCAAAAAGGAATTAATTAATTAAATCAATTAATTCATATTCCTCACCCACTTTCTGATTGAGCAATTACGATTATTGATTGAGCAATCTAATTTGTTAACTAATCAATCTAAATTATTGACTGGGCAATCTAAGATGTTAACTAATCAGTCAAATTCCTAACTAAGCCATCCAAATCTCAATTGATCAATCCAAATTCTAACTAATCAATCTAAATCATTGACTATCCAATCTATTTCTCAATCACCCAAATTGTGTAATCAACTCTGCACAATCTTCTCATGTCTAAATCCTCTCAACACACTATGACCGTTGATTTGGATATTCTTCAATATGATCTTGATCATCCATTTCAAATCTTATTTTCTATATAAGAAGCCCCTTTCCTCACAAATAAGGATTGAAGAATCAACCTACATTATGCAACGAAGTGTTATCAAGAACACCATTCATAGAGCTTCACCATTTTTTTGATGAACCAACAAAATAATCACTCATCAATTTTTTTTAGACAAACTTTGGAGGCTTCACAGTGATAAGAACAACCCAACATCAGGAAAATACACTCCACTGCGAGATTGTAAGACTATGTTATTCTTGTATATTCAATTATGTAATCATAGATTCTTTAATACATGTTCAAATAGCTTAGTTTCATTTCATAAGTGTTGGTTTATATATTAGTTTAATATGTTTAATATTAGTTGATATTCTTAGATTAGCATCTTTGATCCCTCTTTCGGTCTAACGTTCTCCCCCTCTAACATTTTGGCATGCCCGGTTGGACCCTTGTCCTCTCCTCTATTTTTTTTGAGCTATTTCTAAAGGTGTAGGTCCCGAAAACACACTTGACAGAGTTTTCACGCGCTACCCAAAAAACCTACACACCTAACGGTCAAGAAAATCATGCAGTTGAAGCAAGAACTACGTAGTTAACATGAGAATGGTGCTTTTTCTTCAAAACCATCGATTTTGCTTCAGGACCTGCAAATCTACTTTTGACTGTGTTATTAGTTGCTGACAAATTTGAGCAGTTGTTTCAAAGACCTATGATTTTGCATTTTTTCTCTGAGTATTTGCTTTAAGAACTAAGAAATTTCTCTAACAGACAAGTGCACAGATCATACACTATTGTAATGAAATTTTTCACTAACATGTTGATTTTAGTGTTTTAAAATTGAACCAATTCATGCTTTCTTAACTTAGAACTATGGTTTTGGTGCTCTAAAATGAATAAACACAAACTCACATTTTTTTTTAGTGTTTTAAAATTGAATCAATTTCATGTTTTCTTAACTTAGAAACTCTCATTTTGGTGCTCATAAAAAGAACAAAAAAATACTTCAAATTTGTGATCTAAAAAGGAACACATTTCATGTTTTCATAATTAGGAACTTTAATTTTGGGTACATAAAAAGAGTGAAAATAATTTCCATTTTGTTGACGCATACACGATTTACATTTGTTAGATTTGTTGACAAATTAAAGACCAAGACTGTTTTCTTAGAAACAGTCAAGTTTGGAGCTTAAAATGAACAATTTATTTATTTATTATTGCACCATTGCTATTTTTGACTGATATCTTGAATAATTTCTGTTGGTGCAAATAAAAAGAACAATTTTTTTATGTTATTCACATATTTTTGGGGATAACACCACTTGAGGTGTTTAAAAAGAATCAATTTTCTATGAATTTTTCACTGTGCATTCATTCATTGGCAAAGCTAAAGTGTTTTATCTTCTCCCATCACACCTTTTGGTGATCTTGGGTGAGTGAAAGAACATTTTTTAGCATTGCACTTTAGTTTCAAGTTTACCTTAAAGAGGGGGATTTCTTTGAGATACATCTTATGTTGGAGAACTCATTGCAAGGTCTCAAAGCACGTTTACTGGTGGGCTATATCAAAGGTTACAAAATCAGAAGAAAGTAGCTTCAAGTCATGCTAACAATAGACTGCACATAATCCCACACCTTAAGTGGATAGTGGGTGAGTGTTAGATTTATGTGTTCATAGTTATCACTAAGAACCAAATTGTTTAGAGGCCACCCTATTATCCAAAAACATTCTTTGAAAGTGGTGCATCAAAATTTACTTTTGAGAAGTTACTTGCCATGTCCGACTACAGGCTCGTGCCATAAGTTTCATGTAAAATTGTCTCTTCGGAGCATGAGGCAAGCCTACCTAAGAGAATGGTTTCTATCCCCCAGGGTTTTAATTGCTTGTTTATGTTAAATCCCATTACATTTAAAAATAATTTGGCATCAAATTTTGTGATTGATTTAAAGAAAAAAAACACATTCAAGCAAACATTGAAATAGATGGTTGAATCATAAACCCTTTGATTTAGTGCATACTTCTGAAAGAAGCCTTATGTTTTTCACCCAGGATCTTTCCTTAAAGGTTTCCAAACATTCTGGCTTCGATTTTGGGTTACATTAATCAAGGTAAACATTTGGGAACTATGGCTTGGATATTGTGATTTCATAACCTAAGTTATAGACATGAAGGTCACATAATTCCATGCTTGTTGAGTCAGTCCAAGTGTTATTTTATCACTTTCCATACTTCAAACACAAAGAAAGGGTTGAGAGAGTTGTTTATAGGATCATTGTTCAAACCAAAACAATTGGAAAGCTAGAAGGTCAGATAGTCCCACATCCATTTTTTTCCATCCTGCCTATTCAAAATCAAAATAAAAAAAAATATTAGAGTCATTCCTCCACTCATACATCTATGATATCAATAGTTACTTGGGACTCATAGATAGTACAAGTAATCTTTCCTGCAACATATCCTCTAGACAAGGAAGTGGAATATGAACCCTAGTTCTTAAAAAAATTTATTTCCAAATAAATTAGTACCATTCCAAAACAACACTAAAACCCTCGGGTCTTGAGCTTCACAACAACCATCCCATAACACCATTAAAATTTATGACCATCTGGCGACCAACTACTCCAGTTCAACAATTGAACCTTGTAGCGCCCCCAGAAAACACCACAAGCAATGGAAGAGACCCATGAGGATATAAAACAAGCGACCTTATGAAATGGAATTGATTATCAAAACATCCCAAAAACATGTTGTTCTATTACCCAAATCACTCTTATCAAGGGTCACAACATCAAGTAGGGCAACAACATCAAGGGTTTCAAAACCCCCATAAAGGAATAAGTCCAAAACATCAAATTTCCCTAAATAAAATTGAGAGAGATCTTGAGGAAATTAAATGAAATCAAAATCCAACATATCACCAATGCCATGTGCAAAGTTGAAACATTAAATATCCACAACAAATGGACATCATTCTACAAACACCTCAATATCCACATCAACAACACTTTGAATATCTACAGTATCAAGAAGTTATGCAACACCAAGGTGTGCCTCAAGTGTAATATCAAGATGTACCTCAATCACATTATCAATAATTTCTGAAACACCTAAATTTTCACCTCAAGTGCAATATCAAAATATACCTCAAACATAGAATCAAGGAATTTTGCAAAATCAAGAGCAAAAAAATCAAGAAAAGCCATAGAGGAAAGATTACCAACCAAGTAGGAAATTCACCGCTTTGGGAGAAAATTTAGAGATAATCATGCATGGAATAGTACAACAAGAACCTATCAAAATCAATGATATTCCATCTTATGGTGAATCAATATTTAAACTCCCTTGGTATAACTAGTACAAACAATGTGTGTTCCACAAAATCAAGGGTCACAGAACAAAAAGATGCACAACACTCAAAAACCTCATCCAAGACCTCATTGATCAGGGAGAAATAGCTATTAAAAGTGATGTTCAAGGGCCATCTACCAATGACAACAATGATAATGTCTCAACCTCAAAATTTGAAATTAACAATCAAGAGCTATCTATCATTGATCACATTGACAATGTTTCTACATCATCTAGTGAGCAAGAGGACATACATCAAGAATTTAATGCCGGGAATGATCAAAATAAATCACCCAAGTATAGAAATTATTTAGTCCAAGATATATTGACATCATAAAACCTCATGGTATTACATATATATTGATGATCAAAAGACTCTTGATCCAACACTTATCCCCAATGCAGAAGATCTAAGCCAAGAGTCAATAACCATATGTCCATATTTTGAGGAAAGCCAAGGATCCTTTACAAGAAATCCCTTCTCTGAAATTGATCCATGTCATGAATGTGATCTAAATCATGTCAAAGATAATACCACACAAAATCAAGATCAATAAATCTTACCATCAAAATACTACAATGACTTGGTAGATATCTTCCAAGACATCCAAGGTTTTCCAAAAGAAGAAAAAATCCATATACTGAGAACACATATATCTACCGACGAGATGCTTACTCCTAATGGAAATTTAGATGATATTCATCTAAAACAAGAGTCTCATACTCTTGATATCATTACCAAATAATAAGATTCTCCTACTCTTAACATTTGTACACAAGATCAAGACATAGTAGAAGCTAGAAACATATTAGAAAGGGATCATAAAGAAGACTCATATATAAGTTATGAATCAGAAACATCCTATGAAGAAATATCAAAAATGAATCATGAGGAAGACTTTTGCATTGATAGTAAATTAGAAACACCTCTGGAAGATGCATTAAAATATGATATTTTACAAGATCAAACTAAAGATATCAATCAAGAAGGTATCCCAAATATGAGGGAGCCTATCAGTGAGGAAGCTACCACATTTAAAGATCCACAACAAAGAAAAGAAATATTAGCACCTTGTTTCCAAGGTGAGACATATCCCATTCCAAATAGACTCCCTCAACGGATTTAGTATCAAGACAAAGGATTAGGCCTACATGAACAGGGTATCCTAGAATCAGTGCAGATTATTGGCAATCCTAAGCATCAAGGTCTAGGTTATTTAATGGAATCTAAACATATTAGTGATACCTCCATAATACTGGGGGAAACTTTATCTAATGCAAGAATCAACATAGAGAGCATGAATATTCCTTATGTTGAAATTACTACCGACGATACAACTAGCCATGTCATGAATTGTTGTCTACACATGTTTCAATCCTCTGATTGGGACCAAAAACAAGATAAAAAGCTATACCAACAACAAAACAAGTCATTGAAGCAAAATAATCAGCAAAGAAGAATGGAAAACAAAAATTCAAATGGATACAAAATAAAAAGAAATAAAATCATCCCTATCAAACTCCATTAGTCAAAGAAAATATGGGGAAAAATCAAAAAGGGAATTTCATCCATCAAAGATGTCAAAAAATGCACAAGAAAGGTAAAAGAGTGACTTACAAGGTATATCAAGACGTTGGTCCCAATCGAATATCCATATCCACCCAGTGTTCCTCATCATCCAAAGTTTGGAAAATAAAAGGTTCCAAACTATCAACCAATCCATATAAATCGCATATCCCTCAACGCATTTCGCCATCCATGATATCCAAAATCTCACATTGACCATGGGTTGGCAGCAACTCTTTATCATAAGGACTCTAAGGGAACTATCTCATGATGTGTGCATCAAGGTAAGGTTAACTCCAGTATCAACAAGGAAGATAAGAATTTACAGGGGTTACATTCAAGCACCTGTATCCTAACAAAACAACTCCTCCAAGAAGGATATAGTTGGCACATCATAACAACAAAAAAAACCATGTTAGCACCAACAACATCTTCATCAACACCACAAAGTAGTTCAACATGAGAAAAATAAAAGTGTCACCATGATGAAAACCTAGTAAACGGGTGTCTTGTGTGACATTAGAAATAAATCAAATCAAGAAAAAAATCAAGAAAGATAGTCAAGAAAAATCGTCCTCTAGTGAAAACCACTATGGTAGTGCTTTGGACAAGTACCATGATGAAAACCTACAAAATAGGAGTCATGTGTATAATTGAGCATCTATGTATTCCATTTCAAGTGGAAGCATCTCATCCTATCCATTTTTTTCAAAATACAACTTATTTGGATCTTGACAAATATTTGGTGAACACTTTACGCTTGTTTATGAAAAACATCTTGACATGGGTCACTATCATTGATCCTATCCTATCAAAAATTATCTAAGCCATGAGGCATTGTCCAAAGGGAATACTATTGGCTTATGGATTCTAGTGTTGTCATTGATGGAAACCTAAAGTCATTCATCTGGTCCATAGTTTAGTATTGGTTCATACCGGCAGAAAAGAGTGAAGAACAAGGTATCCGATTAAACATGATTTTTTTGATCAATGTGTATTATCTGCTTATCAATTCATGTTGTGCATCTCAAGGAAGATCATTGGGTATCTAGAATACATTATTCTAGAGTCTTGTGTCAGCACATTCACTGGTGTACGATCTAGGAGATCTGGTGCACTAGTTTTTTGGTTATCTGTGTTAGAAGGCCGACTTGGTGAAATTAGTCATTGTGGATGTTTAAGAAGTAATTTGTTAAATTTTTCTATGTTCGAATATGTTTATTTGGTTCCTCACTATTCTTTTACTGACTATGGGTGGTGCGCATAAGGAATTATTTATGGATTTTAGTTGACACTTGGAAAGTATTTTATGTTTTATAAAAGCCGACATATGAATGAATAAATATTTGATAGTGGATATATATATAAAATCGGTTGTATCATTTTTATGTAGTGAATATGTGTGATGTGAAGTGTATTAGTTTGTGGTGTGAAATTCAGGAGGATAAGGATGAAAATTTATTTTTGTATGGATTTATGATGTGAATTGCAAATTAGAGCAAAGCGAAGAGTAGAATGAGACAAAAGGTTCAAAATCTGATCTATGAGCCTAACCAAAACTGTAACCTGGCATAAGTAGATGCTACTACTTCAGACCAACCTTTCACATGATCTTAATATGAAAAATTTGTAAGGCAATGAGCCATCCTACTTTGAGTAGTGAGCTCTAGGTAGTGAGCTTGAATGCAAGTGCATTCCATTTTTGTAAAACTTATATTTGAGTACTCAAATTGCGGATTAACCTCCACTGTGGTTTTTCTCCTAGCGGGGTTTCCATGCAAAAATCCTTGTGTTATGGTGTTTTGGATGATTAATTTATGTTTTTGCATGTTTCCTTTGGTTTAATGTTGAAATGGTTTAAATATTAGATTAACAAAGTTCATATTTGTAGAAAACTTATTCACCCCCCCCTCTCAGTGTTCCCTCGAGTCCAAAAATTGGTATCAGAACTATTTCCTTGGAAGAAGTTCAGAAACTTGAGGTAGATCTTGGAATGTAATGGAATTTTGTAGTCTTCAGCAACATCTTTTGGTGGCACTTGATGATTGTCATCAATTTAAAGTAGAAGTCCAGGAATTGAAAGCAAATCTTAGGGATGCTGAAAAATTCATTCAAACATTGAAGGATCAAATTGTTAAATCTAGGGAAAAGAGGAAAGATCTTTGTGATCAGATTAAGCAAAAAGAGAGTGAAAACATGGATGATGCTCACCTAAATCAAACCTTGAAGGAAATAACTGAAGAATGTGAAAAGATGGCCAAAAATAATGCTACCATAAAGCATGAAATGGAATCTATGGTGATGAAGCTGACTAAAGAAATTGAAGAAAGAAAGAAGAATGAGGAGAGTCTTGCCCAGTCCTTAAAATAAATATTTGATGAATGTAGAAGAATAAATGGAGAATTCATTCAGTTAGAAAGTGAATTCCAACAATCCAGAAATAATGAAGAAGAACTTGAAAAATAGCTTATTATTCTCAAGGATGAACATGCTACTGCAAATGAATACAAGGAGAAGTTTAAGATTAGTTTTTTAAACTTGATGGGATGACTCAAGGATAGAATAATTCTAAAGACAAGCGAGTTCTTGGATATGAGAAAGGAAAAAAATTTGGATCTGGACAAAGAAATTTCAAGAAAGGAAATTAGATGAACAGAGATGGAAGGTATCCAGTAAGACAATCTAATGCTCAAAATTTTAATGGATACTATTTTTCTTGCAATAAATTTGATCACATGTCTAGTCAATGTATAAGTAAAATGAGATCAGGTAACCCATCATTCTCTGGTCAGTGTTTCAATTGCAACAAGTTTGGTCATAAATCAATTGAATCCATAAATGTGTCAAACTACTCTGTCAGTAGAAGGATTTTTGAATGTTATACCTATAGAAGAATTGGGTATATTCATAATCAATGAAAATAAAGAATAAATAAATGGAATTATTGGTTTGGACAAGGAACTACTGTGTGTTACAATTGCAACAGATTCGGTCACATTGCAAGATTTCGTGGAAAAAAAAATGTGGGTAGAAGAGGTCTGGTATACAGAGGCAGAAACTCACAAAAAGATGATAAAGGAAAAGGGAAAGTAACTATGGATGAAATAAGAGATCAGATGAAGAAGACATGGGTAAGGAAGAAGAAATTTGATGTTGGAAATGGTTTTTCACTGGAATAGGTCTTCTTTTGGTAATTCCTTTGGAAATTGATCTCGGGCCATCAGCCCAGGGGGAGTTTTTCAAGAAAATATTTTTTCCCCTATTCGTAAGTTGGTGCTGAATCACGAAAAGACTATCAAAAGATGTATTAATGATCTAAAGAGGCTTTGAAAAACACTCACAAGGAAAATCAAGAAATTGAAGGTCCGTAGAAGAATTTTTCTCTCGTTGTCTGAGAAAATAGGGTATCCAGAATACCTAGGGAAAAGGAATTTATTACAAGTGTGTGAGCTATAAAATTCAAGTTGAAACTCTCATTTTTCACTTTGCATCAAAGAAGAGAAGAAGGAAATCACTCGGTAGAAGAATCTTAAAGGAGTAAATTTAATTCGGTGGCGAATCTCGAAATTCATCAGGTACTTTAGTTGTTTTTATATTTTGGTGTATGGTTGTATGAAAGGAAAAATGGAACAAATGAAAGGTTCAATCAATTTAGATGAATACAATAGTGAAAATATTAGAGCCATAAGAATTTTCTTGTCACCCGATGAATTGAATTGGCTGAAAGAAGCCAAACACAAGAATTTAGACATTTGGAATGAGTTTCCCTATTTTGAGAACGCGGAAATCGTTAAATTCATTTTGAGAAGATTGAACAATGAGATTTTGATTCTAGAAAAATCCTACATCATCTCAAAGGAAGTAGTTGAAAATTTAATTAGATTATGCAAATTTGGGGATATAGCGAGAAATCCATCCATCCAGAATAAAGAAGTCGAAACCTTAACTAGAGTTATTAGAGATCAAAGGGAATTGATAATGTCAAAAATAAAAAACACTATGACAAGGTACATTGTGCATGGTGTATCATATAAAATATTTTTTAGAAACAATAAAGGAGCAACTTCGGCTGGTGCAGTTTAAATCTCACACAAAATGATAATGGAAGGTCGGGACTTTGACCTATGCAAACTATTCAAAGATCAGCTAATGGAAAATGTGCAATTAACAAAGATGATAGATTACCCTTTTAGGTTTGGTACTTTGGTCATATTTCTAGTAATGTACTTTATGAATTGTTTACCAATGAAAAAAAATATGATGTGGAAATAAAGTGAACCATTGTGCAAACAAATCTACACACACTTTAAGAGTTTGGCTAATTGTGATCAAGAATTTGAAAGTTTCTTTAAGAGTTTGCTAGAAAGGTTTGGGTTAGTTGGTATTTCTCTTCTGATAAGGGCACTTGAAGTTGGTTCCTCTTCCAGTGAGATGGAGAGAAAGAAGAAAAGAGAAAAATAAATTGGTGTTTGTACTCCTCTAGAATGCAAGATTCCAAAAATTGAAGGGAAAGGAAAAGAACCAGAGATTGTGGATATACCATATGAGGAATTTGATGAGGAAATTGGGGACATACAAGGAAAAGAGTAGGATTCAGCTGAATCAGAACAAGAAAAGGAAATGAAAAAATTAAGTGAAGAAGAAGATGACTTGACAAAAGAGAAGCTACAACAACTTATACACAAGGAAGGTGTAATTTAGAAAATTGCTCAATTATGGTCTATCAGACCCTCATATGATCATGATATGATTCTAAGTGTACTAAGAAATCATGTTTTGCAAAGTTAGATCAAAACGGAGAGTTTGTAGAATATTTTACCTAAAGAAATGATTGAATGCATTAAGGAAACTATGCAATCTAAGTCTTAAATCAAAGAACAAGGATAAATAATCTTTCATTTGAAGGAACAGTTTAGGCTATCACTCACCAAGTTGAAAAAGAGGATGAATGAGTTGAGGCAATGCATAAGTGAAGAAAATAACATCTACAACTATTGCATCCATTGGCCTTGTGCAATGGGGAAATACAAAGAGAAGTTGGAGAAAATTGAAACAAAATTGAATGGGATTGGAGCAAGTTTTGATATGTTTCAGGATCAGGATGGTACAATCAAGAAAAGAATTCAAGAGCTATAGTCTAAGCACACAAAATTTCAATTCACTAAAAACACACTCGTGGACACTTTTTGGAAAGTGAAGGACCTAATTGAATGCAGACTGGAACATATGGTTGAGATATTGAGGAAAGGTGAGAAATTACAATATGTGATCACAATTCTAGAATCCCTCACTAAGATTTTCAATAGGACATCTAAAAATAACATTATGATCGTAATCATTATGATTGCAATAGAATCTTGGAAGAAATTCCTCCCAAAAATGAAAGAGAATCACAAGATAATTTTCTAGCTCAAGTAGCGATTGTTCTCTTTCAAATTTTCAAAAAAAAATTCAATTTTTTGTTATATTTCAAAAGGGGATATTGAACACATTTTTTTTTGGCATAAGGATTCTAGCTTTGTCATTGATGTAAAAGGGGGAGAGAAATAAATGAAAAACACCTCATCAATCTAACGAGGAGCTATGTTTTGAAATTTTCAAGTTTGGCAACGTACTCATATTGGTTTTGACACTTAGTCATTTTTCACTAAGTGTTTCCATCAATGCCAAAGGGGGATATTTTTGGCATATGGATTCTATTTTTTTAATTGATGGCAACCTAATGTCATTCATCTAGTACATAGTTTAGTATTGGTTCATACTGGCAGAAAAGAGTGAACAACAAGGTATCCAGTTAAACCTGAGTTTGTTGATCAATGTGCATTATATACTTATTAGTTCATGTTGCACATCTCATGGAAGATCGCTGGGTATCTGGAATAAATTATTCTAGATTTTTGTTCCAACGCATTCATTGGTGTACGATCTAGGAGATCCGGTGAACTAATTTTTTGGTTATCTGTGCTAGAAGGCTGACTTGGTGAAATTATCCATTGTGGATGTTTAAGAAGTAATTTGTTAAATGTTTCTATGTTCAAATATGTTTATTTAGGTCCTCACTATGCTTTGACCGACTATTGGTGGTGCGCATAAAGAATTAGTTATGGATTTTAGCCGATAGTTGGAAAGTATTTTATGATTTATAAAAGCTAATATATGAATGAACAAATCTTTGATAGCGGATATATATATGAGATCGGTTATATCATTTTGATGTAGCGAATGTGTGTGATGCAAATTATATTAGTGTGTGGTGCAAAATTTAGAAGGATAAGGATGCAAATTTATTTGTGTATGGATTTATGATGTGAATTACAGAGGAAAGTAGAGCGAAGAGAAAAATCAGATAGAAGGTGCAAAATCTAATCTATGAGCCTAACCAGAGTTGTAACCTAGCATAAGTAGATGCTACTACTTCAGTTCAACCTTTCAAATGCTCTTAATCTGAATATTTTGTAAGGCAATGAGCCTTCCTACTTTGAGCAGT
The DNA here is from genome assembly GCA_007115665.2 of Sequoiadendron giganteum. NCBI lineage: Eukaryota > Viridiplantae > Streptophyta > Pinopsida > Cupressales > Cupressaceae > Sequoiadendron > Sequoiadendron giganteum. The sequence continues at coordinate 325,391,887 of CM021106.1, read as the reverse complement.
GAGTCTGAATGCAAGTGCATTCCCTTTTTGTAAAACTTATATTTGAGTACTCAAATTATGGATTAACCTCCACCATGGTTTTTCCCCTAATAGGGTTTCCATGCAAAAATCCTTGTGTTATGGATTTTTGGATGATTACTTTGTGTGTTTGAATATTTCCTTTGGTTTAATGTCGAAATGGTTTAAATATCAGATTAATAAAGTTGAGATTTGTAGAACACTTATTCACCCCCCTCTCAGTGTTCCCTTGATTCCAACACATACTCTATCCCAACATGTTATCCTATGACAAGATAAGACATCACCTAAATTTCTACACACTGGGGGAAAATGATTACATCTCTCTTTACAACAAATATTGATCTATGTCTTCTAACTCACAGTATGCTCTAGACATCATCCCATCAACAAGGTAGCCCACCAACACACTGTCAGGGTAACCTTCAAAACAGCTCATCCCAACAAGAAGGTGTATCACCAACGCACTACCAAGGTAACCTTGAAAGATGATAACAACATGGAGTATTTCTTCACTCAAAAATTCTAAGATATCAATATTTTCTTGAACCCCACAACTAGTTCAATTAATCTTTTCCGCAACATATCCTCTAGAAAAAAGAAAATGGAAGTATCAATCCAAGTTTTCAACACCTTAAACCCCAAGAAAAAGGGTAAAAATCCAAAAAAAGAAAGATAAAAGAGATAAAAGAATACAAAAAAATAAGAAGCAAGAAAATAGTAAAGAGAAATAAAACGCTCTTTGAATGAAAACCACATTGTGGCGCTCCTAGAATAGGTACCATAGTGAAAACTTGCACCATTATCGATCAGTACTTTTTCATGGAATCCACCCATCCATTTCATAAATCATGTATCCAACCATGGCTTGTCATTCATTAAGGAAATTTATTTTATTGGGGGAAACTTCCCGAAGTTGGTCATGGATTAAATCTTGTAGTATCCGATCAGGGTCATAAAACAAAAAAAAATCAAAAACACTAGAAAACAACAAAAATAAAAAAAATGCAAAAAACATTAAAAAAAAACATCGTTGGGTTATTCCTTCACTCAAACAGTCTAAGATATCAAAATTTACTTGAACCTCACAGCTAGTTCAAGTAGATTTGACACAACATATCCTCTAGACACAAAAATGGGATATCAATCCAAACTATCAATGTTGTTAACCCAGAAAGAATTCTTGCTTTGAGACAAATGGTTGAACTATATGGTCTATGCATGTACAACATAGGCAAGGATTTTTAGTCCCCGATACCCCAACATGATTTATTTCTTGAAACTTAGTAAGAAAAAAACCAAAAATCCCAAAAAACATATGCAATATACAAAATCCAAAAACATTCACAAAACAGAAAAGGTCAAACCAAGTGAACTAAAAGCCTTTGTGTTTACAATGTAGGCAAGGATTATCTTTGATGAGCCCCTGAGGCCCTAGGTTAGTCCCTTGAAAACAACAAAAACAACATCATAAAAATTATAAAATAAAAAAGACACATCCCATCATCAAAAATCCACGATAAAAATTTCATCCATAATAAACAAATCATCACAATCATCCTTTGACAAAAGAAAGAAAGAAAGAAAGAAAGAAAAGAAAACATCAAAAGCTAGAACTTTCAAGAAAAAAACTACATAAGAGCTGACTATAAACATAAGAAAATAATGCCAAAGTACCAACTACCTATCTTTTTAACAAGTCCCAACAACATCTTGAGATATTCCTTAACGAATCAATTCCCACAATAGACATGATCAACATCAAATAATAGCCCCACCCTAAACAGATATGGAAAGTGATACTGCAAGTTTTTTTTTTATCTTTTTGTGGTCTTACTTTTTGTGATTTATTTTATTGACTCATTCCCAGGATCTCTCGAGGATGTCCATAAGGATTTAGAGAAGAAGGAATGGGAGAAATTGAGCTTCATTTCAATTTTCTATTTGTAAGATATTTTTATAATATTACCATGGTGAATACTTTCTTTAATGAGTATGGAAGTTTTATTAAAATAGTTCTTGAAGTAGTTACATGTTAGGTGTTCTATACATCTCTATGTGACTGGTCCGACATGGTTTTCACGCAACCCCCCCTATACTTTAAACGATCTTCTCCATTTCTAGGCAATTGACCTTAGAATGGGCTATTGTATCATGCAGCCTACACCAATTTGTCATTAAATTCAAATCAGCAACATTAGCAGTATGTGCTCTTTCTTCACCTACTTGATAATTATGAGGAACTCCCCCATTGTTAGGTCCAGTATTCCACTGCCTATTATTTTTGTTGTTGTTGAACCTTTGATTATATCCTCTATTCTGATTTTGATAATTCTAGTTTGAGGAGTTATGATTTTGGAGATTCCTATTGGTGTTCTGATTATGGTTCTAATTAGAGTAATTTCCTTGATAGTTATAACCTCCTTGATTGTTGTAATTTTGGTTTTGATTATTGGGAGGGTTTTCCCTGAGCTGTGCCATGTCATTTGACATCTGAGAGAGTCTTTTTAAGAGTCTCTAACTCAATTGTGAGTTAAACAGTTTGGTCATTCTACACATTTTGGACTATGGCTGGGGAATGGACATGGGTTGATCCTCCCCCTTGTTGTGGTTTATTTTGAGGTTGTCATTGTTGTGGTTGATGTGAGGAATCTTGTACGCCATTGCTAAAGAAGGGCACCGTGGGTGGAGCTTGCAACTCAGATATAGGTCCATACTGGGAATAAGACATCCCTAGGACAGTGTTGTATAACAGTGGATTAGGCATTTGATAATTCATTGGAGGAGGAACTACTCCTAACCCTCCAAATTGCAGACTTATCTTCTGTTGCAATTTGATAACCAAATGATAAATTTTAGACAATGATTTAATCTCAGTAGGTCGATAATTTCTTTGCAAGAACAGGCCAATCAAAGGATCAACAACTCTCAAATATGCCTGTATGGCCATACCCTCTGGTACTAAGTAAGGCTCTTGTAGCCTACAATACATCCTTTGGAAACTAGTGTTAAACAAGGGAAATGGTTCATGATGTTCCCTCCTTATGGTGGAAAACTGGTGATATAATATTGTAGGATCCACATAAACCCTGAATTGATTAATGAAAGCATTTTCCAAATCTGTCCAACCCAGGATAGATCCCTGAGGCAGATTTAGATAGCAATTATATGCCATATCTCCCAAATAATAAGGAAATAGTCTACATACCACATCTTGATGAGCAACTTGAGCTCGAGTGCAAGCATCTTTGAATGCTTGTATATGTTCTTCAGCACTTCTCAACTCTCCATGCATGTATTTCGGACAGAACCTCTCTGGGTTCTTTGGTAAATCATGGAATGCCCCAGGAATAGTCCCTAACGAGGAGGGATAATTCACAAAGTAAGCCATTGGTGGGATTGGTTGGATAGGTGGTGATATAGGCTGAATTGGTGGTGACACAGACCTATTTGGAGGTGATGATGTAGGTGGAACTAGTGGTGGTGTAGGTGGATTTGGAGGAAATCCAAGTCGAGTAAGTGGTGGTGGTAGCATAGCTATCAAAACCCTATGAGCATGAGGTCTTGGTGTAATCGGGGTTTGCAGTTCTTGTAAATGTTCAGGGTCAGTAGAGGATCCCAAAACCCTTCCATATTTCTTCGGTGAGAAAGACCTTATGTGAGCCAGCTTGTTAGGATCCACATAAACCCTCAATTGATTAATGAAAGCATTTTCCAAATCTGTCCAACCCAGGATAGATCCCTGAGGCAGATTTAGATAGCAATTATATGCCATATCTCCCAAACAATAAGGAAACAGTCTACATACCACATCTTGATGAGCAACTTGAGCTCGAGTGCAAGCATCTTTTAATGCTTGTATATGTTCTTTAGCACTTCTCAACTCTCCATGCATGTATTTCGGATAGAACCTCTCTGGGTTCTTTGGTAAATCATGGAATGCCCCACGAATAGTCCCTAACTAGGAGGGATAATTCACAAAGTAAGCCATTGGTGGGATTGGTTGGAAAGGTGGTGATATAGGCTGAATTGGTGGCGACACAAGCCTATTTGGAGGTGATGATGTAGGTGGAACTAGTGGTGGTGTAGGTGGATTTGGAGGAAATCCAAGTGGAGTAAGTGGTGGTGGCAGCATAGGTATCAAAACCCTATGAGCATGAGGTCTTGGTGTAACCGGGGTTTGCAGTTCTTGTAAAGGTTCAAGGTCAGTAGAGGATCTCAAAACCCTTCCATATTTCTTCGATGAGAAAGACCCTATGTGAGCCAACTTGTCTTTTCACCCTCCTTCTAGCGCCAACTTTTGTTGATGGTTAAAATGACACAAACAACATTAAAATAGAATATTTCTACTCTATTTCTCCTAAAAAAGAAAGACAACATGTACTAGCCTAACTCCCAAGGTCCTGGTAGTTGGTTCTCAACTGTCTAGTGTCACTCAATCGATTCATGCAACTCTAATGTTCAAGGGGCCTATGTTGGTAACAAAAAGACTCAAGCAATGACTCATTTTATCAAAATAGTTCTTGTAAATAAAGGGGTTTCAAACAAAAGAAAAAGATGAAACAAAGGGGTAACCAGTAAATTTGAATCAAATTTATCTAACATCCAAACATATACCTTCAATAATGAATGTTCTCTAACAAACCACAAAAACCAAAGCATGACACAATATACAGCATAAAACTATACCATTGCATGCATCTAAGGTGCTTAATTCAATACCACTTTTCGCTTATCACAACTATCTCCAAGATTTCAAAACATACATCCATTCATTGCCAAGGTCATAGATCAATAGACTGTAATAACTTCAATTCAATGATAATCTAATAAGACAATCCTTAAATCTGATTCCTTCAAATGACTTTCATCACTCAAGAAACTTTTACGTTCAGTACAATCACTACATATAAATAGATTATAACTTATTAGCCTTATCACACAAACAATTTAACTCTAACACCATATTGTGAGAAAACCTATAATTTTTATTAACTGTAAAGCATCTAGTAACAATGTATCTCAAAAAAAGTGATCACTACCAAAATTATATCTCCTAGCATTAGGTAAGCCAATTCTATTCTCAATTAGCTGACCTTTACAATATGATACCCATCGAGTATTTATAGATATACAAAACCTTGAACTCCACTTCTATTTTAGGCTATCCACCCTTTTAGGAACTAAAAATTCTTTTGGAAACTCAGATCAATTTGATCTTGAGTTCTTACATTAGACATTCAGTTTAACTAAAAATAGAATATAGAAGAGAAAAAGAATTCATGTGCCCAAAAGCTGTCAGTGTTGCATGTAACATGCAAAGAATAGGAAAATCATGCATGCAGGGATTCATGCATGTGAAGCTGGTGAAGACTTGTTGTAAGGTATCTATTTCCAGCCCATCAATCCAGCTATCTTCAAATTTGATTTGATCCAATTCTACTAAAGCAAACAGTTTCATACCTTTTATTTTTATCAACTCTCTCCCAGCAGCTTTTATTTCTTCCTTAACATCCACTAGTCGATCTATCACCAAATCTTCTCCATCATCTTCTTTCTGCATGATTACTCTGAACCTTTCATCCCACCTCTCTTTTATTTGACTCAAAGGCATGCAATCTTTCGTTAACACCTTCACATCTACAATTATAGCAATGACTGCTTCTAGTTATTCCAATTGCTCAGTCAAATTATTAACAGCCTCTTGAATCTCATCCTTATCTTTACTCAAGAAGTCAGTTCTAAAACAGAGTATACGAGAGGTTTTCTCCACAAAATCCTTATTGTCCTCCTCAAGTATTGAATGTTCCAGAAGAGTAGCTAAAGCAAATACACTCACTCTTTCCAATTTATGACTATATCCTTTGTACTCTTCTTCCTGTTTCTCTAATGCCTCAATGTATTGATGCATTTATTTTATTAACCCTTCAGTGTCCTTATAGGGTTCAAAACCTTTAACCAAAACTTCACCTACCTCTCAGTTCAACTTGTCTACCAACCGGTCTACCATCTTTGCTTTGCCTCTAACCTACATCAAATCATCTACCTCCATTTTTCTTAACAAAATGGGAGTCTCAATATTTGTTACCTATTGTGATCTTGGAGAGGAGACACTCTTCAAGAATGAATGTATTTGATCCAATTGAGCTTTAAGCTCATCCTTCTTTTGCTTATCCTTAATCATTCTTGACTTGGTCGTTGAAGCCACCACATCAATCAAGTTCATTTGTTGATTCCTAGTGGGCCTTCCAAAGTTGATAGTACTCAACTGATAATCTGTTAGCTGCATGTCCCCTACCTCCTTTTATGTCATTGGCACGACACATTCAGCAACAATTTCTCCTTTGTCTATGAGTCGGGTAGAACGTAGAATCTTAGCCTTCTTTCTAGGCCTCTCCTGCTCAATTCCTTTCATCATATCCTCCCAATTGAGAGGTTTTGGAAGTGTTACTGCCCTCTTCTATAGGTCCAGTTTTAGCCAAGTAGGAGCACTTGGAGAAGTAGTCATCATAGAAGAGGAAGCAACAACTGTAGAAGGTGGCTACATATTTACCTTAGGTTGATATTCAGCCCTTGATTTTTCTTGTTGTTCTTATAGTACATGCATCTACACCAAATTTTCAGCCTCTTCTCTCCTCAAACTCTCTTCTTCCAACCGATCTCTCTCTACCTTTTCCTTTTCCAAATTTTCCTTCTCTTGACATTCTTTTTCTAGTTTCTCTTTTTCCAAAGCCTCTAGTCTTTCCTTTTCTAATATTTCTATCTCCAAAGCCTTAAGTTTTTCTTCTTTTTCCCTTTTTTCTTTAGCTTGTTGCTTCTGAACTAGCTCATCAGCATCCTTTTTCTTTCTTAATCTTTCTACTTCTTTGTCTTTTTGGCGAGCTTCTTTTGCAAGTTTTAGTTTAGCAACCATGATTTCTCTTTCCCTTCGGTTCATTGCCTTCTCTTCCTCAAGGTCATGAATTTTTTGTATTAGCTCCAACTTTTCATTCTCTTCTTTGACCTTGAGCTCATGTTTTTCCTCCCTTATTTTTCTCTCTACTTCATCAACTATTGCCTTTTCCTTAACTTGTTTTGCTTTCAATTGTTGTTGGTGCAATACAACATCATCTTGTACCTTGGCCTCCATTTCCTTTTGTTTCTCTAAGGTTTTAGCCTTTGCATCAGATTCTCTTTTTGCATCTTCAAACAGTTTCCATTGATCTTCTTGTGTTAAGATCTACTCAATATCCTCCTCTAGAGGCATGTTCTCTTGAAAATATTTTTCTGACAGAGTCTCATATGAATCTGTCTCAACTTCCAGAACTTCCTTCTCCACCTCTTTTCCCTTGGCAGCTTCAGCCATGCTATGAAGAGCTCCTTCTTGAATTTCTTTACTCTTCTTCCTTTTTATTGGGACTTGTGAGGATGATTCACCTAATGTAGGTGTCAAAACAGCAAATCCTACTAGAACATCTCCCTCTTGTGTTTCTTCTTCATCATCTACCACCTCAAGTTCTATCTCTTCAATTTTTGGAGGAAGGAATTCCAATGGCTCTTTAGGAGGTGTCTTTCTTTTATTCCTCTTGTATCCCTTACCCTTTTTAAGGACTGGGCCTTGAGGAGCTTGAGTTCTCAACATTAACCACTACACACTCCTATCCAATACTGTCCTTCCAATCTTCTTAATATCAATTGTTTCTTCATCATCCCAATCAATTGGATCCAAGCTCTTGGTACCAATGTTCAAAGCTTCATAGGATGGATCCAATAATTTCATCACCCACCAATGTGTCAGGAATGTTTTCTTTAACACCTAGCTCTGACATGAGTGCGACAAGCAATTTTTCATAATTCTTCTTTCTCAAATCATACTCATCCTGCCGATCACTCCAAAAGTCTTCTAACAAACTGAAATGTCTAGTAAACACCAAAGGCAATAAGGCATACATCTTCCCCTTTGGATCAAAATACTTATGAGTTGTGTATAATCCCAATTTCAACTATATCAATTCACTATAGACCACCTTTGCTGCTACCAAGTGTTGACATATTCACCCAGCTTCATGGGAAATTTATGACATCCGGTTTTATGCTTGATCCCAAACCGAGCATTAACTCCAAGAGGTTGATATACAAACTCCATTAGTACTATCCTATTATTGCAGCACCTTGGACGCAAATGTGGGTGGCCTTCAAAACCAACCAACCCGAAGTATGTAAATTTGGGATATTGAATGTACCAACATCCCCATTCTGCAATGAATGCCATGGCTTCTTGACTCAACCTGTATCCTGCAGCTCCATTCAATTGGTTGATGATCACATATAAAAATGTATCATTGACTCTTCTGAAATGAGTCTCAGCAATGTGAAGAGACAATTGATCATACGGCTCCCATACCATCTTTTGTCCATGAAAGGCTCCCATGATGCCCACTCTATTCAAACCTGAGAAAATCCCCAATCTTGCTACTACATAAACAATGTAAGAGGTCATAAAGAAAGATTTATTCTGCCTGATCCTTGTTAGCTGATCATGTATGGCATGAAAGACAATCATCAGCCAATCAAACTATTGGGATCCATTTAAGATTGTCTAGATGAAAGGAAACATCCATTCCTTGAACTGAAGTTTATCTCTCTTCTTGATAACATCATGATTAAATCAGAAACCTCCTTATAAAAATCTGCCCTCTTTGGCTGGTCTGCAAGCTTACTCAGAGATTTCTTTTTTATCTTCAACCACTTTTTGTTTAAATGAGATTTATTGGAATCCTTATGCTTGTTATACTTCTCCAAGGCCTCTGCCTCAGTTAGTTGTACCAAGTTCTTGGGATCCGAAACACTAAATATATTTTGAAACATCTAAGGAGTAAGATCAATGATCACATTATTCTATGAATCCATGCATAGTCTTGTAGCAGGATTGTAGGCAATAGGTACTATTAAGATCCATTTCGAGCATGGATTGACAAAGGAAACACAGTAATATGTGCCAAGCCAGAATCAACAATCCTTTGCATCCTTCTTGTTAGATTTTCTTGTTCTGCAAATATTTCTGCATGTAACTCCACAAAGTTGTACTGGCCTAAGTTCGTATCAGTGATGTCTGACTAGTCTGATTCCACCTTGCTCACCTTCACAACCAGATTCTTGTGATTATACCTTAAGGTATAAGGCAATTGTTTTGGCTTTAACTTCTTTGGTTTTGGTGCTGCCTTTGATGTTCTTGTAGGTTGGTTCCTTCAAGCAACTTCCCCCGATGTTCCTGACATCCTTCAATTTTTCCTATAAGCAAAAAAAACCTCTAATTAGATCTTTAATCATCATCATGAAACATGCTTTAAAAACCATACCTTTCATATATGCACCGGAGTCGGATCTAGGCAAAAAATCAACCTAACACAGTCTCTTTTACAATACTATCAGACTCGGAGCCAAAACCGATATAGATACTTCACTAACAATAAACGGGCTCGGAGTCAGAATTGGGAAAGTGATCGGAATTGGGATCAGAATGAAAAAGGCATTTTATTTTCTTCATATTTTCATATTTTCATATTCCATTTCCACTCTACCTCTGCTTCCGCCTAGGTTATCATTATTTCGAAAGAATACTTCTCATTATACGTGGAGCCAAAAATGGGGTGGAAATGGAATCAATACTTTTTGAAAAACATAATTCTCAAGTTCATGATCGATTTCGATCCCATCTCTAGTTAGGTTGACCATGACGTCATCAAATGATTTTGTCGATTTAACTCCTCAATTAAAACTGAGGTTGAATTAAATGAAAAGGGGCTTTAAAAACAATATAATCATATGACCATGGGGAACAACTATATTTAGGGCATCATATTTTAATCATTTAAATGTGATCATAGAAAGACACGAAACCCTAATCTACCAATCTCGATAAAAACTAGGGCAAGGATTTTTAACCTTGCCATTTTACCAGATCAAAACACATGACAAAACCCTAAGTAAAAATGATGAATCCAATCTACCTCACTATAAATCCCTAACCCTAACCAACACCATTTAAACCCCAATTTAATCCAATCTACTGCAAATCAAAATAGCACGACGCGATCACGACTAAAACATGAAAGTGACCGTGCTCTAAAATACAAAGAATCAAAAACGATAGTACAAGAAACGAAGACTAAAGAAAACAAAAAAAATAAAACAAGAACCTACTCATACAATCATGCCAAGAACCATAGATCCTTTTAAAAATGAAATGATTCAAAGCATGAGCAGATACAACAAATGCAACAATAAATAAATGAAGAACAAAAACAATAAAAAACCCTACCTCAAACGCAAAAGAACCCAGCTAACCTTCTGAACTGATTCGCACACAATATCCTTCATCTCTTTCGATTAATTTTCTCAAAAAAACTCCACTGGTGCTCTTTCGTGCTCTTTGATCTCTTAATAATGATAATAATGATTCATTTAACCCTTAATGAAGGTAAAAATGAGGATTTCTACCTACACGAACAACTGTCATTAATGCATTAAAACGTAGTTAAGAAGGAGTCAGAATTGAAAGAGAATGAACACTTCTTTGTAGTGTCACTTCAGTCAAAAATTCAATGACCCAAAAGTGGCAAAGGCAGAACCAAAATGGAAACTGATTCGAAACTTTAATAAATTTACAAACTTCATTCCCATTCTGAGTTCGGGTCCGCCAACTAAACACAAAACAAAACCAAACACAAAAAGTAAAGCAAAAGACGGACATAATAAAACTAAACATAAGGACTTAGACTAAAACCAAAAATAGAAATAGCAGAGGCGGGGGCGGGGGCAGAATTGATCATGATTTTGTAATTTTCAATAAATACCAACTTAACACCCATTCTGGCTCCGCTTTTGCTTAAAGACAAAACAAAAGACCAAAATAAAAGACCATCAGGATGGGAACCGAAACAAGTTTTAAAAGAGATTTCAGAACCCGATTCAATTCTGATTCCACTTTCGATAGACTAAACCAAATTAAACAAAGTATTGGAAGCAAAATGACCCCAAACTTTGTTTGAAAAACAACAAAGGATAAAGAACAACAAGGGGGGACCATTTTGACCAAGGAAAAAGATGGGGTGGTTATGCAAGGCATAACAAATGGCGACTCAGCTAGGAAAATGGTTTACCCATTTTCAAGATACTCAAAGAAAATTTTAGTCACCCAAAAACTACTAGGTTATAAACATTTTATCTTGAATGAGATCAGATATTTTTAGGATAAGTTTGAGCTAGAATCTCAAATGTATGTGCTCATGAGTTTTCTCTGAATCTGAGTGTGTGCTTATATTGTGCATCATTCTTCATAGATGCTTTCTCTATTATTTGAACCACAATACCTAAAATTCAAGCTACATGAGTTGATTCTTTTAACTATTGTGCAATAAAATCCTGGGTATTGCTTCGCTATCAAACAGGCATCCATAGCCCCAACGGAGATGTCTCTAGTTCTCACAAAGCATTTCTCTACTGCCAGCCAAATGCCTATAGCCCTGATAGAGATACTTGATTACCCACTTGATATTGAGCTTGCCTCTTCTTTCTTTCTTTTCATTCTTCTTTTTTTTTTAACTTGTGGAAATTCTTTTATGCATCTCTCAATACTTAGATTCAATGAATCTAAAATGTGGGTTGAGAACTACAATGGATTTCATGATAGTCTTGGAATCGGATTTTTTCACTTGAATCAAAGGTAGAGTCATTCTAAAATAGATAGGCATTTACTCATGCAGCTATTTTATCTAATTTGGTGATAGATTTTCGATGATAATGCATGAGATATTCACAATGTATCTTCTTATCTTTAAATAACTTCTCAAACCCAAACTAGAATGATCATAAGATATAAATTTCAAAACGACATCCTTTTCAATGATGATAATAAAAATAACTAAACCAATTTATCTCCTAGTACCAATAGCATATTTTGAATAACAACCCCAAGTCTTGAGATGAACAAAATAAAAATCCCAAACGAAAAAAAACTCAACAAAATAAGCCAAAATAAAACAAAGAAACAAAGAAAACCAAAACAAAACAACAACAAAAAGAAAACCTAACTAAAACAAAGACTTAATTACATATGATACAGTATAATGCATTCTCCTCCAAAAATATCAGACCTTCTATGCACCAAAATAGTGCTTGAGAAATTGACCATTAACTGGTAATGGAATAGGCTCTCCTCTTAAGGTACTCAAATGAAAAGCATTCTCACCTAATATTTCAGCCACTTGATAAGGACCTAGCCAAAGTCTATCAAACTTCTGGTGATCTCCCTTCTTTTCTCTAGCCTTATCCCATAATAACACAAGGTCTGATGTTCTAAAGGCTTTTATCTTGGCTCTCTTGTCAAACTAGCATTTGACAACAACCTGATGCTTAGAGAATTGCTGCAAAGCAGCATCTCTTTGTTCTTCCATTTTTAACAAATTAAGCAGTTTAACCTCAATCCTATCATCCTTGGAGTAAAATTCCTGCATAAACTTCAAAACAGGTATTTGTAAATGAATAGTAAAGATTGGATCTTTTCCATAGACTAACTTAAAAGGTGAATTCCCTAAAGCTGCTTTGATTCTGGTTCGATCTGCCCATAAGGAAAATCTCAACTGGGTGTGACAGTCCCTAGGGTTACTTTCTAACAACTTTCTTATAACTTCCAATTAGTTCTTATTTGTGGACTCAGCCACTCCATTCCCCTAAGGGTAATAATTGGGAGAATACTTTAACACAATCTTATGCTCATATGCCCATGAAATGAACTCAACAGAAGAAAAAGAAGGGCCATTATCACATACCAAAGCAAATAGAACTCCAAACTTGGTTGTGATGTTCTCAGTTAAAAACTTGATGACCACCTCCATGGTACTATTCTTGCAAGGTTGTGCCTTCGTCCAATGTGTGCATTAGTTAGTTGCAATCAAGATGAATTTATGTCCCGCAGAAGAATTTGGATTAATCACACATAAAAAATCAAGTGCCCATTGATCAAATGGTCTTACCTCATATACTGTTTGTAGGGGCATTGTAGGATTTCTTTCTCTAGGTGCAGAATTTTGACATACATGACAAGTCCTACAGTGTTGATGTGCATCTCTAAACACATAAGGCCAATAATAGCCTGACCTTAAAATTTGATGTGCCAAAGCATCAGTTGATCCATGCCCTATTCCATGTCTGCCATGAAATTCATTTATGGCATGTTTAACTTCTTGTTGATCCAAACAACGTAGATAAATCCCTTGGAAATTCTTCCTGTAGATTGATCCCCCTTTAATCATATAATGGGCGGTCTTCATCCTCATTGTTCTCCTTTGAGTAGCATTCATTCCTTCTGGAAATTTTTTATTGAGGAGGAAGAATACTAAATCTTTATACCAGGGATCCTTTGTGAATGATTGAACAGTGTACTATTGACAAGTTATACTTCTATCCACTTTAGCCATTGCCTTTGACAAACCTTGACCTCGAACAGTCTTCATTGGGTGAATCTTCAGGTCAAACTCTTGTAATATTGCCATCCATTTCCCTCTTCTTTCCCCTAATTCACTTTGCATTAAGAGGGACTTTACAACTAGATCTAGGACTATGACCATAACTTGACTTCTGATTATGTAATGCCTAAACTTCTTTACTGCTTGAACCAATGCAAAGACTTATTTTTCCAATGATGAATATCTTACTTCTGCATTCTTAAATGGAGAGCTCATAAAAGCAATAGGTCTCTCCTCGTTCTCTTCTCTTCTCTATGTTAACACTGTTGCACATGAATGCTCAGAAGTAAAAGAATAAATGTAGAAGGGTTTTAGATAATTGGGCTTGTCAAAATAGGTGCCTCATATATAGCTTGTTTAATCTACATGAAAGCAGACTTGGCCTCTTCACTCCATTCAATCTTTCCATCCTTCTTCATCATTTCGTTGAGTGGTTTGACAATCTCTGCAAACCTTGTTATAAATTTCCTAACAAAATTGATCCTTCCAAAGAAAGATCTCATTTCCTTCTTACTTCCTGGCCTTGTCAATTTCAAAATGGCCTCCACTCGGTCAAGATCTATGGAAATCCCCTCCTCTGATATAATGTGACCTAAAATATTTCCTTTGGAAACTCCAAATACACATTTCTTTGGGTTAAGGGAGACACCATAACTGATACATTTCTTTAGCACCTTTTCCAAATCAGCAGCATGATCATCTCTATTCTTAGAGAAGATGGTCAAATCATCAACATATATGATTATACATTGTCTCTATCAGATCTTTAAAAGCTACATCCATTGTCGTTTGAAAAGTAGCACCAGCATTGATTAGACCAAAAGGCATTCTTCTGTAGTTAAATGTGCCCCATTTTGTAGTGAAAGTTGTCTTCATCCTATCCTCATGACTTATAAGGACCTGATTGTATCCTGAATACCCATCCAAGAAAGACATCATCTGAGATCCATTGACCTTTTGCAATACCTCATCTAGGGAAGGTAATGGATAGTTGTCCTTCTCAGAGGCCTTGTCTAAATTCTTGAAATCCACACATAACTGGATCTCACCATTTTTATTCCTTACATGAACTAGATTAGCCACCCAAGTAGAGTGTCTAACTGGAAAGATTATTCTTGTAGCCAATTTTTTTTGCACCTCTTTCTGAATCAGAGGTTCAATTAGTGCATTGATCTAGTGTTTCTTTTGACAAAACGGCTTGGCTTCTGGCTTAAGAGTAATTGTATGTGTGATGACAGATGTATCAAAAGTTTTCAAGTCATCATAGCTACAAGCAATTGCTTCAATATTCTGTTTCAAGACTCTGATTATCTCGTCCTTAATCTCTTGAGGACAAGTCTTCCCTATAAGAACGTTCCTTTCTGGGCCTAAGTGAGCCAAATTAACGGATTCATACTTACCTCCCTCATTCTTTGTAGGCATTCTCTGATAAGATCATGGATCTGAATCAAATATTCTTTCTAATGCTATCATCCCTTTTGGGATATTATTGCTCTTTAAATCTAATATCCCTTCTGAATTGTCACTTTTTGGATTCCAGTCTCCTTGATCTCTATCAGAATCATCAATTATTTGTCCTTGAAATACATCAAAACTCTCCAAAAAGGTCAAAATGTGTTGATCATCATTAAATACCTGAAAGTGTATAACATTATCAGGAATAGCTAGGACTGAAACCAATTCCATAGAAAAAATCTTCAGATTTGAATCTTGCATAGGCTCTAATGTACTAGCAACAACATCAAGAGCATCTACAATTTGATTTGCTTCCCTTGGAATGAGAGTAATCCCAAAGGCATCAAAATCTTCTATTAAATTCCAAACCCTATTTCTATATGCAGCCAATCTTTTGTTATAGCATGTGTATTGGCTATGTACCTATTTCACAATCACCTCAGAATCTCCCATTACTGTAAGAGCAGATATCTTCTTCTTATGAGAGAACATAAGCCCTCTTGCAAGTGCTTCATATTCTGCTACATTATTAGTGCAACCAAAATACAATCTGTAAGAAGCAAAGTAAGCTTTTCCTTTCGGATTGGTCAGTTCAAACCCTGCTCCACTTCCTGCTTTAGATTTAGAACCATCAAATTTAAGAGTCCATAACTGATCTTTGGCCAGGAGTTCTTTCTTTTTAGAAGCAATAAGGAATTTGTCACTTGAGACCTATGGCAGCTCGAACTTTTGTTGATCATCAGCAATTATCTTGAGGCTAGGCTCCGTTGAAGATTCTCCTATGTTCCCAAGTTTTTCAACAATTATCTCCTGAACGCTCTCTTGAGTTAATTTACCATCTAATTCATCTTTCATTAACACCTTGGGCATTGGTAAAGCATCCAGAGCAGGGGTATTGAAATGAAACTGAGATACTTCCACTTCTTGATCTGGAGAACCTAAAACCTGAATCTGCTCTAATGGTAAGGAACCTTCCTCTTGGGAAAGACTAGCCCATGTAATAATAGTTGCATCATTAAATTGGAAGGAGAACTCATTGATGGGAGTTTCAGATCCCTCTTGAGATTTTTGTTTGGGCTGATCTACATGACTTAGAATATCTATGCATGACTGACATGTTAACTCCGAATGGTTATGATAGTGAATCCTACACCAATTAGGCAACAACAAACTACTCAAATCAGTTTTTGCTCCTAAAACCAGCCTATCTTGTTGCAATTTCCTTATTAGAACTTGTTGGTTAATGTGAATCATCGGGTCACTATGATCTAAGGATAATGTATCATTAGGACTAACTATAGAGAAAGTAAGGACTTCCTCTTGTTTGTAAACACCTATCTCAATCTCAAATAATGCTACTTCATTTGAAGTATCATACTCAATGATCATGTGTTTGAGTCTAGGTTCACTTTCAATTCTTATCTGGGTGGCAACTCCTTTCCAGGGTAACCACATGTGCGAAAAATCCAAGGATAGATATCCCCCTATGCTTTTCATTAGCTATCGACTTAAGAGCATACCATATGTTTCTGGGATATCAGCTATCTGGATATCTATATAGGTCTAGTTGGGTCTGATCCAACCTGCACATGCATGTTCTTCAACTCACCTACAACATTGAATTTGGTTTTATCCAACTGAATCACCTTTTTATTAGTTGGGATAGGACTTAATCCTAACTTCTTACAAATCAAAAAAGTTATAACATTCCTTGATGCTCCAGAGTCTAATAAACAACTTTTGTAGATTCTTCCCAAAGATTATCAAACTTAACAAGAAAGGTGGGGTACTGGTCTTACCTTTATACATAGTTGCATTTGTCTCCTTTGCGGGAGTCACTTTACCTTTCCCTTTTAGGTGATCTGCCTCTTCCAAAGCTTTTAATACCACCTCTCATTGAGTTGGGCACCACTTCATGATGTCAAAGAAAGATAGTGATGTCTTCTGCCTCTGTAATTCTGCAACAAAGTCAAAATCTGAATCATTCCTAACTTGGTACTTAGGAAAAGAAGGCCGCTTACCTCTATTGTGAGAATCTAAAGGTCCCTTTGGTGGAGGTGGATTATTATCTACATTTTGATTTGGTGGAACCATGTTATTTGGGGGTACAGATGTAGTGAATGGCCCCTTGTTCTGATTCCTTACAAAGTGGCCACCCTTAGATTGGAAAGCTTGAGCATCATAAACATCTTCCTCTGGCTCCTTATCTCCTTGCATAGGGAATTGATACTTTTCTTCAATGGTTTCATAAGTCATGGTAGTGTTGACTGACCCATTATCATGATTAGAATTTTCTGCTAGAGGATGGGCATCAGCCTATGCAATTTTCACAATCTTCTCCATTTCTGGGCAATTGACCTCAAAAGGGGTTGTTGTACCATGCAGCCTAGACCAATTTGTCATAAAATTCAAATCAACAACATTAGCAGTATGTGGTCTTTCTTCACCTGCTTGATAATTATGAGTAACTCCCCCATTGTTAGGTCTAGTATTCCACTGCCTGTTATTTTTGTTGTTGTTGAACCTTTGATTATATCCTTTATTCTGATTTTGATAATTCTGGTTTGAGGAGTTCTGATTTTGGAGATTCCTATTGGTGTTCTGATTCAGGTTTTGATTACAGTAATTTCCTTGATTGTTGTAATTTTGGTTTTGATTATTGGGAGGGTTTTCCCTGAGCTGTGCCATGTCATTTGACATCTGAGAGAGAGTCTTTTTAAGAGTCACTAACTCCCTTGTGAGTTGAACAGTTTGTTCATTCTGCACATTTTGGACTATGGTTGGGGAATGGACATGGGTTGATCCTCCCCCTTGTTGTGGTTGATTTTGAGGTTGTTGTTGTTGTGGTTGATGTGAGGAATCTTGTACGCCATTGCTAAAGAAGGGTATCATGGGTGGAGCTTGCAACTCATATATAGGTCCATACTAGGAATAAGACATCCCTGGGATAGTGTTGTATAAGGGTGGATTAGGCATCTGATAATTCATTGGAGGAAGAACTGCTCCTAACCCTCCAGACTGCAGACTTATCTTTTGTTGCAATTTGATAGCCAAATGATAAATTTTAGACAATGAGCCAATCTCAGCAAGTTTATAAGTTCTTTACAAGAACAGGCCAATCAAAGGATCAACAGCTCTCAAATATGCCTGTATGGCCATACCCTCTGGTACTAAGTAAGGCTCTTGTAGCCTACAATACATCCTTTGGAAACTAGTGTTAAACAAGGGAAATGGTTCATGATGTTCCCTCCTTATGGTGGAAAACTGGTGATATAATATTGTAGGATCCACATAAACCCTGAATTGATTAATGAAAGCATTTTCCAAATCTGTCCAACCCAGGATAGATCCCTGAGGAAGATTTAGATAGCAATTATATGTCATATCTCCCAAACAATAAGGAAACAATCTACATACCACATCTTGATGAGTAACTTGAGCTCGAGTGCAAGCATATTTGAATGCTTGTATATGTTCTTTAACACTTCTTGACTCTCCATGCATGTATTTCAGACAGAACCTCTTTGGGTTCTTTGGTAAATCATGGAATGCCCCAAGAATAGTCCCTAACGGGGAGGGATTATTCACAAAGTAAGCCATTGGTGGGACTGGTTGGACAGGTGGTGATATAGGCTAAATTGGTGGCGACACGGGCCTATTAGGAGGTGATGATGTAGGTGGAACTAGTGGTGGTGTAGGTGGATTTGGAGGAAATCCAGGTGGATTAAGTGGTGGTGGCAGCGTAGGTATCAAAACCCTACGAGCATGCGGTCTTGGTCTAACCGAGGTTTGCAGTTCGTGTAAAGGTTTAGGTTCAGTAGAGGATCTCAAAACCCTTCCATATTTCTCTGGTGAGAAATACCCTTTGCGAGCCAGCTTGTCTTTTCACCCTCCTTCTAGCACCAACTTCTGTTGATGGTTAAAATGACACAAACAACATTAAAATAGAATATTTCTACTCTATTTCTCCTGAAAAAGAAAGACAACATGTAGTATCCTAACTCCCAAGGTCCTGGTAGTTGGTTCTCAACTATCTGGTGTCACTCAATCAGTTCATGCAACTCTAATATTCAAGGGGCCTATGCTGGTAACAAAAAGACTCAAGCAATGACTCATTTGATCAAAATAGTTCTTGTAAATAAAGCGGTTTCAAACAAAAGAAAAAGATGAAACAAAGAGGTAACCAATAAATTTGAATCAAATTTATCTAACATCCAGACATATACCTTCAATAATTAATGTTTTCTAACAAATCACAAAAACCAAAGCATGACATAATATACAGCATAAAACTATACCATTGCGTGCATCTAAGGTGCTTAATTCAATACCACTTTTCGCTTATCACAACTATCTCCAAGATTTCAAAACATACATCCATTCATTGCCAAGGTCGTAGATCAACAGACTTTAATAACTTCAATTCAATGATAATCTAATAAGACAATCCTTAAATCTGATTCCTTCAAATGACTTTCATCACTCAAGAAACTTTTATGTTCAACACGATCACTACATACAGATAGATTATAACTTATCAGCCTTATCACACAAACAATTTAACTCTAACACCATATTGTGAGAAAACCTGTAATTTTTATTAATTGTAAAGCATCTAGTAACAATGTATCTCAAAAAACATGATCACTACCAAAATTCTATCGCCTAGCATTAGGTAAGCCAATTCTATTCTCAATTAGCTGACCTTTACAATATGATACCCATCGGGTATTTATAGATATACAAAACCTCAAACTCCACTTCTATTTTAGGCTATCCACCCTTTTAGGAACTAAAAATTCTCTTGGAAACTCAGATCAATTTGATCTTGAGTTCTTACATTAGACATTCAGTTTAACTAAAAATAGAAGATAGAAGAGAAAAAGAAGTCATGTGCTCAAAAGCTGTCAGTGTTGCATGCAACATGCAAAGAAGAGGAAAGTAATGCATGCAGGGATTCATGCATGTGAAGTTGGATCTGCAATGAACTCATCGTAACTGGTGAAGACTTATTGTAAGGTATCTATTTCTAGCCAATCAATCCATCTATCTTCAAATATGATTCGATCCAATTTTTCTGCAGTAAACTCCCTCATACCTTTTATTTTTATCAACTCTCTCCCAACAACTTTTATTTCTTCCTTAACATCCACTAGTCAATCTATTACCAAATCTTCTCCATCATCTTCTTTCTGCATGAGTCCTTTGAACCTTTCATCCCACTTCTCTTTTATTTGATCAAAGGCATGCCATCTTTCGTTAACACATTCACATCTACAAATATAGCAATGACTGGTTCTAGTTCTTCCAATTGCTCAGTCAAATTATTAACAGCCTCTTGAATCTCATCCTTATGTTTACTCAAGAAGTCAGTTCTAAAACAGAGTATACGAGAGATTTCTCCACAAAATCCTTATTGTCCTCCTCAAGTATTGGTTGTTCCAGAAGAGTAGCTAAACAAAATACACTCACTCTTTCCAATTTCTGACTATATCATTTGTACTCTTCTTCTTGTTTCTCTGATTCCTCAATGCATTGATGCATTTCTCTTACTAACCCTTTTGTGTCCTTATAGGCTTCAAAATATTTAACCAAAACTTTGCCTACCTCTCGGTTCAACTTGTCTACCCACCGGTCTACCATCTCCGATTTTCCTCTAACCTGCACCAAATCATCTACCTCCTTTTTTCTTTAAAAAATAAGAGTCTCAATAGTTGTTACCTATTGTGATCTTGGAGAGGAGGCACTCTTCAAGAATGAATGTAGTTGATCCAATTGAGCTTTAAGCTCATCCTTCTTTTGCTTATCCTTGATCATTCTTGACTTGGTTGTTGAAGGCACCACATTAATCAAGTTCATTTGCTGATTCCTAGTGGGCCTTCCCAAGTTGACAATACTCAACTGATAATCTATTAGCTACATGTCCCCTACCTCCTTTTTTGTCATTGGCATGGCACATTCAGCAACAATTTCTCCTTTGTCTATGAGTCGGGTAGAATGTAGAATCTTAGCCTTCTTTTTAGGCCTCTCCTGCTCAATTCCTTTCATCATATCCTCCCAATTGAGAGGTTGTGGAGGTGTTACTGCCCTCTTCTGTAGGTCCAGTTTTAGCCAAGTAGGAGCACTTGGAGCAGTAGTCATCATAGAAGAGGAAGCAACAACTGTAGAAGGTGGTTGCATATTTACCTGAGGTTGAGAGTCAATCCTTGATTTCTCTTGTTGTTCTTGCAGTATATGCATCTGCACCATCTTTTCAGCCTCTTCTCTCCTCATACTCTCTTCTTCCAACCAATCTCTCTCTACCTTTTCCTTTTCCAACTTTTCCTTCTCTTGAGATTATTTTTCTATTTTCTCTTTTTCCAAAGCCTCTAGTCTTTCCTTTTCTAATCTTTCTATCTCTAAAGCCTTAAATTTTTCTTCTTTTTCCCTTTCTTCTTCTGCTTTTTGCTTCTTAACCAGCTCCTCAGCATCCTTTTTCTTCCTTAAGCTTTCTGCTTCTTCTTCTTTCTGGCGAGTTTCTTCTTCAAGTTATAGTTTAGCAACCAAGATTTCTCTTTCCCTTCAGTTCCTTGCCTTCTCTTCCTCAAGGTCAAGAATTTTCTGTATTAGCTCCAACTTGTCGTTCTCTTCTCTGACCTTGAGCTCATGTTCTTGCTCCCTTCTTTTTCTCTCTACTTCATCAACTACTGCGTTTTCCTTAACTTTTTTTTCTTTCAATTGTTGCTAGTGCAATACAGCATCAGCTTGTACCTTGGCCTCCATTTCCTTTTGTTTCTCTAAGGCTTCAGCCTTTGCATCAGAATCTCTTTTTGCATCTTCAAACAGTTTCCATTGATCTTCTTGTGTTAAGATCTACTCAATATCCTCCTCTAGAGGCATGTTCTCTTGAAAATATTTTTCTGACAGAGTCTCATCTGAATCTGTCTCAACTTCCAGAACTTCCTTCTCCACCTCTTTTCCCTTGGCAGCTTCAACCATGCTATGAAGAGCTCCTTCTTGAATTTCTTTACTGTTCTTCCTTGTTATTGGGACTTTTGAGGATGATTCACCTAATGTAGGTGTGGAAACAGTAGATCCTACTAGAACATCTCCTTCTTGTGTTTCTTCTTCATCATCTACCGCCTCAAGTTCTATCTCTTCAATGTTTGGAGGAAGAAATTCCAATGGCTCTTTAGGAGGTGTCTTTCTTTTAATCCTCTTGTATCCCTTACCCTTTTTAAGGACTGGTCCTTGAGGAGCTTGAGTTCTCAACATTAACCACTACACACTCCTATCCAATACTATCCTTCCAATCTTCTTAATATCAATTGTATCTTCATCATCCCAATCAATTGGATCTAAGCTCTTGGTACCAATGTTCAAAGCTTCATAGGATGCATCCAATATAGTTCCATCATCCACCAATGTGTTAGGAATTTTTTCTTTAACACCTAGCTCTAACATTAGTGCGACAGGAAATCTTTCATAATTCTTATTTCTCAAATCATACTCATCCTGTCGATCACTCCAAAATTCTTCTAACAAATTGAAATGTCTAGTAAACATCGAAGGCAATAAGGCATACATCTTCCTGTTTGGACCAAAATACTTACGAGTTGTGTATAATCCCAATTTCAACTGTATCAATTCACTACAGACCACCTTTGCTCCTACCAAGTGTTGACAGCTATATTCAGCCAACTTCATGGGAAATTTATGACATCCGGTTTTATGCTTGATCCCAAATTGAGCATTAACTCCAAGAGGTTGATATACAGACTCCATTAGTACTATCCTATTATTGTAGCACCTTGGAAGTAAATGTGGGTGGCCTTCAAAACCAACCAACCTGAAGTATGTAAATTTGGGATATTGAATGTACCAACATCCCCATTCAACAATGAATGCCATGGCTTCTTGACTCAACCGGTATCCTGCATCTCCATTCAATTGGTTGATGATCACATATAAAAATGTATCATTGACTCTTCTGAAATGAGTCTCAACAACTTGAAGAGACAACTGATCATAGTGCTCCCATTATGCCCACTCTGTTCAAACCTGAGAAAATCCCCAATCTTGCTACTACATAAACAATGTAAGAGGTCATAAAGAAAGATTTATTCTGCCTGATCCTTGTTTGCTGATCATGTATGGCATTAGAGACAATCATCAGCCAATCAAACTGCTAGGCTCCATTTAAGATTGTCTGGATGAAAGGAAATATCCATTCCTTCAACTGAAGTGGATCTCTCTCCCCAAAAACTCTTGATAACATCATGATTAAATCAGACACCTCCTTATAAAAATCTACCCTCTTTGGCTGGTCTGCAAGCTTTCTCAGAGATTTCTTTTCCGTCTTCAACCACTTTTTGTTTAAATGAGACTTATTGGAATCCTTATGCTTTCTATACTTCTCCAAGGCCTCTGCCTCAGTTAGCTGTACCAAGTTCTTGGGATCCGAAACACTAAATATATTTTGAAACATCTGAGGAGCAAGATCAATGATCACATTATTCTGTGAATCCATGCATAGTCTTGTAGCAGGATTGTAGGTACTAGCTACTGTTAAGATCAATTCTGAACATTGGATTGACAAAGGAAACATAGTAATATGTGCCAAGCCAGAATCAACAATCCTTTGCATCCTTCCTGTTAGATTTTCTCGTTCTGCAAAGATTTTTGCATTTAACTCCTCAAATTTGTACTAGCCTAAGGTCATATCAATGATGTCTGACCAGTCTGATTCCACCTTGCTCACCTTCACAACTGAACTCCTGTGATTATACCTCAAGGTATAAGGTAGTTGTTTTGGCTTTAACTTCTCTGGTTTTGGTGCTACCTTTGATGTTCCTGTAGGTTGGTTCCTTCGAGAAGCTTCCCTTGATGTTCCTGACATCCTTCAATTTTTCATGTAAGCAAAAAAAAACCTCTAATTAGATCTTTAATCATCATCATAAAACATGCTTTAAAAACCATACGTTTCATATATGCACCGGAGTCGGAACCAGGCAAAAACTCAACCTAACATAGTCTCTTTTACAATACTACTGGACTCGGAGCCAAAACGGATATAGATACTTCACTAAAAATCAACGGGCTCGGAGTTGGAATCGAGAAAGTGATCAGAACTAGGATCAGAATGAAAAAGGGATTTGGTTTTTTTCAAATTTTCATATTTTCATATTCCATTTCCACTCCACCTCCACTTTCATCTAGGTTATCATTATTTTGAAAGAAGACTTCTCATTATATGTGAATCCATAAATAGGATGGAAATGGAATCGATACCTTTTGAAAAATAGAATTCTCAAGTTCACAATCGATTCCAATCTAGTCTCTGCTTAGGTTGACCATGACGTCATCAAATGATTTTGTCAATTTAAATCCTCAATTAAAATTGAGGTCATATTAAATGAAAAGGGGCTTTAAAAACAATATACTCATATGACCATGGGGAATGATTGTATTTAGGGCATCATATTTTAATCATTTAAATGTGATCACAGAAAGACATGAAACCCTAATCTAACTCAATTAAAACTAGGGCACAAATTTTAAACCTTGCCATTTTACCAAATCGAAACACACAACAAAACCCTAAGTAAAAACGATGAATCCAATCTACCTCACTATAAATCCCTAACTCTAACCAACACCATTTAAACCCCAATTTAATCTAATCTACTGCAAATCAAAATAGCACAATGCGATCACAACTAAAACGTGAAAGCGACCGTGCTCTAAAATACAAAGAATAAAAAATGACGGTACAAGAAATGAAAACTAAAGCAAACAAACAAAATAAAACAAGAACCTACTCGTACAATCATGGCAAGAACCATAGATCCTTTTAAAAATGAAATGATTCAAAGCATGAGCAGATACAAAAAACGCGACAATAAATAAATGAAGAACATTAACAATAAGAAACCCTACCTCAAACGCAAAAGAACCCAGCTAACCTTCTGAACTGATTCGCACACAATATCCTTCCTCTCTTTTGATCAATTTTCTCAAACGAACTCTGTTGGTGCTCTTTTGTGCTCTTTGATCTCTAAATAATGATAATAATGATTTGTTTAACCCTTAATGAAAGTAAAAATGAGGATTTCTACCTACACGAACAACTATCATTAATGCATTAAAACATAGTTAAGGCGGAGTCGAAACTGAAAGAGAACAAACACTTCTCTATAGTGTCACTTCAGTAAAAAAGTCAACGACCCAAAAGTGGTGGAGGTAGAACCAAAATGGAAACCAATTTGAAACTTTAAGAAATTTCCAAACTTCATTCCCATTCCGAGTCCGGGTCCGCCAACTAAACACAAAACAAAACCAAACACAAAAAGTAAAGCAAAAGATCAACATAATAAAACTAAACATAAGGACTTAGACTAAAACCAAAAATAGAAATAGCAAAGGCGGGGGCAGAATTGATCATGATTTTGCAATTTTCAATAAATACCAACTTAACACCCATTCCGGCTCCACTTCCGCTTAAAGACAAAACAAAAGACCAAAAGAAAAGACCATCAGGATGGGAACCAAAACAAGTTTTAAAAGAACTTTCAGAACCCAATTCAGTTTCGCTTCCACTTCCGACAAACTAAACCAAATTAAACAAAGTGTTGGAAGCAAAATGACCCCAAAATTTGTTTGAAAAACAACAAAGGATAAATAACAACAAGGGGGACCCATTTTGACCAAGGCAAAAGATGAGGTGTTTATGCAAGGCATAATAGTATTTTCCAAACATCATCAAGATTAATAGTAGCCTCCTCTGTAGGAAAATGAAAGGAGGACGTCTAAAAGTTCCACGTCTCCACAAGTGCAATTATCATTTGCGTATGAGTCCTTATCAGAGGTATGTAACAAATATAATGTAGTACCATGGCATCAAGTAATTTTCGCTCCAACACACCAAAATGGTAAATCAAATCGAACAAGTGGCGAGGATGTCTCTCTCTTGTCATAACTTCTCTGAGACTCACTTGTAATCATTTTAAACCAGGACGTTAGGGTTTCACTCTAAACATGTAAAGAAACACAAAATGACATGAGCATGATGAAAAACAACATTTAGGATGACAAGTAGACACATGCTAGGGTCTAGAACAAATGCTAAAAGAAAACAACAGAAGGAGAAGTCAACTGCTAGGTTCTTGAGCAAATGCTCAGCAAATACTAGACAAGGGTGTTGTTTTCAAGCAAGTGCATAGGTTTAGGTCAAATGCATAAAATAGGGGCATTGTTTTTAGGTAGCTACATAGGTTTAGGTCAAGGGCGTAGAAATAGGGGCACAGTTTTAGGTCAACTGCACAGTTCTTGGTCAAGAGCGTAGTATTCAAACAACTGCATAGTTTTCAGGAAAGTGCATAAAAAAGAAGAGAAAATTTCAAGCAACTACGCAGTTTTAAGATAAGTGCACAGTTTTGACAAGGAATTTTACAGCATGAGAAATGATGCAATTGTGTAGGAATCACAAAAATTGTGTTATTGACTGTAAGAACTATGTACATGTATAATGAGAAAAAAACAGTACAAAAGCGAAAAGTGAGAAGATACACACTAGACCACCAATGCCTGAAGGCCATCCAAATTCCCGAACAAGCTTGGAACGATGTGGGGCAACCTCAAATCTTGACATTGTTCCTCAACAACTGACATAATGTGAAATCTAGAGACAAGAATTAGCAAAAGGATCAAAGCACAAATGAGCCAATTTGAAGACAAATTGCATAACACCTCAATGAAATCCTAATTTTATCTATAAAACCCTAATTTCACTTAGGGAACCTTCCTACTTTCAAATTAGAATATCTGGAAAGCATCAAAATGAGAAACAAAGCAGCTATTGATATAATATTTCATCTAAAAACATTGAATGAAAACACAATAGTGTCAAGAGCCTAACCTCAAAGCTTGAAATTTTTGGTCAACCTCTTGAGGGGGCAACACAGAGTCCTACCATCATTCCACTGAAAGTTGGGGCAAAGTGGGGCATAACATTTTTTCAAAAATGTGATCTTAAAAATAGAATCTTTGAAACAAAGAAACCAATACTTTGTATCAATGAGGGGCAAAATGTAGACATGTAAAATTGACTTAACACCTATCACACACCCCGAACAACATCGAATAGCATTGAACAACATCGAACAACGTCGAACATCATTGAACAACATCAAACAACATCGAACAACATCGAACAACATCAAACAACATCAAACAACATCAAACAACCTCGAACAACATTAAAAATCATCCTAAAACATCCTGTAACATCTCAGAATGACTTAGAATTGTCCTAGAGCATCCCATAACATCTTGTAAAATGACTCAGAATTGTCCCGGAACATCCTGTAACATCTCAGAATGACTCAAAATTATCCTAGAACATCTTATAAAATCTCATAATGACTCAAAATCATCTCAAAACATCATGTAATATCTCAGAATGACTTAGAATTGTCTTAGGATCACCATGAAACATCTCGAAATCATCCTGAAACAACTCAAAATCATCTCGTAATGTCTCAGATCATCTCTGAATTGCCCCGAAACATCTCAAAATCATCCTGAAATAGCTCAAAATCATCTTTAAACAACTCAAAATCATCTCGTAATGTTTCATATTGACTCAGAATCATCCCACAACATCACCACATCACTCCACATCGAAATGACATCAAAAATCCCAATTCTTCTATTAATTGAATAATACAACATTATTTAATTAATTCACTTTTTCATCATTTCGAATAAATTAAATAAATTTCATTTAGTTAATAAGTCCTAAATACCCTAATTCTGATATTGATTAAATAAAACAACATTATTTGATTAATTCACATTTCATCATTTTGACCAATTAAATAAATCACATTTATTTAATAAAGTCCCAATCTCACTTTATTTCATCCTGATTGATTAAATAATGCCAATTATTTAATTATGTCACTAAATCACCTTATTCCCCTAAGTTGATTAAATTATTAAATCATAATTTAATTATAACACTTTCCCTCCAAAATTTGAATAATTAAATCAAACTATTCAAATCAATTATCAAAAATCAAATCAAACTAATACAACTTTGTTTGCAAAAGTCAAACTTGATTTGCACGTTCAACTCCAAAAAGGAATTAATTAATTAAATCAATTAATTCATATTGCTCACCCACTTTTTGATTCAGAAAATTATAATTATTGACTGAGCATTCTAATTTGCTAACTAATCAGTCTAAATTGCTCACTAAGCAATCTAGGTTGTTAACTAATCAATCACATTCCTAACTAAGCCATCAATTTCCTAACTAAGCCATCCAAATCCTGACTAATCAATCCAAATCCTAACTAATCAATCTAAATCCTTGATTATCTATATATTCTTCAACATGATCTATATCATCAATTTCAAATCTCATTTTTTATATAACAAACCCCTTTCCTCACAAATAAGGATCAGAGAATCAACATACATTGTGCAACGAAGTGTTGTCAAGAACATCATTGATAGAGCTTCACCATTTCTTCAATCAACCAACCAAAACAGTCACTCATCAAGCGTTTGCACATAAACTTTGGAGGCTTCATGGTGATAAGAATAGCCCAACATCAGGTGAATGCACTCCACTATGGGATGGTAAGACTGTGTTATTCTTGTCCATTCAATTTTGTAATTGTAGATTCTTTAATGCATGTTCAAATAGCTTAGTTTCATTTCATATGTGTAGGTTTAGATCTTAGATTAATATGTTTAATCTTATTTTAGATTCTTAGATTAGCATGTTTGATCCCTCTTCCGGTCTAACGTTCTCCCCCTCACAAAATTTCATGTGGTGTCTTGTTTGTTCATAAGTGCTTAGCATAATGCAACTTTCTAAGCCTTATGAAGCTCAAAGATCATATTGTACATGGTTTCTTATTAAAGTTATCAGAGGTATAACTTTGCTATGGTATGGGAGCATAATAAGATTCTCTCATTTTCCACCCAAGTAGGGGCTCACCTAATGGACAATGGAGTTCCACTAGCTCGTGTGAGTGTGTTATTGTCTGTATAGTGGATGACGAGTTTCGCTTGTAAATATTTTTGGACAAACAGTTGAGGCATGTTCCACATCTATTTGTACAAGCGAGGCTTAATCCTCCCCTTTTTTTTTCTTTTCCCTTTTCTCTTTCTTTGAGTCTTTGGGATTTTATGATTTAGTATCTTGTCATTTCTGCAAACATATATGTTTAACATAGGCATGTGTCTCCTTGTGCCTTTTTTGGTTTTTCCATGAGATCTTAGATCTTGGGGACTTGATCATCCTCCTTGATCTTTGCCATCTTATCCTTCCAATGATTATACAACTGTACCTCTCTTGATTGTCTACTTTAGTGTGAGTTTAACATAGGTTCATCCTCTCACTAAACTAGAGGCTAAATTTAGTGTAGAAAAATGTAACCCTTCACATGTTCACACTTTTTTGGGCTCTCCTTATTTAAATTGGACTTAATAGTTTCTTAATTTAGTGTTGTTAAATGTACCTTATTACATTTACACACTTATTTGGGACCTCTTAATTAATTGAGCTTAGTTATGCCTTAATTGGCCCCTCTAATTCATTTACAAGCCTATTAAATTGCATTTTTCGAAGGGGAAACCTGACAATAATTAATGCCTAAACATAACACTTCACATTGAGTAATGTGTGTCCTAGGTTTATGGACCTGGGACCCATTCGCCCATGGGAAAATGGGTCCTCCCTAAACCTTAGGACCTAAATTTGAATTATGTTTTTGGTGGTATTTTAATTTTTTCAAATCCATAATTCAATGTTGGCTTGTGATATATGAATTTCATGAAATTTAGGATACATACCTATAAATACAAGGTTATTTCACTATGTTTCACCTAGCAATTTTATGAGATTTCAAGAGAACTTTCAAGAGAAATTAAGGGAATTCAAGAGAATATATATCATAATTTTATTGTAGCATTCAAGATCCTTTCATCATGTCAAAGTCTTCTTGCATCATGTATGTTTTTGGACCTAACATTGTGATGTAGGTTTCATGATCAAATCAAGCATTCAAAGTATCATTTCAAGCAAGATTCAAGTGTCAAGATCCACATCCAATTCAACCATCTCATGTAAGTTGCAAGTCTCCTAAGAGCTCCATTATCAACCTGTTTCATACAAGGGTTTGTTGAGTGGTAACAGAGCTTCGTTCATTCTTCATTCCCTCTTTCATGTTTCATTTCAATTCAAGGTTTGACTACCAAAATGGGCTTTGACCAAGGCAAACCCCCTATTCACCCAAAAACAAACATTTTTCTCTCTTGTATGTGTGATTGAATATTTACGTTGAAGAAGACTTGAAGACCTTTTAAAGTGAAAGATTTAAAAAATTATCAAAGTTGCAAGAGTTGTCAAAATTTTCGTCATCTCACGAAAACTAAGATTCCGAAGTCATTTCCAAAATTCTGACTATGAAACCTAGGAAAATTGGAAGATTGAAATTTGCATCAGAGGCTCCTAAAAATTATAGAAAAATATTGCACTTGGACCCATTCAGCCATGGGCGAATGAGTTTTAGATCAATTTCTGAAAAGCACCTTTGGTGACAGGTACACATGTTCCTACCCTTCTCAGATCTTCAATCTATTTTCTAGTTTCTTTAGTATTGAGCTTAATATTGTTATTTCAAATGTTAGATTGCATTTTGGTGTTGATTTACTATTTTTAGTTTTTCTCCCCAAATTTTTGTTTGACCTTGACCCCCGTCCTTTATTCATAAGGAAATCTAAAGATTCTCACTTAGGGTTGATTTTTTTTTTAGATTGCAGGAATCAGCCAGGTATCCATCCCCCTATAAACTGTAGTGTGCCTGATAAAAAAAATTCACGTGACCAGTGGCGCTGGCACGACACGCCCTTCGGTACCATGGTGATGGTGGGGAGACTATACCTCGTGACCTCTTTCCTGCAACAAGATGCTTTAGCCAATCGAGCTAGGCCCACCACCCCCTCACTTAGGGTTGATTCACCTAAGAGTTGTTAATCAATTCTTTGTGTGGATCTCATTTCCTAATGAAATAAAGGAAAATAGGTCTATCTATTATCATTTTGGTGAACCACCCTTTCATTAAAAACAACCCTATTTTCCATTGTTTCAAGTAGATCTCACAATAATATAGATGGATAAATCTAATGTGGCATTGACCTTGATGATCTAGTGCAAAAAATAGATAATTTGCATGTGTCCTCTTAATAGATTTTTGAACTTATGATTATATCTTGTTCAAATCCATGGGATTGGCTCAATTCTACAAGTGCAAATCTATTCTATGATCTATGAGTGTGATCTTAGTGATTGTATACTTTTGCATCTTAATTTTCCTAATTCATTGTTTTGTGTTGAATTTCAAGGACTAGAGGTGTTTTAAAACACCTTTGGGAGATCATTAGATTGAAGGGTTATGTCCTCCTAAGTCAAAACACCTTCATAGGACCAACTTTATTGTCATGTTGATATTAATAAGAAATAAGAAAAAATATAAATGTTCTAAATGATAAGTTTGAAGTAAATGTTGCTCCTTTTAGTGTACCAAATAAGGTGTTCTTCTAATAAATTTTCTTCAAGTATGTGAATGATACTTGGTAATGACTATGGTTGATAAAAAATGAAATTAAATTCCTTTAATATAATTGTTAGAGTAAAAAAGAAATGTTGCCTAATTGACTATTCAATCATGATGTAATTAATTAGGTTCCCACTTTACTTTATTTCACTTAAACTAAACTTAGGAGTGATTTTCTATTTTTAGGTCACATGTTTTTTTCTCATAAAAAGGGATGGGGAAAAATTTCATTATCTAATTATATCATCACTTAGGTTTTCATTTAGGGTTTCTTGTGATCTAATTATATCGTCACCTAGGGTTTCATCTAGGCTTAGTTTTTTCTTTTTACATTTATAAGAATTCATTATTCATTGGTGTAATCATCCCAATCCACTATTTAGAAGCCTATAGTTTCTTTTTTGGATCAAATATATTATCAAGATTACATAGCATACTCCATTTCTTTTTCTCTTCATGTGATATGCATTTTGGTTGTAGGTGATTTCTAAGAGCTGTGAGATTCACTTTCAACTCTAACTTGGTATCAGAGCATCAAATATGTCACTTCTTATTTATTTTTTAGGAGATTTAGTCTTGAGAAAAAAAATAGTTCATCCTAGAGAAAAATAAGCATCACCATTGTGTTTAAAATGGCCAAAACCTTAAGATCAAGTATTAATTTTCCAAAATCCAAGCAAGTGAAATTTAGGGAAAACTATTTTTTTGTCACAACAATAAAGGCATACAATTATGTATAGTTTACATATTTATGCCTCTATATAGAATTTGTACATCATACAGACTGGATAGGCTAGCTACCTTCATTGGCATATATGTATAGGTACAAAAAAATCACAATGGTAGAAAAATTAATAAAAAGTAGCAATTTTTTTAAATCTTTGATATTTGATTTTTCGGTGGTCATATTGTTTCCATGCTAGTGCCCATATAGGGTTGACCTCATTCACATCTGTGGTATATTTTACTAGATTTTATTTTTGTTCCCAATATTAGGGAGTTGTGTTATTTCAAAAAGGGCTCTGATCATTTCAATGACCAAGGGCTAGTGTTTTAAGCCCCTTAGGGATTTCAACTAGTGATTCGTAGGAAGGTGGCACTACCATAAATCATCACTCTCACACTTCCCTCCACTCAAAAATCATGTGGTGACTTTGCCACTGGAGGGCCACCTAGATCATTACGACTCCACTAGTAGCACTATTGAGTAGCCACTAGCTCATTACCTATCTACAGTTGGAGGACCACCAATTAACCCCCTATCATACCTAAAGGGGGGAATTGTTTTCCAAAAATTGGGTAAACTAAGTCAATTTTTCACAAACGATATATTGTTGGAAGTTGGTTCCATGAACATTTCAATGTGTAGGTCTCATCATCATTTTTTTCTATTAGTATACGTTATCACCTATCAAAGTTAGATCTTTATTTTCTTCTTTTGCGTTCATAATTTTTTTCCTATATCTCTAATGTTCGCAATTCTTGTAAATTTGAAAAGGTATTTTAGAGATCTTTAGATCTATCCATGCACTTCTTCCATATTCTACTCCAAGTACTTTTTATTCAGTTTGTCATTATTTCACACCTTTTCTCTTTTAAACCAACATATTATGATGTAATTTTGGTAGTTCTACATGTAAATCAAAAGTCATCCTTCAACTTAGTTGTCGCAAGTAGAAGGATCTAATCTATAAAATACATCCAAAGATCGAACATAATCCAATCATACCTTGAAAAGTTTAAACATTAATGAATGGTATATTAAAAGAACGTGTCGTCATCCTCACTAACTATGTTCAATTGATTAAACTACAACCTTAAACTCAATTATAAAAGGATAATTTCATTGTAAATCTCAAAGTTTACTACATATGAGATCTAGACAATTATACAAAAGTATTCGTAAGCGTGGAAAGTACTTGCCTTCAAGCACTCCTATTATTACTCCATTGAAGGCCATGGATTCCGTTGAGTCTTATTGATATCAAAAATCAAGGCACTACTTTTTCAACAAAATAGATACTACGTGTTAGTGAAAACTAATGAAATATAAAAAGTTCTTTGAAGATTTTTGAAGATTTTTAGGAAATTCATTTGGAGACGAACCTCCGCTTTTAATTGAAGTGCTTTTATACTACCGCACATAACATGACGAGAATGGTTAGTTTATTGGGATTCAGAATTTACCCACACGGATGATTTAACACTAAAGTACTCTTTAATTCCTTCAATGATTTTGAGATGATATATAAGAATTTAAATAAAAACTTCAATAATTATACAATCTGATTGCAGAGAGGCGTGCATGGGATCGAATCTCGTTTCGCACACCAGATCTCATCAATTGGGCAGAAAGATAATTTAGCAGATATAATAATAAGCAGATAGATCAATCGTTTGGAAGGTTGGATTCAGTTAGTGCGCCTCTTCTTCTATTGATTTTATCACAGACGTTGCTTGCGGCACTTTTCAAGAAAAGAGTGACCAAAAATTCTAGAGCTACTTTTTTAATTTGTGGTCATAATGGGAAACTAGTTGGTACATCTATGAATTTCATGTGACATGAATAATGAAGTGGAATCTCACGAATTATTAGTCAAACTACATGGGTGTACCTTGTTTGAAATTATGTTTCAATGGAGGGGGGTTTTATATGGATTGTTAATTTGTGATATTGTGATATTGTGATCACGATTCAATCGTGTAGTTTTATGAGTCAAACTCACTGATCCATGTTTCATAAGTAGTGGTTCACAAGAACCCATCTCTTATGATAATGAATTGTCTACTTAGCACTCATTGCATCTACGTGATGCTCATAGAGGTGAAACACTGGATCTTTTCGAGAGGTCACCCATCCTAGTACTACCCCAGCTCAAATGCGCTTAACAATATATTATTACTAATTTGGTTGCTCTCAAATGTGCTTTCTACTTTCTCTAGGGATTTCAACTAAAAAGTGGTCTTCTTGGCCAGCTATGTGATTCACAAACAAGATGATCTTATCATAAGAAATTAAGAAGGGTCATGGGAATCTTTTTATTTCACTTTCTATTTAGAACCATTTTTTCAAAATCCTACATAAGGGAATGCTTCCCTTATTTCTCAAGTTGGGAAAGTTAGCTTTAATAAAATATTAAGAAAATATATAGTATTAATTATGAACTCAAGAGGTTTGAGCACAAGCATGTGAGCAATTATACATAACATTCTTCGATATGAAGAGTGTCCTTTTTCACTATGGAATAATATGGATCCTAGAAGCTTTTTTTGGCCCATTTTACATCCACATATGTAGGGTTTATAATTTTTCCAAGCTAAGAGAAAATATAAATATAAATTTCAAATCATTGGGAAAGAAAAGGTAAATCTCCTTCTTAGGAAAGGTATTATATTTTAAATTGAAGAACATTTTTTTCAAAAAAATCTATTATTATTAACCATGCCATAAAATTAGACTAGGAGATAAATTCAATCTTGTGGGTCATTGATAGAGGGTTACCATGAATATCTTATCCATGTTCATTACTTTCTTTTTGGAAGATGGCAAAGCAAATGATGACATGGTCTAATTGTTGGTGTGAAAGGGTTGTTTTACTTATTTAGTTCATCACCTAGGTCATATTCACACTAGAACTACTTCAGTTTACTTAGGGGACACATAAGACACTTATTACTTTACATCTCAAGTCATAAGATTAAGACAATGTCATAATCTTATGCAATTGTATGTTCACCTTGGTCTATATAATCAAGGGTTTCCCTTTGTAATCGCATTCAATTAATTCATTATCATTATATTTTTGCATGGACTTTAAGAGAGTATAATTATTCTCTCAAAACTAATCTCTTGCGCCTTCATATAATTTCCTAGATCTTGGGTGTCTACAATATTCAACAAAATCTTGCATGATGTAGAGTATTATATACTAGCTCTTACACTAATTATTCATTATTTTTCTTATTGGATTGTAGTGAAAACATGGCCTAAATGCAATTTTATATAATGTGATATTAATCTTGGTTTCCTCCTATAGATTAATACATGACTACTCCATGGCAATGTGGTAACTATCCTACATATCCCCTTCATAATCCCTTTGATGAGATATACTGAATTTTATTGGAAGTCTTAAGCTAATTTTGGAATCAACTTCATCAAGTGTGTAATTGGTGCATTTCTAGTGATAGGTAGTGACTAGTAATTTTGGAATCAAAATTTTCAAGTGTATAATTAGTGCCTCTCAAATGACAAGTATTAATTGGCCTTTAATTGTTTAGGCCAAAGAAGATGGTGTTGATCTTGTGGAGATGAGGATGGTGCTAACTTAAAGGTTAACATACTATTTTAATATATTGCTCTAAGATTTCACATGATAGTACGCTATTAATGTAGGGTGGATGATAATATTAGTAGTTGTAAAAGTATTATAGGCTTTGGATGTAACTTTCGAAATAATGTAAATCTTTTTAGTCATCTATTTAGAATTTTTTGATAATATGACCTTCCAATAGAAAATCACTTATACACTTTTTGATATTTTAATATAAAGAATATGATCCCCAAGGCCATTTTTTATCAAATTTTTTTTCAAATATCTAAATTAATTAATTTTAAAGAATTATTAAAAATTATAAAAAATTAAAATTCTAACTAAACTAATTTACTTTAAACATTAAATTGCTTCTCTAACTAAAATAGATTTATATTTATTCTAATTAAATTTTAAAAATTGTAAGTTAAATTAGCTATAATGATTCCTAGTAAATTAAATTTTAGATAAATTTATTTAATTTTATTATTATTAAATTAATTTTATAATAACTACCACTAAAATTAATAACTACAACTATTTTTATATTTTTTGAGTTAATATATAATAGAAATTACTTATATTTCTCTTTGTGTATTGATTTATTATCTTTATAATTTTTCTATTATTAAAGTATGACCATTGGGGTCATTTCCTTTCTATTGATATCCAAATTAAAAATTACAAAAGTAGCTTGAAGGATCTATAGTTGTAGCAATAATCAAAAAAAACTAACCCTAACACATATGAGCATATATAGATATAAAATTGTATGAATATTCATTATTGAGTGTCTAACTATTAATAGTAATGGTCAATGGAACATATTCTAACCATTAAATTAATTTTCTAACTAAAATAGATTTATATTTATTTTAACTAAATTTTAAAATTATAAAATAAACTAAATCTAATGATTATAAGTAAATTAAATTTAAACTAATTTTATTTAATTTTATATTATTAAAATAATTTTGTAAGGCCCCTTTTATCATATCATAGTTATAAACCTTTTTAATTCTATAACTTCTGCTACTCTACTATTCAAATTAAGTGTGTATCATTGAGAGGAATAACTAGAGCAAGTGGTGGCATGTTGTGAAAACAATGTCTCTAACATGTACTTAAGATTTAATGTTTGTTTCCTTCATCAAATAGAAAAATAATAATAATTAGAATTATTAATTAGATTCATGTGTGTTTACTTGTAGAGAAAAGCTCCTTATTGTGTGTTATTTATGACAAATTGTTTACCAAAGCTAGTGAATATGTGATTTATCTTAATAACTTGCTATGTTATCCTATTGAGAATTTATCCATGAACCTAAGTGACTTCCAGGAGGAAGTCCAATCTAAGGGGAGGTGAATGTAAGGTCACTCGATCAATGTTCAATATTGCATCTAGGGATCTTTGATCTTTAGATGTTTGACGTTGTATGAAAATGAGGAAGTTAATTTTAAAATCACGAGATAATGCTTATATGTAAATTATTCTAATGGTCATATTATCTATTGATTCAAGTAAATAAATTTGACTTTAGGAAACATCTACATAGAAATTAATATATATTTAATGGGAGTTAAATAAATGTTATGATATGAAGTCTTACGGGGAAAGTATTTAATCATTGTCTCATTTTCTTCATTTCTTTCTAAAACAATTATCTATATAGTCTTAAATAAGAATTTAATGAGATTTAATATAAAATGTACTCAATTCTAGTTTAATAGAAATTGTTATCATTAAACTAATTATCGAGTGACACCATTTTGAAATAACCTTCATTATTATTCTAAAATAAGATTATCATTTTGTGATAATTTAGATAAGTTGTAACCAATAATTCTAATTAATCTTATATGTTTTTGATAATAGAAGTAGGGGAAAGGACTCCTGAACCTAACCAAAAAGTGGAACAAGGCCTGCAGACTAGCTACACAAACACAACAAAATAACAGGGGTGTAAAACCAACCAGCACCCCTTAGTAGGACTGACACCTAACGCAAAACAGCAGAAACTATGAACCAGCAAAAAACAACAGCCCAAAAGACAGAATTGAACCTAATAGAACTAGGGGCACATAGACCTAGTAAGAACATAGTTCAAAAACCAAAAACATAGACCCAAATTACTCTCGGATAGCAAGTTAGGTTTCATTCTTGCTCCAGCTGTTCCATCGCCTCTTTGTACTGTTCCATGGATCTGAATGCTCCTTTGTCCAGTTGCTCCTCATCGGTTTGAGAGGCTTTCATCTTCCAATGGCCTTTCCTAGCCTTAGTCACACCGTTCACCATCGAAGATAGCCTTTCGCATAATGCCCAATGTGATTGACATTAACTTATTGAAAGTCGTGTCCATCTTATCCAGTTTATGTTGTAATTCTCAGAATTGAGTAACATAGAAATCAAGGGACCTATCATTATCCTGCATCTCCTCAACCTTTTCCTCCTCAGGTTAACATAGAAATCAAGGGACCTATCATTATCCTGCATCTCCTCAACCTTTTCCTCCTCAGGTTAACATAGAAATCAAGGGACCTATCATTATCCTGCATCTCCTCAACCTTTTCCTCCTTAGGTTAACATAGAAATCAAGGGACCTATCATTATCCTACATCTCCTCAACCTTTTCCTCCTTAGGTTAACATAGAAATTAACTGACCTATCATTATCCTGCATCTCCTCAACCTTTTCCTCCTTAGGTTGTTCTTTCATTCCCTTCGTGACTTCCCTAGCCACTTCCTCTACTTCACGTTCAATATTCTTGAGCCCTTCCACTTCCTCATCCTCCGAATCTTCAACCACCGGTTGGTCATCACCTACCATTTCTTCATCCTGTTCACTGCTTCACTGCTAGCAGAATCATAGAATGGTTAATTAATAGTCTGGTGTGCAATTACAAATGTAATTCTTCCTGCATTTAACTTTATCCTACATGATTAAGGGTATAGCAATGTAGATAATATTTCAATTCTTTTATTGATAACATTAGGTGTTTGAACTCGCATTTGATAAACGATGGATTTTTATGTTCTAGAGTATGTTCTAAAATAATTTAAATAGTTTAGATCATTCTGTAAGGAAGTCTAAAAGTCAGTGCATAAAGAATGTGCAGTAAAGAGGAAGGCATGTACATTAATTTCTAACTAATTCAAAGTCATTGGAATGATATCGAAGATAGAAGACATTCAACTAACTACTCGATTGTTGCATGAAGGGAGAATTACTTACATGACTATAGCAGGGAGATAGTTAAACTCTAGGTAACTATCTGTGTTGCTGATGGACACTAGGAGTTGCGTAAGTATTAACGCCTTCTTGTGTAGAAGTTAATCATGACATGAAGGGGTCACAGAGGCCATGCAATTCATGGTTGTCCATGACTACTAGTTCTACACTACAATTCTGGCACGAACCATAGTAAATCAAATCACACATGGTCTTTTGGGAGTGGGCAGATATTTACAATCTTTAAGTAGAGATAGGGTGGTCGAAGAGGGAGGCCAGTCTGGGAATATTTTGGAGGCACCCGGGGGATGCTGCTACCAATGTCGATCCCTATCTCAAGGTGAGTCTAATACTGGGATTGTCCCGAGACGGCGAGAGAGCCCCCACATAGCAATCAGGTGTCCTGGGCGGGGACCTGCGTGCCTCTAATAGGTGACGTTTTATTGCACAATGAAAACCGAGCATCAAATCTGTTCGCACAGCACCATGATCACGCTAGAGGGGAGTGCACACGTTGAAAAGGGGGGGATTGGTTTAAAGGCCTTGGCAGCTCCTATGGTATTGGAAGGCTGAGATTTATGCAGCACAGGAACTCATGTTTAACTCCTTGCACTGAATCTTGACAGCTCAGTGGTTTTAAGGGGGGCACTTCAATGGATTTGATAAGGGCAGGCAGCAAAAAAGCTTATTTGATGTTTATTTACTTTGGTAGCGTGTTGGTTGGAGAGAGCAGTTAGAAGGCCAAAAGTCAAAAGAAAATTTGACAGGGAGAATACAAGAAGAGGATACTGGGAGGATATGAAATATGGCTTTACACCTGCCATTGCATTTGCGGTAAGTTCTAAAACTTATCACAAAATTTTATTGTAAAATTCAAGCATTCTTGAGACAACTTTTCTTTGAGGGATCTTGTCAATAGTTCTGTACCTTTTCTTGCTTCCATGTTTTGCTTGCTAGTCAAACTTCACTCGTTCATATCCTACAATTGCTGTATTCCATGAGTCATGAAGTTTGCCTGTGCCGTTTCACTGTGATGCATGGCACAACTTTGGTTTGGGTGTTTTTATATGATAAAAGTAATTGGTGCCTAGGTTTTATGACAGTAGATCTTTCAAAGCACATTTGGACATTACATTTGTGGATTCTGATCTTGTAACCATTAATAAAATGTGAATGCAGTCCATTAGAACCCTTCAAGGGTATCTTTTATTACACCCTGCTATTGACTTCAATCGCTTCACTGCACTTTTTATTTTCTATTTCACTTCCCTTGTCTTTATTTTCTTTGTAAACCTCGATCTATATCTCTATATTATACAGGGTGGTTTTATATGCCAAGTCATTGTTTTTTTTTTTTTTTTTGATGACCTCCATATGCAGTAATCAATAGAAAGGCAAATAGTATGAGTACTGTGTGTTGAAATAGGAAAGAAATCATGTAAAAGATTAAAATGAATAGTTATGTCACGCTTAGAACTCAGTTTTCGATGAGTATTTCAGCACCAATCTTTACAATATGGCTTTATGGCTTAGAAGCATTGTTCCATTGTTTTCTTCCAGAAGATCTACTGATTGTTTATAAAATACGACAATCCTAATGCTTAGATCCTCATCCATTCAATAACAACTAATGCTATTTAAGAGTATGCGTCTATGCATGCAAAATCTTGATCAGGCCCAACCATAAGTAATTGGCATGCTCTGATATCCGTCTTTTCAAGTACAAGGTAAACTATCTTTGAAGTTAGATTTCACAAAAAAGGATTCATGATATATTTCATTGCAATAAGATTTTCATGCCTAATCTCGAGAATAACTCGATCCTTCCAAGAGTCCTCTATGCATTAGTTCAAATATATCACCTTTGCAGTTATTGGTCATTATCATCAATTATGTAATTAGTTGGTTACATTCATGAACACATTGGACTCTTTAATATCCACTTGTAGTCGAATCATCCCTTTCAAGGCTTACCCATTTCGCTGTGAGGATCATATTTACTTCTCTCTTTAAAGCTTCTTAATATCTGGAAGAATGTCATTATTAAGTTAGTTTGTAGACCTAAATTTTTAAATTGTTTCATCTAATCATCACCAACTTTGTCTCTATTTAAAAGGAAATAGTTACATCTCTAAGAACAATAATTCATGCATGATTGTCATTTTATTATTTAAATTTATATTCTTTAGTGATAAAAGAGAGGAAAGAAGATGATTTTTTTGCATTAGCAATCTCATTAAGATTATTTTTATTCTCAAAGTTATCTTTTTCTTAGAAAAATAAGACAAATGGAATTTTATTAGCATGTAATAGTGATGGTCATGATTTGGTGTATTCTTTTGTACATAAGTTGATTTGGTATCTTTGCTAATGATTTTGATATTGTCAACCCTTGTGGATTAGTGGTTGGTTTAGCATGCTCATACTCAACATACAAAATGAGCTTTTTCTTTTAATCTTGTGAATATCTAATAGGGTTACCTTATTTTTTTTCTTTTCTAGCCTCTTGTTATGTTTGTGACATTGTTTGTCCAAGCATGAGTATCTATGTCTAGGCTCCATATTTTACTTGTAATCCTTTGTGTATAGTTTAATTGGAATGCATAATTCAACTTCAATAGTTCCATTATAAAATGAGGAGATTTTTTATAATCTAGCCATTATGATCCATTGCATGTATTAGCAAAAAAATTTGGTAAACTAATTGCAAATAAAACCTAGATGACATTTTTTATTATTAGTTAATCAAATATGAGTTGGAGTAGACTCAAGTGTCACACTATGAATCCTTTGTGCATCACATAGGAAAGGCCATCAGAGATGAGGGCCCAAGGAATAGGTATGACCCCTTAAGTACTCCTATAACTATTTTGGACACAAACTTGTGTGGGTTAGTCTTGTGTTGTCGTCAAAATTTGAAAGTTGTGTCATGTCCTTAGCTTTTTTTTGGTTGTGAAGTTTTGGGCATTATAAATTTTATAATAATTACAACTAGTTTTTCAATTTTTGAATTGATTTATAGTAAAAATTAATTTTATAATTTTAATGTATTGGTTTATTATCTTTATAATTTTGTTATTAGTAAACTACAATCATTAAGGTTGTTTCCCTTTTAGTGATAACCAATTTAAAATTTACAAAAATTAGCTTGGAGGAGCTATAGTTGTAATAATAAAAAAAAATGTAGAAAATAACCCTAACAACTATGAGTATATAGATATAAAATTGTATGAATATTCATCAAAATTAAGTCCCTAGCTATTAATAAAAATATCTATATAAAATGGAGCATGCACTAACCCATACACAATGGACTTAAAGAAATAAAATAGATTTACTATACTTTATTAATTATGCCGAAAAAGAGAGATTTTAGGAACTAAAGATTTAGAGAAAATAGAAAAACCAAGAAAGTGTCTGAACTATTGGTAGCTATCATCTTCCTCTAATTCATCAAGGATCAAAGAAAAAAACAAATCAATATCATCTAACTCTTCCATGCTCATGGTCTACTTCGAAAAGATAATAGGCTTTGCCACTTTCTACCTATGTTTTTCTTAATTTTTCATAAGGGATGAAAGGAAAAATAATCACCATGAACTAATGATTTTACCTTGATGAATTCCTAGAAGTTTTATAATTGGGGAAGCCTAGCTCCTATTAGTGCCGCTTGCAAGATCGTGACAAAATCACCTAGTAGATGTTTTTATACAAGCCTATTGTCTAGCTTATAAATTTTCTCTTTTATTCACCCAATTATAGTAAGAAAACACCATTGACTAGATTTAAATACATTCCATATACAAAAATGAATAATAATCAAGAACTCATCTCCCAATAGCCATCATAATTCATGTATAATTATAGTATCCTTTTGTATTCAATACTCATGCCTTCCATAGTTCAATGATTTCCCACAAAAATTCCATTTGGTGTTTATTATAAATTAACCTCACATTCATGTCCATTCCCCAAACCATATATTAATTGAAGGTTTATTTTGAATGCAATACAAACTACAATATATATACTTGAAAAAAATTCTCCATATCCTTACCAATAAATAAATGTGTTAGACTTGTGAGAGTTGTTTTCTTGAGAGGAGTGGTAGATTTTAATTTTCTTCCCATTTATATATGACCAATACATTCTTATACTCCAACTTAACATTAGTTATCATTCAAGGCAATGAGTAGTAATTATTATTTTTATGATACTAAAAACTTCTATATTACTAGGAAATTATGTGTGTTTTAAGAGTTCTATCAATCCATTCTAAAATTTAAGATGCTTATTAATATTACCTTCTCCTTGTAGAAGATTTTCCCCCTCAATTTTATTTCTTATAAGAATTTTGAATTGAATGCTCTTTAAAATAATCTAGAATTGGCTAAGAAATTTTTAGTATATTATTGAGCTTCCAATTTGGGCTATATTTCTCTATATCTTATTAATAATGACTTTTCAATCTCCTTAAATATTTGTGTTTGAAGTTGATTGACTTGCTTAATTGTAGGAAAAATAGAAGAGCTTGAGATTTTGCTTGATTTTTATTCTTTATTTTAATTTTTTGATCTAACTATCAATATCTTACCAAGTTCAATTTAAATTAATACATCCAAATTTAATGCTCTTATTTTGTCTCTTATTACACCATCAAAATTGAGTTTTACCCATACTTCTTTAGAGGTTATCTATCTTGCCTCTTTATGCTTGTTTAAGGATTCCAATCTACCAACCTTGTCAATAGAGGGAGCTCTCAATCCCTTCCATCTACCAATTATCTCATTGTCCCATATTGTAAAAATGTTGTTCTTGAATGATTGGCTTAAATTTATTGACATTATTAACTCCATAATAGTTGTTTATAATTTCAATAGTAGTATTAGAACCTCCATTATTTTATCTTGAAATATTCTTCTTTTTCATTCCTCCGTTACTTCCCATATATAATAAGGGAGCAATGGTCCAAAGACTAGAGAATGTTAATCCCTTTTTCTTATTTTTGGACAAGAGTCAAACATTTTGTGCAAGTCTCATAGGAGATCCCCAGAACATACCAATCTAGCACAAATCTATTGCAAGAACTTAACTATGGATTTTTAATTTTCCAATAGGTAGTTTTCTATTTCATGAGTGTACTGCCCTTCCCATTTATATCGTGTTAATGTAAGATCAGTGTTTTAGGTTCATCATTTCCTCATGATATTTTTGGTGATTATTTTATGGCTCTAAGCATGTTTGAGATGAGATTCCTCAACATGAAAATTATTG
Organism: Sequoiadendron giganteum; assembly: GCA_007115665.2. Lineage (NCBI taxonomy): Eukaryota > Viridiplantae > Streptophyta > Pinopsida > Cupressales > Cupressaceae > Sequoiadendron > Sequoiadendron giganteum. Next base: position 325,347,482 of record CM021106.1, on the reverse strand, counting down.
GAATTTTGTACATCTACATGCTTGGTCTATCACTATGCTTCATTTAAGTGATATGGATTATTTATATAGTGATTAAATGTAATCCTGATTGTTTTTGTTTAGAAGTAATTATTTATATATAAAAAATATATAGATTTTATTTTACGCTTATGCTACTGGAACTTGTTGGAATGATTGTGTTGTGCTTTGGCTATATATACATTGAGTAGGTACCCTTGGCATGCATTGAATGGTTAGAGGTACATGGTTATTTCTTCACCTGGCTACACAGATCTAAGTTGTTCCATAATGATGGTTAATTCAAAGATGTTGCATTGGGGCTCCCTATCCATTCCCTGGCCATACTTGAATCGAGTACAAGTCAGTGTAGGATCATGATGGGCCAAACTTGGCCCTTAAGTGGTGCAGTGTCATAAATTGTCACCTATTTTTGCTCCAAATTTAAATATTAAATTGTGCCCTAGACTACCTATTTTTGCTCTAAATTTAAATATGTCGATATCAATAATTTATTATTAAAAATTCTAATTCTAATTGTCAGCTATGAGGATTTAACTTTTGGAAAATTAGAAAAAGTGCATATAAATACATAGTGGTAGTCAATCTTAATTTTTTTATATGGACCATTGATTTTAGAAGATCGACGATGAACACAAGGATTTGAAATCCTTTTCATGAAGAAAAAATACTTCCTTCTTTCACATAACACTAGGACACGTCTCATAATTTTGGGGACTCGTGGAAACAAAATGAACAATCTTGAAGCTTCCCCAATAGTGCATTTCTCCACAAAAAATTATAAGTGAATAAAACTAGACACATGGAAAATTTTTGGGAGTTCGAGGGAATAAAATATCAGCTCAGTATTAGTCTGTGAAGGTTAAAGCTAGCAAAAAAATAAAAGATCAATGTTTATTTCTCATAAAAAATAGCTTTTTTCTCTTTTTCAAAAATAAAATTTATTAAAATGAGGGCCCTGCAATGTATATGTTCTACATGACTTAAAGGGTTTAAACTGCACATGTACAAATAAACAACTAAAAGAAACTAGGAAAAGAGGGTCAGCACAAACACGATAAAGGGGGACATCGGTAGACACTAGAGTAAACTAAGAAAAAATGCAACTTATAATTTGATTGGTGAGAGACCCATATACATTAGCAATAAATGAGGAGCAAAGAATTATTTTACAAGCTCACGAGAAGAAACTTACAACATAAAAATCCCTTTTGAATCAAAGAGACAGTACAAAATGATGATGCATGTCCTTGTTGGATGTTATGGTTGTGTTTTTGATATGTGGTTGTCATTGATGTCAACACTATTAGCATTGATGTCTTGAAGGTTGTATATGTCAAGGATATTTAGAAAATTACAATAAATATGTTGAAGACTGTCTGTGAATTTGTGAAGTTTAGTGTGGTGGAAAATTTAGTATATTGGTATTCAGAAATTGCGCTTTAAAGGATTTGTTGTTGAGCCTTACTCTGGAATTTTCAGAGGTGTGCATCAAGATTGGAGCAAGTTGGGTGTTTTTGTCTTCGTATAGTTATTCTGTTACTGTAGCTGGTGTTTCTAGAAGAAGAGAAATTGATTCTAGGAATTCTAGAGTTTGTGTATGCTCCTGCAATGTTCGTTGATGTTTCCAAATTGTGCTATATCCTTGTTGCATGTCCGCATTGATCAGTGTGATCGTGATCGAATATTTTTCCTTTCTGTGTTTGGGTTTTCATGTTCTTGGCCGACATGATGGTTGTAGCATGTTGCAGATCCTCATGGATTAATATTTGAATGATTGGCATGTTCGAGGATGTTGTTTTAGGTCTTCATTATGTCGTGACCAACTTTGGTTGGTGCGCATTGAGATTTGTTCATGAATTGGGCCAACAGTTTGTAATTCATTTATTCCTTTATTTTTGGCCGAGAAAGTTGTTGATGTAATTCCATGAAGTGGATATATAAGAATGATTGTTTCTTCATTTTGAAGTGTGTGTGATGTATGTGTGAGAAGTGTGTATGTGAAATGTCTGAATAAAGATCATATCATTTGATTGCAGAGCAAAGTGTGAAGAAGTTTGAGCGAAGTGTGAAGAAGCGTTTATGTGCCTAACTGGAACTGTCATCAGGCTTTTGAAGAAGCTAATTTCATAGTTCAACCTCTTCAAATGGATTTAATCTTATTTTTTTATGTAAGACAGTGTATCTTCTTTCAGCAGTGAGCTCTAAGCAATGTGCCTGAATGCATGTGCATTCCTTATTCATTTTTCTTTATAATTTTAATAGGGTATAAATTATGGATTAACCTCCACCATGGTTTCTCCCCTAACAAGGTTTCCATGCAAAAATATTGGTGTCATGTGTGCTTCTAATGTGTTGTTGATTCATGCTTTCACTGTTATTTATCAAATCTGAGATTAAAGGTTAATAAGGTTAAATAAGTTTTAAATTTTGTTATAACTTATTCACCCCCCCTCTCATTTGTCTATCCTTTTTTTTCCAACAATTGGTATTAGAGCAGGTTCCTCTGAAGAATTTTAATAGCTTGAGGTGATCTGAGATGGCATCATACAAGAAGGATAGTCCTAGATTCGATGGAACAAACTTCTCTTTGTGGAAGGCTAGAATGGAGTATCATTTGAAGTGCATTGGTGATCCTTTCTGGAAGATTACAAAGAAAAGATATGTTATTCCTCAGAATGGTCCCTCTACGAATATGTGCAGGATCATCATGGAAAAAACAGGCCCTTAAGTGGCAGTAAAATTCAGAAAATCAGAGTTAGGAAACTTGACGTAAAAATTTGAATAAGTTATCTATATTATTTTAAAAATGTGTAAGAATAGAATCTGTAGAAAATTGAATGTAGTTTCTAAACTACTAGGTTTTTTTTTTTTTGAAAATCTATTTGGTGAAAATTTGAAATTTCAATGCACTAGTACTTAAATTTCAGGGAAAAAATAAGACGTAGGTGTTTGTCTAATCACCCCAACCACAATAAAATGATAAAAAAATTTAATAATATTTTAGATATAAGTAGGGGACTCATGTCGTGATGTGATGCATATGTATTTGTAATTTTTTTCCAAGTAAATAATTAATTATGATTTTTTAATTACAAATTTTAAAAAATATAAAAACTCGTATGTCTAACCACCATAACTTGGTCAAAACTTCATGAAATTCAATTTTTTTTTTAATCCTATAATATGCGAAGCATAGAATGTGATGCATGTTTTGGATTCAAAAAATGTAATACCATTCGAAAGCTATAAATGTTTTTCAATCAGCCTATCAATCGAGACTTTAGTTGTAGTTCAAATGGAAAATGAATAATAAATATTTATTAAATTCAAAGTAAAGCATAATTTATATTGGTGGAAAGCCGAGAAACTTCTTTAAAAACCCTTTTCGTTTCATCAATTTTGGGTGAAAAAAATTCGCCAGCCACATGGTCCATCATATCAGTTAGATATTGCCACTTTTTGGCCCATCATGTTCCTACACATACCCCTACTCCTGATGAGATCAAAGAAGTTGAAACAAATACCTCGGCTATAGAAGCATTATTGAGTGCTTTGACTGATTCAGAGATGACAACTGTAATGGGTCTGAAAATAACATATGATATCTAGAAGAAGTTGGAAATATTGTATGAAGGAGATCTTGCACAAGTGAAAGTTGCTAAGCTACAAAGTCTGAAAGGCAAGTGGGAAAACTTGAAAATGAGTGAAGGTGAAAAAATTATTTCTTTCATGCAAAAATTAAATGAACTAGTGATGGGTATTAGATGTGCCAGTGGACTCTTGGATGAAGAAGAGATTGTGGCTAAATTTCTCAGATCATTGCCTACTTCTTACAAAATGAAAGATCATGCTATTGAAGAGCTCAGGAGAGTAACAAATGTGACAAGAGATATGCTAATTGGTAAGCTTGTTGCCTTTGAATTGAGTGAATTTGGTGAATCTACTCCTAAGACATAATCTGCATTTAAAGCTAATATATCCAGAAGAAACCAATAGAGATATGATCCAGGAGAAAGTTCCAAAAATACATTCAAGTATGAATATGAGATGAAACAGATTGAAGATGAAGAAAGAGAGTTAGAAGAGCTGGAAGCATTGATTGTGAAAAGAGAAGCCAGAGGACAAGGTAAGTATAAAGGAAAGTTTCCTATTAAATTTTTCTCTTGCAATAAGATAGGTCATTTTGCATCAAGGTGTCTTGAAAGAGTTCCTAGGTTCAAACCTAATAAGCCTATATTTCAATAGAAATGTTATTATGTTGAAGAAGGTGTTACTGATGAAGAATCTAACAAAGAAAATGGAAATGAATATGGATGGGTATTTATTTCTATCAAAGAAAATGGTCTAGTGTCCACTGAATTTGCTAGTGATAAGAATGTTGAGAAAGCTCTTGCAGCTAGAATTGAAGAAAAGGATGAGTGGGTGATTGACAGTAGATGATCACATCATATGATTGGTGACAAAAGCAATTTTCTAAGCTTGGAAAAATATGACGATGGTGTTGCAAGATTTGGAGACAAAAATGTTGGTGTGATTTGCGGGAGAGGCACTATTTCTCTTGGTGGTAAATATAATACTAATCATGTCCTTTATGTTGAAGGATTGAAGCATAACCTATTGAGTGTTGGAAAGATGGTCGACAAGGGATACAATCTTTAGTTCAAAGATGGAAAATGCAGGATACTGGGAAGTTCTGGATATGTAATTTCTTCAGGTACAAAGACAAGAGGTAACATTTTTCACCTGAGTGCTGCTAGTGAAAGTTGTTTAATTGCTCAAGTTGATGTAAGTTGCTTATGGCATAAGAGACTGTGTCATGTGAATTTTGATAACATTGTCAAAGTAAGCTCCACTCAAGTAGTTAGAGATCTCCCTAAGCTAGTGAAGCCTACTAACACCATATGCAAGGAATGTCAAATGGGAAAGAAGACTAGGAATTATTTTCGGAGAAAATAGGATCATTCCAATGGAGCAATAGAGTTGGTGCATACTGATCTATGTCTGTTCCTCCAGAGTCAGAAGTCTACAAGGAGAAAGGTACTTTATGTTGCTTATTGATGATTACTCTAGGATGATATGGGTTGCTTTCTTGAGAGAAAAACATGAAGAATTAGAAAAGTTTCAAAGTTTCAAAGCTATGGTCGAGAATGAGATGGGTTTAAAGATTAAATGCTTAAGGTCAGAAAGAGGTGGTGAGTTCACTTCCTAGGAGTTCAATTCTTTTTGTGAAGAGCATGCAATCAAAAGATAGTTATTTGCTCCCCAGACCCCTCTATAGAACAAAGTTGTTGAGAGAAAGAACAAAACAATTCTAGATGCTGCTAAAACTATGATGTTGGAAGGTAATTTTCCTCATATCTATTGGAGAGAAGTTGTAAGCACTGTTGTATATGCTATCAACTAGGTAAATGTCAATGGTAATTCTGGTAAGACTCCTTTTGAGTTGTGGTTTGGTTATAAACCTACTATTAAATATTTCAAAATCGTTGGAAGTAGATATTATATCAAGAGAGATGAAGATATAGGAAAGCTTGATGCTAGGAGTGATGAAGGAATCTTTCTGGGTTACTCTACTAAGAGCGAGGCCTATTGGTGCTATAATAGAAGATTAAGGAAAATGGTTGAAAGTGCAAATGTCAGAGTTGATGAAGACACTGCTAGATCATCCAGATACTATGGATATGATTCAGATGACCAACATGATAGTACTGATAATGGAAAGAATGCTCAAACACAGATTCAAGTTCAAATTGTTTCGGTAAATCAAAAGAGTCGAGAAGGAGAAGCTAGTGGAAGTGCAGAAGAAAGAACAAAATAACCAGAAGTTTGAGAGAATCCCAAAGTTCCAAGGTATGTAAAGCTAAATCATTCTGAAAATAAGATTATAGGAGATAAGAACAAAGGTGTGCAGACTAGAAGAAGAATTGTAGAAGAGTATTGTCTGATATCCAAGACTGAGCCCAACAATGTCAATGAAGCATGTAAAGATGAATATTGGATGGAAGCAATGAAGGAAGAACTGATGCAGATAGAGAAAAATGATACATGGATTCTTGTTCCCAGACCTCGGGATAAAAATGTGATTGAAACCAAATGGGTCTTTCGGAATAAGTTGAATGAACAAGGTGAAGTGGTCAAGAATAAAGAAAGACTGGTATGTAAAGGGTACTCACAAATGGAAGGTATTGATTTTGAAGAAACCTTTGCCCCTATTGCTAGAATTGAAGTTGTAAGATTGTTTCTTGCTTATGCTACTTTTAAGAACTATTAAGTCTATCAAATGGACTTAAAGTCAGCATTTCTAAATGGTGAGCTAGAAGAAGTATATTTTGAGAAACTAGATGGATTTCAACTGACTGATAAAGGAGATATGGTTTTTCTATTGAAGAAATCCCTTTATGGACTCAAGCAAGCCCCTAGAGCCTAGTATGCTAGAATGGATAAATACTTGTTGAAACTTGGATTCAATAAAGGTACTACTGACAGTAATCTGTATTTTAAGATGGATTGGGATAAAGAGTTGATTATTGAAGTCTTTGTTGATGACATCATTTTTAAAGGTGATGATGACTTATGTACGAAGTTTGCTAATGAAATGAAAAGTGAGTTTGAGATGTCAATGATTGGAGAGTTGAAACTCTTTTTAGGATTGTAAATTACTCAATTAGACAATGAAATCTTTATATCTTAGTCCAAATATGTAAGAGAGTTACTAAAAAAGTTTGGAATGGAATACTCAAAACCAGTTAGTACACCCATGGTAATTGCATGCAAGTTAACACATAATGATGATTCTCCTAAGGAAAATCAAACAAGATACAGTTCAATGATCGATGGATTACTTTATTTGACTTAGACCAGACCTAACATCATGAATGTTGTATGTACGGTTGCTAGATATCAAGATGATCCAAAGGAATCTCATGTGACTTTTGTAAAGAGAATTTTCAGATACTTGAAAGGGATAGTTGGCTTTGGTCTTTGGTATCCTAAAGATGATGATCTTACCTTGAGCGCCTTTACTAATGCAGATTGGGCAAGAGATCTAGATTACAAGAAAAGTACTAGTGGTGGTGCCTTCTTCTTGGGGAAGAAGTTGGTGTCTTGGTTAAGTAAAAAAAAAAAATTCCATTTCCTTATCTATTGTCGAGGCAGAATATATTGTTGCTGCAAACAATTGTACTCAAGTAATATGGATGATGTAGATGCTGAGAGATATCAAAATTGAGTATGATGAGCCTATTGCTATATTTTGTGATAATTCAAGTGCCATAAACATTTCTAATAATACGGTGCTGCATTCAAAGACAAAACATATATCTATCAAATATCACTTTTTGATAAACAAAGTGAGTGATAATGAAGTCGGACTGGAGTATGTGCCTACTAACGAACAGATTGCAGACATCTTTACTAAGCCATTTCCTAAGGATACTTTTGAGTATCTCAGAGAGAAGATAGGGGTGATTTCCCCTCCAAATTAGAACTAAGATGCAAGGCTTTGCATCACTCTGTGCATTCATAGTCATATCTTGGTCTGCATTGATGTTGTGGTGCTTGTTACTCAAGGGGAGTAATCAGATGATTCATATATGTGGTTCAGAACTTGTGTACCTTTTCCATTGATGTAAAAGGGGGAGACATGTAAACATGAAAAATATTGTAAAAACTAAGGGGGAGAAGAGTAGAACAAAGGGGGGGAAGACCAATGTGTAAAGAGTTAGTTGTGTTGATGGTATTTTTCACATCATGTGTTGCAATCAATTATAAAGGGGGAGATTGTTGGATGTTGTGGTTATGTTGTTGATATGTGGTTTTCATTGATGTCAACACTATTAGCATCGATATCTTGAAGGTTGTATATGTCGAAGATATTGAGAAAATTACAATAAATATGTTGAAGACTGTCTATGAAGTTCAATGTGGTGGAAAATTTAGTATATTGGTATTCAGAATTTGTGCTTTAAAGGGTTTTTTGTTGAGCCTATCTAGTTTATACTCTAGAATTTTCAGAGGTGTGCATCAAGAGTGGAGCAAGTTGTGTTTTTTGGTCTTCCTATGGTTATTTTGTTATTGTAGTTGGTTTTTCTGGAAGAAGAGAACGTGATTCTGGTAATTCTAGTTGTTGAGTATCCTCCTACGGTGTTCGGTGATGTTTCTAGATCATGCTCTATCCTTGTTGCATATCCGTGTTGATCGGTGCGATCGTGATTGGAGATTTTTCCTTTGTGTTTGATTTTTCATGTTCTTGGCCAACATGATGGTTGTAGCATGTTGTAGATCCTCATGGATTAATTTTTGAATGATTGGCATGTTCGAGGATGTTTTTATAGGTCTTCATTATGTTGTGACCGACTTCGTTTGGTGCGCATTGAGATTTGTTCATGAATTGGGCCAACACTTTGTAATTCATTTATTCCTTTATTTTTGGCCAACAAAGTTGTTGATGTAGTTCCATGAAGTGGATATATCAAAATGATTGTTTCTTCATTTTGAAGTGTGTGTGATGTATGTGTGAGAAGTGTGTATGTGAAATGTGTGAATAAAGATCGAATCATTCGATTGCAAAGTAGAGTGTGAAGAAATTTGAGCGAAGTGTGAAGAAGTGTTTGTGTGCCTAACCGAAACTATCATCAGGCTTTTGAGGAAGCTAATTTCTCAGTTCAACCTCTTTAGATGGATTTAATCTGAAATTTTTATCTAAGACAGTGAGTCTTCTTTGAGTAGTGAGCTCTAGGTAGTGTGCCTTAATTCATGTGCATTCCTTATTCATTTGTTTTATACTTTTAACACTTGGTATAAATTGTGGATTAACCCCCAATGTGGTTTTTCCCCTAACAAGGTTTCCACGCAAAAATCTTGGTGTCATGTGTGCTTATGATGTGTTGTTGATTCATGCTTTCATTTTTATTTATCAGATTTGAGATTAAAGGTTAATAAGGTTAAATAAGTTTTAAATTCTGTGACAACTAATTCACCCCCCCTCTCAGTTGTCTATCCTCATTTTTCCAATAGTCTTGTGGGACCCAATAAAGCACAAATAACTAAGTGGTCTCTTAAAATCATGTGATGGTGATGGGCACATTTTGGGCACCTGGGTTAAAGGTGCAAGGGCTTTGGATAAGCCTTAGGGTTTTGATGGAGCTAGGGATTTTTCAAGTCCCTAATGTATAATTTCTAATAAATTCTTACAAGAACATGGGATTTTAGAAATCCTAAAGAATCATTTTTTAAAAAGGGCCAAAATTTGAATAAATACTACCAAGTATAGGGGAGAAAATGATATTTTTTCTATTAGACTCTAGCCAATTGATATCAAGAAGAAATATTTTGACTCTACACAATCCTTGAGTTACATTTCAATTTTATACATGGTAGAAATAATCTATTTATTCCATTATAATATAAAGGGGCTAAAGACTTAAGGATAGGTTTTTATTGATTATCATAATTTACATAGGTGGAGATAATTTCTAAGCATCTCAAAGTAAACCATAGGCTCAAGGATAAAAAATGTTTCTAATTGTTTTTGTGATGATGACACTAATGATGAGCTAAGTGAAATTATTCCTCCTACGGAAGGGTAAATGTGTGCCTAAGGATTGTAGGTTTGTATAATTCGTCTCTCCCAGCTATAATTTATTTTCATAATATTTTGAATAACTAGATAAAGGGAGGGTCAAGATAATTTTCCCTTCCTTCTATCATACATAAGACTTTATATGGTATGAGACTAGTTGAACTATAATCAGTTATAGTTGCATTTTTGGGTTCATGGATAATAGAAAATAATAAAATATAATGAAGAAATAAAAAATAGCATAGTTTATATATGATGTTTCTCTTTGTTGAAATTATTTTATATACTAGTAAATTATGATATTTTTATTTTATTATTTTCTTTCATTATTGTAAAATATTTCTAATAGTTTTTGCAGTTTTAGCACCCAACCAAACAAGAATGACACTTCTCATGTCAAGAATATGGGTATTATATTCAAATGAAATACTTTAATTTATTATGTGGATTTGGTGAACCTATAGTTACTAAAATATTGTCCTAAACACTATTTCCTTTTGGCCACTAGGTGCCTAACCTAGGTATATTAGCAACACACACACATATGACATGTCCTTTACATTTATATTGACCTCTGGTTTTGAACATGTGTGACTTGAAGTATTGGGTTGATAAATGTAGCTCAAATATATTAATATAATTTTATAGCACATGTCAACCTAATACTTCGTATGGTTAGAGAAAGCACCAAATATGGACACTCTTAATTGAAGAAATAATCGCAAAAGAAAAAATCTCATAAATACTTCAATTTCATTGTTCATACATGAAATCTATGAGAGATCCACATTAATGAAACATATATGTATTATATCAACCCTAAGGTATATATTTATTTAAAATAAATCATACTTAATTTTTCTCTGTTTAAATAATAAATTATATTATTTTATGAATGACAGGCCCCTCTATCCCTAAACATAATGTTGCAAGGTGTGACCCTTGGTCTCCTCTTCCTATGGTAGGCATAGTCCAGCATGGCGCTTGGGCTTCATGACATGGTTTTAACCGCCTCCTGTGGATCTTGATCTTGTATAAATCCAATAGCTATATTAGGCATTAACAGGTCGATCTTTTGGTGCAATGGTAGCCACTTGTGTAAAAATTGGTATCAGAGCTGAGGTCACAAGTTTGAACCTCGTGCTTGCATTGGGGGGGGGTTTGTTGCAAGGTGTGACCCTTGGTCTCCTCTTCTTGTGGTAGTCGTAGTCCAACATGACACTTGGGCTTCATGACATGGTTTGACCACCTCTTGTGGATCTTGATCTTGTGTAAATATAATGGTTGTATCGGACATTAATAGGTTGATCTTTTGGTGCAATGACAGCCACCTATGCAGCACATAAAGAGGGGATATTGGATAGTAGGAAGGATCCATAAATTATAGTTTTAATTTAATATATTGTCATTTAGCTGGCATATTGGTTCACTATTTAGCCCCATACCCCATTAGGGTAGCTAGTGAGTTTAATCTATGGACAACATCAATTACATAGTTCATCTATGTCATCAAAAATGCACAACATAGATAGATTTATAATGTTACTATATGAAGAGTTACTCAATTGTGGTGAACATCATACAATGTGTAGAATAGTTTCTTTCATATATAAGAAAAGAGGAAGGATGGTTTGTAAGTAATGTGCTCATAATTTTTTACCAAAAAATGCCTAAATAAACTAATAAGAAGTTATATTTTCTTAATGATATAATGCTCATTTTGACAAGTTAACATTATTTGAAGACTAAGACATGAGATAAAATATATTTGATCCCACTAGGAATCATGATCAAGTAAATACTACAAATTAATTTGTAGCAGTAATAATTTTTTTTCACATAAACCCAAGAGAGAAATATGTATGACCATAAAACAAAATGATTGAAAAACATGAAACATAAGCATGAAATAAATGAATTACAATCAAACAAGATCAAAACAATGAAGAAATCAAGGTAAACTGATACAAAGATGCAATCATTGAAGCACAATACAATTTTACTCTACATGTAACTCCATTGCTCTCCTCTATTTCACCTTAGGAGAAATGGTATATGTTATCTTTGCTCTTAGATTTGTATTTCAACACAATTAGCACAAAATCACCTACAAAATATGTGTACATTTTTCTTGCGTGATCTAAGATGAAAAATGAAGGAGATGATGGTTTTATTTATAACTAGCTATGACACCTTGTGTAATGGGTACGTCGAAGAGGTGTGGAAGGTCAATTAGGTAAAAAATAATTTTTTTTGCATACATTTGTGTAGTATATGAGATCAATTGGTAGGTCATTTAGAAAATAATTTTAATATTATTATTTTTTAAACTTTATGTATTAATTATTATATTATTATATAAATATTTATTATTTATGTCATTATTTTATGTATTTATTATTATATTATTATGTTATTATATTTATGTCATTATTATATTATTATATTATATTTATTATTTATGTATTAACTACTATATTAACTATTATATTATTATATAATATAACATTATATATTAAAAACTAAATTATTGATTATATATTTAAAACTAATTAAATATTTATTATTTATGTCATTATTTTATGTATTTATTATTATATTATTATGTTATTATATTTATGTCATTATTATATTATGATATTATATTTATTATTTATGTCATTATTTTATGTATTTATTATACTATTTTTATATTATTAATTAAATATAAATAATAATTTAACTTTTCACATTTTCACATATTTCTAATTAACAAAAAATAGATATTTTTTATAAATAAACTCTTTAAATAATTAAAAATTAAATATATATATATATATATATATATATATATATATTAATACTATATCAATTACATAATAAAAATAAAAAAGATAAATTTTATAGCCAATTCACTATTATTACATTTATACCACTGGTGGACGAGAAAAAAGTCTAGAGTTTACAAGCAAAATATTATGAAGCCCTATGTGACAGGCGGTAACGATAAAACCTAGACAACAAAAAATGAAGGAAAAAATAGTGGGTGGAGCGAAAACCAAAAACAGTAGCCATCATTCCCGTAATGTTAGTAGCGGTAGGGAAAGCAAGAAAAAATGGTGAAAAACAACCGGAAAAAAAAAAAACAAAAAATGACGAAAAATGATGGGCGGCTGAGATTCATTTCACTATCAACCAAGGTCTCTCATTCCTTTTCAATCGTCTATAGGAAAAATGAGCTCTAAAATATCAAATAAGGAGACGCCTTCAGTGTAAATATTTAATGGCACTAATCAACAATCAAGATCAAATGAGAGATTCAAAAGGATCAATGGTTGAGAATTGATGAGAGGAATTGATTGATAGTTAACTGGCTAAATGATTTCAAATAATTGATTGCATGATTTAGTTAAGAGAACGTATTGAATTTTTAACTAAGGCTAAAAGTTAGCTAACTAAATTGATTGATTAGAAGACTTGAAGTGAGTGAGAGTGAAGTGGATTTGATTGAAGCATGGACTAATTAGATTGATTATTGGACTAATATTAAGTCTTAGTTAACAAGTGAGGTGGTGTTTGCATGAACTTTCTAATAATTAAATAAATTCAATTATTATTTCAACATGCAAGATTGGATTCAATAAATAAAATAAAATAAAATATTTATTTTAGTGAACCACCAAAAAGATAATGCATAAAGGGAAAGAGGACTCCCCAATTAGGTCCCTAGGGTTTATCACCTAGGGACAAGGTTGGAAGACTGACTCTCTTTCACACTAATGATGTATCTTTTGGTGAGTTCATTCAAAGATAGGGGCTGTGTTGTGTGTGATAGGGTGTGTCTAAGTTTTGTAATGTAATGAAACAAACTAACTATGAAATGTAAACTAAATGTGAATGTAAAATATATACAAAGTAAACTAAATGACCTAAATACATGCAAACTAGAAAGAAACTAGAAGAGACAGAAACGGTGCACCTGGGAACTAAAACTTACAGAAGAGGAGCTTTGGAATCTTCTGGAATCTGCTGGAAATTCTCATTGGGACACTTATGCTAGAATGGGTGACCTAGTCCTCTTCTCGAGAAACTTTGTCGGAATGGGTTTCTAGTAAAAGGGTATCCAAAAACATAGAAACTGCTTTTCAAGCCTGGTACAAGGATTAATTCACCAATGATAAACTAGTCCTCCTGGTGCTTTCTGGAGTTTCGAGTTTGGAATCTGTAGGTGTCTCTACTTTTATTTTTGTTTCTGATAGAGACTCATGTCTGAATCTTCAGAAAATGACCTGCAAGTTCTCCTTTAGCTCCTTCTAAGGTTTTTTTGACTTGGAATGTTGTGGATGGAATGATGACACCTTTTCAACACTTTACTCTTTGAATAATCTACACACAAACCTGCAAAGCACACATGCAAAGAAAAGGAAAAAGTTAGGGTTAGAGAATAGGGGTTTGTCTTAGTCAAACCCCATGTTGGTAATCAAACCCAAATGGAATGGAAATGGAAGGGAAAGATGATTGAATGACAAGCAAATGTAAACACTCACCAAACCCTTGTTGAAGATATCTGAAAACATGCAAGAAGCAACTCCACTGGAGGTTGTTTGAAGTGCTTTGTGGTTGAATGCTTGCTTGAGAAGATTGAGTGCTTGAGTTCTTGTGAAGATGAAATGATGTTAGGAGGGGAAATGAGGATGAAAAACCCTTATTTATACATGATATGCCTAAATTTCCCAAAAATATTACATGATAGGTTGACCTTAGGGTTTTGGAACCAAATTCTCATTAGAATTTTGTTTTAATTTTGAAATTTATGCCGAAAGGGATTAGGTCACCCAAGGTGGCGACCTAGTCCACTTGGACAAATTCAAGTGGTGGTCAAAAATTAAGTGGTGTTTAATGATGTTTAACGGGCTTATCTCTCGAAACACACTTAAGTCAGGCCTAAAAGTACATTAAGGTGAAAATTTATCATGAGAGAGGGTTGAATTAGTGCTGACAAGCCTAAAAAAGTGTGAGGGTCAATTACAACACCTTACAACACTTTAGACTAAGCTTGGAAAAGGGTTATTTAGGTGAATTATTGTAGAAAAGTCCTAGAAAAATGAGGAAATGTGTTACAACACTTCACAACACCCTTTTAAAACTTTGTTAGGTTTTTGTTGATTTGCAAGTGTTCAAGGCCTAATGTGAATGTGTTGGCCGCAATACAACATCATATCAAAGCAAAACTAGGACAAAATCCGAGGGAAAAGGCTCAAATGAGTGAAAAAGTGTCAAGGCTACACGTTTTGGTGACACACTTAGCCTCCACTTTAGTGAGAGGATGAACTTGCTTCAAACTCACACTAAATTAGTTGAGTCATGCATGTCGAGAGGGATCTGATGTATTCATGCTAGTAAGGTGAGATGACTATAATCAAGAGGGGTGATCAAGCCCCTAGGATCAAGATCCCATGGAAAACCAAACATGAGCATAAAATATCACACAAGGAGTGATGTGAAAGAGTGAAGAGAGAGGGAAAGTCAGATCAAGCTTCGACCGTTTATCCAACTAGTTGTGGATCAGATCTAGGCTATTTTTTCGAAAGGAAGTGTACTCACTCTAGGGTGATAATACTTTTGGTTGTCTATTGGGTGAGAAGGCCCAAAATGGTGAGAAACATACACTCGATTGGTATGCACTCACACACACACAAAGGTGGCTTATGGGGAAAGTCGTGCCGCTAGTTGGGCTTCCCGCTCAACCATACCAAAGTTATACCTCTTGATAACTTTGATAAGGCCCCACGAAAGACAAATATTTACGGTTCATGAGATAAGAAAATATTTGTGTGCTTGGAGCTCATGAACAAGTGTAGGATGGCACCATAGGCCTGCAAGTTTTGTTATGCAAGGTGGCCATGTATGCAAAGATGCAAAGATGCAAAATGTAAAAATGCAAAAGGTAAAATACAAAGGGGATGTTCAAAGGAGTCTTATTTAGTTCATACGAGGTCTTTGACTTAGGGAACATTGTGTCTAATGTCTCCAAGAGAGGACCAATCAAAGAATAGAAAATTCACAACTTAGGGGATATATTATGTCACATCAGGCCACTAAGAGGAATGTAATATGCTAAGATAGGTCACTTTCATGAAGGACATTATACCCAATGTCATCAACAAAGTGAAAAACTCATCGTATGAAGTAATAAGGTTGCAATAGGAACCAAGGACAAGAAAAATAAAAATGCAAAATAAATAATGCCAATGTATTCCCCCACTTTAAGGGAATTTCTACACACCATTTTGTGAGCAATTACTTTAAAGTAGAGAAATGCAAAATGCAAAAAAGGAATAACAAGACATGAGAGCCTATGTGGAAATCCCTATGCCAAGTTATATGTTTCCAAGAGAGTTTGTGTCATGTAAAAGAAAAAGAAAAGGAAAAGAGAAAAGGGTTTTCCCCCAAAATTAAAAATACCAAGCACATAAGGGATCTATGGACTTGGGGTCAGTATGTTCGTTGTTGTAGTATTTGTGTAGAGAGCATGGAACTATCATCATTCCCCCAAATACATAGAACTGGAAGAAGGACACAAAGAGGGTGAAGACAAATAAAAGGAAAGAGTTGTTTTGGGTCGACATGGAAGAGACATAGGATGTATTAACACTTTGCATCATCCCCAAAAGGAAAACAAAAGAAAAAGAAAAAGAGACTTTTTGAGTCAACATGAAGGAGACATTGCAGTCTCAATTCTTTGCATCATGCCCAAAAGGAGGACAAAAAAATCAAAAAGAAAAGGAAAGGGGCATTTTGGGTCAACATGAAGGAAACATTGTGGTCTCAATTCCTAGCATCATCGCCAAAAGGAGGACAAAAAATGAAAAAAGAAAAGGAAAGGTGCCTTTTGGGTCAACATGAAGGAGACATTGTGGTCTCAATGCCTTGCATCATCCCCAAAAGGAAGGAAAAAAGAAAAAGAAAAGGAAAAAGGAAAAAAGTCCCTTTTTGGGTTAACATGAAGGAGACATTGTGGTCTCAATGACTTGCATCATCCCTAAAAGGAAGGAAAAAAGAAAAAGAAAAATGAAAAGAGAAAGCAAAGTCACGACATAAAGAAGAAGGAAGGTACACATAGAAGAATGCCACAAAGAGAGGGGACATCAAACATACCAATACATGGGAAACATGTCACACAAAAGCAGACATGCAAAAGAAAAATAAAAGACTAGTAAGGAAAATGTGCATCAATCATCAAGCAAGTCATCTACCTCCTAATCTTGCCCAGTATAAAATTCAGGTGGGTGACTAGCAAGAGGGATGATAGCAATTTCCAAACTAGAACCAAGGTCAATGTTTTTCCAAGGAGAATTATCATGTATGTTCATGGAAGAGTAAAATAATGAATTCAAAGTGTTGTGCACCTCTTCGTCTATTTTAGCATTCTCATCATCATCATCATCATCTAGATTGATGACAATAGGAGGACAAAGGACAATATCAATTGAAGAATGTAAGAGTGGTTGGAATGGGGTTATAGGATCAGGCTATAGTGATGGAGGAGGAGGGTTGTCAGACACTACTTTTGGAAAATGTGGATTATTATTTTCAATATTTTCTTCATCATGTGACTGGTGAGCAAGAGCATGATGGCAACGCCTACGCTCCCTAGCTCCTTTATTCCTTTTGATTCTTTTTTCAAGTTGCATTTGAGAAGGATCGGGTTGGTCAACCATAGGTTTCTTGTCATCCCTAGGGGGGAATGGGAGGAACCATAGGTGGGTCATCCACTTTCTCCTTGGCTTTATACACTTTTTTGATGTGAGGAGGCAAGATATAATTATTGTCATGATCTCTAGGCCTCTTGGATGATGTGGAGGAGGTTTCAGGTGTTGTCTGGTTAGGAATATAGAATTCAAGCTGCAACATAGCTTCGTCAAGAATGGGTGTTTCAGAGGTAGAAAGAGGAATGTTGCAAAGAGAGAAGTCAAAGATTTTATTTTCTTTAAATTTCTAATAGGCAATAAAAAATAAATCTCTTCTAGGAGTAATGGGTTCCATGGGCTCATGCCAAAAGGCTTCTAAATAAAATTTTCCTTTGGAGGATAAAGGATTGAAGCCACTATGGTGGATGGTGAATATGTCATTGTTAATGGGAAACTTCAAACATTTATGAATAACAGATGAGACCTCTTTCATTGAACGAAGCCATGGATGGCCTAGACGGAAACAAAATTTATCCGACTGCAAGATGATAGAGAATGTAACATCCAATGTCTTAGGGCCTATCTATAATGGGAGAGTGATCGATTCAATCGTAGGGCAAGAAAAACCATTATGTTTTTTGATCCATGCATTAGGTTTATCATAAACATCTTGATAGAGATCATGTAGTACCAAAAATTATTTCATGGTCACATTCTCGCCACAGGCGAGATCTATGAGTATCCCATTAGTGGGCTTATCATAGATTATGTTGGCTATGTAGAGAGGACCATCGGGAATATTTTTGAGTAAATATTGAGGTGAAAAAGTAATATCAAAATATTTTTTGGTTTGGCCCTTATGATTGACGATGTCTATTGCACTTACCATCTCATCCATAGGCTTGACATGGGTTGCATTTGAAAGAGGATCAGAGTGTTCATCTTGCGTATCGACATTCATAACATCATTTTGTGAATTTTCATTGGCTTTGATAAATGACACATTATTTTTAGGCATGGGATTGGTGAAAATCTTTAAATTTTGGTTTGGGGGTGCAATGGACTTATTGCCTTTATCATTAATACTACCAACGGATAGATGGCCCGAATCAATAAGGTCTTGCACAAGGTGTTTAAGACACTTACATTGTTCGATGTGATTTTTGTTCTATCTATGAAAATATCAATAAGCATTGGAGTTATAAGATGAAGTTAAAGGCTTATGAGGATTAGGTGCATGGACAAGAGGTAAGGAAATCATTTTTTGTTAGCGTAGTTGAGTCATGGTATTATGGAGGGTATCAAGTAAAGGCGTAAATTTTTGTTTAGGATCTCCATAATTGAAAGGCACCACGGTCTTAACAGCCGCTATTTGATTATTGGAAGGGATAGTTTGGGAAGGAGGGTTAAATCGCAAAAACCCTTTATTTGGCTTTCAAAATGGCTAAGAGTTGGTTTGGTTGATAGCGTCGGACTTCTCAACTTGACTAGAAGTGGATCGTGTATCACAACTACTAGTTGAATTGTGATAATCACAAAGCACTTGGCATAAGTGCATGAAGGAAGGGAACTTCATTAGGGTGAGCTTGTCTTGAAAGGGCATTAACAAGTTTTTAGTAAACATCTTTTGTAGTTGTGTATCGGGTATCTTGACATCAATTAAGGAATAAAGCGCCTGATAACGGGAGATAAAGTCTGTTATCTTTTCACTAGTGTCTTTCTTACATCTCATCAAATTGGCCAAGGTCCTTTTATGAGTCATATGCACTTGGAAGTGGTTGATAAAGGCATCAACAAGTTCATTGAATGAAATAATTAAATTATTGGGTAGGGAAGAAAACCAATCCAAGGCAACATCTTTGAGGGTCCTAGGAAATAGTTTGCCTAACAATTTTTCATTGAGAGAACAATCAATACACAAAGCAGTATAAGCATTAACATGATTAAAAGGATCACCCTTCCCTCCGTACTTATAAAATATAGGTATTTTTATTCCTTGTGGTGTTCGGGTGTGTAGGACCTCTAAGGATAAGATATTTCTATGAACACAGTGGGTGGCTGATGCTGGTGTTGATTGATGGTGGAAATATGTTGTTGCATGGATGAAACGGTGTGAAAGATCTGTGTGATGAAAGGATCAGTATAAGTGGTATTAGGTGGAAGGTAAAGTGGTGATGGGGTGAATGTAGTGGAAGGGAAATTGAATGGGATGCTAATAAGGGGTATGGTGGAAGAGGCTAAGGGATGTGATGCCACATAAAAAGTATGAATACTAGTAGGAATGCCAAGTGAATGTATCACATTGCTAATCTGTTGTATGGTTGTTGTCATATTGGGAGATGCATAGGTAGGAATGGAAGCTATTGTTGAGGGAGGAGGAGTGGAAGATCCCTCTTGGCTAACAGAAGGGGTGGTTGGTTGAGATACCCTAGGTGTGGAAGAAGCATGATTTTGGTATATCTCCACTATTTTCTTCACAACACCTATGCCATCATCACTGTCAAACATATGGTGAATGTTCTCTATGGTGGGGATGGCAGTGGTAGATATGTTTTCAAGGCTTACTTCATGTTGGAGATCTTCTAGGTCTCCATGAATGTGAAATAGCTTGTCATGTGGTAGGTCATGAGGTTTATTGTCAACTTGAGTGTTTCCTAGATGTAGAGAGTTACTAAGGGTTGTTTCTAGGCCTAGTGCATATTGTCGATACTAGGAGTAGAAGCCCGAGAGATCCCAAGATCTACAACAATAGTATTATCATGGGATGCCATGAGTCTAAAGCTTCGTCTCACTATGGTATCAGAAAGAGAACACCAAATGCTCATGCAAAGTTTTATAAAGGTGGGGTGGATGCAAATACAATGCAAACAAAGAAGACTAAAATGTTGATAACTAGAATTCTGGAAAATAAAACAAAAATGCAAAACCAAAAAATAGAAGTGTAGAAATTTCTATGAAAATGTTAGAAATTATAGTGTGAATGGTGCAAGGGGACTTGGTTGCCTAGTGTGGTGAATTAGTCCCAGTAGTGATATTTTTGACACTTTTCTAAGTTGTTGACTAGTTTTTATGAGTTTTATGCTTTTCTGATGCAAACACAAAATGTTAATGTAGATTTTTTTGTAATTTTTCAATCAAAATGCAATGCAAAGAGCAAGCTATCATGAAATTTTCACTAATTCACTTTGAATAACCCTAGAATGCAAATAATACAAAACCTTGCTGCAATGCAAGCCTTTCCCTAGGATAAAATGCAAAAAAAAATCAAAAGTGAAAAGAAGTGTTCTAAGGACAGGTTCACCAAAATGAACCACCAAAAATATAATGCATAAACGGAAAGAGGATTCCCCAATCAGGTCCCTAGGGTTTCTCACGTAGGGATAAGGTTGGAAGAATGACTCTCTTGCACACTATTGATTTATCTTTTGGTGATTTGATTCAAAGATAGGAGTTGTTTTGTGTGTGATAGGGTGTGTCTAAGTGCTACAATGTAATGAAACAAACTAACTATGAAATGTAAACTATATGTGAATATAAACTATATGCAAAGTAAACTAAATGACCTAAATGCATGCAAACTGGAAAGAAAATGGAAGAGACGGAAATGGTGCATCTGGGAAATAAAAGTTGCAGAAGAGGAGCTCTAGAATCTTTTAGAATCTGCTAGAAATTCTCACTAGGACACTTATGCCAGAATGGGTGACCTAGTCCTCTTCTCAGTAAACTTTGCCAGAACGGGTTTCTAGTAAAATGGTATCCATAAACAAAAAAGCTACTTTCCAAGTTGGTATTCACCAATGATTGTAACCTAGTCTTCTTGGTGCTTTCAGGAGTTTTGAGGTTGGAATCTATAGGTGCCCACTTGTATTTCTATTTCTAATACAAAGTCGTGTTTAAATCTTCAAAAAATGACTTGCAAGTTGTCCTGTAGCTCCTTTTAAGGTTTTGTTGACTTGGAATGTTGTGGATGGAATGATGACACCTTTTCAACACTTTACTCTTTGAATAATCTGCACACAAATCTGCAAAGCACACATGCAAAGAGAAGGAAAATTTTAGGGTTAGAGAATAAGGGTTTTCCTTATTCAAACCCCATGTTGGTAATCAAACCCAAATGAAATATAAATGGAAGGGAAAGATGATTGAATGACAAGCAAATGTAAAAACTCACCAAACCCTTGTTGAAGATATCTGAAAACATGCAAGAACTACCTCCAATGGAGGCTGTTTGAAGTGCTTTGTGCTTGAATGCTTGATTGAGAAGATTGAGTGCTTGAGTGTTTGTGAAGATGAAATGATGTTAGGGGGGGGAATGAGGATGAAAAACCCTTATTTATACATGCTATGCCTTAATTTCCCAAAAATAACACATGATAGGCCAACCTTAGGGTTTTGGAGGAAAATTCCCGTTAGAATTTTATTTTAGTTTTGAATTTTATGCCAAAAGGGACTAGGTCACCCAAGGTGGCAATCTAGTCCACTTGGACAAATTCAAGTTGTGGTAAGGAATTAAGTGGTGTTTAATGATGTTTAACAGACTGGTATCCTGAAGCACACTTAAGTCGGGCCTAAAAGTACATTAAGGGGAAAATTTATCATGAGAGAGGGTTGAATTAGTGATGACAAGCCTAGAAAAGTGTGAGGGTCAATTACAACACCTTACAAAACTTTAGACTAAGGCTTGGAAAAGGATTATTTAGGTGAATTATTGTAGAAAAGTCCTAGAAAAATGAGGAAGTGTGTTACAACACTTCACAACACCCTTGTAAGACTTTGTTAGGTTTTTGTTGATTTTCAATCATTCAAGGCCTAATGTGAATGTGTTGGTCACATTACAACATCATATTAAAGAAAAACCAGGCCAAAATCCAAGTGAAAAGGCCCAAATGAGTGAAAAAGTGTCAAGGCTACACTTTTTGGTGACACATTTAGATAATGTTTAAGAAACAGATTAAATAATTTAAAAAAATTATTAAATTTAAGAAGTGGGAATTAAATAAATAATAAATTATTTAACTTGGAGATGAGAAATAGATAAGGAATTTTCATGATTATTTAATAGTTAAATAAATTTAATTATTATTTACATGTGCGAGATTGAATTTAATAAATAAAATAAATTATTTTATTTATTTTGGAAGAAGATAATGTTGAGGAATTAAATTAAATTAATTTTAAACAATTAAAATAATTATTTAATTTAGGAAATGGAAAATAGATAATTAACGAAATAATAATGAACTATTTAATTAGACTTTTAGAATAGAAAATCATTAGTAAATTAATTAAATAACCTTAATTATTTCATTAACATAGAGGAATAGATAATGTGAATTTAATTAAATAATATGAAATTATTTAATTATCAAGATGAAGTGAAATCATCAGTAATTTAATCATTTAGTCAAAATTAGGTGTTTACAAAAACTATGCAAATAAGTATTTAGAATCAACAATTCAAAACAATAGAGAAACATGCCATCAAGATGAAATAAGATGTACAATAGAAAACCCCTAAAAAGCCTGGTAATTTTTATTTTTATAATTTTTTTATGATTTCAATTATTAATCAGTTAATAATATAGTTTCATGTACTTTAAATTATTTTACTCATTTTTTATTTCCATTTCTTAGAGTTTTATTAATTTATTACATTTCTAATTTTATAATTCTTATAGTTTTTAATTATAAAATAATTTAGTAGACTTAGGTTATGCATAAAAGAGCCACATAAATTAAGCATTAAATTCAACCATCACCTCCAACATAATTATCTCAATACTATTTCCATAATTTTAAAATTTGTTAATTTTGTTTATATTATTGTGACCGATGAATTAGTATGGGCTGACTACATTTTATCCATGAGGATACGAAGTATAGTTATGCCACTAAACGTCAATCCCAATAGAGGTCAATCAAATGAAAACTAAACTAAGCATCCATTAAAACTTAACATATTAAACTATGAAATCTTTTAAAGACACCTATTCTAATCCATTGAAACTTATCATATTGGGGGGTGGTGTCGAATTGAAGTGGAATGGTGACCCTTTCCCAACCCTGTGGATAAATGAGTCTGTTCGATCGACTCTATTGAAGAGAATCGATGAAACTAGTGATATATATGTGATGAAACATGATTTAAATGTTAAACTAACATGATGCAAGCTATTTTAACACGATTTATGATAAAATGATCTATATGGATATATGCAAGGCTAATCTAAATGGATTTTAAGCTAAAATATTGAAACCCTAATTACCAAATAAGCTACATGAATGCATCTATGTTACCATGGAATCCATTAATGGAAGCTAATCTAATTAATGCAAGTAATTAAGCTAAAATGATACCAAATGAACTTGCTAAATATGAGTGTGAGTATGAATGAATTCAACAGCATAAGTTTTCTTTGAAAAAGGTGGATCCATTTGTCTCCAAATAGTGACCCATTTATAGGAGGAAAAATGAGAAATGGAGGGTTGCGATAAAAAATGTTAATCAACGATCAAGTATGGATGATAGATGAAACATGAATCATGGATTCTCATTAATGGATGAGAATCAATGATCACATGGATCAAGGAAAGAATCAAGGGCTCATATTCTTTCAAACAAACACACTTTTAACTTGCACAAGAAGTGTTGCAAGTTAACTTGCACATGAATTTTGATAGGTTTGTTACAAGGAAAAATGTTCCTTTTTTCAAATGAGTGAAGAAAGAGAATATTCCTTAGAATATTCTCATGGGTGAGGAAAATAGATAATTAGCAAACTAAAACAAGGTTTTAATGTGTAAAAGGGGAAGGAATATTCTATTTTTGAGGAATGTGCGAAGGAGGAATATTCCCTTGAAATATTCCCTTGCAAATGGGGGGAATTAGATTTAATTAGTAATTAATAATTAAAAAAAGGTTTAATTTATGCAATTAAGGGAATTTTATGATATTCATTAGATAAATGGTTTAATGAAAAGGGGGATAATGATATGATATTTAATTAAATAACTTAGGGATATTTGATTAAATAAGAAGACTTTAGGGATTAAATTAAATAATTTGATTTATTGAATTTAATAAGATGAAATGTTAACATGAAAGGGGGTGAATTAACCCGATTAGGTCAATTAGATTAATAGATGAAAAATGTGGTAATTAATTAAATAGCTAAGATAATTTAATCAATTAAGAAAAAAGAGGATGGGTTTTAGGAGGAAATTATGTTAGTATACTTGATTTGAGTGCATGATATCATTCAAGACATTTTTAAGTATCTACATTTTTCCCCTCTTTGAAGCGAGGTACTTGTTACGTTAGTTCAAAGACTACCACTTTTTTAATTAAAAACTACTTAAATAAAAAAATATGATTTTGGATGCCCCACTATTGCCCCAATGGAAGGAATATGTTGGTTCCCTGCCCCCTCGAGAAATTGGGAAAAAAATTTGAATATTGGGTTGATTTCTCAACAAAGGTGCAATGCTGCCCTAGGGGTCTGAAAAGGCTTTGAGATACAAAAAAACATGCCAAAAAAATGCAAATAATGGTGCAAAATAAGCTTCAGTTGGCAAGATTCATGAAATTGGTCAAAAACTCTAGTTGCATGGTTAAATTAGGGGAAAAAACCCTAATTTTTAGGATTAAATAGGTGATGAAGAGTCACTTTCAATTCATTTGTGCATTCACACCTTAGAGAATTCTTTCAGTTTGAGCTCTTATGCATTGGAAAAATGGCTCACCGTGCACTTCCTCTTCACCTTTTCGAGCGGGTTCGAGAGTACCAATGTTGCACAGATGCAGGACCTCAGGTATGTGATTCAAAACCTCTCTCAATTTTCACTTTTAGGTGCATTTAATACAGTGCCAAAGTTAGGTTGATAGGTGTGTTTCTATATAGCGATTCTTTTGAAATGTCAGAAGCATCACTATTGATTGTTTAGTGATGCATGCTTTGTTTAGCAGTGCACCCCAAATTTTTGTTTCAGCAACGCAATTGAGTATAGGGTTATAGGGGTAATATAGCGACACATGCGATTTTTTAGTTCAACAATGTTGGAAAGCGGTGGGTGATGCAAGTAGCAAATAGTGATGCATCATGATTTTTTAATTCAATGACGCACCTAAATACCGATTCACTATTGAGCATAGTGACGAATGTCACCAAATTAGCAACACACCCCTGAATTTTATATAGCGGCAAACCCAAAAATCAATGATGCTATTGATTTCAATGATGCTATTGATGTTTTGGATGAAAAATCTTAAATTTTGATAAGATTTTTTGACTTTTTCGGAAAATTGACAATGTGTTCATGATGTGTGCAAGAGGATCCTCTGCCATTGATGTTGCAGGAGCACCAATCCAACCTCTTAGTAGCTGCAAGAGATTTTGACCACTTGGAGGTGGAGTGACTAGGGAGACTGGGATTAGGCTTTGTTCCTTTCTTGCCTGAGGTCATGACCCATCTTGCCATGATGACTGTTATGGTTGAGAGATGGCACAACAAGACCTCATCATTTCACTTACCCACTGGGGAGGCCACCGTTACACTTGATAATGTGTGGCACATTTAGTGATTTCCCATTCACAAAGAGCGTGTGATTTACGACCTAGATGTTGGGAGAGATGCATGTCTCTCCCTTCTATATAGGCAGTCATTTGTGATGATCAACTCCTAGATTGGTCTGTATTTTTACTGGGGTTGGGTGGACACATTCAGATTATTTGTTGCAGCTCTAATTTGTTGTGTCATTGCTCTAGACCGATAGGGTAGAGGTTTTTGTCTCGGAAGGGGCTTGGCATGGGAATGTGTGATTCAAAGAGACATCATGTATGCCTAGAGTCCAGTCCTCCTTGCCTCCTTGTATCATGATATGCACGAGGCCATCTATCGAGAGGATAGGATCATCAAAGTAGGGGTGACTTTGCTTCACATATGAGCATATTGCATTGTTGAGGCCATTGGTTGTTCTAGCTGATATCCATGAGGATGAGCCTATAATTTTTTGGTACAGGGTGTCAATGACATTGCAACACATGGTCCCCATAGGTTTACCATATTAGCATTGTGGCATTGATGACATGACGATGTTCAGATGGAGGTCATGGCTACAACATCCACGGTGGTATGATAATCAACAACAATTGGCTTCTTCCAAGTAGACTCGGTACATGCAAGGCCGAGAGTATACAATCATCGAAGGATACCTCCTAGACCACATTTCTCAACCATTTGGTGAGGTACAGGATGTACCGACACATGATTATACTACTATTTTTTCCAAATCACAGAGAGAGGTACAGTGGGGAGCTGTCATTGATCCTGTTGCGGTGATTAATGATTTTAGATAGCTCATCCCACAGTCATGGGAATTTGATCAAGGCATCCCCGATGCAGGCACCACTCCATCATATGATGCATGGTTTAGGCCACCTACATGCCTGACAGATCCAATGGTGGGATACCCTAGAGGTAGAGGCAAAGGCAGGGGTTGAGGCCGAGATGGTGGACAAGATGGAGGCAGGGATGGTGGTTGAGATAGAGGCTAGGACCAAGAGTAGGAAAGGGGCTAGGTAGTAGGTGATGGGAACCAGCAACAGCCAGATTAGGCACAAGTGCCAGGGCAGTAGGGAAGTCATGATAGATAGGTTCCAGGGGCACCACCACCTCATCCACCTGTATAGCCAGATGCACAGGCTCAAGCACAGATTCAGGTGTTCACTTTTGAGAGGGATCAATTATAGGTAAAGTAGGATCAGTTGTAGAAGTAGTTGCAGACCATGATTACACAAAGAGACCAGGATGTTTATTTTCATTAGCAACTAGACATGCAGCTATCCTAGGAGATGTAATGATCTAAAAATCTTGCAAGACTTATTCAAACAGTTAGTTGTACCTGCAAGTTAATTTAAATAATCACAATAGAATGCTTTGGAAATAATAAAGAAATAAATGGAAGAACTAGTAAGATCTCACCCATTTATTAACTCCATGTCTAACTTCTATTGCACCTTCTTAAGATTCTTATTGATGATGAAATTCCCTCAGATTTGTGAGCACACTCTAAGATGTCTAATTTTAACATAGCTATTTGAAGGATTTAAACTATTCACTATGCAAAATAGAAATCAATTTCTAATATGCAAGTAATAAATAAAAGCCTAGAATAATATGAATGCCTATAGTAAAAGTATCTCTAAATGAACATCGATCTGAAAATAAGATCAAGATTGTCATTTTATAGAAAATGCAATCTTGAACGGACGGACAAGATGAGAGATTAAGGAATACCCTAGAATCAAAGGTCAAGATTCAATAAGGCAACCCTAATTAGGGTTAGGGCAAAATGCCCATAGGTGTAAATAAGATTTAATTAAATGAATTAAATCCAGACTGAATGTGACAGTGGAGATGAAATTAGTAAAAATCAAAAGACAGGAGGATGATATTTTTAGAAAATCAATAATTTTGGAAATTACTTGATTTGTAGAAGAATATTTCCCTTTTGAATTAAATTAATTCAAAAATAGAAGATTTTGTGAGGTAATTAGTAATTGATTTTTAAAATTAATTACTAAATGAAGAATCGGTGAGATATTTTTAAATGATTTGTTTTATTTAAAAATATAGAAGTGTCACATGCCATAATTAAATAATTAAAATAATTATTTAATTTAGAATAAGTAGTTAATTAATTAAATAAATAAATGAATTTATTTAATTAAGAGAGGATTTAGGAATTAGTGACATATTAAATAGATATATTAAAATATATTAATTTAATAATCAAGAAGATTTTTATGATAAGGGTTAATTAAATAAATTGATGTATTTATTTAATTATTAGAAGACTTTGATAATTAGTAACAAATTAAATAAATAAGATTTATTTATTTAATAATCATGAAGAATGAAATTTTATGAATTAACTAAATAATCATGAATTATTTAATTAATAGCTAAATGTGGGTTAGGGACATAATTCAAATGTTACAATTATGCTAGGATATTGGTAAAAATAGTGTTCGTAGGCCCAGGTCATTTTTAGGTGTCTACAGGAGATTAGGCAGAGATTGCAATTAGAGGCAGTGATTACAGCATCACAGGGCAAAACTATATCTGCATGGCTATATAGGGAGGTTGTCACTAAGGCAGCCTACTATTGCATGCACTATCACCGTGATGTTATTCAGGGGATGTGACTGTTTGATTTCTCATAGTAGAGTGGAGCACCACCTAGAGTTGAGGATTATCCATCAGTTAGGGATAACACGAGTGACCACCAGGGCTAGCCTGCTTATGTAGACACTTTTTTTTATTTTCTCTCGACTATTTATATAGATATACATTTCTGGATTATTTTTTGATAGACTCATGGATATTTTATTTTTGATTGATATACAAACACTGATTTAGAGATTGTATCATGACAATCACCATTTTTTGATATATATTTGAGATGATTCAGATTCGATGTGATGTTCTCTTTATATCATGCTTGTAAATGTATGGATTCCTACGATATGATTTGATGTGATGATTATGATTATGGATGCCCATATTTTATTTATGTGTTATGCAATATATGATGATGATCTATGATGCGATGTATATGAGATGTGATGTAATGCAATGTAATGGATTGTTGTAATTCATTTTCAGTATCGTTTTGTGACATGTTATGGGATGGATGCTATGATATGCAGATGTTATGTGTATGCAAATGATATGGATGCATTTATTTTTGTATACTTTTCTATGCAACTTATGAGATGATTAGGTATGCTTATGGATGGATATGAATGTTCATGCTATGTATGATTTTGTAGATGTTTGTACCTATGCTATGATAATGCAATGATTTAAGATGCTTATAATAACAAATCTATATTATTTATCACAACTTAAATGCTAATGATGTGGTAGTGAAATATGTTTTTTGTATTATGATATGTTGTGATGATGCAAGATGTATGCATCTTGATGATTTATGGATGCAGGATGGATGCATTGACAATATTTGTGTTGACTGTCATGATACCAAGTTAGTGTGGGAAGAAGGTAGAAGAATAAGAATGAATGATTTGACCATTGATTTTTAAGATTGATTCAAAAATTCCAACAAGTCCATGATCCACAGAGACTTTATTATAGATGATGATGAGAGATTATGATGATGATTTTCTCATATCTTGGGATTGGGATTTTCCACCATTCCTTATTTTTGATATAACACATAGGCACAATGCATCAAGGTATTGATAACTAGGATGGCATTGTATCTAGTGTAATGGACTTTGACTTTGCAAATAGATAGGATAATTCTTGTTCACACCTTGACATACAAAAAACTCATTGGAATGTAAGTTAGAAGCTTAGAATATATCAAACCAAAGCATATGCAATAGTCAACAATGTACTCCAAACAACTTTCCTACACACAACTAAGCAAGTATGCACCAAGATTATTTTACAAGATTACACACAAGCACAACAAATGAAAGATAGTGATCGATGCCCCATTCCTTTCTATCTAATTTTTTTTATAGACATCATTGAGAGGTCCTTGAAATGGGTCATTAAAATAAATCATAAGAAAAGATCAAAGACAAAAAATCAATGTTATCTATATCTCTTGCCAATTTTAACTTAGCTAAGGTGATTTCTAATACTGATGTCCATTGTAGGAAGGATGCATCTTAGGAGATGTTGATCAGGTGGTTTGATTAGGATAATTTGTGTGATAAGTCATTGATATAAAATTCACTGACTCGTTTACCTATGATTTAGACTTTACTTTTTGAAACTTAGGTTCTCACTTTATGACTTGCTACACTTGCTTTCTACTTTTTTTGCCAAAGGTTGAAGATAGTGATCAATTTATTATGGATGAAGGTTTATTATGAGTGAAAGAAAAATGGGATGGATGGTTTTGGGGTTTTCGGATATTTCAATGTTTTTGGTATTTTGCAAATGTTTTGAGGCTATTTTTGGTCTTTTTGAAAGTTTATGTGAATGTTTTGGTTTTCATTTATTTGAGTTTGTTTAGGGTTTTCCAAACGTTTTCCAATTTTTTTGTGTTTTCTGATTTTTAAATGTTTAGGATTTTGAGTTTTACAAATGTTTTTGTGTTTTCTAAGTTTTCAAATGTTTATGGGGTTTTTATATTGGAATTTTTAGGGATTTTTTGAGAGTTTCAAACAAGAACCTAATGTAAAATACCTATATCCTAGGGGCCATGGGGGTTGATCAAATATTATCCTTTCCTATGTTATACACACAGAGACCATGTAGTTCGACTGACTTGACTTATTTACGATGAGAGATGAACAATTGATGGAATGTCAATTTATTATGACGGACTCCTAAAGACTGGCCTAGGGTGTCTCATGGGTACATCAATGATGTCCTTGCCTATGTTCAAGCTCAGAGATTCATAGTTCGATAGGGTACTATTTTTGGATTTTTGATGTTTTGACCTTTTTAGGGATTTTCATGTGTTTTGGATACTTTGGATTTTTAACTTTACAACTTTTTGAATGTTTATAGATTTAAGTTGTACAGGAGTTTTGATGTTTTTGGATTTTTTGATGAATTTTTTATGAATTTTTTTGGGATTTTTGATGTGATTTCCAGTAACCTTAAGATATACAAGAACTCAATTTGATCCACAACGAATTCCCCCAACATGATATGATGGAATACCTCAATAAAGGCGGGAGAAGCTGACCTTAGGAATATGCCAAGTAGTACTAAAGAGGATATGATACTTCACAATATCAAGCTATGATATGGATGTGGATGGATGATGGAAATAAATAGGATGAATGATGTGATGGATGGAGGTGATGCCAAGAATGATAAGATAAAGAGCCAAAGATAGATGGAGGTGCTTTATTTATGCAAGGTTCCTGTTTGCTATGTTTTCACCAAGGTACTTGCCCAAAGTTCCGCCAAAGTGGTTTTCACTAGAGCACAACTACTTTTCTTTAATTTTTTCCATCCTTTTTCTCCTATTTTTGGATTTCTCCTATTTTTTTTATTTTTTTGTATTTTCAAATTTACACCCATCAAGCCTAGGCATAAAACTTTTTAAGATGCAAACTATTGGTTGGTTCCTGCAAGGGTTCACCTTCAGGCATTGACAATTGATAGGCTTTGAATACATAGCTTGATGTGATCACAAAGGGACCTAACCAGTTAGGCTCAAAATTTCCTTTACTATCTTGATCTAGAATATTTTTATGATTCTGCTTTAGGATGAGATCCCCTAACTAGAAAGACCAAAACTTGATCTTCTTGTTATAACTATGTTTCAGTTGGTTTTGGTATACTTGCAAGTGGTTAAGGGCATCAAGACAATTCTCATCTAAGAATTCTAGCTCATTTAGTTGAGATACTTTATATTCTTCATCGGTGATCAAATTCTATAGTGACACTCATAGTGATGGAAGCTCAACCTCAATAGAAAAGATGGCTTCTGATCCGTAGACCAAGGAGAATGGGGTTGCACCTATAGGCGTGCAGATACTAGTTCAATAGGCCTAGAGAGTGGAATTTAACTACAAATTCCAATCATGGCCAGCTTCATTGACCGTTTTCTTTATGATTTTTAGAATGGTCCTGTTTGTAGCCTCAACTTGACCATTGCACTAGGGGTAAAATGAGGTAGAGAATCAATGTTGTATGTTGAATCTTTGACATACCTCTTTTACACCCTAATTTTTTAAGGGTATTTTTTAATTTGAGATAAGGGTTTGCAGAACACCATAATGGAAAATAAGGTAATTTAGGATAAAATTAGCAATTTTCTTCCCCATTATCTAGGTCATCTAGGAATGACTTCAACCCACTTGGTAAATTACTCAGTGGTTGTTATGATGAAATTGTGGCTATTAGATGAGGTTGGAGTGATTTTTCCTATGAGGTCAAGCCCGACTATGAGAAAGGACAAGGTGTGACCATTGGTTGCAACTCCTGAGCTGGAGCATGAATCATATCTCCATGTTATTGACACTAGACACACTTCTGCACACACTAATGGGCTTCTCTTTCCATGGTTGGCTAGTAGTACCTTATCCTCAATAGTTTCTTAGCTAAATTCATACCAATAGAATGGGAACCACATACACCATCATGTACTTCTGTTAAAGTGGTCAAGGCTTCCTCTTGGTTAAGACATCATAGTAATGTCCCCTCTATCCTTCTATGGTATAAGGTATCACCTAAGATCATGAATTAGGATTCCTTCTTAATAAAGGTATTTTTAATATTGAATGTGATATCGGATGGGAGGGTTCCTTTGCTAAGCTAGATGAGTATGGCATGGTACTGTGGGGATCCAAGACCAATGATGATACATGTGAATTCAGATTCAAGGATTTTGAAAGTTGTTATGAGAATTTGATCTACTAAGAATTCACATTGAAGGATCTTGTGCGACATGTCTAACAATGATCCAATTGTTTCCATAGCATCTTCTCCTCAATTTTTCATGTGAGGAATCTAATCAAAAGTTATATCAATGAAAATTTCCTTAAGACTCTCTACCATCTTCTTGTAAGGAGTAAGTTTTCCATCCTTGGTTGATAACTAGCTATGAGTCTCCATAGACTCTCAACTCTTGTATTTTCAATTGAACTGCTATCCTTAGACATATTATCAAGGCTTCATACTCAACAATTTTGTTAGTGCATGGAGATGATAGCCTATATGACTTTGGAATACAATCACCTTGAGGGGTGATAAAAATAATACTCACCCCTGATCCATGTTGGGTGAATGATCCATCAAAGTACATTTCCCACTGATCTGTTAGATTGACAAGGAACACTAATTCATCAAGGAAGTCAAATATCGATAGGTTCTCTGCATAGATAGGTGTTTCTGCTAGTTGGTATTGGATCACTTGTCCTTTGATTGCCTTGCACTCTACATAATCTATGTCAAATTCTTTTAAGATCATTACCCATTTGGCCATTCACTCAGTAAGAGTTGCTTTGGATAATAGGTATTTGAATTGGTCAATCTTTGCAATAAGCTTGATTTGGTGTGAAAACATGTAGTGTCTAAATTTTTGTGAAGCAAAAACTACTACTAAGCATGATTTCTCAATGGATAAATAGTTCATTTCATAGCCTACCAAGGTCTTGTTGATGTAGTAAATGGCTATTTCCTTTCTACTTTCATCATGTTGTGCTAGAAGAGCACCTAGTGTTGTTGATGTTGTTGAGATATATAGTATCAATGGTTTGTTTAGTATCAAAGGAATGAGCACTAGAGGTGTCAATAGGTATTCCTTGATCTATTGGAAGGCTTTATCACACTTCTCATCCCATTTGTAAGTTATTCCTTTATGGAGAAGATGTGAGAAAGGGTGGATTTTATTTTATAGTTGCATTATGAACCTTCTGATGGACTGTAACCTTCCTTGTAATCCTCTCATCCGCTTCAATGTTTGTGATGGTTCCATGTCTAGGATGGCTTTCAGTTTTTTTGGATCAATTTCTATCCTTATTTTTGAGATGATATAGCCAAGAATTTTCCATGATGTAACCCCAAAGACACACTTTTTTGGATTCAGTCATACCTTGTGCTCTTTGAGGCTATCAAATATGTGTCTTAAGAATTCTATATGCTCACTCCTTTTCCCTAACTTGGCCAAAATATCATCCAAATAATCTTCAAAAAAATTTTGGATCATGTCATGAAAGATGAGGGTCATTTCTCTCTAATAGGTTGCTCCTACATTCTTTAGCCCAAATGGCATCACATTCCAATAGTATGTTCCCCATGGACAAGTGAATGTATTTTTGTGTTGATATTCCTTGACTATCATGATTTGATTACAACCTAAAAACCATCCATGAGTGATAACATTTCATGCCCTACTATTAAATCCACAATGAGGTTGATGTTAGGAAGAGGGAAATCATCCTTCGAGCATGCCTTGTTTAAGTCTCTAAAATCTGTGCATATTCTTATGCCCCCATTGGGTTTGGAGACTGGTACCAAGTTGGAAACCCACTTAGGATAATCTATCAGCTAGATGAATCTAATGTCAAGAAGCTCTTGTAACTCAATTTTAATTAAGAGTTCTATTTGAGGGTGCATCTTCCTTAATTTTTTCTTCACTATTTTGGCTTCAAGATAGACTGCTAAGCGATGCACAACCACTTCTGGATTGAGTCCTAGAATATCTATGTATGACCATGCAAAGTTAGTTCTTTACTCTTTTAGGAACACTCCTAGGTTTTTCTATTCTTCATCCAACAATGATTTGGCATAGAAAGTGATATTGGGTGCTTCTTTTGTTCCCACATTTATAGGAGTGGCCTTTTCTACTAGAACTATTGACTTCTTTGGATGGATCACACTAAGGGATAGATTGAATCCCTCATCCTTGGGTACCTCAAAGAGGTTTTGACCTTTAGATGCATCCTTTTATTTTTACTATTTTAGGATCAGAAAGTTCCACAGTGTGGTTTTCACTTAGAGATCTACATGTTAGTTGCATGTCATCAATTTTGTGATTGAAGGATTCAATCATCTCCCCATAGTATTCCCCTTTGTATAGCTCTATGTCAAAACCTTCTTTGTGATCTGCCTATGGCAAGTTGTCACAGAGTCGCATGAATTATGAGATTGCTTCATCGTTTTTGAATAAATCTAAAATTGGTGGTCCTCGTTGGTCCAAGTCAATGAGTTATGGGTATACTAGGCTTATTTTAGTCGGTTGAGTGCTCGAGGTGAAGGATGTTGTTGATATCATGAAGAGGGATTTATTCTCAAATAAGTTGACAACATCAAGGGGGAAGTCATCTAAGGTCGTATCACATGATGTTGGTAACCAAGAGGAAGCCTCAAATCATATAGTGTAATTACCTTTTTCGATAAGGGTAACCTTGCTAGTAGTACATCCTAAGTCAAGATTATTTGGATGTTTCTCATGAACGACAAGTTCTAGTAAACCATTTGCATTTTTTCCTAGTTTCTCATTCTTGTTGTATCCTCAACCTTTCATTAGTTGCAAGCCTTTATTTTCATCTTCCATGGGAAGGACAAGCATGATTCATTCATCTTGATAGAGGATTTTAGAGACATCCTCCTCATTGACATCTTTGTTCAAATCCCCCCACTTAGTGAAGGTGGTAGCTGCCATCTTGATTGTTTCAGGTGCTTCACTGCCAGATGTGGTTTTCCATGAGACTTGGGAGAAAGAGGTAGCTCCACCAATACAAAAGTGTTCTTCATTAGATTATAGTTTCCACATCCATCAACCTTGATCACTTCTTTGATATTAGGAATGTTTTAAACAATGGGTGTTTTCATTTCTAAAGTAGATGTAAGGGATGACGGGTCAACAAATGAGGAGGATGGTTTAAGCCCTTCATAATTTTTTAGGGATCTGGGGTATCTTGTAAAACTTGGCCTCAAGGTTCTTGCAATAGTAAAAAGGCTCAAGATCTCTATGGATAGTAACTTCTCTACCCTCGAAAGGGAACTTTACACATTGATGGTAGGTTGAAGCTACAACTTTTAGGGCATGGATCCATGGTCGGCCAAGCAATATATTGTAGGGGAGATCAAGGTCTAACACTTGGCATGTAGTTTCTACAATGATGGGTCCCACTTGGATGGGTAATGCAATTATGCCTTGTGATACCCACTCATGATCATCATATGCTCTAATGATGGTACTCTTTGCTTTCTCAATAGTATCCTTTGAATATTCTAGGTTCTTGATCAAATAAAGAGTGAAAATATACAGACCAACACCTCTATCTACTAAGACTCTTTTAACCTTGTTCTTATGAATGATAAACTCAAGGTGAAAAGAATGGTTATGAGATGGTTGCGATGGTAGGTCTTGTTCTGAGAAGGTAAGATGATTAGCGATATTCCCTACCTTAGCTTGAAACTATTTCGTATGAATATCCTCCAGTACATATGATGAAGATAAATCCTCTTCTAAGATTTTCCTATGTGAGAGGGGTAGCCTCAATAGTTCTAAGATAGAAATCTATGTGGGGGTCTTCTTAAGCTAATCTAGGAGATTGTACTTTCTAGGATTTGATGTTGGTAAAGTAGGTTGTGCCCTAGATTGAGATGGGACTACTTGGATGGTGACTTTTCCATGTTGTGTGGTGACTCCACACTGCACACTAGGCCCTTTGATGGTGACAATGGTGATGATGCTATCATAGGAAGTGACCACATTGGAATAGGTATGTTGCACATTTTTTTAATCTTTATCTTTTCCAATGTTCTTTCCTTTGCTATAATCTGGTATAGGGTTCTTGTATATCTTAAGATCTTGGTTATTGGTTGGTACCTAAATAGATATGGCTTCACTCTCTATAAGATCTTAGATAATATTTTTGAGTCTCATGTAGTTCGATGTTTTGTGTCCTTTGATTTTGTGAAAGTCACAAAGATCATTCTCATTGTACCAGGATGGTTTATCCTATGGTTCCTAGTAGTTTTCAAAGTTGTGAAGTGTTATCAGGTTTGACTCTACCAACTTCTTCATGATGGTTTCAATATGTTCTGACAATTTTGTATGCTTTCATTTCGGATAGTTGTTTTTGTTAGGTGTACATCTTTGTTGCATTTCAGTGTTATTGATCTGATTATTCTGAGGTGCGGTTTTTTGTTGTAAATTTGGTTGAACATTAGCTATTTGATTGTTGTTTGGACTAGGAGCACTTAGGATGACCTGAGTATCTACCACACCATCATTTTTTACATTCTTGTTCTTATCCTAGACACGAGGCTTGTCATTTGAACTAGTTTATGGGCGATTGTCTTTGTAGGATTGAGTATTGCCCTATGAGATTAGAGCTCTTTCAATGTTAAGGGCTCTAGGGAAAAGCTCGTAATAAGATGTAATGCATTGCATTTTTAAGTGGAAGGATAGACCTAAATCTAGATTTTCTCCCACTTTTTGTTCATCAAGAATGGGCCACTTGATCTTGCTATCTCTTTGTCTCCACCATTGTGATAAATTTGCAAAGGATTCTCCTTTATTCTTCTTAAGAGTGTATAACTCTTATAAGATTACATCCATGTCAAGGTTAAAGGAGAAGAGATAAATGAACTTATCAAAGATTTCTTCGAAAGTTTTCATACCAAGAGGTAGCTAAGAAAACCAATCCATGTCAGGACCTATTAAACCTCGGGGGAAGAGGCACGTTAAATAAGAATTGTTGTAGGCAACCTCCATACACATGATGTTAAACTCTTTGATATGATCCACAAGACTTCCTCTCCCTTTGTGTTTATGAATTTGGGGATTTCAAAGCCAGGAGGGAATGGTACCATCATGATGTTTCAATTGAATGGATATGGACATAAGTTCTATGTATGGGGCTTCTTTATCTTGTCCATCCAAAGATTCTACATTTCTTATGATAACGCCTTAAGCTACGATGCTAGATCATCTTGCGAGTTTGGTGGAGGAATATAGGTTGGGATGGCCGATGGGTTCTATGTTGGATTCTAATATGATAAGGTGTTGTATGGGGTTTATAGTGGTGTGAGATTTTGTGAAGGTGATTGAGGTGTTGATGTATATGTTTCGGACATGTTGAGGTTCACGACATTTTGTTGAGGATTATAGTATAAACTTTTTTGTTTTTGGGCATACTGTTGAGCTAGTAAGGCTTGTTGTTGTTGTTGAGCCACAAAGGCTACTTGTTGGGCTTCTTGTTGTTGTGCCACTAGGTCTTGTTGTTCGGCTTCTTGTTGTTGTGTTGCTAAGGCTTCTTAATGGGCTTGATGTTGTTGTTGTGCTAAGGTTGCTTGTTGTTGTTGTTGTGTTGCTAGGGTTGCTTATTGTTGTTGTTGATGTTGTTGTGTTGTTAGGGCTGCTTGTTGTTGTTGTTGTTGTGTTTCTAGGGCTGCTTGTTTTTGTTTTTAATTTTGTTGTGCTACTAGGGTTGCTTCTTGTTTTTGTTGTCATTTTTATGTTGCTAGGGCTACTTTTTATTCTTGTTGTTGTTCGACGGATTGTTGATAAGCTTGGTGTGCTTGCTGCAAAGCTAAGGCATGTGCTTGCAATGCAGGACCAGTTGGTTGTTGGGAAATCTATGATGGATTTTGGGTGTTGATGTTTTGAATGGGTAGTAGATTATTGATGAGAGGTTGGGGATTCAGATTATTGATGAGAGGTTGGGGGTTCCCTTGGTTTAACATTCCTTGTAGTAATGGTGGATTGGTATGGAAGAATGTAAGTTTGAGGTCCCATTTGATTTTGCATGGTGAGAGGGACATGGGGAAAGATGATGATGTCATTAGATATTGTGATGGTAATGGCATACTAGGACCTTGAGTCCATTTATTAAAAATTTTCCTTGATCGATGTCTTGGGGATTTCCTTTTGTTAGGGATGTGGTCGAGGTATTACCTTGATTGATGGGGTTTGTGACCAAGGGATTATTTTGATTCGAGTTGGTGATGGATGGAGTGGATCTCTTTTGTGAAACCAATTGTACAGATGAACTAATCAGAGGATTGGATAGAGATGTCCCTATTTGTGTTAAGGGTTGTCTTTACATTAGGGTATTTGCATGCCCTTTTTGGTTGATTTGAGACACTTGGCCTATAATTCCTGTTGTGATGTTGGGAACACTTGTTGTATCTGTGGGAATGGATGAAGATGGGTTACCTCAATATCTTGAGGTTTTCATGGATTCATGAAGTGTAAGTGGTTTATTTTGATGTAAGGTATGTTAGAGGATGGGAGTAGAACCAAAGGTAGGTATCCAAGTGGTGGTTTGAGATGGATTGGTATTTAGGGTACCCACAAGCTTGTTGCTTTCAAATGGAAGAGTATGGCCAAAGTCCTTAGCAAGACTAGTTGCAATACTAGAAATGGATGTTTGATTTAGCCCTAGTGATGGATTTGTTAAGCCTTGTGTCAAAGGTTGCACACAAAAATATGGGGAAATTGGAGCTATGTTTTCTAAGTCTTGGTGTTCCATGATTTCCTCCCTAGTAAGTTCAAATGGGTTGTTTGTATTGGCTTCTATCTCATATGGTCTCGATGGAGAGGATGGTTGTTGTGATTTGGTAACCTAATTTCTCAGATCAAATTCTTGAGGATTTGGATCACTTGAGGTAAATGTTACATTGGTTATCTCCATGATTCTCTTGTGTTGTGATCTTGTCTTTACCATAAATTTTGGGTCACCTATGGGAGAGTTGTATTGAGATTTTTTAATGTTTGAACTCTCTAGTTGACTCAAATCCAGGTAAAAGGGACAATCTAAGTCTTTTTTGAGAAAATATGACAATGGGGGATGAAAAGATGATTGATGTGGGGAGTGATCTTTGCAAACATTTTGGGACAACACTTTTTTCTGAGTTTGATTGTTTTTCTATTTGGATAAAGGATGTTTATGAACTTGTATATATTTAGGGTAGACTTGTGACCTTCGAGATAAACTATTCCAAAGGGGTAAGAGAAAGAAGATGATTCCACAAAGTGTGGAATTTTTTGCCTTAGGCAAAAACTTGAAATCGGCTTGCAAAAAATGGGATCCCACTTTTTAATAAACAAGATCCCATTTTTTTAAAATGGGATCATGTTTAGCTTTGGGATCCCAAGCCTAAATTCTAAATGAGATCCCATTTTTTAAAAATTTGAGATCCCTTTTATTAATGGGTCTAGAACCAATATTCGAGAAACAATGCCCCAATCTTTACGAAACAAGATTCTGATTTGTAAAGAATGGGATCTCGTTTTGTAAAGATTGGGATCTCATTTTTGAGTGGTATTTGTTTTTAAAAATAAATGAAACTTAGTCATTTTGAAGGTGCACGAGATCTCGATTTCACACAACAGACAACAACCTCTAGGTAAGCCTCCACCCCCATTTTTTATGCTTTTTTTAATGTTTTTTTGAAAATTTTAACACAATGATAGATTTTAGTATGTTTTTTTTTTAATTTATTTAGATTTTTATGTATTTTTATTTGCCTAAAATAGAAGAAATTTTGATTTGTAGAAGAAGAAGAAACAATTAAATGAAACCCTCAAAATATAGAAGAGAAACAAAAAAATCAACCTTAAATCGTATCCTAAGAAAAAAAATTAGCTTTTGAAACCTAAATTATTCAGTCAAACAAAAAAAATTGCATTTGAAAACCCTAAATTGAAAGGAAATGAAAAAATTGCATTTGAAAACCCTAAATTGATAAGAAACAAAAAATTGCATTTGAAAACCCTAAATTGAAATGAAATAAAAAAAATTGCATTTCAAAACCCTAGTTGTTTTTTGAAACATTAATTTGAAATAAATAAATAAATTGCATTTGAAAACCCTAAATTGAAATGACATAAAAAAAAATTGTATATGAAAACATTTATTTCAAGCTCAAGAATATTTGATAATGGAATTGAAATTCATTTGCATTGCTTAAATGTTTTAAATTTCATTTGCATTGTATGGAGACAAGTATGTAGGCATGCCTATGGAAGAAACTATTTGATAGATTTAGGGTTATACATAGTAAATTAGGGTCCTTGATACTGACAATCAAATAGGATTTGATAAATATTATACATTTAAATGTGTATTCATTAAGTTCGAGAGATTTGTCAAGAGAAACAATCAATTAAACATTATGAACGTAGATATAATTAGATTAGAAAGCAATATGTTAAACTTTACTTATAGGACTAATGGATTGTTAGAATTGATATAAGCTATGTGTTTCTATTATGGATTATGCTTGATTGAGCTAATAATATGGGCCTTATAAATATATTATGATTCATACTATCTTACAACATGAT
The DNA here is from genome assembly GCA_007115665.2 of Sequoiadendron giganteum. Taxonomy (NCBI): domain Eukaryota; kingdom Viridiplantae; phylum Streptophyta; class Pinopsida; order Cupressales; family Cupressaceae; genus Sequoiadendron; species Sequoiadendron giganteum. The sequence goes on along the minus strand of CM021106.1, from coordinate 325,306,405 downwards.
ACTATACCATAATATGTTACAATTTCAACCATGATTGTTAAAAATTGAGTAGATAGTTAAATTTCCTCACTAGAAGAGTAGAGACCTCTACATAATTTTATGATCACTTATATACTTATACGGTAGTGATATATATTCTATTTTTATGGATCTTCAATGAGTAAACATATGTGTGAATCCTAGGATCAAACCCATGTTTTCAAGGTATCTAGCTAGAGCATTATAAAACCTAGTCAATAATTATATGGGAAAATACCTCCATCATAGAAGTAATCTAAAGAAATAATCAGTCTATTCATAAAATAAAAAATATTCATAAACTAATGTTCTTTCATATGTGGTGAATCAAAAATATTAACCCCCTTGTCATCCTATAACCCTAAACCCTAAACTAATTTCTTAAGGGGTCCTAATATATAATTTCTTAAGGGGATCAAAGAAGTTCTCAAAATTTGGTAAAGTTGCCCAAGGAAACCAAATTTAATAATAATAAGATCATAAAAATTATAATATGAATGAGATTTCATGAGAGGTTGGTTAGTAGAAACAAGAGATATCTCAATCAACTATTCCACAAGAAAATGTTGTTCATTAACTTGCAAGTCCATTATTCCAAGGGCCACACAAACTTCACCCTCAACCCTAAACCCTAAACCCTAAACTCTAAACCATAAACCATAAACCATAAACCCTAAACTCTAAACTCTAAACCCTAAACCCTAAAGCATTCATTTTTCCTAGGACCTTAAAATTAAATTTGGTTTCCTTGGGTAACTCCAAAAAATTTATCCCCTTAAGCTATCCTATTACCCTAAACCCTAATCCCTAAATCCCTCATTTTGTCCTAGGACCTTAATGAAATTTGGCTATCTTGGGAAACTTCACCAAATTTTATTCACTTAATCCATTTCATTTTGTCCTAGGACCTTACTAGATATACCCCCCTAAACCATAAAGTCTAAACTCTAAACCCTAAACCCTAAAGCATTCATTTTGTCCTAGGACCTTAAAATGAAATTTGATTTCCTTGGGAAACTCCACCAAATTTTATTCCCTTAATCCATGCCATTTTTTCCTAGGAACTTACTACATAGATCCCTTTAAGCTATCCTATTACTCTAAACCCTAAACTCTAAACTCTAAACCCTAATCCCTAAAGCCATCATTTTTTCCTATGACCTTAACGAAATTTGGTTGCCTTGGGCAACTTCATCAAATTTTCTTCACTTAAGCCATGTCATTTTTTCCTAGGACCTTACTACATAGACCCCCCTAAACCCTAAATTCTAAAATCTAAACCCTAAACCCTAAAGCATTCATTTTGTCCTAGGACCTTAAAATGAAATTTGGTTGCTTTGGGAAACTCCACCAAATTTTATTCCATTAAGCCATGTCATTTTGTCCTAAGAAATTACTACATAGATCCCCTTAAGGCATCCTATTAACCTAAACCCTAAACCCTAAACTCTAAACTCTAAACTCTAAACCCTAATCCCTAAAGCCATCATTTTGTCCTAGGACCTTAATGAAATTTGGTTTCCTTGGGTAACTTCACCAAATTTTATTCACTTAAGCAATTTCATTTTTTCCTAGGACCTTACTACATAGATCCCCTTAAGCCATCCTATTACCCTGAACCCTAAACCCTAAACTCTAAACCATAAACCCTAAAGCATTCATTTTGTTCTAGGACCTTAATTGAATTTTTTTGTCTTGGGCAACTTCACAAAATTTTATTCCCTTAAGCCATGTCATTTTATATACATAGATCCCCTTAAGCCATCCTATATTAATACATAGATCCCCTTAAGCCATTTTATATTAATAGTTAATTGTTTTTTCATTCAAGTAACATGCCTTAGAAATAAATGAGGTTCACACATTTTATCTTTTGTATTCAATTAGGCCATTTATATTTGAATGGTTTAAGGGTATTTCCTAAACATGTATCTTACATTTTTAAATTACAAATCTAATGCAGGTTCACATCTTAGAGATCATGGATAAATTCAATAATATTTGTAATCCACCTCCATGCCCTCCATCTCCATCACCTTCACCTCCACATACATCCAATCCACCTCATAACTCCCCACCTCCACCACCTAAAACCGATGGTGCTCTTTTGCAAGCATGGATCAATGCCAATTTTAGAATCATTTAGGATCAAATCAACATTATTCAAAATTAAGAATGTATCACATCACCTTTGAGGTATTTTACATCTAGGATGAAAAATTTTGTTGATTTTGTTAGGGCTATGGATGTGATCTTATATGAGCATAAACATGGCTAGAGGAGAGGATAAAGTCTGATTCTGAAAAAGAAAACGCATAGAAATGAAGAGATGCACTAGAGAGCCACAACACTTTATAAATTAATACAATGATCTTATAGTTATGAATTTATGAATTTGGTTAGATGGATTTTTTTGTGATGAATTTGTGAATTTGGTTGGATGGATATTTTTAGTGATGAAATTAAGAATTTGGTTGGATGGATAATTTTAGTGATGAATTTATGAATTTGGTTGGATGGATATTTTTAGTGATGAATTTATGAATTTGGTTGGATGGATATTTTTAGTGATGAATTTATAAATTTGGTTGGATGGAAATTTTTAGTGATGAATTTATGAATTTGGTTGGATGGATATTTTTTAGTGTTGAATTTATGAATATAATAACTTATAATGATGAATTTATAATAGTATATTTGATGACTATCTACTAGATCATGATTTCTCCTATTGGGAAAATCTAATTTATATGTGTTAGACATAAATGAGCTTTTTGTGAATGTTTCAAGTTTATTTTTTAGTATGTACATTTATAAAAATTACATAGTTCTATATCTTAAATTTTGAAATTTGTATGTACACATAGTTTAGTTGAATGATGTATGCATGCATTATGCATCATATTTTTTATTTTAAATGTATTTATATTTTAAATTTTGAAATTTGTATGCACATGCTCAAGTTCAATCAAGGTTTGTATGTGTATGTATATCTATGCACATCCTATTTAAACAAATTTGCATGTACATTTAAAATTTAACTATTTATTGTAATTTTGTAAGTTTGTATGTTAATTTTGTATAATTTAATGTAGGTGAACACTTATAGATATCATGGATCAATTTGAAATTGATGATATCATTAATCCACCACCTCAGCAACCTCCACCTCAACCCCTTGGACCTCCACCCCCTCCACCTCCCCCTCCACCCCCTCCACCTCATATCCCACCTCCACCACCTGTTGGATCAGATATTGAGGCTCACTTGCAAGCACATATCAATAAAAATGTGGCATCCATTCAAAACTAAATCAATTCTATGCAAAATGAAGCATTGATTGCACCACATGTGACATTTTTCATCTGCGTTGCAAAATATTGTCGATGGGCCATTAGGTCTATTGATTATGACTTAGATAGGCATTGACAATATAGAAATGATATGAGATGATTTTATGTAGATGGTCTCTCATATGAATTAATTTTAGACCTAAAAATAGCAAAATACCATATAACACCTTATTTTATTGACCCTAATACTCACCAGGCGATTCCTACAACTAAATCTAGAATATCCATGAGGTGGTGTATACATCCACAAATGAGTGCACATTTTTGGGATTGATGGTGGATGGTATTTGATAATCCACCACACGCTAATATAGAGGTCCCATTGTATTTTTTGAGGAAAAAATATGTAGAGTTTGTTTTGGGGTAAAAGCCCAATTATTTTGATTTTAAATCATTTCAGGGTGTTGGTGGTGGCATGCCACAATAGAGGTTAGGGGCAAGGGTTGATCCCAAATGCCCTATGCATGCACAACCCCTTGTTGCTCCTCTTGGTCCTACCATTCATGTACATGTGCATCAACGTGTGATGATAACCACATTAGGATCCCTAAGTATGCTCGTAGGAGACCTTGATTAGCATGCTTCTGTGATAGCGGCTAGGGAGCCTAGAGACTACGATGATGGAGGAGAATTATATGGAATTGATCCGACTACCACTCCATGAGTGTTGACACCACATGTATGTACTAGTTTCCATAATCTATATTATGGACCTAATCAGGCCACACCCAGTTTAGGTGGATGTGGAGATTCAGTTGGATCATTTGGTCACCTTAGTTCATTCATATAATTTCTTACTATGGAGCATTGCCTAGAGGACAATGCGACATAGTTATAAATATGCATCTACATCTTAAATTTATAATAATTTTAATGAACGTATATATCAAAAAAAAAATTGACATTTTAACAATCAAACTGTTTGGTGTAGATGACACTAACGATAGGGCAATCATTTGCACCTCAAGTATATATGTCGACAATAGTCGAAGTCGGCAACCCTCATGGTGTATTTTGATTTCAATTTTTAAAATTATATATGAAATATTTTTTTAATTTGACATTTTAATTTATAATTCAATCATGAACATGTGTTTTAAATATGTATGTTGGTTCAAGGGACTCAATCGACTTCCACATCGATTCCACCCGAGGGTTTTTCAAGTGGTCATCCACTATCAGGCATCTCAAATCAAAGAAAGGTACATTTATATTTTAAATTATTTAACTTACATTATTATAACTTTACTATTATGAAAATTTTGAATTCACTATATATCAAACATGTGCATGTACACTTGTTAATATTATAAGCAAACTAAATGTCTATATGCATGTCTAGGTTGATATGAAAATGAGAATGGAGATCGAACAAACATTAGATGTGGTGACTACTCATGAGCCATCTGAATTTCAGGTTGTTTAAAAAAGTTTCTAGATAAAATGTGCAAACTTGAATATATATTTTAACCTAATTCAAGTATACATGCTTTAAATTTGATGTTGTAGGACTTTGATACTGCCACTTTTTTCCTTGAATCAGTCATAGTTACAGCTCAAGGAGGACATGCAGAGAAGCCAAATATCATGGTAATTTAATTTTTTTATTATATTTAAAGTAAATTATAAATTATACATTGTAAATAACTTTAATTAAATTTAAAATTGAATATATATATATGAGCTCATACATGTTAAATTTGGTTTCTTTTATAGAATGAGACACATATTGTAGCTGAGCATGTACAAACAGGTCATGGAATAGAGGGTACACAACCTCTTACAATACAATTTAATAATGATAAATTATAAATTAAATTGAATCAAATCATTTTTAATTGTATACTTTCATCTAATTTCATCTTTCTCTCTCTTGTATATGTAGATTGATTCAGAGAATTTAGAGGTTGGTCTAGGTGCACTAGAGCATCTAGAGCCAGATACCATGGTAATTTAATATTATGATGAATTATAAATTAAATTTTCATTAAATCATTTTTAATCGTCTTACATTTGATTTCATCTTTCTCTTGTACAGAGTTGTCCAAGTCATCCGCATAGTCCGCATGGTGGAAGAGGTCTCTTGATTATAGAGACGATATGAGTTAGACATGAGTGCATGGGATGTATTTTATTATTTCAAGGACTACATATTTGGTTTCTCATGGACTTAAAAAAAAAAAATCATGGACTTTATTTCATGGGTTGTACTCTTATGGACCTAATATATATTGGTTTCATGGACATAATATTTTGTTTCATGGACTTTATTTCATGGGTTGTACTCTTATGGACTTAATATATATTGGTTTCAAGGACTTAATATATTGTAAATAATGGACTTTATTATTGTTTAATTTTAAATACAAATATGAAATTAGAGTTGAAATTAATAGGACATTCCAGTATTTGTACATTACAAATTTAGTGATCCATACATGGTATACATTCAATATTTAGTGATAATTACTCAATGTTCACTTATTTAATTCATGTCCTAATAGGATGTCTTAAGTGGTCCTAATACACAGGTTATCTAATAAAATAAAAAAATAAATCATAATCTACAAACAAAAGCAATTTTTTTATATACCACAAAGGGTGAAATTTTAAGAAATAAACAATACCATACAAGATTAGAGAACAAAAGAATTAATAAATTATATAAACTAAACATAAATACCAATCAAAATTCAATGATTTTTTCCAAAAAAATTGTTCTATAAGTATACACCATATTTCCTAGTTCTAAATTACAACATAAAATTAAAGAACAATCATGCAACTTAATTATCAAAAAATAGGCTAAAGTTTTGAAATTAAATCATGTACTCCCATATTTACAAATCATGCAAAGTGCTATAGAAAATGTAAGAATAGAAAATTCCTCTTGACCTCATGTTCCACAAAAAACACTAATTTATAAGTTGTCAAAACAAATAAGAGCATCCAACAAAAATACTACAACCTTCTTCCTCTATGTCCACCCTTTATTATTTTATTGTCTATTGGAATGGGAGTCACATCCTCTATTAAAAGAAACAACTAAGTTAATCTACAAGTTTCCATGTAATTAGAATCATCCTAAACCAAATGATTTCAAAATACAAATTGAATAATAGCAAACATCTTCACCTATGGACGTCTTGAGGGGATCGAATTATTCAAAGTACATGTCTCATATTTAATTGAAATTGATATAGTTAACTTAGAATTTAGGATGACTCATCATAACAATCATTTTGTACAATTTAAATAGTGTCAATGTTTATTTAATTCATGTCATAATAGGATGTCTTAAGGGGTCCTAATATGATGTCTTAAGGGGATCAAAGAAGAGTATTATTAAGTATAAATATTAAGTGATATAAACAAGTATTAGACTTTAGGGTGACTCATCATAAAAAATGATATAATTAAGTATAATATTTAGGATATGTCCTAACAGGACATCATAAGGGGATCAAATAAGAGTATATTAAGTATAAATATTAAGTGATATAAAAAAATATTAGACTTTAGGGTGACTCATCATAACAAATGATATAATTAAGTATAATATTTAGGATATGCCCTAATACGACATCTTAAGGGGTCCTAATACGATGTCTTAATGGGATCAAAGAAGAGTATAATTAAGTATAAATATTAAGTGATATAAACAAGTATTAGACTTTAGGGTGACTCATCATAACAAATGATATAATTAAGTATAATATTTAGGATATGTCCTAATAGGAGATCTTAAGGGGATGAAATACTTCAAAGTACATGTCTCATATTTAATCTCAATTGATATAATTGATTTAACAATAATATACATGATATTTATTAATTATGCAATCAAATTTAAAGTTTAAAACTAGGAAAACATGCACATTTAACAAACAAAATATATGGAATATTGATTTTGATACACAAAAGTACATAGAGTATAATTGTGTATGTACATGTATTTATAATTTGTATAAAATGTTTAATTGTGTAAGTATGTATGTACATATATGTCAACTCAAACTAATGTTTATAAAAATTTGGCTATGCCATCTCAAGAACATCTGAAATTTGTGCCCGGAATGTAGTAGATATTCACACCACCTGATATCAAATGGTACAAGTAATATCAATGATATCATCAAAACATACATATTTTAATTTATATAAAACTATCTAGATGTACACAACTCAAGTACCTATATTTAAAAGTATTCCATGCATGTGTGTAGGTTGAATCTGTATCCTCTCCTTTTTGTTTCAAAGTATGAGATCAATGTGATGATTGCTTAAGGATACAAAAAAAGATAATAAATCAATTTTAACTATTAATGTACAAGCAATATTAATATATAATCAAAACAAGTATTTAAATATAATGTAACTAATAATTATCTGTTTTTACCAAGTATTCCATGTTGTCTAGGTTGAATCTGCATGGACTCTTTTTTTTGTGATAATGGCTTAAGGATCTATAAAAGGACAATTTAAATCAATTTCAACTAATAACACACTTGAGAAATATTGAAACATGTATTTAATCTATTTAAAAAGACAATATTTAAAACTAAAACTAAATTTACTTGTATTTACTTATTCCATTATACCATTTTCTTCCTCTCTTTTTTGTAATGCATCTATGATTGTCTCATGCTCTTCCATATAAATTATCCGTAACTCTTTATTTGTAGGTCTTCCATGATACTAATCTAGTTTTATATTTTTTGCCACCACTAAATGTAAGTAGTGTATAATCTTTTTATGTGTTTCATAATCTTCAAATGCAGGCACACCATTCTTCCTCATCGGGTATTTTCCTAGCCAAGTGCCAACAACCACCACTAATCCTATTGGAAAACATGATAACATCATCAAATAATTTCTCAAAAATTTCTTAAGGGGATCAAAGAAGTTCTAAAAAAATTCTTAAGGGGATGTCTTAATGGGATAATTGTACCTTTTGGATAATGATAGCCATAATCATCTTCTCAAGGTGCTATTAACTTATGTTTAGTATCCACACAATGATCCAACCAATATTCCATTTCCTCTTCATTCCCCTCAGGTGCAACAACAACATACACATGTCTTTCAAACAAAATTTGATTTAATAACTTGTGTGTGTCCATATAATTTGACCAATCTCCATACATCCATTCATATGTATATAAATAAATAATTTAGTATTATAAAATAGTAATAAATTGAATTAAATTACCTTCTTGTACGAGGTCTGAAACATGGTCATAATCTTCTGATGCAAACTCTTGATCATTTTATTCAATTGTTATTTCATATTGATCATGTTCTTGTGCAAGTGTCAACGATCTTTGCTTCCACTCTTCAACCCATTCAATATTTTCACATGTTTCCCAATCTCTTGAGATACAAAACTAACTAAAACATGGAAGCTCCCTTGTCCAGATAGTCCATGTGCTTGCATTCAAACTCTTAAATGAATGCCATTTATTAGATCCACTGATTGTCTCACAATCAAGTCTAGGTAGAATTTTTTATTTTTCAACCAACCAAAAGAATCGGCGAACTGTAGAGTATTCGCTTGAACTAGGTGTAGATAATCTTGTATTGCACCAATCCACAATCCCACATGCATCTTTAAACTATATTGCATCCTCAAATTTCAATTGTTCTCTCACAAGAATTATTTTAACCTACACACCAACTCCATCATGTTCTCCTTTACCATGCCTAGCTTAAAAAAAATCCACATATGTTGGACATTAAGTTCCTTATGAACGCTACTTAACCAATCGAACATTCAAGCATTCTTGAACTATCTCATACAATTATCTAACCATATGAGGGGTTATGTCATATGGATTCCTCTTTCTCTTTAATTTCTATGAAATATGTTGAAACGGTATTGAACAAAATCTAATGATTAATCGATTGTCACTCAAATAGAAATGATACTCCCTCAAAAAAATTCTATCATCCTTTGTGCTATCATTTGCATGTCTATAAACAATATGAACAAACATAGCTACTTGCAATAAATAATAATATTGTGATTGAATTTCCTCTTGCGGAGCTAGAGTATAGTTTTTCACAAAATCAACCACTGATGGTAAACTACCAACTAGAAATGTGTTTCTACATGTGTGAAATTGGCCATCAATACATCAAGCATCTTGAGAGTGCATGACATATTTTGGTACAATCTTATTCTTAAATTCTAATATGAATGCATGTACACTAAATTTTTCTATAATTAAATCACAACACTTTCCAATTTTTCCATCTTTTAGAGAATAGTTAACATTCTTAAATATTTTAAAATATAGTACTAATTGTTTTCCAAAATCATTATCAACACTTTCATGCATGCAGACTCTTAAGAATGAAAGATTTCCACAACTAGTGCATTTTCCAAAAATACAAGAACTTAAATAAAATAATTTTAAATTAGATCTTTCACAAAACAAACTTTATTTAAACTCCCTTATTGTTTCAGGTGGCATATTTGTTGAAGTTGAGAAATACAACCTCACATAACCTAGTGAACACCTACAAGCAAATAACCTGTCACGTAGAAGAGATAATGAAAAAACAACTATGATGCTATGCAAGCCATGATGAAAAAAGATGCATAAACAAGAAGAGAATAATAACAATAAGATCAATCCTTATGAAAGGAGATCAAAACCCTAAAGGTGAGTAATTAATAATTAATAATTAATTAATTATTAATGGGCCTAAGTTTAGCTTAAGTGAAAAATAAATTAAAGGTGACTTAATTAATTAATCAACATGATTAAATTAATTAAGTAATTAACCTATTACTCTTACACCCTTCCTTAAGTTGAACTTAGGGAGAAGCTTAAAAACTAAGGACATATGCATTAAAGAAAAGATGGGTCCCGACAACAAGGCCAGATGAAGTACCCAAATACAACCAAATTTTTGTAAAGCAGAGAAAAAAGGAGAAAAACCAATGGGAAAAATGTCCTCTCCAAAAAGAGGTGAAAGCATGTGAATAAAATCATGAAGGAAGGAAGGCCTCACAAAGACCCCCCAAGGACAACTTTCTTCACCCCAACCATCGATCACAACTGAAGATAGCATGGCGATGCCAAAGGTTTCATGAAGATGTTTGCAGCTTACGCCTCAGTAGGAATATACTCCAAGATGAGAGAACCATGTTGAATCAATTGCCTAATGAAGTGTATGTGGATCTCAATGTGCTTCATTTTTTGATGCTCCACTAGATTGCGGGGAATGTGTATAGCACTTTGATTGTCACACCAAAGAATTGTGCGACTATCAGGAGGAAACCCAAACTCTTTCATCAACTGTCAAAGCCATAAAATCTCTTGACTAGCTAACACTGATGCTCAATACTTAGCCTATGTATATTATAATACAATAGAATATTTCTTCTTGCAAGACCATGTGATAGGACCAGAACCAAGGTAAAAAATAAAGCTGAAAGTGGACTTTCGATCATTGACATCACCATCCCAATCTGAGCTAGTGAAGCCAACAATGTGAGGGGCTCCTGATGTGTAGTAAATTTCATACTATGTTGTGCCCTGAATGTACCTCAAGATACACTTGACAGCTTGCCAATGGCTCTCATGTGGATCATGGGAGAACCTAGATACAAGACCAACCACAAAGGAAAGATCAGGACGAGAATGCATCAAGTACAACAAACTTCCAACCAACTACCTATATAATGTAGAGTCTACTGAAGGAGTAGAGAAAGTGGAATACATAACAACACCTAACTAAAATGGTGTGGGTGTAGGCTTGTAATCAAGTATGCCAAATCTCTAGAGCATATCAAGAGCATACTTCTATTGATATATGGAAATCCCATCTGAAGACTGAATAACCTATAGACCAAGAAAATAGTGAAAAAGATCAAGATCTATCATGTCAAACTGATCCATCAAAGCTCTCTGAACATTTTGAATCATAGAGGATGAGCTACTTGTAAGAATGAGATCATCAACATATAGCACTAGGATCAAAAGCTCACCCTCCTGACGTTGAATGTAAACTGTGGGATTAGAATGGTAGAGTGTGAAGTGAGAGGAAAGAAAAAAATATTCCATCTTCTCATACCAAGCCCAAGGAGATTATTTGAGACCATACAATGAACGCCAAAGTTTGCAAACCAAAGAAGTGTCCTGCACAAATCCTTGAGGCTACTCCATATAGATCTCCTCATGTAGGTCCCTATGCAAGAAGGCACTCTTCACATCCATCTAAAAAACTGTCCATCCAGGTGTGAAGCTGGTAGTGATAGTACAAAGTGAATAGAACTCATCTTGGCAATAGGAGAAAAGGTACCTGAGAAAACTCCTTTGCAACAAGACGTGCTTTGTACTTATCTATCAAACAATTTGCAGAAAACTTGGTATGGTACACCCACTTGCACTAAACCAACTTTCTTCCCTTAGGAAGATGACAAAGATCCCAAGTATTATTCTTCATCAAAGAAGAATACTCCTCCTCCATAGCCATATCCCACTCAGGGTGACCTATCACCTCTAAAAACCTTTGAGGATCATCCAAAATGGCATTACTCAAAATAATAGCACCTGATGTTTGTGCACATGTACAATGGGAATCTGAAGGATCACCTACCAAAGACCCAGCTACCTCTATAGTAAAGTGGGCCAACTTGGGCAAATGTTGTGTATCTGGTGGTGATGGGGATGGTGGATCATCATCTACATCATCCTCAAGAGATAAAAAATCCTCAAGAGATGAAGAGGGAGGAGTAGGTAGTGAGGGAGAAGCTAGTGATGAAGAATCCATTAGAGGAAAGTGCTCATCAAATTGGACATCTCATTGAAATAGGACCTCTTTGGAATCAAGATCAAACAACCTGTATGCCTTAACATCCTCACAATAGCCAACTTTTCCTCTCCATGGCTTTCCGTTGAGCATCAAGAATAAATGCCCAAGCCTCACTACCAAAATTTTAGAATGTAGAAACATCTAGCTTGACATGGATCCAAGCATCCTCAGGAGTCATGTGTCATAATGCCTTATCAGGCATCCAATTTTGAATATAATTGACACAATTGACTGCCTCATCCCAAAATGAAGAATCCATGGACCGTGATTGTATCATACAATTGGCCATCTCCCATAAAGTCATGTTCTTTCTCTTAGCAACACCATTCTATTGAGGGTTGTAAGGTACTGAAAACTGATGTTGCAAACCATGCTCAGTGCAAAAGTCCCTGAAAGCTTGACTAACAAACTCCCCCCATTATCTCTGTGTATACTCCTGATAGAAAGACCAAACTGCTTCTCCATAAATTAAAGATCCTGAATGAATCAAAGACATCGAACTTGTACTTAATAAATTACACCCATGTACGTCTAGAGAATTCATCAATAAATGTGAGCACATATCTAGCCCCTGAAAATGAAGAAGTAAAAAATGACATGAGGTCACTATGTACCAACTCCAAGGGTGCCTTAGCACATGTGGCTCTACCCATAGGAAAAGAATCTTGGTGATGTTTTCCAAGTACACAACCTCGACAAAAACCATCAGTATAGGAAATATGTGGGAGTTCAATCACTAGTGCCTGTGTACTCATCTACTATAGATATATGTAATTGACATGGCCAAAAATCTCATGAAAAAGTCTACTCACTGTGTCTACATGTGTTATAAGAGATGAACTTGAACCATCTGTACTCTCAAAGCCATCAAATCTGTATAAGAGAGATGCAAAATCAACACTCCTAGTAGCCACAACCAAATTAGGATCATGAAGATATCGAATAACCACATCATGTGGTGATAACTCAACTGTCTTACCAATGCCAAAATGGAAAATCTGATAAACGAAAAGGAGGTTTTTCAAAATATTAGCAACTACAAGTATGTCTTGAAGACAACCACCATCCAATGAAACAAAACCTAAACCGATAATTGTAAGTTGTGTAGAGTCACCAATAGAAATTTGTGAAGTGCCACAATGGGCAAGTGTGGTGACAAACTGCAGAGTGTGTGTCATATGGTGAGAAGAACCAAAATCTAGAATCCAAGTGGATCTTGAAGATAATGCTCGTGCAGAAAGAGAATGACCTTTCCATGTGTGTGGGGAAGGTGACTGAGGTGAGGTGATATTATGTTGTTGCATGGCCTCCTCTAAAGCCTCTAATTGCTTCCAACACCTGGAAACTGGATTTCCTTCCTTGCCACAAAAACTACAAGGATCTCCAGATGGCTTCTTAGTCCTAGAGGAAGGCTCACCAGACTTAGAAGATTTACCCTTGTTAGGGTTGGATGGTGGTTTCAAACTAGACTTTGGTGATGGCTTGGAGGTACTCTCATGGCCAACTAAATCTGTCTTAGGCTTTTCTTTCTTCTTTTGTTTCCCTTTGGATGTCAGAGCTACCAATGTTGAGTTATATGAACCTAAAAGTGCATCCAACTATGTAAGCTTGGGCTGCTCATGAGTCAACCTATCGTAGAAAACCTCAAAGTTAGGCATGGTAAAAAATGCACCCAAAGCATCCATAGTGGAATAAAATGTAGAAGATAATATTTGAAAAGAACCACGAAGCTTAGAGAGAATCGGGTAAATACACTATGTTTTAGTCTTGTTCTTACCACAACCCTGTAACAATGATTTAAGTGATTTTAATTTCATCAAGAAATCCTCAATAGATGGAAATGAATTAGGTACCAAAGTAGTCAACTCTGTCTCAATCTGAAGTGCCTTGAACTCGTTGATGGTTCCAAAGAGGGTATGAAACTTGAGCCACATTGCCCGAGGAGTTGTACACCCCTCTAAATGAAAAAGTAGACTATCTGAAACATGCAGTGATAACAAACCTTGGGCTTCATCCATCTTGTTTCCGTGTTGCATAACCTCAAATAGACATGTCAACTGAGGTTGAACCTCATCTAAACAGGACCATAACCCCTTATACTTGAGGATTCTTGTCATATGTACTTTCCAGGTGTGATAATTGTATGGTGTAAGATGGTCAATTGAAGAGGTGTCTACCATGATGTTTTGTTTTTGAACTGCCTTTAAATAATAGAGGTTTCTAGTTTCTAATGTAAATTTATAGAAAATAGGAAGAACATACCCCCCACAATACAAAAAACCAAACCCCAGTACAAATTTTAAAGCTGGAAAGCATGAAAAGAAAAAAATCACTCAAAATGATTCTTTGTGTACTTGGTACATTTTCTGGGGAAACCAACTATATATCTGGATAGAGCATCTGAACACCTTTCCAATGCATATTCATTTTTGAAAAAAGGAGTTCCTATTCTCAAGTTATGCCCTGGGAAGTTAAAAAGCTAGGATTGAATTTGACTAGAAAAAAGCAAGAAAAAAGAAATATATGGAAATAAAACTTGTACCACTGAAATGGGCTCGGAAACAGCTTTCTAGTGATTTTTTTTTTTCAAAAATCTGAGGTCGTATGCAAAATTTATGTCCAAAATACCAAAACTGCTCCAAAAGGGTTTGGGGGTTAAGCCTAGTGGTTAGGCTAGTTGCTAGCATTAATTGCTAGTGGTTAACTGATGGTGGCGGCCATTACCACTAGTTTTTTTTTTTAAGTTCCCCAAATTGCATGTTGTACTAGGTTGTACGGCCCAAAACTGAAAAAAAATGCCTCTCGAAGTCATTGTGTTTGATTTCAACGATTTGACAATCAATTTTGGGGTTTTTGGGCTCTTTGAACACAATGGTGAGGTCCTTTTGGTCTCAAAACGCTCTAAAATTGTAGGTATGCTCTGGATCAGGAACCCCTCAAAAACTTCAAACCCTCGCAGATCTGACACCGTGAAGCCAAATTTGACAAAACAAAGGTCAATCTTGACTGAATTGAGCGTTCTAGATGCAATGGTGAGGTCAAAAAAGGGCTGAAAATGCATAGATCCTTCACTTTTAGGATAGGATCCCTCAAAATACAAACAGGAAGTGGTAGATTTGAAGCTTTGATACCATGTTGAAGTTGAGAAATACAACCTCACATAACTCAGTGAACACTTGCAAGCAAATAACTTGTCATGTAGAAGAGATAATGAAAACACAACTTTGGTGCTCTACAAGTCATGAAGAAAAAAGATGCATAAACAAGAAGAGAATAATTACAATAAGATCAATCCTTATGAAAGGAGATCAAAACCCTAAAGGTGAGTAATTAATATTAGTTAATTATTAATGGGCCTAAGTTTAGCTTAAGTTAAAAATAAAGTAAAGGTGACTTAATTAATTAATCAACATGATTAAATCAATTAAGTAATTAACCTATTACTCTAACAATATTAATACCACATTCCTGCATAATCATGTTAGTATGCAAAGTACAACGTATATATCGAAAAACATCATAAAAATAATGAAATTGAACATGTGTTTTACAACAACATGATATTTGTTGCTTATTAATTTTTACATACCAAGGTTTATATTTTTCAAAAGGCCTTTGACTTATTTTAATATTACTAGGTAACACTAAATCACCACAAAATTTTCTATAAAATTCAGTCTGTGTTGTATCTAATAGGTGGGTGAGCCCACATAAGTGGTGAACACTTTTGTGGAGGAAGGGAAAAGTCGATTTTCCCCTTTTCACAAAGTGAAGGGGTTCGGCCGAACCTAAGTGTTCGCCCGAACCTTTATGTGGGTTCAACCGAACCCTAGGGTTCGACCGAACCATATGTTCGGCCGAACCCCATTGACTTATGTGCTTTAATAATAAAATAAAGGGGTTTGGCCGAACCCCCTTAACATAGATTAAAACAAAAAAAACCCTCATCCTTGTCATTTTCACCGAGCAAAGAACAGTGGCCGGCGAATAGAGTGCATGCGTCGAACAAGGTGCGTGCGGCGAAAAAGCGTGCAAAGAAAAAGCGTGCCTTCACCTTCGAGCGAACCCTCCAACACATCATCTCAGGTTTTCCATAGCTCATATTTGCTACAAAATTCGTGGTTTCAATTGCATTTGTTTGAAATTTTTTAAAGCATTTTCAACAAATTCATTATCTAGAATTTAGAAGAATATAAATAGTTGAGTATACAATTTATTTTTGTATTCAATCCATTTTTTTATATGCAATTCCAATGGATAAAGAAGGAAAAGACACTTAAACAAGGAAGGTCTACAATCCATTTTTGTATTCAAGTATAAACAAGATCTTCTCACAACCTTCAACAAGAAATAATGAATTGAATTATTGGTTTGGTAAGATTAACTTTATAAAGAAATTCGAAATAGGTTTTGTAGAGATAATGAGGCCACTAAATACCAAGATGATGAAATATGCAAAAATATAGTGGAAAATGTAAGCTAAGGCAGTTTAATAAATCAAAAAATCATTTTTTGAATCCCCTATATTGGTTACAAGCCCAAACTATTCTAAACTATCCTACATATACTCATTTTCATTTGACCACATTGTACAACCATTCTTATTCAAATGAGAAACCTAGGAAATGAAAGGCATGTAGCCTTCATGAGTGTATCATTCAAAGATGCAAAGATAAATTATCCAAATTTGAAGCAAGATTATGCTTTAGTGTGAGTATTGATTAATTTTTAATTACATTTTCAATAATAAGTAGTTGTAGTAATCTTTGACATGTAGTAGTAAAGGACTTTCTTAGTAGAATAAATCAAGAGAAAAAAAATGAGAAAAATGGACCACTATATTATAATAATTTGACATATAAAACATGCCTATGAAGTTGGCCAAAGAATAGAAATTAATTAAACTGATAACACAAGTTGATCTAGGTTGATCACACCAATATTATGTAGATGATGTGATAACAAAGGATGATTCATATGCTAATAAAACTAATTATTTTATGAGTAATTAATTCCTTATATATATTTAAATAGTAGTTAAAATACATCTTTGCACCTTAAAATGAAAAAGCTACATGTGATTATAGGAGGCTTATTAAAAATAAATCATGAAGGAATCTAGACTTAAGGTGATTGAGTAAGGAAGAGGTAGAATGGCTATTGAATTTTTATTATAATTTCCTCTATTAAATTCTTTTCAAATATCTACTCAGTGATGTCCCCTACAAGTTCAAGATGCTTCAATTTCTAAAAATTAAAAAAATATCCTATGTGTGAAGTTGTGTTGGTCATTTACATGAATTTCTATCAATTACCATATTGTTATTTTGATGGATTTCCATACCAATATTTCATCTCTACCATCTCCATTTTTATTTTTCCATTGGTCTATTGGGCTTCATCCTCAAAGTATAATCTTTCAACTAATCTTGATAATCCACTTTCAACCTTTGTTAAATTTATCTAAGTATGGATTCTATTGGACTTCAATTTTATTGCGGTTGTCATGCTAGTAATCCAATCCTTAGTGTTTCTTAGTGACCTAGAATATTTTCTATTTCTAGAGTGTTTGGCTTGACCCTCCATTCAAACCATTCTTGTCTCCATATTCTTTGACCCCTCTTAGCTCTATTGTATTCAAGTGTTATATTTTCTAGGATTTTAGACTTGGTTATATCCTACCATACCACTCCCTTTTAAACTTAAAAATCCCAATCCATTTTAATCCAAATGTCTATAAGTATTTTTGCACCAATTTTTTCATCTCTCAACCATCATGTCATTTCAATCATTCCCCAACAACTTCACAATCTTATTATTTGTATTTACTCCTTGTAGTATTGGGAATTTAGTCTTTCCAATCCTTAAGTATCATCCCTTTCTAACCCCTATTATCTTCATCCTCTACTAGTAAAAAAAAATCTTGTGTTTTAGAGTTCTAGAATTGATTCCATGCGTCTAAATTTTTATCCATCTTTTATTTCACAATGTCAAAATCATGATAATGCCATCTTTATATGATGCTAACATCATCAATTTTTAGAGTAACTACCTATTGAGACATACCTACTAACATCATTTTTTCATTCTCCAAAAAATAAAAATATATAAAGCTAGAGGATTCAACCTTATTTTTCCCTAGTATATTATTTCATACTCCCACAAACCCCAACACCTAGTTGAATACTTTTCCTATCTTTTAGAGTCAAACATTTGGCCTTTTATATTTTTATAAAAAAATTAAGGTCATATAGATACATTAATCTCAACATCTCGATGATTTGTCCTTTATTAAGGTCATATAAGAAACATTTTATTATAATTGTGTATTATGGACCTCCATTTTTATTTAAGTTTTTTTATGTATTCATGGAATCTTTGAGTTTGTGTTTTTTGTTCTTTATATTAATTATTTATTATTTTGCATCTAAGATGTGCTATAAAATCATGTTACACTATGTAGTTCATGCTAGGATGAGAAAAATTTCTAAAATAATATGTGGGTAATTTAAATTGATTGTGGATTATCAATTAGGGTGCATCATTGGGGTAAAAGGGAATTTCAGAGTGTAAGCTCTAAATGATAAATCCAAGTGCATTAGACTAATTTGAATGTTAGTATTTTATTCAATTCATTAAGGTTTCATGTATTCAAGATAAATTTGATAGTTGAGGGTTGGACATTCTATTCATTTAGAAAGAAAATAAAAATATATATGTTAGTGTCATATTATAGTGAAGTAGGTTTTATTCCATCATCCATAAATTTAGTAATATAAAGCTATTAAATCCCTAGAGAGTGTTATTCAATACATAGTATTTGTATAGGATTTTATATGATACTATATAAATATCAGGTAAATTATTATTGTGATAAACACAATATATATATATATAGGGATGAGTAGCTTTCTTATATCTAGAGTCACATCATTTGAGCTAACTACCAAATTAGAGACCTCTTATATACTAAATTAGTTGTGTTCCTATATTTAAGATCTATAGTCCAAATAAACTTCCAAACTTAGTAAGGCTCAAAGAATAGGAGGAGGCTTTATCCAAGTCATTCTATCTACTCTAATTTTTCTCCCCCTTAGTCTAAATATATAGGCTACTTCCCCATTGCCTACATTATTCCTAGATTGGGACATTATGGTAGATTTCTTTAATATCTAGATGGTTGCAAGAAAAATACCCAACACCACATCCTCTACAAAAAATAATTCAATTAAAATTTTAAGATATCCATGTCTTCTTGAAAAAAATCAAGTAATTTGTACTTTGTACATTACATTAGGCAAGTTATTCCAATTATTCTCTATTTATTCCTCATAAAGAGAAAACTTTAGATAATGAAATCTATAATGACATCATATTCTATGAGTCAAATTTTGAGCATACTTACTATTGTGGGATTGATGTACTTGCCTCTCTTGATTGATATTCTAGTGTACTCACCACTATTTTCATGATTCCCAATATATTTTGGTTTTGTAAAGAGAGAAAAATAGTGCTCAAACTAAGAACATTCTTTTAGTGGACCTCACGTGATGATAGGATCTAAGGCACTTCTCATCACACAAAATCTCCATCTTGGATCCAATTCTAGACTCTCATACACTACACCCCCAAGATTAAGAAAATGACTCATACATCATTAGATAGAGTAAACACATTTCAAAATATACAAAGTCGCCATTTCTATAGGAGCATATGTGAAATTATCTAGATTAGTAGTCTTAATGAATTTATTCTAATCATTTTTTGTTCTTACATAATCAAAATCATTGAAAGAGAGAAAAATAGAACCATAACATAGAGATAATCAATAAATTTTGCTACAACTATAAAAAAAGAAAGAAAGAGAACTAGATATCTTCAATAGCTCAATAAATGAATTAATACTTAAGTTATGAGGATCACAAGATTGCCAACTAGGGTCCTATTCTTGTGGATCTTTCTATAGTACAACTTAACAATAAAATTCCTCTAGCATTTCCAAATCTCTCTATCCCTTCACCTCCTATCATGCCACTAAATCTTATGTACAATATATTGAACTTCAAAACATCACACTATGTACTTTGTAGATTATATTAGTTACTATTCTACTAAGTATTTATTTATTCCTCATCAAGAGAAAACTTTGTACAATGAACCACATAATGACATTATTCAAACAATTCCTCCACATGAAGAAGGTAGCCCACCTTTTAAAAAAATCTAAATACAAGGTATAACCTTCTCTGCATGTATTCTACTAAACCAATATGAATGCACAAGCATTATTGAGTTAATCAGTATAATTATTTGACCAAATATTTATTTTTTGAACCTTTATAATACCAATGTTTTCTTGTAATAACTCAAAATTATTGAAAACAATACTGTACATACTATGACGAATGATATTGATCATCACTAACATGTAAAAATTGTGCTCCCTAACTATCTTCTTATTTTATTTTTTACTATTAGGGGCATGCCTATATGTGATGTGAACAATAATAGTTTATCTAAATAGAATTGTAATATTAATATGATTCAACTTCTTTTTGTGGCTGCAACGTGTAATTTTATATAAAATTGACTATAGATCTATAATAGTTCCAATTAGGAAAAATCCTTGCACACCTTGACTTGTTGATTTAACCATCAAGAATAGTGGCTATGTATTGCATACTTATAAAAAATATTCTTAAAATCAGAAATAAAATTAGCAACTTGCTTCTCTTGTGACCAACTCACATCTAGAATCTTCACCTCCACTCTTCAAATTGTATTTTATAGTTATCTCATATCTCTTTTTCTCAAACATTTTTTTTCTCAGATCATTTTTCTTCCATCATGGGTACATGATATAAACTTTGATAACCCACCGCATTGTAAACATTTCTCATTTAAACACATTTTTACAAAAAATTACAATCATTGTATCTAACACATTAAAATAAATCTAATAGGTCCTTACATAAATTTGGTATTTTAATTGTACCACACTCTTGTAAAATTTGGTTAGTATACAAAGTATAATTAATATTACATGTAATAGTTCATGGTATATAAAAACTACATGTCGTATTTACAATATGTATTCGAAATTTTAAGAGGCATGTACTTGATAAAAAGGCTTACAATCTATTCAAATTCCCTTTGTGATATTTTTAAATGAATATGTATTTCAAGAAATTTTACACAATTTTGTTTGGCTACATTCCAATTAATGTTTAATATGTGGTGTGTGGTCTTGATCACCAATTTTTTATTTTAAAACATCCTTTACATTGAGTGATACTCTAGAGTTAAAGTGCCAAAATAATTCAATTTCATCATTTGTGTTATTAATTAGCTTTTTATGAACTCATGGAATCGTACCATTAAAATCTCAAGTACCATTTTCAATAGGACTATCTAGTCTTGATCTTATTGCTAGTGTTTTTCACAATATTTTACAATTTATGCTTAAGTGAAGATGAGTTTTCCTCATTAATCAAACCTTTCTTAATTTATTTCATACTATTGAGGTTTTTATTACTCTTCAAGTAGCTCTTTTATCTTTCTACTTACTAGTAATCCTAATAGAATTAAGAGAATTAAAAAATATTTTAATAATAATTTTATTTTAATTAGAAATTTTGATTGCCTAAATATTTAATTTATTTTGTAAAGGTCTTATTTTTTATAGCTTTAGTAATTTTACAAAAGTATTCATTGAAAAATTCTGAAGCTCAAAATTGAATGGTTCATGGTTCATTTAAGACTTTATCTTATGTTCTCATCAATTTTAAGTAACCATTTTTGGTTTCCAGAATTATTGCAATTTTATCAAGCTCATTAGAAAATTTTGAATATGGGATATCATTCTTATTCGAAAAGGTCCTCTCTCTTCTTAAGTAACTTGGAGATACAATGACTTTCATTTTTTTATGTGCACATGTTATCAATTTTATTAATATTATCAACAAGTGGATCATGGAGTATAATTTTAATATCATGGGGTTCATTTCTACATTATTCAAAAATATTTCTAAATTTGAATTCTTATTTTTCTATGATGTTACTCTTTTCAATAGGTGTTTCATAACATTTTGCAACATTTTCACTTTCATGTTCAACATTTTTATTTTCAATATTAAGTAATAATGTTTTCCCTTTATTACTAGTTGTAGGAAATAAATCTTAAATGCAACCTTTATCAGTGTTTTTTAAATTGTCTTTAATGACACATTTTGTTTTAGAGTGCACACGCACACTTGTAAATTTAAATTTTATAATTGTTTTAGATTATGTTTTTTGTGCAATCTAGTAATTATGTGAATGTTTTGATTATTAAAAACTATGATAGATGTTGAATATGTTTTGTGTTAATAGTATGGAATTGATGAGTAGATGAATTATTAGAACTGTTTTAGATTTCTATTCCTTATATCTAGATATATTATTTAAACTAAGTTCTCATTGCTCCTTTAGGTACACATACATACATAACATGGATAATGCAGATGTTCCACCTCCGAAATCTTTGTTTGCAAATACCACTAATGAGATTAATAAATTGAAAGACTCAATAGTGCAAAATGCAAACCCAGGGATATATTCTAAACCATGCATGTCAATATTGGATAGTCTTGAAAAACTAAGAGATGAACTTGAAAGGACAAGTGCATTTTCTCCAGATAGAGTAGCTGTTATTCTTTCCCGCATGCGGGAAGAAGTACATGGTGAGGTTCCCCTTAAAAAAATATAGGATAGCGTGACCAAAGAAATGATAAAAACTAATTTTTTTCCATTTTATCAAAGTGCATTTAAGGTTAGGGGATACCAGGTCACTAGATGTGTTGATCGTGATATGGCCTCATTGATCTACCCATGATTTCTCGCAGCACATTGTCAATACCCAAACAATGACCAGATTCCATTATATTTTGTTTAGCAGTTGTATGCTGAGGTCCATTTGGGCCTCAACATCAACTACCTGGACATTCCACCATATGCTGGTCAAGGGCATGGCAGGATTGCTGATAGACCCACTTATCGTCGAGCAAATAGACCGACCCCAGTGTTTAGGGTATTGGTTGGTGAGAGGTCTCCTGCTCTCACCCCAGCTCTAGCCCCCATAGCAGATGAGGTTGTTGTTGCTTCCCAAAAGGAAGCGGTTGATACTGTACATGACATTGCAGCTGCCACCACTAGGATATCTGTTGATTGTGTAGGTCAGTATTTGATGTCTAGACGTCCCCGACCCACACCATATTCAGCACAATAGACCACCATGGATCCTTTCACAGTAGCAGGCATCCCTAATCCCACAGAGCTTGAGGCACTTATAGGAGATATG
The DNA here is from genome assembly GCA_007115665.2 of Sequoiadendron giganteum. Lineage (NCBI taxonomy): Eukaryota > Viridiplantae > Streptophyta > Pinopsida > Cupressales > Cupressaceae > Sequoiadendron > Sequoiadendron giganteum. The sequence goes on along the minus strand of CM021106.1, from coordinate 325,282,870 downwards.
GCATGCAGGACTCTGCATTGTTTGGCTGAGGAACTCTTGGAGGCATATGCCTTCATTGCATTAGACTATGGGATCCGTATAGAGAATGTTAGAGATTGTTTGGCACGTGGAGGTCATTCACTTCTAGGATCCCATCACTCTCAACCTAGCACTAGTGCACGTCAGGATCCACCATCTGATCATTCAATAGTTGCATAGACTATGGGTTTTACTGAGATGTTGGTTGGTACCGGTTCATTATCGTCGATGCCATCTCACCTACATAGTCCTCTCCACTCATCATTGTTGGCACAACATGAGATAGATGAAAGGGATGCAAATATTGATTCGTCGCTTGATCATATAGTTGATATGGTGGAGGCGGCCATTTTAGAGGACCCAGGTCATCCGATATCAGATGATGTGCATGTATGTGTGCATGTGCATGTTTCAATTCTTTTTTAATTATTTTTAAATTTTAGTTTTAATTTAACTAGATACTCATGTACTGATATATATGAATTTATATATTTGTAGGTGGACATACCTAATGTCACTCCTAGCCTTGTTCCAGATCGTACACATCGACGTGACTCTATGGATGAATCTAATGCTAGTGGACATGTGAGTTTTAAATTTTTATATATGTACATGAATATGTACATGCATAGATCTAGATACATATTTAATATAAATTATATGTATTTAACACATTTTGTACACCATTTTATTTGTAGGGATCAACACATCCATCAGAGCAGGACCATTCTCATTCACATGGTTGTTCAACTAGGAGTCGGCATTCATATTAGGCCCTGCATATTAGATGTATTTTCTTATATGATGATCTTTCTAGTATTTGACATTTGATTATCTCTAAGTTACATTTGCTATATATGATGATTTTTAGTATTCGACATTTCCTTATATGATGATCTTTAGTATTCCACATTCGATGATCTCTAACTTACATTTTCTTTTATGATATACATACATTTGGAACTTTGCTTATAACATGTTACATGTTTATACATTGATCAATATTGATATGTTTACATGTTTATATGATATATGTATACATTCGCTTATATTCAATATACATGTACATTTTCTCATTTGATGATCTCTTACAACTTACATTTCCTTATATGATATATACATTTGATCTCTCTAGAGTAGAATTTTAGGAAATGAATGCCACTTTATAATTAAGTTCATTCACATGTTGATCACAATAAATATTTTGCACACGCATGCCTTGGATATATATGATCTTGAATGTTTTCTTTCTATGTATATAAAAATAGAACCATATACTCATATAAGCATTTAAATATGTACAATAATGATTATAAAATGCATCATTTAAGCACAATAATAGGAATTAATTCACTAAATTGTAATAAAGTATTAATGGACGATAATGAATAATAATGGATCTTAATTATGGTATATGATAAAATAATAATAGTGGTTTGACAAAATTATTTTAGTGTCTTACAAGTTGATGTTCAAAATAACATTGTTTAAAAAAAAAGAACTTAAGAAGAATGGATTAAAAGAGATGAAAAAAATAATGATATACCTCAATTAGGTGGAGGAATAAGAAAATATTAGGAGGTTGATGATGATTGGATTGAAGAGATTATTTGTGTAAAAAATACACAAGTTAGCTCTCAAAAGAAGAATTATGAGGAAAATTTCATATGAAATATAGAAGATGATGGAAGAAAAGAAGAGGAGGAATGTAGAAAATGATTTAAGAAAAGTAAAATTAGGTGAAAAATGTGATTGATTGTTTTTGAATACTAAGTTATGTTGACATGTGAAGATCAACTTTATCTTAATATACATGTAGATTTTATGCACCAAATTATGTAGGATTGAGGTTAAAATGTATCCAATACATGTAATAACTTATAATAAAATAATAAACAAGAGGAATCCCTAGTATTCAATAAGACATTTTATTTTCTTAGTGGGTCTAAGATGGGACAACCAATAGACACAAAGAGAAGATAGAAGATATGCATCAAGATCTATTGTAAAGAAAGATGTAACCACATATTCTCAATGCAAAAATTGGAATATTTCAACTTAGATATGTTTGTAACCAAGTAACCCTAAAATCATGAAATAAATGTTGTACACAACTATACATGAATACATCTATGGATGGTACAAAATCCTACTGCCAAAAGATCTCAAACCAATGAAGGTACAAATATAACTTTGGAAAAAAAGGTGTTAATCCTAAAGAAAAATATGACTTAATGCTTCCTTGATACAACCATAAGTTAACCAATCGAATCATTGTATTCCTCAATTTAATTGAAGCATAAATGTATATGACATATTCTTATACATATGCACTCTCTAATACTTATGGGACAACCATATATTCAACCAACAAGTAAATATGTGCACAATGAGGAGAATTGTGCACATTTTCACTATTCACCAACCAACACAAAGCATAAACATTCTACAATACACTTTTGGGATTTTTTGTTTGGTACAACATTCTACAAGACACAAATTTTAATATGTTAGGTTTCTTTTTCTACAACAAAAAAGAAGATTGAGACAACATTCACTTTATATATATAGAAAACATGGACTAATGAATCAATGATTTTTCTTGGATGTATAGGAGAAGAAACATCTTGAGATGTAGTCATGTAACATCTCCTTGTGTGCCAATTGTCTTTTTTTGTTGAGATGCTAGATTTGGGGGATCATTGAAACTAACACTAAATTTTCTTCTACTCCCACCATCACTCTTCCAATGATTTTTTTTATGACAAGGTTTGCACATTATTTACATAACAAGTACTTGAATTCCATGGAACAAGTATATAATTGGAAATATCTACTCAATTTAAGGTTCTCAATGTATTTCAACCCCTAATTTGTGTCCAACCAAATTTAAAACACTTGTCATCAATATATATTATAAGTAACTAAAACAATCCAGAGTTCAAACAAGTTACTATAAGTTCTCATCTTCAACATGTATGTACATGTACAAGTGAACTTGAAAATCGTGGATATAATCTAACTCAAACATTCTGGTTCAACCCGCTCTTGAATAACATGTAAAAAATTTTGATGGTCATCACTATCTAGTCTCCATTTTTTTCATCCACGTGCATGTGGAACTGCATGAAGATGTAGGGCGGTAGCAATTATAAGGTGACTATATTGATATACCTTGTTATCAACTTGATAGTCCACAAAATGAATCCCATGTTGAACAACTTTGACTTGTTTTAGATATATCCCTTGCACAACAACAGAACCTGCATGATAAACATGAACCTGAGGTAATACATGTGCATGTGTACAACATTTGCATGCTCAAGGTTTGTACAATATATATTTAATGTTTTTAAGGTAATGTACACATGTACACAATGTATATATATAATTTGAAATTCAAACTCACCTATGGGAAATAACATTCCATCATTTGTTTCAGGCCGTGTTAGCTTATTCCTCTTTTTTGTGCAACACAGTAAATAATAGCTAACACCTTCTATGTTTCCAGGCTCTGTTATAACTGCAAAAACATCTCCTATACACCAAATTTACACAATAAAATTCTAAAAAAAATAGAATTGTCTCTACACAAGTTAAAGATCATTAAATTTATATAATATTTAAATTATTGAAAACTTACACATGTACCTTTTCTAACCAATCCTGAAATATGGTCATAATCAATTGAAATCAAAGGAATGTCTTGAAATCTTTCATCCTCATTTTCATCGTATGTGTCTGAAACAAATAGTGGCACCATATCCCATTTACTAACATATTCAAGTTCTTCATTGTTGCATGCATGAGAGTTTCCCGCAATGCACTCAGTGTAGAAACAAGAGTAATCTCTCATGTATAATGTCCATCCAGGGTGATTATCTGAACTCATAACAAAATGCAAAGATCTTGTTTTTTCTACCCTCTTGCATCCATGCATCGATCTTCTATCCACACCTAGATAAATGTAATTGCAAAAAACTTATATGAACTTGAACATGTGTGTATATATATATGCATGTGTAAATTTTAAATTTAAATAAATTTATTTTTTTAAAATGTAATTTATACATACCTGATATCTCCCAAAACACTCTATGTGGAATGTTTTGGTTTGTTCTTGAAGACGTGTCGACCTCATTTGATGCAAAGTGTTTCTTGCACCATTCAACAACATCATGTGCATCATCTATATGATCTTTTGAATAACCCATTTGATGCTTTCTTCAAGCACATTTGATGCAAGCTCCTACGCCATCATGTTCACCCTTTCCATGCCCACTCTCAAAGAAACTCCAAACATGTGGTATTTTGTAAATATTATGGTATCTAGAAAGTGCATAAAATGGCCGTGATGATTTGAATTGTGCCACACATCCATCTGACCATACAAAATATTTTTCAAATTTTACACCCCTGCTTCTCAAATTCTCAAAAAAACATTTTGTAAAACAATGTTGTACAAAAAGTGTGTCATGCTCTTTATCATCACTAATATAAAAGTGATATTCTTTCTTGATGGCTCATTTTTCATCTATACTCTCAACACCATCTAATTCCAATTGTGCATGTCGATAACACACATGAACTATAATAGTGACCTGTTTTGAAAAGTAATATTCTGATTGAATCTCTTTTTGATGTACAAAAGAGTAATTTTCTGCAAAGTCAACTACTGATAGAACTGTTCCAAGTGGGAAAGTATCTCTTAATGTTTGAAATTGATGTGCTTTCCACTTAGCATAAAAGGAATGTTGTATGTATGGTTGTATCAATTTTTCAAAATCTTCCATAAATTTCCGAATAGGTAGCTCCTCTTCTACATAGTTTAACCTTGTGGATTCTTTCCCAAAATTTGTTTGAAACTTTACATACTTGTAACTTTTGCAATTTACTATCTTTGTTAGGTCAACATTTTCATTTGTTGAAGGAAATTTAGCCAAATTTCCACATGTTTCACAAAGTCCTTTTATGCATTTTATTTGAAGTCCATTTTCATGATCACATAATAGATCCTTTATGAACAAACTTACCTGTTTAGGAGGTGCCTTTTGAAAACCATATCTTCCTTCTCTCATCTTTTGAAACACCTGATAGTAGAGATCAAATTCAATGTGATAACGACAACAACAAGTTTCAAAAAACTTGTTTATCTTCACATAGTATGGCTTTAACCTTTCAAACATTGTTTGCCCAATCTTTATATGAGGATACATATTACAAAAGTTCATATACATCTCAAGCTATGTTATGTCTAGCCAATATTTAATATGTTCTTCATAAATACCAGGTCCAATCCTGCGCCTCATAAAATCTCTAGTATTTGATGACGAACGGGTCTGATCATTCCAAAAACTTGAGATCAAGTTCCTAACAACATCTTCAATCCTGTCAAAACAAGGAGCTCTACACATAATTGTCTAATTGCCTTCAGAATTATCATCTAAAACCTTTCTCTTTTTCTCATATTTTATTAGTGTGGTTCTACTATAACCAAATTCAATGGAAAGTGCTGACATTTTTCTTTTTCTGGATATTTCTTTATTTAAAACAGATGTCAAAATCACCTTTCTTGCAATGGTTCTATCCACTGATCGAGATCCTTTCCCAATGGAATCTAAACCTTTTTTTACATTTTCAACAATATCTTTTTGCAGTCTCATGTATTTCCTCTTATTCGATGCAGAATGTACACCCAACAATTGTAATGACTCTTTTAGCTCATCACGAAGAAGTAAACATGATAACAATTGGGTTTTTTCAAGTCTTTCAAGATGATTGAAATGATCATGGATTATTCTATTAACAGATTCAGTCATTGACCTCTTGTATTTTTAGGTTGGTCGACATAACATTTCAGTTTCTCCATATCCATTTCAAGTAAATGATCTAAATTTCTATAAGAAATTTGTTTCCCCACTGTTTCAGCTACTTTTATATGCTCATCCATTGGTGTAGAAGGAAGTGATCTCGACCCCTCTCCAACATGCATTGTTTGAACTCAGGCCTCCTCCCTATCTTCAAGGTCCATGTGTTCTTCAACTGATTCATTTGGTCTAATATCTAGATTGGGCTTGAATTCTGCTTGAGAACTTCCTACTTGTTGAGCCATTTGTACATGTCACAAAATATTGTGCAAAGAAAGTGAGAGATGGTGATATATAAGTGGAGTTGAACATATGAAATCAAATGAAATCAAAGATTCTTGAACTTAAGAATTCCATCGAAAAAATGCATTTGAAAAGGATATGATTCTAAGATGGGATATATGAAAATGGTATGATAGATGATGTGATAAGCTAAGAATGCAAGAGGTCAAATGCAACTCTAGGTCCAAATTTGGTTACGATGCAAGGCTTGACTTGTGTTATGATGGATAAACACAAGGAAACAATGATCAAGAGAGGGTATGCAGGAGATGATGGACTCCAAAAGGATTTCCCTAGACATGCAAGGATAATGGTATTTTCCCTAACTTGAAAGTCCATGATAAACCTTAACTAATGTGGGTGATAGATAAAAAATGGATTGGTTTTGAGACCTATGAAGAGTAGTGGAACTCGTGCAAGAGCTAAGGGTTCTATTTGATCAATGATGACTATGCAAATGACTAAATTCATGGAATGTATGCAACTTGGAAAGTTTAGGCACAATATGATCTTGATATATATGCAAGGAGTTGTACATGCAAGACCTAGGTGAAATGATATATATGTATACACGGACTATGTGATATGATCTATGTATGAAAGAGTAGGAATATGTAAGGACTAGGATGCAATGAAAAGGATATGATTCTAAGATCCAAGATATATGAAAATGGTATGATATATGATGTGATAAGCTAAGAATGCAAGAGGTCAAATGCAACTCTAGGTCCAAATTTGGCTACGATGCAAGGCTTGACTTGTGTTATGATGGATAAACACAAGGGAACAATGATCAAGAGAGGGTATGCAGGAGATGATGGACTCCAAAAGGATTTCCCTGGACACGCAAGGATAATGATATTTTCCCTAACTTGAAAGTCCATGATAAACCTTAAGTGATGTGGGCGATAGATAAAAAATGGATTGGTTTTGAGACCTATGAAGAGTAGTGGAACTCGTGGAAGAGATAAGGGTTCTATTTGATCAATGATGACTATGCAAATGACTAAATTCATGGAATGTATGCAACTTGGAAATTTTAGGCACGATATGATCTTGATATATATGCAAGGGGTTGTACATACAAGACGTAGGTTAAATGATATATATGTATGCATGGACTATGTGATATGATCTATGTATGCAAGAGTAGGAATATGTAAGGACTAGGATGCAATGAAAAGGATATGATTCTAAGATCTAGGGTATATGAAAATGGTATGATATATGAAAATGGTATGATATATGATGTGATAAGCTAAGAATGCAAGAGGTCAAATGCAACTCTAGGTCCAAATTTGGTTACGATGCAAGGCTTGACTTGTGTTATGATGGATAAACACAAGGGAACAATGATCAAGAGAGGGTATGCAGGAGATGATGGACTCCAAAAGGATTTCCCTAGACACACAAGGATAATGGTATTTTCCCTAACTTGAAAGTCCATGATAAACCTTAATTGATGTAGGCAATAGATAAAAAATGGATTGGTTTTGAGACCTATGAAGAGTAGTGGAACTCGTGCAAGAGCTAAGGGTTCTATTTGAATGATGACTATGCAAAGGACTAAATTCATGGAATGTATGCAACTTGGAACTGAGGCACGATATGATCTTGATATATATGCAAGGGGTTATACATGCAAGACCTAGGTGAAATGATACATTCTATGTATGCAAGAGTAGGAATATTTAAGGACTAGGATGCAATGAAAAGGATATGATTCTAAGATGACATATATGAAAATGGTATGATATGATGTGATAAGTTAAGAATGCAAGAGGTCAAATGCAACTCTAGTCCAAATTTGGCTACGATGCAAGGATATGACATGGATGGAGGACTAGGATATGACATGGATGGAGGATTAGGATATGACATGATTGGAGGACTAGGATATGACATGAATGAAGGACTAGGATATGATGTGGATGGTTGGTTTCCCTTGTCAAGGTTAGGGTGGGTATGACTAATGGAAGGTTTTTGTGACTTAGTGTCATGGGTGGCGTTAGGGGACTCTTGATAGTTTGACTATATTGATTCAAATTTGGAGGATGATGTTCATTTGTTCATGTTGTCTGAAAATAGTTGGCAAACACGTGGTGTTGTAAAGAATGAAAATCAACCAAATAGAAGACATTTACAAAAAAAAAATCCTAAGGCTGCAAGGATAGTATTCTTATGGAACCCACGAACTACATATCCTTAGCGAATGAATTTTAGAAGCTTAGCCCCACGAGCTCCCCCTTACATTGCACTCACTTCTTAGGACAACCAAGCTTCCAATCTCCATGAAACTCTCATGGAAAATTGATCATTTCTACTAAGAACTGTGTAGGTGCGGGTGCCTTGGCAACGACCGTTGTTGCACCAAAGAATAGAAGGTTTGTGGTTTTCTAAAACAAAGGATTTATTTCGGGCACCCGTTCAGAAGGCCACGCGAGAGGAATTATCATCCCAGTCTGCAGAGGTTAGGCTCTGCAGGTTTCGACCCACCACAAGGGTACTGGGGAGTCAATTGCTTGTCTGCAGGAAGTTCTGTAATGCTAAGCTTTCCTTAACATTCGAATTTATATACCGGTTGGGCGTCGCTTGGCTTTAGCGCGTTCCCGGTTTGAGTCGCTTTGGGATGAGTACTTTTTCCCACCAAAGCAGGCCCAAGATCTAAGGCTTAACAAAAGCGAACCAAAATATTCATAGTTCAATTGATCTTTGTTTAAAAACAAAGAAAGAGCACATGGATATTTCAAATCACACTCGCATGGTGTTCTTTTTAAACCAAAATCAAAATGTGAACAAACAAAGAATGCACAAGGTTCATTTTATCCATTTGTAGTGTTTGTCAAGCAAAGGGGTTAATTTTAACCATTTGTAGTGTTTTCTATCTAAGAGTTAATTTTAAACCCAATGAAAAATAAAGTGTGTTGTCCTTTTTAACCCATATGCATTTGCATGTCTGTTCTTTTTTAACCAATGTGTGTAAAATGCAAGTTGTAAAAAAAAAAAACAATTAAAATAACGTTTAGCTAATTCTAGTTGGACACATGCTAAAACAAACAGATTAGTAGCACAAACAAAAAAAAACTCTAATCTAGAAATAAAGAAAACAGGAAAAAAAAACTTAAAAAAAAGATAGAAAACCGGGACAAAAATCTTAGATAGTGTAGTAAGTCTATGAGCCTCTTTGTACCTAAGTAGATAGTCAAGATCTAGTAAATTTAAATATTTTATTTTTCTTCTAGATAAGGTATCCCATTACGAGAGATCGTTAGGATTTGTGTCTCAACCTTCAATCCCTATCTATTAATACTGAACAAAATCAAATTTTCAAATTATAAAACAACAAATATATATAAATTTCAACACTCATAATTTAATTTTTGGCTTGGAACATGTTAGAATAGACATTAATTCTAAGAACATGATAATTACAACAAAATGCATCTCTTTCACATCTTAATATTTTTAAATGGGCACAATCATATAGAACTCATTTTTATGGATGAAAAATATATTAATAAACTTGGGAGTAGATGTTAAAATTATTCTTAAAATAAATTGGGAGGAGCTTGGGAAACCAAATTTACATGATACTCCCTATGATATAGTACTAGATGAGGGAGAAGATCCAAAATTTTCATTAGCACATGGTATCTAATATAAAGGTCTTGAACCTATTGGGTTTAAAGGAAAAATAAATTTTGCGGTGTTTGAGATTCAAAATGACTCTTTGGTGCTTTTAAAATTTTGTTTAATCTCAAATTGGTTCATGTAGAATGTAATGAAATCTTTGACTCCCAAAAAGAAGAATTAACATTTTATACATCATGGAGGGCTAGATAGTGCATATATCTTTGAATATGAATATAGATTAAGATTATGATAAGAATCTATAGCAAAAGAAAGAGATGTCTAGAAGAAGATGACATATTTAGATGGCTATATTCATTGAGGAAGCTACCTAAGAAAATATCATAATCACAAATTTTCATATTTCTTCTTGTAGATTCATATCTCTCTTGGAAATGCTTGTTGATCCATCTTCTCAAATTTTCTTTTTTCATATATCTAAGGGATGCACTTATTGCTATAGATTATATATTTTTTTTTATGTTGCACTCATCTTAGTTCTAGATGCACATAGGATAAGAGCACAACCATATTAATCTAATGTATTTTTATTTGATTATTTGTGGAGGTAAAATCCCAAATTAGGGATTTGACAATATGGTAAGATAACCAAAATTCACTCCTTTCCCTTTGTAGAACTAACTACATGTATTCTTGAAAATCTCTTCATATGAAGGTTTTGTGTCTTTTCCTATCTATCATAATTATATTATCTTAGAGTTCAGTTTAAATAACATTATGACCATTTTATATCATTTAATTTATTTTACAAAATTTATGTGTTATTCTACTATTTAGTTTCTTGTTATTGGTTGTGTATTTTATTCTTATTTTATAGACTTTCAATTTTTTGCATAAACTGTATTTTTTATGTACTTGACAAAAATCTATGTAGTCATATAGAGGTCTTAATGTAGTCATGCTACCATCTAGGAAACATGATTTAATTTTTATTATCTTCTATTGATTCATATTCTAGATTCCTATCACATGATTCAAGATATCTATTTCTCAACTTTCATTCTAGGTTTTTCTTTGTTTATAATTAAATCCCATTTTTAATATTTTGTTTAATAAAAATATAGTACTTTTTTTTATAGGAAAAATAATCTTGCATAGTTTATATAGGTGAAACCAATTTAGAGAAGACCATTTACACTTGTTGATTTATCTATTTTGGATAGTATTTTTGTGTTATTAATCTTATCTAGGAATAAAGTTAGTTAAAACTTTCAACTTTTTATTTAGGTAATCAAATTCAATACATTTTTATTTTTACTATCAATATGTTTATTTCTTTATGAATTATTTCATTGTTATGAAGAATATTCTAATTCTAATGTTAGATTATGTGTTAGAAAATTTAGAAAATATTATTTTAGATACATATTTCTACATTATATGTTCCTCGCATATAAACTTATTTAGTTAATGTATGTTTTATGTGTATATTCATCGTACTTGTTAAATCTATCATAATCCAAAAGTAGTTATTGTTAACTAATATGATTCTATTTATTATAATATTTATAATTTTTACCAATTTTTGTGTGTTTGTGGGGTGTTTGAGCTATCCCTGCCTTATCAACTAATTATCACTATTTAGGTTTTTTAGATGAGTTTAGAAATTCTTTTTTGTTGAATTATCTTGTGTCATCTTCTTTTATCCAATTTGGTTATACATATTTATTTCCCTATCATTGATTTTCATGTATTGATACAAAGGGAGATACCAAGATAGAGGAGGAAATACTGGTGAAAGATGGTGTTTCTACCATATCCATATAATTGATGATGCACAATTGGATGAAATAAATATAATAATTAAAAGGACATAAATATAGATAGATGCAAAATTGGGTGCCACAAAAAAATACAAATAAAGAGAATATATTGTAGATCAAAACTAGTAAAATATTTAGTATAAGGATTCATAAAATCTAGTGATAACTTGCAGATTTTAGTTTTATAGAACTCATTGATGATGTGCATTTGAGTTTTCATTTCCAAAAAATGAAATGAGGAACCTTCAATTTTCTTATATATCAATTATTTGATGAATTTTTCCTTGTTTCTAGATAAAATGTATGATAAACCCGCTAAATTGTAAATAAATAAATTTACCCATATTTGACGAGAAAAAGAAGAAATAAACACGTACCTTGTTTCCTTCTATGATAATTTGTCAAATTTTGTTTGCGTCTATTTTCTTCTTTATCTTTTGAAAATTTTCGTTGAGCTTTGTTTTTTCTTTTTGCTTTTTGTCCCATTTTCTTCTTCAAAATACAAATGATTGATTTAAATCAACAACAATTTTTTCTCCAAAATGCAAAAAATCTGTCACAAAAACTTGAAAAAACTTAAAAAAACTTATAATAGTAAAAACAAATGCAACAATAACAAACATTATCAAAATATTCATCATTTTTTAACTTGTAAAATGTATTTTTCAGTTGACAGGCTTGGAAGCACGAGGGTCGCCGTTGTTTACACATGAGCTCGGAAAAACGCAAACAAACCTGGAAAAGATGTTTGACTTCCGAATGTATAGTGAGGGGGTTCGGCTGAACCAATTTTGTGTGGTTCGAACGAACCCCACTAAAATAATTTCTTTGATTATTTTAAAGAGGTTCGGCCGAACACCCTTATTCTCCAATCTCCCAAAAAATTCATTTTTTTTTGTAAAAAATTGTCTTTCGAAGCTCAATTTGAAAATGAAAATGTAGAAGACTTCAGAAACCCAACTAGAAAATGGTAGTCCTTAGAACAAGCTATCGAACGAATTAAATTTTAATATGTTTTGGTTTTATTATGTATTTTATTTTTTAGTTTTATTAAACATAGGTTTTTCACCGAAAATGAAGCTCTCTGGTCTGCACATGTGGAAAAATAGCAGATTGTCAAAATAAAAATTTTAAACATACATTGAGGCAGGGTATTGCTGTCCTTGATCCATTAAAAAAATAAAAAATGAATTTTGATACATACATACAAAGTTATGTTGTATACAGTCCGCCTATGTCTGAATTGCAATTGGTTTGACTTCGAAACTTGATTAAGGAAAAAATATTCAATAAAAATCTATGAGACCAAATGCAAGTGCTAGATATCATAGTTACAAATCTAAATTTTAAAAAATTAGAATTTTATCCTTTAAACAAAAAAATTTATGTTGTATACGGTGAGCGTCACTTTTTAAAAATGTTGTTTTATCAAAAATACCAATTTTCGTGGGAGATGGAAAACAAAGTGCAATCTGATTCCAAAAATTTTGAAAAAAATATTTTTAGAATCTACAGACAAAATATGATGAGACTCTAGTTTTCATCATCTTCAAATTCCTCACGGTTTAGTCGCTATAGGTGCCCAAATATGAAGATTTTGTAAAAAATAATAATTGCAAGTGTCCAGTTTGGCCAAAAATTGTAAACCACTATTGTGGGATCACCCAGGTGTTTTGGATGAGGATCACCAACTTTGGACCCCTCTTAATTTTAAAACATCTCTAGCATTATATGATACTCTAGTATTATCATGCCAATATTTTTAAACCAAAGATTTAATTTAAACATTCAATGTCATGTCAGACCTCGAGATTAGACCACTAAAAGTCCAACACTGGTTGATTGGATCATTTTCTATACTTTCTCTTATTTTTGCCGATATTAGCAATGTTTTCGGATGTATTTTTAAAACTTCACTAATATTGCTTACCATTATTTTATTCAAATTTTCTTTATTAATTATAGCAATTGTTATAGCTTTTCTTGTTGCATTCTTATCTTTAGATTGACTATTTTTTCCAATAGACTGAATGGCACTAGCAATAGTAGACATAACATGTTTTACTAATTGATCTTTTCTTCTTTGCTTAACAAAAATGCCTAACTTTTTCATTACTTTTCTCATTTTACGTATTCTCATCAATTGCATCATTAGTTAACATTGAACTGAAAGGTTTTTATGATAAAAAAATTTATTGTATAATCTATTAGCATGTGTTCTTATTTATCTCCAAGAAATCTTACAAGGAAGATTATCCAAAGCATCACTTCCTAGAAATTCATTTTCATTTTCAACTTCAAACCTATTTTCATTTTCATCAACAAAACGGTTTTCATTTCCATTTTCAATAAAAGGATTTTCATTTTCATTTTCAACAGGAATTTGACTCAAATATTGAACTCTACAAATATTATCAATGTCAACATTGTTATATCCAACATTTTTTAAATCTCTAATAAACACCATTTCCATGAGGCTGAAAGGTGGATTTGAAGTCGTACTTGGACTTGTTCCTATTGAAACATTCTCCATAGCATTGAAAGGGATATTTGAAGACATACCAAGAGTAGTTCGTATATTCATATTAATTTCCCCATTCACCTCTTGCAATTTTGCATCGTCTACATCCATGTTCTCCTCAATGATTTTATCTTCAATAGTTGTGGAATTGTATGTTTCACCATCATTCATTGATTGAATTCTTATTATTTTTTCTCTTTGTATTTTTTCCTCCTCTCTCTTTGCTTGAATTTCTTCAAGGGTCAATACCTTCCTATCTTTCCTCTTATTCTGACATTGTGATCCCATGATTGAAATGTTTTGAAGTAAACACAAATGAAGGTCAAAAAATTGAAATTCTTCCTTGTTTGTTCCTCCTTCAAACAAGTAGCAATTGTTCACAAACTTCCTCTTCCCCCTTCAAACAAGTAGCAATTACACAAAATTTCTCTTCCTCCTTCAAACAATTAGCAATTAAACAAAATTTCTTATCCTCCTTTAAAAACAAATAGCAATTCAACAAAATTTCTCTTCCTCCTTCAAACAAATAGCAAATAAATAAAATTTCTCTTTCTCCTTTGAAAACAAACAACAATTCAACAAAAAATATCTCCCCCCTTCAAACAAGTAGAAATTAAATAATTCCTCTTCCTCCTTTGAAAACAAGTAGCAATTCAACAAAATTCCTTTGTAATAGTGTCCCAATGATGCCTCCTTTCAAAATTAAAAAAAATCCCAACTTGAAGAGCTTCTACAAGACAAAAGTTGATAGAAATAGGGAATGTGTTGCAGTTGGCCATACAAAAGAATTCTCAGACTCGAGATGTACCTCTTTGACAGTAAAATTAAAAAAAACGGTCAAAAATAACTCAGGATCCCATTTACTAAACAATATCCACTAGTAAATGGGATCTTGTTTATTAAACAAGATCTCATTCCATTTTCAATGGACAAATGGGAAATGGGATCCATTTATCAAGAAAACGGGATCATGTTTCTTGAAATTTGAAATGTAGGTCAGGTTTTTTCTTTGTTAATAGGCTTGAGAAAACGTTTGGGGATCCAAACCTAGGCCCTGGACTTGGTTTGACTTGCAAGTTGAAGGTCCTAGCAATGTCACAAGAAAATAGTGACTTTGGGTATACGTTTGAAGACTTTTTTGTAGAATTTTTTGACGAAATTAAAACCCATTATAGGTGAGACAGTGTATATTCCAAATATGTAATTTTTTTACAATTAGATTAATTTTTTTATTTTTCATTTAATCTCTGATGAAACAGGTCCATAAACTTGAATTATCAGGGTTTTTTTAGTATTTTAATAAATTTTTATCAACACAATTTTTTGACGAACAGATTGCATGAAAGCGTACTTTAGACAATTCTTTTCAATTTAAAAAAAAATAAAAAAATGATAAGTTTAGGTCATCTTATGCATGACATACACAAAGATTTTTCAAAACACCAAATATGGCCAATAAAAAATTAACAAAAAAATATTCAATAAAAAATTACAAAATATATGGAAAGCGTGCTTTAGTAAGTTACAATTTTTTTCCCAAAAGGATTCATAAAAATATGATTATTTAGGTCAAAATATGGATGACATACACATGCATGGTATGGTAAAAAAAATGACTTTTAAATAGTGGTTTTTAAAAAAGCCTATTGAAAATCAATTTGTATCATTTGGGTATTGAAATAAACTACATATTTGGAAACTAGACTTAGAGTACTACATTTTATGATCAGTGACTTTTTTCAAGATTTCATCTCTAAGTGCTTCAAATTTTAAGGTCAAATGTGTCAAATTCTAAAAATCAGGGAAAACGCTTCCACTAAATAGCCAAAAAGTGGACTCAACTTCTTGCCAGCACCCAAATATGATAACTAACTTAACCAAATGCATGGAAAAGGATTCATTTCACATACAAAAGTAGCCAAGTTAGAGTTTCAGTTGATAGATGTTTAAGTCAAAAAGTGTTGGTGTATTCAAAATTTTGTAAAGCTTGGTGAAGTGAAGGATGAGTTTTTGATGAAGGGGTGAATGAAATGTTTGACCCAATGTTGACCTAGAGTGAAACTTTGTTTGATAAGACCAAGGCAATGAGAAAAATTCTAGATCTCTAAATTTTTCAAACCCTAAAGACCCAATGATTTAGAGAAGTTCAAGATCATGAAAAAGACCAACGCTTTGACTTTCAAAAAAGGTATACAATTTTGGATTATTTCTTGAAGCACATCTATAAAAGTTCCTTACCAACTAGTTCCTATTTTGGTAGAGTTCCAAAAGGTGTCTTTTGATGGCTTTTTGACTATGATGCCCAAGTTTGAAGTGACGACCTATAGACCTTCTCTTGGGGATTTTGATTTTTTGTGAGATCTTCTAATCCTAAGATTGTCAAAAGACCAATGTTTGACTTAAATGAGAGGTTCATATTGAGCATAAATGTCTGGATTATTCAATGGGATAATTCTATAAAACCTCATTACCAATTTGTCCTTGTTGCAGTATTGTCTTAGGATACGCCTTCTATCATGTCTAAGTTTGAAATAGTGGCATGTAGACCTTCTCTTGGGGATTTTGATTTTATGTGAGATCATTTAGAGAAGTCTAAGACCATGAAAAAGAGGATATTTATTTCCACGTGAGTGGTGGTAATATGGGCCTTCCAGCCTTAATATCAGATTTTTTCTCTTCTTCGTCTATGATGTATGCTACGTTTCTCCACTGGGTTGGTGTTTCTTTTGTTTCAACAATGAAGCTTCTCAAAATAATAATTATATTGGTTTTTTCTCCTTCAATGAGTTCAAAGTTTGGTTGAATGATAGCGGGCGTAAGGTCGGGTTGTTCAATCGGAGCGATCAGTCTCCAAAAGGTCATGTGGGGTTCAATTTTTCAATTTATATTTGCTTAAGTGAGTTTATCTTACCACAAACACTTTTCTTGATTATGTTCAAACTAAATATCTATGTTAAAAATGTCATCAATTTCACAAATTCAATTTTGTGAAAAGGATGAAGGGTATGTGCAGGATCGTCATGGAAAAAAAAAGGCCCTTAAGTGGCGATGAAAATTCATAAAATCAGAGTTAAGCAACTTGACGTAAAATTTTGAATAAGTTAGCTATATTATTTCAAAAATATGTAAGAATAGAATTTGTAGAAAATTGAATGTAGTTTCTAAACTACTAATTTTATTTTAAGAAGAAAAAAATCTATTTGGTAAAAATTTGAAATTTCAATGTAGTAGTACTTAAATTTCAGGAAAAAAATAAGAAGTAGGTGTCTATTTAAACCACTCTAACCACAATAAAATGATAATATTTTTTTATAATATTTTAGATATAAGTAGAGGACTCACGTCTCGATGTGATGCATATTTTTTTGTAATTTTTTTCCAAGTAAATAATTAATTATGATTTTTTAATTACAACTTTTAAAAAATATTAAAACTCGTATGTCTGACCACCTTAACTTTGTCAAAACTTCATGAAATTCAATTTTTATTTTTTTAATCCTATAGTATGCGAAGCATAGAATGTGACGCATGTTTCATATTCAAAAAATGTGATACATTTGAAATCTATAGATGTTTTTCAATCATCCTATCAATCCAGACTTTAGTCATAATTCAAATAGAAAATGAATAATAATTATTTATTAAATTGAAAGTAAAGCATAATTTATATTGGCGGAAAGCTGAGAATATCCTTTAAAAACCCTTTTTGTTTCATCAATTTTGGGTAAAAAAAATTCATCAGCCACATGGGCCATCATATCACTTACATATCACCACTTTTTGGCCCATCATGATCCTACACATACCCTGAAGTTAAGGGCATAGTTACCAAGGTTAACTTTGGGAAGTATGGATTGAGATGTAAACCAAAATATTTAGAAGTCTCCAAGAATAAATCCTTAGGACAAGCATCAATATCAAGGTTTTGTCAAAGGGTATTCATACTTAGACCAAAGGGTTTGAAATTTTGAAAATACATTGTTGATGTTTATTTGCAATATTTTTGGAATCAAGTAAGTGTTAAATTGACTCTTGAGAATTTAAAATCCTAGATAGATCAAGTACATATTTTTCGGTAGGCTTACCATCATCAGAAGAGATAATTAATCTATGAAGATGAAGTGGACAAATAGACTATGTCAAGGCAATGCAATGTCTTGACACACCAAGCAAAGGAGTCCCTTCCCCATTTGTTTAATGCCTCAATAAAAAATCAGACATGGCAAGTAACTTTTGGGTGCGATGCTACTCCCATGTACTACCTTGAAATACATTTCAAAATTGGACTTAGTTAGCCACTACAAACAAGGATTTTAATGGCCATATTTCGGGATAAACTAGCGTCATATACATTATGACTATACTCAATTAAGAGGCCTCCTATCCCTTAGAAATATCTAAGGGTTTTAACGCATCAGAAGGACACTAAGGGAGACATTCATCAATATCAGACAACCACAACTAGCTCGATTAGTGAATTTCATCACAACCAATTTTATTTATATACTAAGCCGAAATGAAAGCACTGCTTTGAGTCATTCCCTCTCACAAGTTGGGAGGTAAGCCCTTTCTAAAGGTGACACATGTTTGAAGCATAAAAATATTTTCATCACCCAAGATTGTCAATAGGCATAAGGGGAGAGGATAAGCGCTTCAAGAAATAAAAATAGCCTTGTGTATTTCTCTTCACCCAAGATCACACAAAGTGCAAGGGGATTGGATACACATAAAAAGTATATTCAAGAAAATCAAGCACATGTTCCTTTTAATCCATCATTACAAAATGAGTTCATTTTAAACACCAATTTAAAGTGTGAGAGTTGTGTTATTTAATTTTAATCCAACAATCAAAATGATGCGAGGGTTCAATTTTAACCAATTTAAACATTCATTTTAAAGCCCAAAATAAATTTAGTTTGGTCCTAAAGTATGAAAATAAAAAAGCATCTTAAATGGGTTATAATTTCTCCAAAAGTGTCACAACACTTGTTACAATTATAGTTCAAATGATAGTACTATGCTTCTTTTCTCCAAGTTGTATTGTCCAAACCTGAAAAACCCAGTTAGCCTAAAAACTAAAACAAGAAGTTAGAGACATGTTAAAGCTTAGTTTTGTTTACCAGTAATTCACGATGTTGAAATCAATTGCATTGTTGAAAGCCATCAATAACATCGTTGTATATGATATGTGTCGCTACATTGAAAATTCAAAAGTGTCGCTCTGCATAAAATAGTGAGGTCAATTACATCACCAAATCAATTGTGTCACCATATTAAAATTCATTTTACGTTAAAAAATGACATTAGCATCACTAAATTACTTTGCGGTGACGAAATTAATTATGCATCGCTAAAATAAAATTTCAAGTGTGTCACCATATAGTGACACATCATCAAATATGTCAATGGATAATCAATAGTGTCGATGTACCTAAAAACATAAGAAAAACGAAGATTTGACAAGAAAATCATTAGACTAGTTAGTTCAAGCCTCCTTCTAGCGCCAAAATGTGACCAACAGATTAATATGGGCTGACTACACTTGATCCATGAGGATACAAAGTATAGTTATGCCACTAAACATTAATCTCAATAGAGATCAATCAAATGAAAACTAAACTAAGCATCCATTAAAACTTAACATATTAAACTATGAAAACTTTTAAAGACACCTATACTAATCCATTGAAACGTATCCTATTGGGGGAGTGGTGTCGCATTGATGTGGAATGGCGACCCTTTCCCTATCCCATGGATAAATGAGCTTGTTCTAATCAATTCTATTGAAGAGAATCAATGAAACCAGTGATAGATGTGTGATGAAACATGATTTAAATGCTAAACTAACATGATGCAAGGGTAAACCCATAATAGTGGTGTACAATTTTGATGAGGAAGGATATTTGTAAAAATGCTCACACATTTGAAATTTCATGTTTTTAAGGGTTTGTTTGAACTAGGGGGTTCGCATGAACAGAAAAGAGGGGTTCGGTCAAACCCTTAGTTCGAGCGAACCCCCTTTTGTATGGTGGGTTCGTTCGAACCCTATGATGCCACGTTCCCTTATGAAAAATTCAAAAAAAAGTGGGGGTTTGAGCGAACCCCCCTTCACCCTCTCGAGCGAAGGGGAGTTCGCTCGAACCCCCCTTTTTTGCCATTCTCCCCCTCTTCCACCAAATTTTAGCAGATTTCTACCTTTCGAAGTTCAGGTTGAGGATGAAAATGGAGGAAACTTCACAAACCCAACTGGAAGGTGGTAGACCTCAGAATGAGCTATTCAACGAATTAAATTTTAATATGTTTTGGTTTTATTATGTATGTGTTTTTTTAGTTTTATTAAACATAGGTTTTTCACCGAAAATCAAGTTCTCTGTTTTGCACATGTGGAAAAATAGCAGATTATCAAAATAATTTTTTTAAAAATATGTTGAGGCTAGGTATTGATGTCCTTGATCCATTAAAAAAAAAAAATTGAATTTCGATTTATACAAAAAAAATTATGTTGTATACAGTCCGCCTATGTCTGAATTGCAATTGGTTTGACTTTGAAACTTGACCAAGGAAAAAATATTCAATAAAAAACTATGAGACCAAATGAAAGTGCTAGATATCATAGTTACAAATCTAAATTCGAAAAAATTAGAATTTTATCCTTCATACAAAAAAAATTATGTTGTATATGGTGAGCGTCACTTTTTTAAAATGTTGTTTTCTGAAGAAAAACCAATTTTCCTGGGAGATGGAAAAAAAAGTGCAATCTGATTCCAAAAATTTTGAAAAAAATATCTTTAGAATCTATAGACAAAATGTGATGAGACTCTAGTTTGCATCATCTTCAAATTCCTCACAATTTAGCCGCTATAGGTTCCCGAATATGAAGATTTAGTTAAAAATAATAATTGCAGTGTACAGTTTGGCCAAAAATTGTAAACCACTATTGTGGGATCACCCACAAGTTATTTTAAAATGACTTATGATAAAATGATTGATATGGATATATGCAAGGTTAATCTAAATGGATTTTAACCTAAAAATATTGAAACCCTAATTAACAAATAAGCTATATGAATGCATCTATGTTATCATGGAAGCCATTAATGAAAGCTAAGCTAATTAATGCAAGTAATTACGCTAAAATGATACTAAATGAGTGCTAAATATGAGTGTGAGTATGAGTGAATTCAACAACATAAGTTTGCTCTGAAAAAGGTGGATCCATTTGTCTCCAAATAGTGACCTATTTATAAGAGGACAAATGAGGCATGAAGGGTTGCGATAAAAAAAGTTAATCAACGGTCATGTACGGATGAAAGATGAAACATGGATCATGGATTCTCATCAATGATTACATGGATCAAGGAAAGAATCAAGGGCTCATATTCTTTCAAACAAACACACTTTTAACTTTCACAAGAAGTCTTGTAGGTTAACTTGCACATTAAGTTTTTTAATTTTGTTACAAGAAAGAATATTCTTTTTTTCAAATGAGTGAAGAAAGAGAATATCCCTTAAGATATTCTCATGGGTGAGGAAAATAGATAATTAGCAAATTAAAACAAAGTTTTAATGTGCAAAAGGCGAAAGAATATTCTATGGGAATATTCTTTTTTGGAGGAATGTGCAAAAGAAGAGTATTCCCTTGGAATATTCTCTTGCAATTGGGGGGAATTATATTTAATTAGAAATTGATAATTAAACAAAGGTTTAATTTATGCAATTAGGGGAATTTTATGATATTCATTAAATAAATGATTTAATGGAAAGGGGGATAGTGATATGATATTTATTAAATAACTTATGATTATTTAATTAAATAAGAAGACTTTAGGGATTAAATTAAATAATTTTATTTATTCAATTTAATAAGTTGAAATATTAGCATGAAAGGGGGTAAATTAACCAGATTAAATTAATTAGATTAATAGACGAAAAATAAAATAATTAATTAAATAGCTAGGCTATTTTAATCAATTAAGCGAAAAGAGGATGGATTTTAAGAGAAAATGATGTTAGTATACTTGATTCGAATGCATGACATAATTCAAAACATTTTTAAGTGTCTACAATTATTAATTTATTTATTCATAATTCATAGCTAAAAAGATAATTATAATCCTTCAAGAGACCTTTTTTTCCGACACATTTTGGTTTTCTTCTTTATATATTATGTGCATAAAGAAGTATAGACCATTATAGTGTTTAAAGACTCTTACTTCTTGTGATGAGAATACCATCATTGCATGATTGATGATGATAGTTTGATTGATTAATTATATATAATATACACATATATAATTTTATTATTTTAGATATAATATGATATTCTATTATAATAAAATTATTAAAGTACATTGCAATATATTTGTATTACAAGATTTTAAAATTTTCAAATCTTAATTGTCTAACTATTTCCTCCAAAAAATTTATATCAATTCTTAATTTACATGTCTTCAATAATTTTTCTATAATTCAAAATTGTTGTATCTAATGTTCTCCAATTTCACTTTGACAAATGTCTAATTAATATCACTTTGACATTTTTTTCTTTAATTAATTTCCATCTCATTCCATTATCAAACTATACTCCCTTAATTTATCAACATTTGCCTTTATTGTCTTCCTCCCCCAAACAGATTTTCTTTTTGTAGGAATGAAATTTTTTTATCCTTTTTTTGCATGGGAGTTGTGGATTGAAGTTCACACATTTTGTGCACCTATAAAATATTTGGAGTGGTAAATATTGAAATTGAAACAAACGGTATTTTGTGGTTTACAATTTATGAAGGTACTAATCATATATACGTGGGTAGAACACATTATCCATGCCGTTTGAGCACACTAGAGTTTTATGCACGTTATTTTAAGCCTTCTAGTTTTATCTGCCACCCCGTACATGATAAATTTTAAACAGTAACTTGTTAGAGACAATTTACGTGCGACAGTCCGTCTTACTAAGATGCTCTATTTGGTAATGAAATTGGTCAAATAAACATCAATCCGTTCCGTTGAATTTTGGTAATTTATTGCATTATTTGTTCAATAAGGTTTATAACGCGTCGTAATTTTACGACTTCGACAAATCAAGCTTGTGGCGGACATTAAATAGCAGGCGAACTTATTCTTGGAGGGGAACGCTCTTGAGAACAACTGTCTCCACGGTCAGACCTGGCCCGAACCCAAACAGAACGCCCATGTCCAGTCCTTCTCCTGTAGTCGCATGTCCATTATCTTTAGACGATTTCCTCATCTCATCCAAGATAAAGAGCACGCAGGCACTCGACATATTTCCGTACTCGCTGAGAATGTGTCTGGTAGCCCGCATCTTTTTGGGATTCAGCTCCAATTTCGATTCCACCTGATCAAGAATCGCCGGACCTCCTGGGTGGGCAATCCAGAAGAGGTCGTTCCAGTTAGAAATATTGAACTGCTGGAATGCCTCCACAAGAGCCTTTTCGATGTTCTTCGAGATCAGCCCCGGCACATCCTTCAGCAGGTGAAATGTCAGGCCCACCTCTCTCAAGTGGCCGTCGATGGCGCCCTCGCTGTCGGGGAGAATGGTCTGAGCAGTCCAGAGGAGCTGGAAAGAGGGCTTCTCCATTTCAGGAATGGGATCTGCTCCTACGATCACTGCTGCCGCACCGTCGCCAAACAGGGCCTGCCCAACCAGACTGTCGAGGTGAGTGTCAGACGGGCCGCGGAAGGTGACGGCTGTGATCTCACTGCAGACAACCAGGACTCGGGCTCCACGGTTGTTTTCAGCGAGGTCCTTGGCCACTCTCAGAACCGTACCACCGGCAAAGCAGCCCTGTTGATACATCATCACTCTTTTCACGGAGGGGCGGAGGCCAAGGAGTTTGGTGAGCTGATAGTCAGCGCCCGGCATGTCGACGCCGCTGGTAGTGCAGAAAATGAGGTGAGTGATCTTGGACTTGCCCTGACCCCACTCCTTGATGGCTTTTGCAGCCGCCTCCTTTCCCAGGCGTGGCACCTCCACCACCACCATGTCCTGCCGAGCGTCCAGCGAGGGGGCCATGTAAGCGCACACGTCGGGATTCTCCTTTAATATCTCCTCCGTCAGATACATGTACCTCTTCCTTATCATCGACTTCTCGCCTGCAACATCAGCATAATTCATTATTGTTAAAATCAAAGCATGTTAAACTAGATCAACTAATGATATAAATGCAGCAGAATTAGCAGTTGGGCTTACACATTCGCTTGAATTTCTCCTTGAGCTCGACTTTGTGTTCACTGTTAGTGATGCGGAAGTAGTAGTCCGGGTAAGCGCTCTGTTCGATTGCATTGGGAGGAGTAGCCGTTCCAATGGCGAGGACGCAGGCAGGACCGTCGGCCCTCTGGGCCTTTCTGATTGCCTCTACGTCCACCATCTTTCCTTTAGTCTGGAATTTGGCAGAATGACTGTGAGTACCTGGTAAGCACAAGCAGGCAATCCGAGGCAGCAGAGTAGATGGAAGAAGGATGAGGCGAGAAGGGTAGAAATAGGAGAGATGGAGGAAGAGTAGTAGGTGCGAGATGCGGTTAGACTGGAAGGCACGTGGCTTGGCAGTGAGTTTTGGGAGAAGAATACGTTGTTCTCTGCCCACCAAAGAAGGAGAGGACGGCTACTACACAGTAGTTGAGACAAATCTGTCGTAATCCTTTTCAAAATAAATGTTTCCATCTACTCAACCTCTCAGATGAACGGTTGAAATTGTTTGCGAAGGATGTAAGATAATAAAGATGATCTTAGCCGTTGGACATTTAAGCCATTGAATAAATGACTGTAAGAGTAGATGGTTATATTAATATCGTGACAGGTGGCTCAACGTCGTTTCCGACGATGTCTTCCCACTAACTTTCTCGGACCCCTATAACCCCGTACCATAAATTTACCTTTTAAGTGGCTTCATGTCAGTGGGTGGTCACATGGGGGGTTTCATGTGCCCAGACACCCGCTGTCTTATCACTTTTCTGTGTAAATAAGCATTAAATTTTCGTTGATCAATGGTTATTAGATCTGGACTCGAATAAGATGACAATCAAAAATTCAGATTCATCCCAAAATATTAAAATTCTTTTCTTTTACTCTTGACAACTTTTTTGTGATATCGAGGAAATAATTTATATATTTTAAAACTTCAGTAACCACCATCGAATGTGTCAAAAAAATTCAATGAGTATATAGTATTAGCAATAATTAACATTCAGCTTTAGTTTTAAGACAATAAGGTTTTAATTTACTTTTCTAAAATCTATCATTTATTAATTAATAGTTTAATTCCTTGTATAAATGCTTTAATAAATATGACTAATAATTTATAATAGTTATTTAAACTATATATATATATTAAGAAATAAAATTATTTTATTTATTTAAAAGTTATTTTCTTTTATATATTGTTTATTTGGAGAACTAATTGATTTGTTATTAGTTTAGATATATATAAATATTAATTTTTAATTATTTTTTGGATGTTTTTATGTTAAATTTAAATCATTTTTGTTCTTTGTTAGTATTGGATTAAGAAGTATTAATTTTATAAAAAAATTCAAAGGCACAATTTTAACATCATTCTAATGGTGTTGTGAAATAGTACAGTCTTAGTTCATTTGTTTAAAGTGTTATTGGTAATGTACACGTTATGTGTCTAAAATTTCAAACATGCAACCACCAACTTCACAAGTATCTATTTGATATTTTCTAGAGGTCAAAAGAGTGTATATTATTTGGATGTAGTAAGTCATGGTGGTATTTTAATGCCCTAATTAAATATTGAAACATTGAAGTAAAAGCAAGGTGGATGATGTTTTAAAAAGATCTAAACAAAAACATGATGTAATGCACATCCTTATGTTCACTAAGAGGTGATACATTGATACACAACACATGTGATGGTGATGTGGAAAACACCTATGCACTAGCATAATGGAAGAAAGAAAATTGTATGGAAACACTTCCTACACTAAAATTTTGAGAGTGTTGTGCAGATTTTAGTCTTTTAACAATTATAAAAACAAAAAACACATGTAAACATAAAATAAATAATATACCATAACACAAATATATATGGGGAAAACGTTTTAGGGAGAAAAACCCCACTTCAAAGCAACCAAATGTACTATGAACAATAAAAACCATAGTTACAATACATTTTTAGAGAAATCTTTCACATAGTTATCACTAACTAGAAATCTAGAGGAATTATAACAACTTAATAATATGTATAAAATTCTCGCACAACCTCCATCTCAAGCACCTACTATATTAGAGATATAATTCATATGAAATATAATCAAATGCTAATTAAAAAATAATGAGCTAAAATCACCCAAAAACTGGCACCCACATTCTTATCTTAGAAATCCAACACCCAAATCTCAAGATGAGTTCACAGGCTAAAAATAAAATATTCCTTCCACCCATCATAACCTCATTATAATCCACTCACCAAATTGGGTGTTCCATTTTGGTTCTATTATCTCTAACCAAAGACTAGTTAACAACTAGTATAGCCCCCCAAACTATTTATGCATAAGAAATGAAAAAATGATGTTCAACATAGTGTTGAAATAAATTATAAATCTTGATAATACCATGGTGATATTCGTAGAAATATAATAACACAAATGATTGAGTAATGCTCAGTAGACATTTATTCTAAGTAAGATATCAAAGTGTATCCTAACAAATAATTTTTCAACCAAAAAATATTATAACTAAAATACATTATAAACAACAAAATAATTCACTATAAATGCAATAAATTTCCTAGTTAAATTGAGATGAAATATTATTCATAAATAACAATTTATACAATTTTATCATCACTGCATACTATGTTAAAAATCCAACATATTATTTTCTACTCGAACATGAATTCCCTTTGGACTTGTGTCGCTTAAATATGTACCCTTTGACACTTTTCAATCATTTGGACCCTTTCCTATGGATTTTGGACCCTTTTCAACCGCTTTTTACCTCTTTCCAACCTTTGTGCCAAAGTGTTGTAAGGTATTGTAAAACATTTTCACACTCTCATAGGCTTCTCATCACTAAATCAACCCTTTATTATGCTAAAATGACCCCTTAATACACATATAAGTCCTATCTTAGTGTGTTTTCATGAGAGAATCCTAACAAACAATAATAATCAAACTTTAATCCCCAACACCATCAAAATCAAATAGAAAAAATAGAAAATTCTTAAAAAAATCACCAGGAGGACTAAGTCGCCACCCTAGGTGACCTAGTCCCTTTAGGCCTCTAAAACTGCCATTTATAGGGCTGAAAACCTTGTTTTTAAGCTTTTGTTTTATGCCATTAGCTATATGTATCACTAGATTGTGTTTATATAGCATGCATTTCATTAAATCTAGCCTAAATTAGCTCATTTCATGCATTGCTTAAATTTCACTTTGCATTCACAGCATTTTTATTTTTAGTAAAATCAGTAAATTACATTGTTCGACATTTGAAAAATTGCATTGCATTTTCAGTTTACATAGCTTTTGTTACATTTTAAATAGCATTCATGGTATTTGTGGATAAAATTAGGTTATTTTCATTTTTTTCCTTAGTTCCTAGATCATTTAAATCGGATTCTTTAGAACACGAAAACAACACTTTAACAACATCACATGCACCCACTCACAAACTTAGCAATAGCGATCCCTTTAGTAGCGATGACTTGGACATGTTATATGAAGCCCTTGACGACTTCATCTCTCCTTGCTCGTCCACTAAAGCTTTGACCGATGAGGATACAAACATTGATAATCATGATAATGATAATTGTTCTTCTCCTGATACCTCCCCCCTTGGTAACGACGATATCTTAGTGCAAGAAGACACAACTTTTTAAGATCATGATGGTATTGCTTTTCTTCCTCATCCTCCCTCTCCTTTGCAAAACATTCAACAAAAAAATGAAAACATCATCCCCTTATCTAGTCTCTATAACAATGACCCTCAAACTTGTTCTTCTCATATCCCTCCTCGATGCAAAGAGGATAGGTTAGTGTTAGAAGATATACCTATTATAATTCATGAGACTATTGACCCTCATGCTCATACCCTTTGGGATAATCTATTTGAAAATCATCGTTGTCCTTCTCTCGATACCTCCCCTACTTATGAAAAAGCATGCAATGAACCTCTTCCAATCTCTCATACTAGGGTAGATAGTATGGAACAAGGGAATGAGACCTTTGAAAATCAAATATAACCCTCTCCTCTTCCTCCCACCATTTCCAATCCCATCCTTGATCATTCCCCTACTAGTGAAGAAGTCATTTTAGAAGACACAATTCTTGAATGTCGAGACCATGTGGCTTGTCATTCTCCTAAAATCTCTCCTCCTAGGGCGGATATCATGATGCAAGCCAAGGATAACATTGACTATCCTTCCCAAGGAGATGTTAATATTATTCAACCTCAACTCATCCTCTATCCCCCTTCACATAAACCCAAACTTGAATTCACTCTCTACCCTCCTCAACATAATGTGTTGCAACAACCGAGTCATACTACCATTTCCCATACACATTACACAAGAAACAACCCACGCCCACCCCAACTATCAACCTCCACATCCTTATCTTCATCCCCTCCCACTTTTCCTATTGCCCTTCGACTCAATTCAATCATTAGGGAGTATGACCTTGTTGACCAACTAAGGAATACTCCCGCAAAAATATCATTATGGGACCTTATTCAAGCCTCCCCTCACTATCACAACATGATGGAGGAATCCTTACAACAAATTCTTGTCCCTTCTAATGCGTAAACAAATGACATATCAGCTATGATTCAAGGCTTGAATGCTGACATTGTTTTCCACCAAAGTGAGCTCCCTCCTTTAGAAGTGAAAACACAAGTTGATGCCTTCATGATCATATCTCAATACAAATGCATAGGGATCAAGCGAACCCCTTTTGATAATGGCTCCACTGTCAATGTGTGTAGTATCAATATCTTGGATAGGCTCCATATCGATAATTCAAAAATTCAACCTACCTCCTTATCTATCACTAGATTTGACAATGTATGACAAAAACTGCTTGGTGTGATCACTTTAACTCTTACAGTTGGAGTGGCCACATTAGACACAATAATCCATGTTATGCCTAATGATGTTTCATCTAACCTCATCTTAGGCAAGCCATGGATTCATGCCATGAATGGAGTGCCTTCCACTCTTCATCGTAAGATGAAGTATATCTACTACAACAAAGTGTACATACTCGATGTCGATCCTAAACCTTACAGTGTCTTACAACTTAAGAAAAAAAAATCCAAACCCTTCACCACTTCTACACCCACCAATCCAGGGAAACTCGTACAACCAAATTCCTTGCACAATGATTGGGGTTCCTTGAACTTCACACCTCCTTTACTAGGAGCATCCAAGATTCTCAACAAAGACTCTACAAAGGGAAACACAGTCTTGTCAACACAAGACTCAACCGATCCTTCGCAAGCATCCACCTCGACCACTTTAGACAAAGAAGCCAACAACGAACCCTCACTTAATCCAAAACAACTAAAAAAGCTCTATGGAAAAGGTTATGAGCTCATGAAGCAACTTCACTATAGTGGAAAAGTTTGTGGTGCTCATGAACAAGGTATCTGTAACCCTATCAAACCTAACACACAAACATCCAACCAAGGTCTTGGATTTTGTCCTTTAATCGAGATCATAAAACCCACCTCCAACATCAACACTCTCCCAAATCACCCTTCTAAACCCACCTTTACAAGTGATCCTTTGACACCAAAAAAGGACTCTTTGCTTAAAGCCAATGTCATCTCACAACCCACTCATGATTCAGTTTTTACACACTCCTCCAAAGGAGTATACAAAATCTCACAATCTAAAGCCCCTTGTGTAGGTATGACCTGCTATACTAAGCAAGCCACTTCTTTGTTACATACCAAAGGAACACCTTTTCCCCTCGATCAAGAGGGCCTCTTGTTGAGACTCCTCCAAGGTCACTTGATCTCTCTCCCTCCGCGAACTCAAAAGAACTATTCTAACAAACATTCCTTTTGTGCTTACCACTGAGTTCATGGTCATCACACTAATGCATGTAAGGCCCTAAGTAGTAAAATCCAACATCTTAAGGATCTTGGTGCTCTCCCTTATGTGGGGACACCTCATTCCTCTAATTGATACTAAGTTTCACCTCACCTTGCATCTCATCAACCCTTCCGCTAACTCTTGTCCTACACTAAGTGGGGGCAAGGGGTTAGTTAGCATTTTTCCCTCGTATGTCACTTGTCATATGTCACTTGTCGTTGTCTCTTTCGACTTATCGTTAACCTTTCATGAAAATATAAGGGCAAGATTGGGATGTGGATGACATGTCTTACGTTGACTTGCACATGACATACTCCCTCTTTCATGACGTATCTTATCGGAAACTTATGACTCGACATAGGGCTTTCTGAGCAAGCTCTCATGTCCCCTTTTCTTCTTCTATTTTAAATCATTTCAAACATCATTTCCTTTTGTGGCACCTTATCAAAGTTATCACGAGGTATAACTTTGGTATGGTTAAGTGGGAAGCCCAACGAGCGGCACGACTTTCCCCACAGCCATCTTTTGGGATTTCTCACCCAGCGAACAACCAAAAGTCTCGTCGCCCCAAAGTGAGTACATCATCTTTTTGGACAAACAG
Organism: Sequoiadendron giganteum; assembly: GCA_007115665.2. NCBI lineage: Eukaryota > Viridiplantae > Streptophyta > Pinopsida > Cupressales > Cupressaceae > Sequoiadendron > Sequoiadendron giganteum. The sequence goes on along the minus strand of CM021106.1, from coordinate 325,252,088 downwards.
GATAGATTCGATCCACAACTAGTTGAACAAAATGGTCGAAGCTTGATCCAACCTTTTCACCTTCTCTTCATTCCAGTTCTTGTCATCATATGATCATGCATATTATCTTGCTGCAATACATTCACCCTTGAATGTGTCTTCTTGAGTTGATGTCGAGTTGACTTAGAGTCTCAAATCCTTGGGGGATTGACCACCACCTTCTTCTTCTTTCCCATTCTTCACCATTTCCATTTGGCTACTTTAGTGTGAGTTTGAATCAAGTTTATCCTCTCACTAAAGTGGGGGCTAAATGTGTCACCAAAAAGTGTAGCCTTTGATACTTTTCACTCATTTGGACCCTTGCCTATGGATTTCAGACCCCTTTCAACCTCTTTTTACCTCTTTCCAAGCCTTGTGCCGAAGTGTTGTAAGGTTTTGTAAAACATTTTCACACTCTCCTAGGCTTCTCATCACTAAATCAACCCTTTACTATGCTAAAATGACCCCTTAATACACATATAAGTCCTATGTTAGTGTGTTTTCATGAGACAATCCCGACAAACAATAATAATCAAACATTAATCCTTGACAACTAATCAAAATTTCCCAAGTGGACTAGGTAGCCGCCTTGGGTGACCTAATCCCATGTGGCTTAAAATTCAATTTTAACTTAATATTCTTTCGAGATTCTATCTCTACAAACCTAAGGTCGACATGTATGGTGTTATTTCGGGAAAATTAGGGTACAAATTGTATAAATAAGCCTAAAAACCCTAACTTCTCGGGTGATCCCACAATAGTGGTTAACAATTTCTGGCCAAACTGGACACTGAAATTATTATTTTTAACTAAATCTTCACATTCAGGCACCTATAGCAGCTAAATTGTGAGAAATTTGAAGATGATGCAAACTAGAGTCTCATCACATTTTATCTGTAGATTCTAAAAATATTTTTCTTAAAATTTTTGGAATCAAATTGCACTTCTTTTTCCATCTCCCACGAAAACTAGATTTTTTTAGAAAATAGCATTTTTAAAAAGTGACGCACACTATATAATGTATAATTTTTTTTCCATGAAGGATAAAATTCTAATTCTTTCGAAATAGATTTTTAACACTGATATCTAGTGCTTCCACTTGGTTAGATAGTTTTTTATTGAATATTTTTTCTTTAATCAAGTTTCGAAGTCAAATCAATTACAATTCAAAGATAGCACGACCGTATAATGCGTAACTTTGTTTGTATAAATCAAAATTCAATTTTTTTTGTTCGATCAAGGACTTCAATATCTGGTGCACTCATATTTTTCAATTTTTTTTGATAATCCACTATTTTTCCACATGTGCAAAACATAGACCTTCATTTTCGGTGAAAAACCTATATTTAATAAAACTAAAAAAATGAATACATAATAAAACCAAAACATATCAAAATTATATTCATTGGATAGTTTGTTCCGAGGACTACCTGATTCCAATTGGGTTTGTGAAGTCTCCACCATTTTCATGTTCAAACCGAGCTTTGAAGTGAAAAAATTTAGGTTTTTTTTGTGTTTGGGGGGGAGAATGAGGGATAAGGGGGGTTCGTACGCGCCCTTAGGGGTTCAAGCGAACCACCTCTTATAATGCATTTTTATTTGGTTTTTGGGCAGGAAACTAGGGAATGGGTTCGCTCGAACCAGTAGGTTCGTACGAACCCCCAAAATCACATTTTTTGGCATGGGGTCATTTTTTGTGAATTTTCCTTCCTCACTAGAATTGTAAACCACTATTGTGGCTTCACCCTCTCATTAGAGACATATTATGCACTATAAATTCTCTATCCTCTCAACCTCTCATCTTTCCTTCTTCTCAAGCAAGCTAGGGTTTTAGTATTCTAATTCATCAAGACATCTCTCCAAGTTATTCAAGGGTTGAATCTTTGCTACAAATCAAGATCTCTCATCATGACAAGGTACTAGGCCCATTTACTTTACATTTCATGCTTTATTACTTTGTTTCATCATTTGATTCAATTATCTACAAAGGGGCTTGACCAAGGCAAGCCCCCATACTCTAACAATCAACATTTCTTCTTCCTTCTTTGTGTGTTTGCAGATTTAGGTATCTCGGAAGCTTGGAAAACATTCAAGAAGGGCTTGAAAACTTGTTTAGGGAGTCTCCTTGTTGGTTAGGTTAATAATCTTCACAAAAAGACACCTACGGGCTGAGAATCAAAGTTTCAGATTCGGGTACCTCAAGAAGCAGAAAGTGAAGACTGAGACCTCCAGATTCCACTTTCAGACTTCTCGAAAGGCTGAGAGGGACTAGGTCACCATTAGTGGTGAACTAGTCCCACCATACATGAATTTTAGGGTTTTTTGTAGATCTAAGTACCCTTTTGGCATAAATGGGCTCTGACATATTTTCACAAAAAAAGGACTAGGTCACCCAAAATGGTGTAAATGTCCCAATGGACCTTTGCATCAGATTCTTCAGGTTCTAGACCTCCAATCCATCCCTCTTCAGCCTCTAAGTACACCTCTCCATTTCTATTTATCTTTGTTACATTTTTCTTATGTTTCTTAGGTCATTTAGCATAAAGTTTGCATATCATTGTGTATTTTCCAGCACTTTGCATTTCTTAGGTTTTACATCAATAGTTAGCTTTCATCTTTCATTTCCAGCATTTAGGGCATTCCACATACATAACTTTAAGCCCCTAACCCCTATCTTTGAATGAACTTACCCAAAATGATATCATTAAGTGGAAAGAGAGTCATTTCCTAATCAAGTGCTCGTAGGTGAAAAACCCTAGGGGCCTATTTGGGGAATCCTCTTTCCCTTCTTGCATATATTTTTGGTGGTTCAAGACTGTCCACATATTTCCACATATCCATTAAAAAAATAAAACATAAAAAACTTCAACATACACACAACTTATTAAAACTTCAATCAACTCTAATGTTATTTTAAACACACAAACAATCTAACTATAATTTCAATAGCTAAATGTATTACATTGAAATTTTCTATCTACCACTTGAAGTTTGAACCATTCAAAGACACAAATTGATGAATTTAGTTACATCTTTCTAGTTTACAAAAGATAGAATCCCCTTACAACATTAAATTCAATTATATAATTTGTGGGTTCTAGAATGAATAACAAGATGAAAGATGATAAACCCAAATACATTAAGCTCCTTCCAATATTTCCTCATGACCTCTAGCTATGAACCATATAAGAATGTCTACCTCCTAACTATGTGGATCCCAAGAGTCCACCCCTTTAGACAAGGAAAGAGTCAAGTGGGCAACAACCCAAACAAAAGCATGTTAGACAATACATGTGTTCACATTCATACAAGGTATACACACAGATTTACACCAAAAATAAATCAGATCCACCTCAATCTAGTTAATTTAATAAGAATAATACATATGAATCATACTAATGGAGTGTTATCACTTTGATCACAAAATCAAAATAGTGATGATATAATATACCTATCTACAATAGGTTGTCCCACTAGCATATACATAATCCATTATAAACTAGGATGATTCTCTGTTGGATTTTGTGGTTGTGTTGTTGATATGTGGTTGGCATTGATGTCAACATAATTAGCATTAAAATGTCTTTAAGACTATATATGTCAAGGATATTGAGAAAATTGTAACAAAATATGTTGCAGGTTATCTGTGAAGCAGTGAAGATCAATATGATGGAAAGTTCAGTATGTTGATGGTGAGATGTTTTAGATTAAAGGGTTTTTTTTCAGGTGTATCTAGTTTATCCATTGAAATTTTCAGAGGTTCGCATGAAGATTTGAGCAAGTTATGAGTTTTTGTGTTATGACATTTATTCTGTTACAATAGTTGGTGTTCCTGGAAGAAGATAATGTGATTTTGGTAATCTAAGTTATTGCAGATTCTCCTATTGTGTTTGTGGATGCTTCTAGATCATGCTCTATCCATGTTGCATGTTCTCGTTGATTGTTGTGCTCACGATTAATAATTTTCTCTTGCGTGTTCATGTTTTTCATGTTCATGGCTGACAGGGTGATCATAGAGTGTTGTGGATCTTCGAGGAATACTTTTTGAAGGTGTTTTGTGTTTGAGGATATTATTTTGGGTCTTCACTATGTTGTGGCTGACCTTGGTAGATTCACATTAATGATCTTTATTGTTTTGGGCCAATAGTTTGTATTCATCTTATTATTTTGTTGAAGCCGACATGAAGTGATGTAACTCCTTGTTGTGAATACATATAAGTGATTGTTTCTTTAGTTGAATGTGAGTGAACAAGTGTGTGTGGGCGAATAATTTTCTAAATCTTTTGAAGGAAGAGTAGAGTGTGAAGAGTGAAGAAGTGTTCATGTGCTTAACCGAAACTATAACCAGGCATTAGCAGATGCTAAGTTTTCTTAGTTCAAAATTCGAATGGTTGTAATCTGAATGTTTCTGTAAGATAGTGAGTCTTCCTTTGTATTTGAGCAGTGAGCTCTAGGCAATGTTCTTGAATGCATGTGCATTCCCCATTTATTCTTCTTATACTTTTAGTAGGGTATAAAATTGTGGACTGACCTCCATCGTGGTTTTTTCCCTAATAGGGTTTCCACATAAAAATCTTGGTGTTATGCATTTTTCTGATGTGTTATTGATTTATGCTTTCATGGTTATTAATTTGATTTGAGAATAGGGATTAATAAATTTAATAAGTTTGAAATTCCATGACAAATGATTCACCCCACCTCTCAATTGTCTGCCCTTGTGTTGCCAACATTCTCTACATAATGCCATTCTTTAATCCTCTAAGGATTGGTCTCATACATTGTGATTCATCTGATAGATTTTATTATATGTTAAATTAGTTTATTTTATTTATTTATAATTATAATCACTCCTCTATATCCATCCATTATACTCCAACAAAGTTGAATGATTGAGGCCACTCCATTCTCTTACAAAAAAATCATTTTCAGCGTAAGCTAAGTTAGTCATTTCATCAAGTGGTTTGTATGAGTATACTTATAGAGTTCTTGACTAGTACAATACCAATATGGGTTAGTGCAGGATCATGGGGGTCCAAACTAGGCCTCTAAGTGGTGATGAAAATTCAAAAAATCAGAGATAGGCAACTTGACATACAAATTTCAATAGTTTATTAACATAAATTGAAAAATATGTAAGAACAAAAGTTGTAGAAAATTGAATGTAGTTTCTAGGCTATTAGTCCTTTTTCAGAAAATAATAAATTTGTTTTGAGAAAATTTGAAATTTCAATGCAATGGTACTAAATTTTTTAGGAAAAAGATAAGAGGGCAGGTGTGTGTCTGACCACCCTAAGTATAAGATTTTTTATTTTTATTTTTTCTGAGTCCTTAGATATAAGTAGAGAACACATGCCTGGATGTGCCAGATTATTTTTTGTAATTTTTTTCCATGTAAATAATTAGTTATGATTTTTTATTAGAACATTTCAGAATTATTAAAACGTCTGTGTTTGACCACCATAACTTGGTCAAAAATTTATGAAATTCAATTTTTTTTTATCCTATTGTATGCAAAGCATAAAATGTGGTGCACCTTGTAAGCTCAAAATATGTTAAGTAGTTTGAAAGTTTTAGAAGTTTTTCAATTAGCCTATCAATCAGGACTTTAGACGTAATGTATATAGAAAATCAATAATAATTATTTATTAAATTCAAAATAAGGAAAAACTTATATTGGTGGAAAGGTGAGATTTTTTTCTATAAACTCTTTTCATTTCATGAAATTCGGATAAAAAAAGTCATCAGCCACAAGGGCGAACTTTAGAAAACTAAGGAAATTTTGTAAACACATTTTTTTGGTTGAATTTCCAAGTTAGGAAATCCCAAGCCAAAAACCAAGGCAAACCCGAGGGAAATCGCAAGGCTGCAATTTTTTTAGACAAAATGGATATCCATTTTGGAAAGCGGGAAACCATTTTTTTGAAAAACAAAATGGATATCCGTTTTGAAGACCTAAAAACCCTCTCTAGTAAATTGGGCATAACTTTTGTGTTTCTTATCAAAATTTCAAATTTTTATAGGCGTTGGAAAGGTGATTGAGATCTCTATGCAATAGAATAGGTGGTGTTTCAATATTATACACAAAAAATAATTATAATCATTTGAACTTCATATTTCATTTTTGGAACATCAAATTCTCACTACTTTCACATGCAAAAAGTCTCCTTTTCATGATTTTTTTATAACATTCATCTCAAAATACTTGAAACCTTTAGAAAACGTAATGAGTAATGAAATATTTATATATTTTGTAGTAAAGAGATTAATTTTTTTTCATAAATCATCATATTTCTTTTTCCCTTTCTCCACCTCTCTATATATCACTATGTCTCCCCTAAAACTCTAGACCTATCCCTACCTCCTTTCTTCTCATACCTATCTTTCTCACTCTCTCTCTCCTTGAGATATAGACCTATCTTTCTATCTCTCTCTCTCTCTATCTCTTAGGTCCCTCCCACTCTCTCTCCCTCTCTCTCTCCCTCTCCCCTCTCCCTCTCTTTGAAGTCTCTCTTCCTTTTAAGTCTCTCTCCCTCTTAGGTTTCTTTCTCAGGTCTCTTTGAATCCATCTCTCCCTCTTAGATCTATCTCTCTAAGGTATCTCCCACTCCCTTTCTCTCTCAATCTCTCACTCACACTCACACTCTCTCCCTCTCAAGTCTCTCTCTCCCATTATCTCTCCCATTCTCTCTCCCTCCCTCTCTCCCTCTCCCTCCCACTATCTCCCTCTCTCCTCTCAAGTCTCTCTCTCTCTCCTCCCTCTCTCTCTCTCTCTCTCTCCCTCTCTCCATCTCAAGTCTCTCTCTCTCTCCCCCTCTCACTCTCCATCTCCCTCTCAGGTCTCTCTCTCTCTCATCTCTCCCACTCCCTCTCTCTCTTCTCTCATGTCTCTCTCTATCTTAATCACACTCTCCATCTCCCTCTTAGGTCTCTCTCTCTCCCACACTCTTTCTCAAGTCTCTCTCTCGCACACACACACAATCTCTCTCTCTCTCTCTCTCTCTCTCTCTCTCTCTCTCTCTCTCTCTCTCTCTCTCTCTCTCTCTTCATCTCCCTCTCAAGTCTCTCTCTCCCACTCAGTCCCTCCATCTCTCCTTCCCTCTCTCCATCTCAACTCTCTCTCTCTCCCACTCCTTCTCTCGCTTAGGTCCCATTGATGGAAAAATTGACGTAGCAACATTCAGGCAAGATGGAATCACCTTACCTCTCCTGAAAAGGAGAAACAATTGTTAAATTGATCACCTTCCAAGGTCCTAGATGTTGGGTCACAACGTTGCTATTTTGTTGAGTGGTCAATGAGACTGTAATGTTCAGGGGGCCTATTGGTAAACAAGTACAAACTAGATAGTATGAAATAATTTAACATTTGGGGTTTAAATAAATAGAAAAATATCGATCAAGGATTTGGGACAACAAAACATAAACAAAAAATTCTTTTAATTCAAACATACAATTCTAACAATGAGCACCTTCCTAATTAACTAAACTGTAGAGAAATACAATTTACAAAATGATCCATACCATTGCATCCATTCGTAGATAAAATTTAAATCACACAATCATTCATCATCACTTTTTCTTACTTTTCAAGAATAATATATCAAAAGCTCATTACCAGAATTAATAGATCAACAAATGTCAAGAAACATCATTCATAGATAATGTAATAAAATGGTTTCAATTTCAGAGTCTCTATTGATTTCCATCAAATAAGAAAAATTTATGTGCAGAAAGATGCACTAGCATACGAATAACCATTGTTTATCATCATCATCGTTGAGCTAAGATCACTTCAGAAAATACGTACTACTTTTATTAAAAACTGTAAAAAGTGTCTCTGTGTATTTTGCATGAAAGCTATAAATATAACTGTAAATACTAAAACTCTATTCTTCGGGTAGCTAATTTGACTTCAATTATCCAACCCTTTTCTTACAATCAGGAGAGAATCCTATGATATACCAAATTAACATTTTTTTTCTCCTATCAAAAACTAGATCCATAAATCTAGGGCCCAAATCCATAAATGTAGGGATGCACAGTTAATCCTAAGTTTACTTTTTCTTTATGAAGGAGCTGAAAAGCGATGTGCCATGTGTCCACTTACCAAAATTTAACGTGATGTTCTAACTTTATCTCATGTTGATCACTTCTCTTCATCTTTGAGTCATTGAAACTAATCTAGGGATCATCCACCTACTCAAAAAGTGACATGGAAGTGTTGTTGTCAATAAAAAGGGCACCTGAATTGGTTGACCATGTTGAATCCCTCTTTCTCAAACATGATGTTCTCCTTTATTCATCATCCTTGTGAGGAATCTTGTGATATTCATCATAGTTCCAGAAAATTTGTTATAAGTATCATCATTGGGCCCATCAAGCCAGTCAACTTTAAACTTTGACTCTTCAAATTTCCTCTCTACTATAGCAATAAATTCTCTCAGCTGGCCAATGTCTATGATGGCCCATTGCATTTCACACCTAATGTCAAGTAGCCTATCCATGAGTGTTGATTCTATATCGCATGAATACCTTTAATCAATCTATTTTTGTTCGATCAGATTCAAGGTTTTTTAAACACACACATTGATAGCCTTTGAAACATATTTAGGACCCTCATCACCGAGAACCTATGATTGAATCAGTTCTTCACTAGAGCTCTTGTCTATCACCTTTAGTTTTCCCAAGTATTTCCTGATCTTTTCTTCTCCATCCCACCATTTATGTATGAATTCTTCTATTTCTTTGACCAAAGCAAGGCTTGAAACATAGTTCTTAAAACTTTCATCCAAACTCTTATCTATATCAAATAGAAAATTATTAAACCAATTCTCAAATCAGGTAGCCTTCTTTTTCATTTTAGTTAAATCTTCTACCTCTTTCCTGCTCATTAGAATAGGAGTTTCTGAACTTGGTGACAACTCTGATGTAAAATTAGTTAACTCCTTCAAGAAATTATTCATCTATCCTAGCTGAGCCTTGAGTTCATCCTTGGCCTTCTTATCTTTTATTAATATGGATTTGGTGGTGGTGGCGACAATATCAATCAAGTTCATTTGTTGATTTATGGTATTCTTCCGCCGATTGACAGTACTTATTTGATAGTCCTTAGCTTGCAATTCTCTGTCATCCTTATCAACAATTGGGGTGGAAATTTTAGCTATTATATCCCCTTCATCAGTCAATTTGGTGGAGTGGACAACATGGGATTTCTTCTTAGGCTTCACCTTCTCAATTTATTTTATCATGTCATCCCACACTCTAGGTTGAGTCTGAATTTATTGTTTATTTTCCAGATTCAACTTGAGCCAAGTGGGAGCAGTTGGCTGAGTAGTTATTTTTTTACCACTAGGTAGTGTTGAGGATAGAGGTGTAGAAGAAGATACTAAAATAGTCTGCTTGGAAGAAGCCTTCTATTGTTCTTCTTGTTCTTTCTGTAACCTTTCTTGTTCCATCCTTTCATTCTGGACCTTAATCTCTTCTATTTTTCTCATCTCTTCTTCCCTCTTAGCAACCTCCTCTTTGTCTCTCAACCTTTGTTGTTACTTTTCCCTTTGTTTTTCTATAGCATCATTTTCTACTTCAACCTTCTTTAGCACCTCAGTTGCTTCTCTTTCTCTAGCTGCCTCTTCATCTTTTCTTTTTCACTCTTCCTCAATAGCTAACTCTTCTTGAGCCTATTTTTCTGGAACTTACCTCTCCTAAGCTAGCTCTTCCATATTATTTCTTTGTTCTTCTTATTCTTGAGCTAATGTCTCATCAACTAACCTCTAGGAACTTTCCAACAACTCCTCCTACTCCTTTTCAGTTAAAACCTCATTCAACCCTAATTGTTCACTATACAAACTTCCAACTTCAAACCTAGTTCCTTCTTCACCTAGGTCTTCCTTAACCTTTTTCAAAGAGTCCTCCCATTTAGGTATTTCTCCTTCTTGAGATGGATTTCTTTTGGAGTTTGAAGAGATGGGTGATTCTATCACATCAATTATAGGAGCCCTCTCCTCTTCAACAACTACTATTCTTGAGGTTGATGGTGTAGTAACAAGGGTCTCTTCAATAGTTTGTTCTCCTCATTTTACCATGGCCAAAGGCATGATACAAAAATTTGAAACAACTCACATAGCAGCTACCTCATAAGTTACTTTAGCCTTCTTCAAGGCATCATGAATCTACTGCAATGAAATTTCTTCTTCTATTGAGGCAGGCTTTTCTATGGCTGCCTCTATTGTTGCAACACCTATCTTTAATATCTTATATTGATGTTTTGTCTCTGTGGAGGAAGTAGGTTCATTGTTGGAACCTCTCTTCTTCTAATTTTGTACAATTGGTTGTTTGAGGCAGAGGTTAAGCCATTTCTTGCTCCTTTCCACTAGTACTTGTGTTCTCATCTGAATCTTGGTTACCTCCTTTTCCATCCAATCGATGGGATCCAAGTCCTTTATGCCTACTTCGTTCATTTCATAACAAGTATCCAAAGTAATCCCATCATTAGTGACATTATTAAGAATGTCTAAAATAAATTCAAAGTCCTTCATCTAGGGAATTGTTAACCTTTCATACACCCTCTTTCTTACCTCAAATTCATCTTGTAAATTAGCCCAAAAATCCTCCAACAGTGGCCTGTGAAAAAGAAACTACGAAGCATAAAGACCATACATCTTCTTCTTAGGATCAATGTTTTTCCTAGATGTTGTTTGAAGTTCAAGGCCTACAATTCTTCTGTTGTTGTCTTGACCACTATAGAGGAATTAAAAGAATAAAATACCAATTCCATGGAGAAAGAATGATAAAAAGATTTGTGTTGTGCAGAAAAGATTGCATTTACTTCAGCTACTTGATAGGAAAACTCCATCAAGACCCACCTGTCATTGCAACACCTTGGCAATTTAAATGGGTGATCTTCAAACCCAAACAATCTAAAATAGGTAGACTTGGGGTATTGGATAAACTAATAAACCCAAGGTTCAATGAATTCCATCAACTCTCGAGATAATCTGAAACTAATATCACTTGTTAGTTGATTAATAAATACATATAAAAATTCATCATTAACCCTTTTGAAACGATCCTCTACTTCTTTCAGCCCTAGTTGGTCATAATATTCCCACACTTTCTTCTGATCTGGGCCAATATCCATCGACCCTTTAGTATTCAACCCTACGAATTGACCCATTCTTGCAACACAATAAATGACATATGGAGTCATATAAAATCTCTTGGTTTCAGCTACTTGTAACAATTGATCGTGAATGTTATTTGAAATAATTTGTGCTCAATCCAGATGTTGTTTCCCATCAAGAATAAGTTGAATAAAAGGAAAAAACTAATTTTTAAAGCTACAATAATCCTTCTTCCCAAACACCTGTGATAACAACATGATTATGTCACCGATGTCCTCTTAGAAATCAAACCTGTTAAACTTAGGTGGCATTTTCTTAACTAACTTCTTCTATCTTTAACCACGTTTTATTCATGAGTGCTTTATTCCCCTCCTCATCTTGTGTCCAACGTGCAATTGCTTCATGTTTTGACATGATCTTGGGGGTAGGATGAGGAGGTGGATCAAAGATCATCCTAATCATTGTAGGAGTTAAAGTTAATAATTGCATTCCTTTGTGCATCAATGCACTACCTTTGAGTTGGATTGTAGGTTTGCGCAACAATTAGAATGAAATCAAGGCATTGTATAGAGATGGGGAATGTGGCTACATGTTACAATCCAGATTTAGCAATCATTTTAGCTCTTGGGGTAGCATCTAGTGAGAATGTGTCCTACCAAAACTGATCTAAATCCAAGCGTCTAACCATTGTGTCTTCGATATTCATTACTTCAGAGAAAAAATTAGATGGAATTGGTTTTCCTTGAAACTTGTATTTCATGGTGATCGGGATCTCTTATGGCGTTAATTTCTTAGACTTCTGCCCTTTTGATGTTCCTTCTGAGGGCACTTCTTCCTCTGGAGATGAATTTTGTTAGTTATCCTACAACACTGACAATTATCACACAAATAAAATATATGTGAAGAGTAGTTAAAAAAACAAGAATTCATACTGAATCATCATTCATTCAAGATAAATTACCATTTAACAAGTTAGTTCAACATTTTCTGGTTTCGAGTTCGGGAAAAAACCAAGAACCTGATCATTTCATCACAAAACTGAACTCTATTAGAAGTCGGGATCAAGTCTTGACTTGGTACCTACACCTTTAAATAATGAAAGATGTGATAAATTTTTGGGACCCAATCTCGCAGTGTATTAAAAAATCGAGATTTGGCTTTGATTAGATAGTGCAACTTGAAAAACTACTCTGGCAAAGATCTTATCTGAGTTCTGATCTTGACAACATATCAAAAGTCAGAATCAATTTTAAATTTGGAACCATACCCGATATGAAAGCATAAGTTTAAGTAACCTTCCAAGTTTTGATCCCGATAACATATTGGAAGTCAAAACCAGGGGTTTGTTAGGGACATGATGTAGGATATGCAATTTAGAACAAGTTGAATTCAAGTTCTGATCCCAACCATATTGTTTCATAAATCAGAATCAGAGTAAGATGAAGTCAACAAACTCAAAATTACTCTAAGGGTTGGTGTCAATTCAAGATCTGATCCTGAGTATTAAGTAGGGATCGGATTAGGAAAAAAATATGGTTCATTTTCAAACAACCTTAATATAGTTAGGTAATGATTCGAGTTTTGATCTTGACATAACATATCAGAAATCAAAGTTGAATCAAATGATGGGCTCAAACTTATTGCATGGTGAAAATGTGAGGTGCCATTCTGATCCTTGATTCTGACATGAATACGAGGTGAGGAAGTCGAAAGAAAATGCATGGGTCAACTATACAGTGAAAACTAGGGCATAGGGAAGGGAAAAAATCTTATGAAAAAATGAAAACCAAAATGCATGGAAAAACAAACACCCAAAACCCCAAAAAATAAAACAAGGAAAAATGAACCAAAAAGTTCGAGAACAAAATGAAAATGCAAAATGCACCAACTGGTGCGAAGAAACGGGAAAGCTAACCTAAAAAGAAAAAACACAAGAAACACAAGAAACAAAAAAAACACAACAATAAAATAGCCACAATGAAGGAGAAAGACAAGAAAATATGCCTACCTTAGAATGCAACAGAGAATTTTGACAACATGAAGAGAAATCATAGCTTGCACTCAAACCCTAGCTCTCAACGCCACTTCGGTTCATTCCTCCAAACTACGAAAGAAAGAATGAACAAAAATTGAGGAGTGATGAGAATAAAAATCCGTTCGTGCATGTGAACAGTTAGACATTAATGTGGGTTGGTTAGACCTCAAGATAGGGGTAGGTGTCATTAATGTACAGTCACAAAAACAAAGGCAATCAAAAGTCGAGATCGAGACCTGAACCGACACCAAACTTTCAATGGATGCAAAGTTGAAATGGGAGTTCGAAGTCCAAATCCTGACAAATAAATGACAACGAGAATCAAAATTGAGATGGGAGATGAAAAAATAAATTTAAAAAGTTCCCAATGCAAAACCCAGTCTGAAATTTGATCCCGAAAAACAAAGGGCAAAACAATCAAAAATCAAGATTGGGACCAAAACAGACACATGAACTTAGAAAAATTTCTAGTTCTAGTTCCAGTCTGATGTCTAATTTTGATACAAACAAAAAATAAAATAAGGGATAAAGTGGAAGTTAGGATCAAAACAAAAATAGGAACTTGAACCAAGAAGGTGCCAAGTGATGGTTCTGATCTGAAATCTGAATCCAACACAAACAAAGAAAACACAAGGCGAAAGAGGGGATTGGGATCAAAACACAAACCAAAACCATAAATTTTGGAAAGTTCTAAGTGTGAGTTCCTGTCCGAAACCTGAACCCAAAAAACAAAGGAAAAGGGGACTTAGGAGAAAAAGAAACAACTCCTAAGACCTTAGTAAAAAAATCAAGGCAAAAGAAACCAAGGGGGGACCCATTTTGACCAAAAAAAGAAATGGGTTGGTTATGCAAGACATAACAATTGGCGACTCAACTGGGAAAATGGTTTACCCATTTTCAAGATACTGAAGAATTCAGTCACCCAAAATCTCTAGTTTATGAAAGTTTTAACTCAAGCATGATTAGTTAGAGAAAACAAGGTTGAGCTGGAATCTCAAATGTAAATTAGCAATAACAACCTAGAATCTGAGTGTGTGCATGTATGGTGGATCCTTTTCCCTAAAGACTCTACCTATTATTGAATAATTGTATCAAGATTCAAGCTATGTGAGTTGATATGTTTTAACTGTCATGCAATGATATCCTGGGCATTGCTCTGTTGCTAGCCAGGTGTCCATAGCTCTGATAGAGATACCTCTAGTTCTCTCAAAATATTTCTCTACTACTAGCCAAGCGTCCACAACCCTAGTAGAGATACCTGAATTTCCTGTATCATAGTGAGTTTTCCATTCTTCAATACTTCTCTTTTCTTTTCTTCTCTTATTGGCTTTATTGGAGCAATCATTTTTTTTTTAATCTTTTCTCAATACTCAGACATGGTAATCTGAAAACTGGGTTGAGAACCACATAGGAGATCATGACAGTGTTGGGACTTAGATTTTTCACCTGAATCATGAATACAGTCACCCTCAGACAAATAAGCCTTCATGAAGTTAGATGATTCTATCTAGTATGTGATAGATTCAGTCATACAGTTTATGAGATTACTTATAATATACATGTTTGTTCCTAACCTTTCAAACTGTCATTAGAATATCGATAAAGCACAAATTTTGAAATGAAAGAGCCCAACAAAGATACCTGAAAATACCTAAATCAATTTCTCAATCATAATACTCTTATTATGCTTTGAATAACTACCCATTATTCTAAAATGAAGAGAAAATGGAAGTCCCCAACAACAAAAAGAAAACAACAAAACCATGAAGAAAAAGGAAAATATGAACAACAAAAATAGAAAACAAAAACAAACAAACAAACAAACAAAAAGACAAGCAAAGAGAAAAAATAAAGCAACTAATTAATTATATACAATCAGAGGGAAGATCAGAACTTCATGGGCTAAAATAGTGTTTGAAAAACTATCCATTGATAGGAAATGGGACAGGTTCTCCTGTTAGGGTGCTTAACCAGAAGGCATACTCACCAAGGATTTCAGTGATTTGATAGGGACCCAACCAAAGTTTGTCAATTTTTTGATGATCACCCTTCCTCTCTCTAGATTTATCCCATAGTAGTACAAGTTTTTATATTATGAAGGCTTTTATTTTGGCTCTTTTGTCAAACTAGCATTTAAGAATAGCTTGATGTTTAGAGAACCACTGTTTAAAGAAGCATCTCTCTGTTCTTCTAAGTTGATAAAATTATCTAATCGAGCCTCTATGATATCATCTTGAGAATATAACTCTTGCAAGAACCACAAAATAGGTATCTATAGGTGAATAGGAAAGACTACGTCTTGGCCATAAACTAATTTAAACGGTGAGTTCCCTAAGGCGGCTTTAATTCTAGTCCTATTTTCCCATAAGGAAAATCTCAGTTGTGTGTGCCAATCCCTAGGATTACTCTCTAGTAACTTCTAAATTACTTCCAACAAATTATTATTGGTAGACTCTACTACCCCATTCCC
Source organism: Sequoiadendron giganteum (assembly GCA_007115665.2). Taxonomy (NCBI): domain Eukaryota; kingdom Viridiplantae; phylum Streptophyta; class Pinopsida; order Cupressales; family Cupressaceae; genus Sequoiadendron; species Sequoiadendron giganteum. The sequence continues at coordinate 325,236,448 of CM021106.1, read as the reverse complement.
CTATGGATAGTGATTAGAGGAATACTTTAAAAAAAAAATTGAATTCAAATGCCAACTGAATGAATTGAGTAGAAGAGAAGGTAGGGCCATTATCACATACTAGAGCAAATGGTACCCCAAACCTAGTAACAATATGCTTGTTGAGGAATTTGATCACGATGTCAGTGGTATAGTTCTTGCAAGCTTGTGCCTCAGTACAGTGCATGCAATAATCCATCATAGTCAAAATAAACTTGTGACCTACAAAAGAATTTGGATTAATTACATCGACAAAATCTAATGCCCACTGGGCGAATGGTCTTACCTCATACATGGGTTGGAGGGGCATCACTGGGTTACAATTTTTTGATGATGATGTTTTGGCATGTGTGACATGTCCTAGCATGTTGATGAGAATCTTAGAACATATGAGGCTAATAATAGCTTGATCTTAAAATCTGATGTGCCAAGGCATCAGTTGACCCATGTGCAATACCATATCTACCATGAAACTCAATAATTTTCTCCAAACAATGTAAATAGATACCCTCAAAATTATTTTTTAATAAGGCTCCTCCTTTGATCATGTAATGAGCACTTTTTAGTCTCAATTCTCTTTTTTGTATAGCATTCATTCCATCATGACACTTATTATTTAACAGTAAGAAAATCAGGTTTGCATACCAAGGGTCACTCGTGAATGATTACATTGTGTACTGCTGGCATGTGATGTTAGGATCCACATCTGCTATGGCCTTCAAAAGGCCTTTCCCTTGTACAAGTTTCATCAGATGCATCTCACGATTAAAATATTCTAAAATTATCATCCACTTCCCTTGCCTTTCTCCCAATTCACTCTACATTAGAAGAGACTTCACTACGAGATCGAGAACTATGGTTGTGATATGATTGTAGAGGATGTAGTGTCAAAACTTCTTAATGAATTGTACTAGGGAAAAGGCCTATTTCTCCAAGGGTGGATACCTGATCTCAACATTCTCAAATGGGGAACTCATAAAATCTATCGGTCTTTTGTCTCGTTTTCCTTTCCGTTGTGTCAAAATAGCAGCACACGAATGATCAGATGCAAAGGAATAAATGTAAAAAGGCATTAAATAATCAAGACTGGTTAGAATCGATGTCTTTGAAATAGACTATTTGATCTACAAAAAGGCATCCTTTGCCTCATTAATCCTTTCAATCTTCACCTCTTACTTCATCATCGCGTTGAGGGGTTTCATAATTTTTGCAAACCCAATTATGAACTTCCTTATGAAGTTTATCTTTCCGAAGAAAGACCTCATTTCCTTTTTGTTGCTTGGCATGTTGAGTTTCAAGATAGATTCCACTCTATCTGGATCAATTGAAATCCTTCTATCTGATATTATGTGTCCTTCCTTTAGATACCCCGAACACACACTTCTTTAGGTTGAGGGATATGCCATAACTAATGCACTTTCCAAGGACCTTTGACAAATTTGTAGCATGGTCTTCTCTATTCTTAGAAAATACAATTAGATCATCCATATAAATAATGATACATTTACCTAATAGATCTTTGAAGGAAACATCCATTCCATGCCGAAAAGTAGCTCCAATTTTAATAAGACTGAATGGCATCCTTCGGTAAGAAAATTTCCTTTGCTTGGTGGTGAAGGTGGTCTTCATTCTATCCTCATAGTTAACCGACACTTGATTGTATTGTAAATACCCATCTAGGAATGACATCATCTATGAGCAATTAACTATTTGCAGCATCCCATCAAGAGAAGGGAGTGGGTAATTATCCTTTTCTGAAGCCTTGTTAAGGTTTATGAAGTTAACACATAGTCTAAATTCCTCATTCTTTTTACAAATAGGGACTGGATTCACAACCTAGGTCAAATGCCTTATTGGAAAAATTATCCTAGCTAACAGTAATTTTGTACCTCTTTGAGAATCAAAGGATTGATTGAGGCATTCACTGGTCTCTGGTTTTGATAGAAGGGCTTAGCTTTAGGTTTTAGAGGGATGGTGTGTATTATAACTGAAGTATAAAAAGTTTTTAGATCTTCATATCCCCAAGAAATTGCTACGATGTCCTCCTTCAATACCTTCAATATTTTGTCTCAAATATTCTTCGGGAAAGTCTTTCCAATGAAAATATTCCTCTTTGGGCCCGAATCTGCCAAGTTGTATGATTCATATTTCCCTCGATCACTATTTGTAGGCAGCCTTTCATGAGCACAAGGATCAAAATCAAAGATTCTTTCCAATGCTACCATTCCCTTGGTAATGTTGTTGGTTTTTAGATTGATTATTCCCTCTGTATCACAATTTTTTAGGATCCCAGTACCCCTGATCTCTCTCAGACTCATCAATGATTTGTCCTTCAAAGACATCTGAACTTGCCAAGAAGGAAAGTATATGTTGATCATCCTTGAAAACCTGGAAGTTTCAAACGTTCTTAGGAATGGCTAGGGTCGAGACTAATTCTACAAAGAATATTTTTAACTTGGAATCCTACATGGGTTCCAAGGTACTAGAAGTAGCAACCAATGCATCTGCAATCTAGTTATCTTCTTTGGGAATCAATTTGATTTTGAAAGCAACAAAATCCTCTATCAATTTATACACCCTATTTATGTATGCAACTAACCTCTTGTTATGGCATGTGTATTGGCTACGAACCTGCTTAACGATTACCTTTGAAACTTTGATGACCATTAGAGTTGTAAATTTCTTTTGATGTGTAGACATCGGTCATCTAGCAAGTGTTTCATACTCTGTGATGTTGTTAGTGCAACCAAACTGTAACCTGTAAGATACAAAGTATGTTTTACATTTCGAGTTTGTTAGTTCTATTCCATCTCCACTCCTTGTTTTAGACTTGGAACCATCAAATTTGAGGATCTACAGTTGGTCTTGGGCTAAGAATTCTTTCTTCAAGTCAAATGTTTGTGATTGTTTATGAGGGATGGGTGGTGTCTCAGACTAGTTCAAGATGTCCAGATCAGGAGACTGTTGTAAATGAAAATCATCAGATATTTCAATAACATTTAAAACATGTGTAGAAATAATCTCTTGCATCTCATCCTGATTAGTAGTTTCACAATTGAGTTTCTTTTTTAGCAACTCCCTAGGAATTGGGAGGTTAGCAGGGGCAGGTGTGATAGACAACTCCTGAAGTTCTTCAACCTTGTTTTGCAAATCAAAATGTAGGATTTGATCTCGACCAGCTAGGGGTAAGATTTCTTCCTTGGAATTATTTTCCCTTGTGAGAATGATTGCATCCTTAGATTCAAAAGGAAACTAGTTTAGAGATGTTTTGGAACTATGTCTAGGGGTTTCTCCTAACTAATAGAAATGATTCAAAATGTCTAAGTAGGATTGACACATTAGTTCAGAATGATTCTAGTAATAGACCCTACACCAGTTAGGGAGTAAGAAACTTCACAAATCAACATCATCCACCAAAACCATTTTATCTTGTTACAATTTCTGAATTAAAATTTTCTAGTTAACATTTGTCATAGGGTCTCCATTTTCTAAAGGTTGTGAGCACTCAAAATCAATCATTGAAAAGGTCATAATTTATTCTTCTCTCCTATACACCCCAATATTAGTTTCAAAATAAGCTACTTCATTAGGATATTCATACTTTGTGATCATTTATTTTAGATGAGGTTTGCTTTTGATCCTAATCTGAGTAGCTACCCATTTCTAGGGGAGCCACATGTGCAAGAAATCCAGGGAATGATAACCTCCAAGACTCTTCATCAAGTCTCAATTGAGAAGCATGCCATATGTTTCAGGGATATTAGCAACTGAATATCCATATAGGTCTGATCCAATCTGTACATGTATATTTTTAATCTCTCCTACAATGTTAACCTCATTTTTGTCTAACTGTATTAATTTCTTATGAGTTTGAAAAGGGCTTAAGCCCAACATTTTGTAAATAGAGAAAGCCATAACATTACTCGCGGCTCCAGAATCCAAAAGGAAATTATAGAGATTCTTCCCAAATATTCTCAAACTCAAAAGAAATGGGGGTGTCCCCATCTTACCTTAGTACAAGGCCGCATTCATGTCATTAGTTGGAGTCACCTTAGTTTTTCGTTTCAAACGATCTACCTCTTCCAAGGCCTTCAACACAAGGTCATGTTGGGTAGGGAACCACTTTAGAATGTCAAAGAATGACACTAAGGTATTTTGATTTTTCATTTCTGTAATGAAATCAAACTCCACATTATCATTCATCTGTTATTTAGGAATTAATGCAAAATTTCATTTGTTTTGAGACTCAGGTGGGCCCTTTGGTGGGGGTGAATTGTTGTAAGAATTCTGGTTAGGTTGAACCATGGTGTTGGGAGGATCAGATGTAGTAAACAAACCCTTGTTCTAATTTATCAAAAAATGGCCTCCTTTGGTCTGAAAAGCCTAAGTATCATAGGTATCTTCTTCTAGTTCGTTCTCTCCTTTCATGTGAAACTTATATCGTTCATCAATGGTTTCAAAATCCATGGCTGTATGAATGGACCCACTACCTTTGCTAGGATTTCCTTATGGTGGTTGGGAGTCATCTTGTGCTATTTTGATAACCTTTTATATCTTAGGGCAATTAACTTCAAAATGTGAGGTAGTGTCATGTAGCCTACACCAATTTTTCATGAATTCCAAATATGCAACATTTGCAGTGTGTGGATTATCTTCATTGGATTGATAGTTGTGGGGGACTCCCCTATTGTTTGGTCTAGTATTACACTACCTATTATTATTAGGTCTCTGATTGTATCCCTTGTTCTGGTTTTGATAATTTTGGTTGGGGAAATTTTGTCCTTGAAAATTCCTTTGATTTTGATTGGTATTCTAATTGGAGTAGTTATTTTGATTGGAAAACCCTCCCTGATTCTGGTAACCCTGATTCTGATGTTGTTTCTACGGAGGGTTAAGTTTAATTTGAGCCATCTCGTTGGTGACCTGAGATAAAGTCTTCTTCAGGGTTTCTAACTCTATGGTCAGATGAGTGGTACACTCACTTTCTACAAGATTTACAACTAATGAGTGAGTTACATGGTTAGATCCTCCAATAAGATCATGAGGATTCTAAACTTGTTGGGAGGAATCTAAAGTCCCACCATTAACCCATGGTTGCAGGGATGGATATTGTAACTCAGTTAAATATACATAGGTAGAGTGGGACATCCCTAGGACTGTATTAAATAGTGGGGTTAGATTAGACATCAAAAGATATCCTAAAGGAGGAAAAGTACCTTCGAGGCCACCTGATTGTGAGCTTATCTTTTGTTGTAGTTTAATAGCTAGGTGATACACCTTGGATAATGAATCAATGTCTACCGCAAGGTAGGTTCTCTGTAGAAAATCCAATCAGTGGGTCTATGGCCTTCATGTATGCTTGAATGACAACATTCTCAGACACTAGGTAGGGATCTTGCAACCACATGTACATCCTTTGGAAATGAGTGTTAAACATTGGTAATGGCTCATGTGGTTCTTTCCTAATTATGGAAAACTGGTGATATAAGATAGCAGGCTCTACATAGACTTGGAATTGATTAATAAAAGCATCTTCTAAGTTTTTCCAACTCAAAATGGATCCAATAGGTAGTTTTTTTGGCAACATAAGGGCAGACAACTGCGAGGGGGGGTGAATTAGTTGTCTCAGAATTTCAAACTTATTAACCTTAATTCTCAAATCTGATTATTAACAGTGAAAGAATGAATCAAAAACACATTAGAAACACACATTACACCAAGATTTTTTGTGTGGAAACCCTGTCAGGGGACAAACCACGATGGAGGTTAATCCATAATTTATACCCTATTAAAAGTATAAGAAGAATATAAGAAGAATGCACATGCATTTAGGCACATTTCCTAGAGATCATTACTTAAAGGAAGACTCATTGTATTATAGAAAATATTCAGATTAAAACCATCTGAAGAATTTGAACTGAGAAAGTAGCATCTACTAATGCCTAAGTATAATTTTGGTTAAGCACATGAACATTTCTTTACTTTATTTCACTCTTCTTCACACTCTACTCTACCTTCAAATGATTTGAACCTTATTCACATATAGAACTTGCACAATTCACATCACTCATGTCTCAAATGAGATAAAAAGTCACTTATATATATCCGCAACAAGAAATTACATTGTTGTATGTCGGCTTCAACAAAATAATAGAATGAATGCAAACTGTCAGCCCAAAACAATAAATATTATCAATGCGCATCAACCAAGGTCAACCACAACATAGTAGAGACCCAAAATAATATCCTCGAACACAAAAAACCTTCAAAGATTCTTCCTTGAAGATCCACAATGCGCTTCAAACACCTTGTCGGCCATGAACATGAAAAAAATGAACACGCAAGAGAATAAATCAGATCGCAAGCACAATGATCAATGCGGACATGAAACACAAATAGAACATGATCTAGAAAAATCCACAAACACCACAGGAACATACAAAACAACTCAGATTACTAGAAACATATTATCTTCTTCCATGAACACCACTTGCAATAACATAATAGTTGTCAGAACACATAAACTTATAACTTCCTCAAATACTCATGCACACCTCTAAAACTTCTGGATTAGAAATTAGATAGGCTTGAGAAAAAACCCTTCAATCTGCAACATCTAGTTTACAACATACTAAACTTTCCTCCATACTGATCTTCACTGCTTCACAGACAACCTGCAACATATTTATTTCAATTTTCTCAATATCCTCGACATATACAGTCTTAAAGACATTTATGCTAATATTTTTGACATCAATGGAAACCACATATCAACAAAATGACCACAACATCCAACAATCTCCCCCTTTGGCATTGATGGCAACACATGATGTGAAAAATACACCATCGATGCAACTAACAATCTCCCCTTTTCACATTGCTCTTCTCTCCCTTAGTTCACATTGTTCTTCTATAGTTTTTCAAGTTACTCTTCTCCCCCTTTGACATCAATGGAAAAGGTACACAAAATTTAAACCACATATCTAAATCATCTGACTACTGCCCCTGAGTAGCAGCCACCACAACATCAATCTGGATCAAGTAAGACTATGAATGCACAAACTGATGCAAAGACTATGCATCTTAGTTCTGATTAGGAGGGGTAATTACCAATAACTTCCCTCAGAGATACTTAGAAGTATCCTTGGGAAAAGGCTTAGTAAATTTGTCTAAAATCAGTTCCTTATTAGGCACATACTCCAGTCTGACTTCCTTATCACTCACTTTGTCTCTCAAAAAGTGGTACTTGATAGATATATGCTTGGTCTTTGAATGCAACACCGGATTCTTAGAAATGTTTATAGCACTTGATTTATCACAAAATATGGCAATAGGTTCATCATACACAACTCTAATATCTTTCAACATCTATTTCATCCACAATTCTTGAGTACAATTGTTAGCAGCAACAATATATTCTACCTCTGTAGTAGACAAGGAAACGACATTCTACTTTTTGCTTAACTAGGAAATCAATTTCTTTCCCAAGAAAATGCACCACCACTATTACTTTTCCTATCATTCACATCTCCTATCCAATCAGCATTAGTAAAGGCACTTAGAGTAATATCACCATCTTTAGGATACCATAGGCCAAAATCAACTATTCCCTTCAAGTATCTAAAAATTCTCTTCATAGTAGTCACATGAGATTCCTTAGGATCGGCTTGAAATCTAGCAACAATGCATACATCATTCATGATATCAGGTCTAGTTTGAGTCAAATACAACAATCCACCAATCATTGATGTGTATCTAGTATGATTTGCCTTTGGAGAATCATCATCTTGTGTCAACTTACATCCGATCACCATGGGTGTACCAACTAGTTTTGAATCTTCCATACCAAACTTCTTTAGCAGTTCTCTCACATACTTGGACTGAGATATAAAGATCCCTTTATCTACTTGAGTAATTTGCAATCCCCAAAATAATTTCAACTCTCCAATCATTGACATCTCAAACTCATTATGCATTTCATTAGCAAACTTCATGCACAAACCATCATCTCCTCCAAAAATGATATCATCAACAAAGAATTCCACAAACAAATATTTATCATCATCAATCTTGAAATACATATTACTATTAGCAGTACCTTTATTAAATCCAAGCTTCAACAAATACTTATCCAATCTAGCATACCAAGCTCTAGGGTCTTGTTTGAGTCCATACAATGCTTTCTTGAACTGAAAAACCATATCTCCCTAATCATTAAATTGAAATCCATCAGGTTGTTCAATATACACCTCTCCCTCTAATTAACCATTTAGAAATGTTGTCTTGACATCCATCTGATAAACTTTGTAGTTTTTGTAAGCAACATAAACAAGAAGCAATCTCACAGCTCCAATTCTAGCAACATGAGCAAAGGTTTCTTCAAAGTCTTTCTTTGTTTCTGATAACTTCACCTTGTTCATTCAGTTTGTTTCTAAAGATCCATTTAGTTCCAATTACATTTTTGTCTTTAGGTCTAGGAACAAGAATCCATGTATTATTCTTCTCAATTTTCTATAATTATTTCATAGCTTCAATCCAATGTTCATCTTTGCATGCTTCATTGACATTACTTGGCTCAACCTTTGAAATTAAACAATATTCTTCTGCAATTATTCTCCTAGTATAGAAACCTTTTTTCTTATCTCCTATAATCTGATTTTCTAAATGATTTAATCTCACATACCTTGGAGTCTTAGAGTGTTCTTGAATTTCAGGCCCTTGAGATCTCTCTTTTATACTTTCACCAGTCTCTTCTTCTTGTTGTTCTTCTTGATTCATCGAAATGATCTGAAATTGATTTGATGTCCGACTCTTGTTTGTACTGTCATTTTGATCATCAAAATCATATCCACATGTTCTAGAGGGTCTAGTAATATCTTCATCAACCTTAACATTTTCACTTTCAACCATTTTCTTTAGTCTCTTGTTGTAGCACCGGTAGGCCTTTCTCTTAGTAGACTAACCAAGAAAGATTCATTCATCACTTCTAGCATCAAAATTTCCTATATCTTCATCTCTCATGATATAGCATTTGCTCCCAAAGATTTTGAAATATCTAACAGTAGGCTTATGACCAAACCATAGCTCAAAATGAGTCTTACCAGTATTACCTTTGATTTGTACCTAGTTAAGGATGTAGACAATAGTACTCACAGTTTCTCTCCAATGGATATGAGGGACATTTTCTTCCAATATCATAGTTCTAGTAGCATCTTGAATTTTCCTATTCTTTCTTTCCACAACTCCATTATGTTGAGGGGTCCACGGTGTAGATAATTGTCTGTTTATACCATGCTCTTCACAAAAAGAATTAAACTCACTGGAAGTAAATTGAACACCTCTATCTGATCTTAGACAGTTAATATTTAGACCTATCTCTGTCTCCACCATAGCCTTAAAGATCTTGAATTTTTCTAGAGCTTTAGATTTCTCCCTTAAGAAATTAACCCACATAATCCTAGAGTAATCATCAATAAGCAACATGAAGTACCTATAACCTTGTAGACATCTAATTATAGAAGGACCACAAAAGTCAGTATGCACAAGCTCCAATAATTCATTTGAACAATGTTGTTTGTTGTGAAATGAAATTCTAGTTTTTTTCCCAACTGACATTCTTTGCATAAGGTATTAGTAGGCTTCACCAATTTAGGAAGATCTCTCATTGTGTGTGATGAACTTATCTTGATAATACTATCAAAGTTTAAATGAAACATTCTCCTATTCCATAACCAACTTTCATCAACTTGAACAATCAAAGAACTTTTACTACCAACATTTAGATGAAAGATGTTACCTTTTGTTTTAGTACCTAAAGAAATCACATTTCTAGACTTTCCCAGTATTCTACACTTCCATCTTTTAATTCAAGATTGTATCCCTTATCAACCATCTGTCCAACACTCAAAATATTATGCTTCAAATATTCAACATAAAGAACATCATCAGTATTATGCTTACCATTAAAATAAATACATCCTCTACCATGAATTATACCACCATTGTTATCACCAAATCTTACAAAACCACCATCATACTTCTCTAGGCTTACAAATTTACTCTTATCACTTGTCATGTGATGTGAACATCCACTATCAATTACCCATTCATCTTTTTCTTCAACTCAAGTAGCTAGAGTTTTCTCCACATTTGCACAACTAGCATATTCAATAGACACATAATTATTTTCTTTGGTATCAATAAATAAAAACTCATCTTCACTTGCATTCCCTTTGTCAAATTCATCATCTGTCACACCTTCATCACCAGCATAGTAACACTTATTTTGAAATTTAGGTTTGTAAGGTCTTGGCTTAGGAACTCTTTCTGGACAACTTGATGCAAAATTACCTATCTTGTTTCAAGAAAAACATTTAATAGGCAACTTTCCTTTATACTTACCTTCTCCTTTGGCTCCCCTTTTGAAAATAAGTGCTTCAATCTCATTCAGTTCCTTTTCTTCTTCTTCAATCTATCTCATTTCTTCTTCATATCTGAATATATTTCTAGAAGAACTTTCACCTGGATCATATCTCTGCTTGTCTCTCCCAGAAGTAGTAGCTTTGAATGCAGATTCTATCTTAGGAAGGGCATCACCAAATTTACTCAACTCAAAAGTAGTAAGTTTACCAACCAACATATCTCTAGTTATATTTGTCACAATTCAGAGCTCTTCAATGGCTACAACTTTTATTTTGTATGCATCAGGCAAAGATCTAAGCACTTTAACAACAATCTCTTGTTCATCCACCTGCCCACCAACACATCTGAGACCACACACAAGTTCATTCACTCTTTGCATGAAATTCAAAATATTCTCATCATTTCCCATCTTCAACAATTCATATTTTCCTTTCAGACACTATAGCTTGGCCATCTTCACATTAGCATCACCTTCATATAAAGTTTCCAAATTTTTCTAGATCTCATAAGAAGTTTTTAGATCCATAAAATTTGTCATCTCAATATCAGTCAAGGCACTCAACAATGCTTCCTTAGCCCTAATGTTATATTCAACATACCTAATCTCAGTAGTAGTAGTAGGACCATTCAGAGGAATAACATACCTATTGCATGTAATGTGCCAGTAGGATTCACCAATGTATCTTAGATGACACTCCATTCGAGTCTTCCACAAAGAGTAGTTTGTTCCATCAAATCTCATACTACCCTTCTTGTATGTTGCCATCCTAGATCACCTCAAGTTGTTAAACTTATTTCAAGGAACCTGCTCTGATACCAATTGTTGGCAACACAAGGGTAGCCAACTGCGAGGTACTGGGGGGTGAATCAGTTATCTCAAAATTTCAAACTTATTAAACATATTAACCTTAATTCTTAGATCTGATTATTAACAGTGAAAGCATGAATCAAAAACACATCAAAAACACACATAACACCAAGATTTTTTGCATGGAAACCCTTTTTGGGGAAAAACCATGGTGGAGGTAAATACACAAGTTATACCCTGTTAAAAGTATAAGAATAATAAAAGAAGAATGCACATACATTCAAGCACACTACCTAGAGCTACTTCTGAAAGGAAGACTCACTATCTTACAAAACATATTCAGATTAAAACCATCTGAAGAATTTGAATTGAGAAAGTAGCATATGCTAATGCCTGAGTATAGTTCTAGTTAAGCACATGAATATTTATTTACTTTCTTTCACTCTTCTTCACACTCTACTTTGCCTTCAAATTATCTAAACCTTCTTCGCACATAGCACTCACACACTTCGCATCACTCATGTCTCAAATGGGATAAACAATCGCTTATATATCTGCAACAAGAAATTACATTGCTTTATGTTGGCTTCAAAAAAATAATAGAATGAATGAAAACTGTCAGCCCAAAAATATAAAGATTATCAATGCACATCAACCAAGGTCAGCCACAACATAGTAGAGACCCCAAAAAAAATCCTCTAACACAAAAAACCTTCAAATATTCTTCCTCGAAGATCCACAACACACTTCAAACACCTTGTTAGCCATGAACATGAAAAACATGAACACACAAGAGAAAAAATCGGATCGCAAGCACAATGATCAATACAAACATGAAACACATATAGAACATGATATAGAAACGCCCATGAACACCACGAGAACATACACAACAACTCAGATTACTAGAAACATATTATCTTCTTCCATGAACACCACTTGTAGTAATATAATAGCTATCAGAACACAAAAACTTAAAACTTCCTCAAATATTCATGTGCACCTCTAAAACTTTTGGAGTAGAAACTAGATAGGCTTGAGAACAAACCCTTTAATCCAGAACATCTAGTTTACAACATACTGAACTTTCCTCCATACTGATCTTCACTGCTTCATAGACAACCTGTAACATATTTATTTCAATTTTCTCAATATCTTTGACATATACAGTCTTAAATAAATTTATGCTAATAGTGTTGACATCAATGACAACCACATATAAACAACACAACCACAACATCCAATAGGTTTGGGTACCAATTTTAAGCCATATCTCTCAATGAATAGGGGAATAACCTACATGCAACATCATGATGAGCTATTTGAGCCCAAGTGCAGGCATCTTTGAATGCCTATATGTGCTCTTCAACACTTCATGACTCACCATGGGTGTACTTGAGACATAATTTCTCTGGATTCTTAGGAATTTATTGTATGTCACCAGGAATGGTTCCCAGTGGCAAAGGATTATTTGCAAAGAATGTGGTGGGTGGTGGTGGATTTAGTTGTGCCAACGGTGGTATGGGTGGAAATCCAAGAGGAGTATGTGGTGTTGTTAATGATAGTGGGATTAAAACCCGATGGGCCCTAGGTCTAACGAGGGTTTGGAGTTCAAGTAATGGGTCTAGATTTGTAGCGGATCTCAGAACTCTTTCAAACCTATTCAGTGAAAACGACCCAATTCAATCAAGTTTGTTCCTTTGGGCCCTCTTAGTGCTAGTTTTGTTGATGGCCAAATTGATGCAACAACATGTAGGCAAGATGCAATCACCTTACGTCTCTTGAAAAAGACAAACGATTGTTAAATCAATCACTTTCCAAGGTTCCAAATGTTGGGTCACAATGTTGTTTTGTTGAGTGGTCAATGAGGCTGTAATGTTCAAGGGGCATGCTGGTAAACAAGTACAAACTGGACAGTACAAAATAATTTAACGTTTGGGGTTTAAATAAATAACAAAATATTGATCAAGGCTTTGGGGACAACAAAAAATGAACACATATTTATTTTAATTTAGACATGCAATTCTAACAATGAGAGGCTTCCTAATTAACCAAACTGCAGAAATATACAATTTATGAAATGATGCATACCATTGCATCCATTCACAATGTAAATTTAAATCACACAACCATTCATCATCACTTTTTTTTTTACTTTTTAAGAATAAAATATCACAAGCTCATTACTAGAATTAATAGATCAAAAAATATCAAGAAACATCATTCGTAGATAATGCAATAAAATGGTTTCAAGTTTAGAGTCTTCTATTGATTTGTATCAAATAAGAAACATTTATGCGTAGCAAGATGCACTGGCATATGAATAACCATTGTTTATCAACATAATTGTTGAGCTAAAACCACTTCTGAAAATAACACTACTTCTATTAAAAACTGTAAAATGTGTCTTAGTGTATTTTGCATGAAAATAATTGTAAGAACTAAAAATCTAATCTTCATGTAGCTAATCTGACTTGAATTAGCCAACCCTTTTCTTACAATTAGGACTATGATATAGACCAAATTATTATTTTTTTTCTCATATAAAAAATCTAGATCCATAAATCTAGGGCCCAGATCCACAAATGTAGGGACACCTAGTTAAGCCTAAGTTTCTTTTTCTTTCTAAAGGAGCTGAAAAATGGATTCACCATGTGTACACTTACCAAAATTTAACATGATGTTCTAACTTAATCTCTTGTTGATCACTTCTCTTCATCTCTGAGTCATCGAAGTTGATCTGGGGGTTGTCCACCTACTCAAAAAGTGACATGGAAGTGTTGTTGTCAACAAAAAGGGCACCTGAATTGGTTGACTGTGTTGAGTCCATCTTTCTCAAACATAATATTCTCCTTTATTAATCATCCTTGTGAGGAATCTCGTGATATTCATCATAGTTCGAGAAAATTTGTCTTAAGGTATCATCATAGGGCCCATCAAGCCAATCAGCTTTAAACTTTGACTCTTCAAATTTCCTTTCTACTGCAACAATAACTTCCCTCAGCTGGCTAATGTCTGTGATGGCCCATCACATATCACACCTAATGTCAAGCAACCTATCCATGAGTGTTGATTTTGTAGTGTCTCCTTCTTCTACTAGTTTTTTAAGTCTCACCTCCTAAGCATCTTTCATTTCCCCTAATGATTCAATTCTTTGATTGGGAGGTAAAGCTTTCTCAATGAGATTTGAAACAATGTTTTCAAACATACCTACATTTTCCCATATCTCATGAATACCTTTAATCATATCCATCCTTTGTTCGATGAGATTCAGGATTTTGTAAACACACACATTGATAGCCTTTGAAACATATTTAGGACCCTCATCACTGAGAACCTGTGATTGAATCAGTTCTTCATTAGAGCTCTTGTCTATCATCTTTAGTTTTCCCAAGTATTTCTTAATCTTTTCTTCTTCATCCCACCATTTCTATATGAATTATTATATTTCTTTGACCAAATCAAGGCTTGAAACATAGTGCTTAAAGCCTTTATCTAGACTCTTATCTATACCAGACATAAAATTATTAAACCAATTCTCAAATCAGGTAGCTTTATTTTTCATTTCAGTTAAATCTTCTACCTCTTTCTCGCTCATTAGAATAGGATTTTATGAACTTGGTGATGAATCTGATGTAGAAGTAGTTAACTCCTTCAAGAAATTATTCATCTATCCTAGTGGAGCCTTGAGTTCATCCTTGGTCTGCTTATCTTTTATTAATCTAGATTTGGTGGTGGTGGCGATAATATCAATCAAGCTCATTTGTTGATTTCTTATATGCTTCCCTAGATTAATAGTGCTTATTTGATAGTCCTCAAATTTCAATTCTCTATTAGCCTTATGAACAACTAAGGTGGAAATTTTTGCTATTACATCCCCTTCATCAGTCAATTTTGTGGAGTGGATAGTGCAAGATTTCTTCTTAGGCTTCACCTTCTCAATTTCTTTTATCATGTCATTCTACACTATAGGTTGAGGCTAAATTTGTTGTCTCTTTTCCAAATTCAACTTGAGCCAAGTGAGAGAAGTTGAATAAGCAGTTATTTGTTGAACACTAGGCAATGTTGAGGAAAAAGGTGTAGAAGAAGTTACTACTATGGTATGCTTGGAAGAAGCCTTGTGTTGGTCTTGTTCTTTCCGTAACCTTTCTTATTTCATCCTTTCATTTTGGACCTTAATCTCTTCTATTTTTCTCATCTCTTCTTCCCTTTTAGCAGCCTCCTCTTCATATCTCAACCTCTCTTGTTCCAATTCCTTGGCCTTTTGTTCTTCCATAGTAGCCTTTTTTCTGCTTTAGCCTTCTTTAGCACCTCAACTACTTATCTTTCTCTAGTTGTCTCTTCATCTTTTCTTTTCCACTCTTCCTCAACAACTAACTCTTCTTCAGCCTGTTTTTTGGTAACTTCCCTCTATCGATCTAGCTCTTCCATATTCTTTCTCTTTTCTTCTTCTTCTTGAGCTAATCTTTGGGAAGTTTCCAACAACTCCTCCTGCTCCTTTTCAGTTAAAACCTCATTCATCCCTAATTGTTCACTATACAAACTTCCAGCTTCAAACCTAGTTCCTTCTTCACCTGCGTCTTCCTCAACCTTTTTCAAATACTCCTCCCATTAAGTTCTTCTCCTTCTTGAGATGGAGTTCTTTCAAAGTCTTAAGATATGGGTAATTTTTTTATATCAATTACAAGAGCCCTCTCCTCTTCAACAACTACTATTCCTGACATTAATGGTGTAGTAATATGGGTCTCTTCAACAATTTGTTCTCCTAGATATGCCATGGCCAAAGGCGTGGCACTAAAACTTGAAACAACTCCTGCAGTAGTTGCCCCATAAGTTACTTTAGCCTTCTTGAAGGCATCATCAATCTGCTGCAATGAAATTTCTTCTTTTATTGAGGTAGTTTGTGGTTTCTTTTGTTGCTGCAACACCTTTCTTTAATTTCTTATATTGATGTTTTGTCTCTTTAGAGGAAGCAGGTTCACTGCTGGAACCTCTCTTCTTTGATGTTTGCACTCTTTATTATTTCAGGTGAAGGTTAAGCCATTTCTTGCTTCTTTCAACAACTACTTGTATCTTTGTTTGAACCTTGGTTACCTCCTTTTCCATCCATTCGATGGGATCCAAGTCCTTTATGCCTACTTTTTCCATTTCGTAATGAGGATCCAAAGTAATCCTATCATTAGTGACATTATCCAGAATGTCTACAATAACTTCAAAGTCCTTGATCTAGGGAATTGTTAACCTTTCATACCCCCTCTTTCTTACCTCAAACTCATCTTGCAAATTAGCCCAAAAATCCTCCAACAATGGCCTATGAAAAGGAAACTGTGAAGCATAAAGACTATACATCTTCTTCTTTTTAGGATCAAAGTTTTTCCCAGAAGTATGTTGTTTGAAGTTCAAGGCCTGAAATTATTTTGTTGTTGTCTTGGACACTATGGAGGAATGACAAGAGTAAATTCTCAATTTCATGGAGAAAGAATGACAACAAGCTTTGTGTTGTGTAGAAAAGATTACATTTACTTCAGCTGCTTGATGAGAAAACTCCATCAAGACCCACCTGTGATTGCAATACCTTGGCAATTTAAATGGGCAATCTTCAAACCCAAACAATCTGAAATAGGTAGACTTGGGGTATTGGATAAATAATTAACCCCAAGGTTCAATGAATTCCATTGCCTCTTGAGATAATGTGAAACCAATATCACATGTTAGTTGATGAATAACTACATATAAAAATGCATCATTAACCCTTTTGAAATGATGTTGTGCTTCTTTCAGCTCTAGTTGGTCATAATATTCCCACACTTTCTTCTGATTTGGGCCACTATCCATTGACCCTTTAATATTCAACCCTAGGAACTCATCCATCCTTGCAACACAATAAATGACATATGAAGTCATATAGAATGTCTTGTTTTCAGCTACTTTTAACAATTGATCATGAATGTTATTTGAAATAATTTATGCCCAATCCATTTTTTTTCCATCAAGAATAAGTTGAATAAAAGGAAGCATCCAATTTTAAAAGCTACAGGAATTATTCTTCCCAAACACCCATGATAACAGTGTGATTATGTCACCAATGTCCTCTCAGAAATCAGACATCTTAAACTTAGGTGGCAGTTTATTCACTAACTTCTTCTGTGTCTTTAACCACCTTTTATTGATAAGTGCTTTATTACCCTCCTCATCTTGTGTCCAACATGCAAGTGCTTCATCTTCTAACATGATCATGGGGATAGTATGAAGAGGTGGATCAAAGATCAGTCTAATCATTACAAGAGTTAATTCAATAATTGCATTCCCCTATGCATCAATGCACTGCCTTTGAGTTTGATTGTAGGTCCGTACAAAAATTAGAATGAACTCAGGGCATTATAAAGAGATGGGGAATGTGACTACATGTGCATATCAAGATTTAGCAATCATTTTAGTTCTTGGAGTAGAATCTGGTGCAGGGAAAACTTTAGTGGTGAATCTTTGCCAATTGGTGAATTCTAGGAATCGAGCAAGTCAAAATTGGTGAATTAATCGTACCCAACAGGGTGTCCAGATCACCCGGATTTTATGAACTATCGGTCCAATGCATGTCCGTTCACCAATGGTTTTTTTTATGAGGCATGTTTAGGCAATAAATTTTCCATAACAAACTACGCATTTCTAATGAATCGATTAATATTTTCGCCTGGAATCCCAGGAGCATCTAATAAAACACCTACATATTCACCAATACAATTAAAACAACATTATATGAGGACCCTTTTCTCCAATTAAAATTTATGAATAGTTGCTTGTGAAGACCCATTACGCCAATTAAAATTTATAAATAGTTGCTTATGAGGACCTATTTCGCCAATAACATTTAAAAATAATTATATTTGAGGACACATTTTGCCTTGAAAATTACAAAGTATCATTGTATAAGCATGCAAGATTCACCAAATTTTTAAGATACATTTAAAAATCTCACAAAATTCACCAAATATGGATTGATATAAATACAATTGAAGCTGTCATTTATTCTTACACATTTTGTTCAGTTCTGAGGTTCTACTTCTCAATTCAAAAGTCAACAAAAGCCAAAAACATATACTTAAAGGTGAGTAATCATTTCTTCATACTGTTATTAGTTATAATAATAATATTTCTTTATCTGTTTTCCATTCTTGCTTCAATCTTAAAGATGATTTTGAGTAGGGAATGGGATCTATATTCTCTGTCGGCCTATCCTTATTAAACAAGAAGAGATTTTTTTCTAGTTTTTATTTGAAGTGAGAGATCAATATGTTGAGCAACAAGGGTAAGACTCCTCAAGGTAATGAAGAGACTGGGAGGCCACCAAAATTCCCAAAACGTAGAGGTACCATATAGTCTTACTTTGGAATTGGCAAAGCTCTGATCCATCAGATCAAGATGAAGCTACATCATCAACTCTTCTGCCAAATATTAATGAAGAAGGCATTCACAATACCTCACCACCACAGGAAGGTCAAGGTAATATTGTCAATGAGTTAAATCAAAATGTATCAAATGTGGATGGAAATAGTATAGAAGATGTTCCAAGGGATACCTTGGTTAGCCAGAATGAGATAATTGACTTGGATGAGGATGATGTTGGTAGCATGAAAATAAAAGGCAAATCAAAATTGGGGTGCGAGTGGGAAATGACAAGGAATTTTTAACTTGCTTGGTTGTCGAAGTACCCATTCATTGTACCAATGGGGGTGGAAAACAAAAACGATATTGAAAAAGAAACACTAAGAAAGTGTACAATTTTTAGTTGGAAATATGGAAGAGCCAAGATATTGCAGCTAAAGCTTGACACTATAGAAAATCATATCGGTAAAGTTTACAAAAAACAAATCGTTGATGGAAAGGAACAATCAGTTGTATGATGGAAATCAAAGGAAGAATGTCTTCATGTTAAGCATTCCATGAAATATGAAGAGCATAGCCATAAAATGATGAAGCTTGATGAATGTCAAGGTACACTTGAGACTCGTTTTGGAAAAGCAATGGTAGCAACAAATCTATCAAAAACTATTCAAATGAGTGTTGTTTTCCATATTTTATCCAGAGGGTGTCCTATGACAAACTACCCAGAATATTCTAGTTTATTATCTTATTTGAGTGTTCCTCACTTTCCCTTCTCACATTGGGTAGTAAACGCTGGATGGGAATGGGAAAAGTATCTTGCTATAGTGGAAAAGGAAGATTTAAAGAAGAAAGTAAAAGAGTCAAATTTCAATGCATTATCTTTAGATGAAGTTAATATGGTAGATAATACTTCTTGGGTCTGTATCCATTTGTATAATGTAGAAAAACGTGTTTGACAAGCTCATTTTCTTTGTGTTCATAAAATGAAGGAAAGTTCAACATCACAAAATCTATTTGAACTAGTCAAGAAATATTTGAATGAAATTGTAGGTATGGATGAGTTGATAATTGCCAAAAAGTTGGTGTGTGTAGGAGTTGATAGAGCTACACTAATGCAAGGTCAAAGGAGCGACATTTTCACAAAGTTACATACTACTTGTGCACCATACATGCTTGGCATTCAGTGCATGACCCACTAAATTAATTTAGCATTCAAAATTGTAAGCAAGTTACCTACAGTATCAAAAGTTGAAAATCTAGTTCGCGAGATCCATGCATACTTCTGTCAAAGTCCCAAACATTTCCAAAAATTTCAACATTTTGCTGAGGGAATAACACCAGGAAACAAGCTTCTCAAGGATGTTGATACCATATGGATCTCCCTGCATGGACCAACACAACGAGTTCTTTCAAAATATCAATCCTTGATTGGAGTGATGTACGAGCATCACAAGACAATAGAAAAATATCCTAACCTCTTACATAGGTTAAGCGATATAGACACACTCTTGACTTTAGCTAATATTCTCCCCATACTAGATGTGATGAAATTTTTTGTGAAGAAAGCCCAAGATAGAACTATGTATATTTATGAATATGCTAATCTACATAAACTTAAATGCTTGGCCCTCGATCATCTATATCTAGATATAACACAAGAAGGTGAAAATTATTTCATGTGGCAGAAAATTACTGATTTGAATAATCGTGATAATTATTTATAGTTTAATGCTAGTGGGCACTTATGTATCTATGTACGTGGATATGAGATACCAATGTACCATTGTAAGAAAGTTAGACGCTCTAGTAGAGAATTAGTTGTTAACGAGGAATATTTTAACGACATTGTTAACTTTGTTAGTGATAATTTGAAGGACATTGGAAAATCTCTTTCCTCAAAGATTCGTGAAAGATTCCATCGACATGAAATACTTGAAGTCATGGGTATTGTGTATCCTCAATTTTGGGTAAACTAAGACAACCCAAAATATTTTCATGATCAAGTAAAAATCTTGACCGAACATTTTTTGAAAGAGGTAACATACAATGAGCAGATAATAGAAGGAATTTTAAGTGAAAATAAGCTTAGACAATAATGTAGAAGTTTTGCAATAGCTATGAAAGACCAGTATAAATTCATTGGCAAGGAGAAGGCCTTTGAACCGAGATCAATAAAAAATTTTTGGACAAGCTTAGGTTAGAGTGAAATATAGCGTGGTTCAATATTAGATTATTTCCAACTTGCTGATTTATGTCAAACAATGATATTGGGGTTGGTGGAGGATGAAAGAGTTTTCAGTAAATTGGGGTTTTTGAAATCAAAGTTAAGAAAAAAATTGGACAAGAATTTGGAAAATTGCTTGAGGATGAAAGGAACTACGTATAATGTCAAAAAAAATCCTTTTCAAAGGGCACTCACAATCTGGAGGTCCACATGTGAAAGAAGAGGGACCAAGTTGTGCAACATAGACACTCCAATTCCAAATGCTAGTATTGGTGAAAGTGGCAATGACAGTGGGACTGGGATAGATGACAATGGCATTGAATTTGACACAAAGCACACAATGAATGTTCAATTTGAGACACAGGCCGAAGAAAATGAAGAGCCGACTCATAATCAAGGTGACTCTTTTACTTTATCTCAAGATGAGCGTCAGTTTGAGAACCTTGAATTTGTTTGGGAAATGGAAGAACATTAGTAAGTTTTAGGTACTTTTACTGCACTTCATCAATCAGTTTCCATTGTTCCAAAGTCCAAACTATAGTTGATGATATTTTATATTGTATTCAATGAACATTGAAATTGTGAATCATTGCACTTCATGCTATCTTATTTTATATTGCACTGCATGAATCGTATTCCAAACTATAGTTGATGATATTTTATATTGTATTCAAATAAATTGTGAATCATTGCACTTCATGATATTTTATTTTATATTGCACTTCATGAATCATATTCCAAACTGTAGTTGATGATATTTTATATTGTATTCCATGATCCATGAAATTGTGATATTAAATTTGATCTCTTAAAAGGAATTTTAATTCTTCTTTACAAAGAAACTAGCCTCCACCCCACTTATCTTCCACATATCAATAATCACAAAAATATACTACACTTTGATTTTATGATCAATGCAAATTGTATAAATTTGTGTGACAAGATCCATATTATAGCCTACATTGCATCCATAAACAAATTTGAAATCTTGTAGTCGTTCCCCCATTCCTAAAAAAATTCAATACCATTGGCCTAACAATGCTTCATCGATGAAACCCCCATCATAGCCCCATTGATGGTTCAATGAAAATAGCTCACAACCTAGTATCAGTGCAACAATACTCTATTAGGCTGACTCCTAAGGTGCTCTCCCCGATATACAGATAGAGTCAACAAAATTAAGTACATCGTTGTAACACATAAACATCAGTGGAATGAATGATTGCACTCCCCCGATGGCCCGGTATAAACATGAATTATCAAATGCGTATAGTATATTGAGGGAACTAGGGTGCATCGGGGAAACATTATCTGGCATCCCAACGATAGACCGAAGGAAAGGTGTCCATCGATGGAGAGGGTGGCTATCGGTGAAAGACATATGTGACATCTCAAGGCATCTTCAAATTCGAGATATTTGAAATAAAAAGAATGGAAGACAGCCCATAGATGGTGC
Organism: Sequoiadendron giganteum; assembly: GCA_007115665.2. Classification (NCBI taxonomy): domain Eukaryota; kingdom Viridiplantae; phylum Streptophyta; class Pinopsida; order Cupressales; family Cupressaceae; genus Sequoiadendron; species Sequoiadendron giganteum. The sequence goes on along the minus strand of CM021106.1, from coordinate 325,214,140 downwards.
ATTTATCAACCAGAATTGAAGTGAATTATATCACAAGTTGATCACATAGTTGTTACAAAATCTTGGAAGATTTCACTAAGGACAAAAGCAGAAAGGAAAAAATTGGAGTTCTTATGCATCAAAGATCAGTGGAGGCGACTCAGTGAGACTTAAGTGAGTACTTAAAACCCAACTGAGAAGATATTTTATTCAAAAGCTTAAGATTTAAATAATGGAACAGAGTAAAAACAAACCCAAAGCTAAAAAATAGAAAATTGAAAATTAAAAGACTAAGAGTCTGCTCAATGAAGACCTGATAGATCAATGCCCTGGGTCGGGGCTGAGACCCAAGCAGAGTGCTCAAATGAATCCTTCAATGGATCGACTATGGGAAAAACATAAGGGCTTAGGAGATATTTGGAAACAAAAAAAAGGGTACAAGCTCTTCATGTACCATTACATAAAACAACTTAGGTTTTAACTAGTCTACAATCCGTGGAGGTTGAATCTAGGAAAACTTGTGGTTCCCAATGTGTTTGTGAATGTAGAGCTAATTAAGTCTCTTGATATCAGATATGACCCCAAGAAAATAACTATTTAGTCACATGGTGGAGGTGACATGCTTGTTATTTCTAGGGATCTCATTTCTAATGTATTTCAATTAGAGTGTTCATTGAATTTATCATTCATGGTCAAAGACCTCTTGACAGAGTATCGCCACATGGATACCAGCTATAAGAGATGGAGATTACCTTTACATAGGCCCAAGGATGAAGGAGGCCAACTCAGGAGGTTCTCTAGTAGTGAAAACCCTTCTTTCCATGAAAATTTATTCAAAGAGTATTTTCGATACACTTATTATTCAATTGGTTAGGTTTTGGGAGTAGAGGTTTCACCTCTCATGTCGATTGCCACAATTGTCTTAGCTACAAACATACAGAGTAAGGATGCTAGGCCATTTGATTATGATAGCTACTTGGCCAATGCCCTAAATCAAGGGCTTGAAAAGATTAAAAATAATAGTGATATATTAATTTTGAACATTATTCTTTGCTTATGCATTTGCTTTTGTGCGAAGGACAAGTTAGAGAGGTCTGAAGTGAAGAATTAAGGATAAAAGATACAGATGAAAATGGAGATTTCAAACATGTACAAATGTGGACTTCATTGTGGTACAACCCATTTGATAGGTCTCATTACCTTTATTTTGAAGATTTTTTTTTAAAACCATTGATGAAGTTGCTGGGATATCCGTGCAATTATAACCTATCCCTAGAAGTACAAATATTTCTATAACCAAAGGAAAATGACACGAGAAATAAAGTGAATCATAACTAGGGAGATTGGTATGCTTTCTCTGATTGTATAGTGATAAGGGTTTATTGGTTTGAAGGATCTCCACACTTGATGCCACGAGTAGTTCTTGACCGAATTGCTTATTTAGAAATTGTGAGCGAATTAGAAAAATATGATCCTAAACACCTTAAAGGACATAGAAAACAATCAATTATGCCCAACACCTTATGTTTTGGAGACTTTATAGTGGTTTCCAATGAAGGATATAGGGAAATTGATGGTAGATTAGCATAGTACAACCTAACTCTAGGTGATGTAAGGAAACAATTTGATTCATAATGGTTTATTCACAAGGCAAGATTATTGCAAGGGCTATCAGGGTATGAACATTTATTCTCAGTCGAAGATGTGATAAGAAACCATGATGAGGCTTCCATAAAGGAAAGAATGGCCGCCTATAACAAGATTATGTTTGTAGAGGAATGGAAGATACAAAACGCCCCATCTTATTCAAAGGAATTTGGTGAGATACAAGATCCTTTAACAAGAATTAAGCAACTCATCGCTCATGTCAATGAACTGGTAAAGGATGTGCCCCCAGTTGTTTTTGATGCACCTCATGCAACCTATTCAGGAGTACAAGATGAAGACATAGAGCCCTTGGATTACATACCTTCACAACCTACTCCTGAAGTATGTTTTGTATAGATACTGATATAAGTGAAGAAGAGGAGAGTGATGAATAGGGTGAGAAGGTCAAACAAATAAGTGCCCCTGTGATTGTATAGTACGAGCCCCCTCAAGAGCAGAGTATTGTAAGATTTGAGGCATCAAATGAACTATCTGATGATGTGAGGGTCAAGGCTAGACAATAGTTTATTTTTTATTGTGATTTTGTTAAATCTTTTGAATTTAAATCATTTATTTATGAATATAAAGGTAGAAAAATGAAACAAAAGACACAAGATATCACTCCTGAACATGAGGCAACTGCTTTGGAGGAATTGAAAAGGGAGGTGGATAAGGAAATCAATTCCATCACTCCTAAAAGAGGAAGATAATTACTTCAAGAAGCTGGAGTGTTTCTCCAACCAGGGTGGTATATTAGATCTTCAACCGTATTTGATAGCTTCAAAAAAAGAGGGGATAAGATAATGAACTTAAAAAAAGAAGCAAGTGACAAAATGTATTCAGGATCTAGGTACAACCCAGATGAAGCCACATTGCTTATTTGGTTATTGTATCCCCATGATAAAAGACCTACTATAATTAGTAATTCAAACCAAGTGTTTGGATATCTCTTGGTTCAACGAGTAGGGGATACCAACCCTATGGAGACAACATAATTGAACATAAATGTGGAAAAAATTACTAAAGCACAGATCAAAAAATTGATTAAGGAAAATGACAAACTAAAGGAGCTAGCAAATCAGAGAGAAAAAAACATCTTCCTCCTCCACATCAGAGTTGTACTCCCCATGGCTTGAAAATGATAGGAGATTGCTTTATGCATTGGCTATTGCAGCCTATTGGAAGAATTTCCATCTGAAATTCCAGGGGAAATACAAAGAATTGGAGAAAGAAGTTAAAACCATCAAATATAACATTGTATCTAAAATGATCAAAGAGATTCAACAAAATGATGAAGTGTGTTGATGAATATTGGAAACTATTTAAATAGACACATATTGCATTGGTGGAGAATGAAAAATTGCAAGGGAGAATGATTGAGAAAAGAAAGGAGCTCCTAGATAAGAAATTCATGAAACGAAAAATATTGATTGCATATAACAAGTTGGTAGATTCACATAATGGATATCATAATAGGCTTAGGGAGGATTTCAACTACTTTGATTTAGTCCCGACACTTCATAATAGCATTGGAAATCTGCGATACTATGATGATTGGAAGGAAGAGCTTGCTGGGCTTCTAACTGCTGCATTGCAAGAAATCAATGATGAGGATATGGTTTTACAAAAAACTCATAAGCATCTCAAAAAAATAATGTATATGGAATATGGTATCAAAGAGGTGATCTCTAACATGGACACCTATGTTGAATAGGAGTACATCCATCACCTCTCTGCAATCAATCTGTTTATTAGCCAAACTGTAGATGTGTCAGATGCAATGAGACAACCATCAGAGTAAGAATGGTAGCTGACAACATGATGAGCACCCTATCATGGATTAGAATCTTTGAACAAATCTTAGGTGTTCATTGGATTCTGCTTGGAGATTAATGGATCGGTGCATTCACTTGCAGAATTGTTTTATTTTAGTTATGTTTAGTTATCAAACATCATGAATTTTTGTAGCAGGTTTGAAGCTTGTTGCCTCTCATATATAAGAGAGATCAAGACCCAGATAGGAGATCATCACATCATTTTCAATTAGAATTTATAGTCGAAAATAGTAAGAATATAGATTGCACCAATTCACCCATCCATCTCATATCATCAACTATTTTTATAATGCATATCATTTGAAGATCAATATAATGGAGAAGGTTACACATAGTTACTGATTTTCTTTTAATTTTTCAATTGTTGTGGATTAATATGCTTATATGTTATTAACTTATTTGGTTGTCTCCAAAGTGGATGTTTATGTTATTCAAATTGAGTGTGTGGAAGTACATTTAATTTGTCAATACATTGAATTTTTTAGGAATAAGTGTTGTGACCATGGGGTTTTAGATTTATTTATGTATATGATCAAGTGGTAATGTGGGCCACAAAATGGATCTGGTCACAAAAATCTCTGTAATTTGTGCTAATCATAAAATCAAATGTAGTGTATTTTTGCAGTATGTGGGACGTGGGTGAGGTGTAAGTTGGTGGATACTGAGCAGGATTTTTAGTCCCAACATAACATAAGCTAAAAATTCAACATCCATAACTTAGAAGCTCTACCAAGAAGTAAATATAATGAGCTAACAATTGAACATCCATAACTTGGAAGCTCTACCAAGCAGTAAATATAATGAGCTAACAGTTCATCACCTTATAGTTCATATTTTAATTGTGTTAAAAGTAAAACTTGAACATGTACTTAATGATTCATCACTCAACTCAATGCTTAAATTTTCTTTAACAATAGTATTAGTAGCATATACAACAATGAACATAAAAAATCGTTTAATGTGTATCTAGTATTTGAAACCACAAAATTTTTCTTCAAATGATAAAATAAAAAATATAGATAATTGAATATCATCACATTACTGAAGTCTGAATTTGATCTTTTTTATTGATTTTCACATGAAGAAGTACATAGAGGCATTGGAAATGAAAAATATTTCCAATTCCTAAAGATAACTCTCCATAGAGCTGAGTTAGAACTTGGAAACTCATATTATTAAAGATTCAAATATCACATTTTCTAGCAACTTCCACTCTTGAGGTGGTGGAATTCCCATTTGTTCTAACTGATGTTGTTTGACTTGAAGTTTTGTTAATATTTCATGATTGTAATTGGAAGTGGAACCTACCTTGAATTCTTCAGTCAATTTTGCATTCAAGGTTATCAATGTTCTGATGGAATCAAAATAGTTCACCACATATAGGTTCTGAGGAAACTAGTCCAAATCAATCTTCCTTGCACCCTCCATCTTCTTTCTGAAATCATGCTTTCCAATGAATCGTCCATTTGTGTCAAAAGCCTCAGGAAAACCAAGCTCTGTGAATTTCCTTACCTTTTCATCCACCACTTTCATCTTGTCTGCAACCAAATGCAAATATTCCTTTGTTCCATGCATTCTCAAACACTTTTCAATGATAGATGACAACTTCATTGAGGTAGCAATCCAATTAGTAATCCCTTTTGATTTCAAATCAAGGTCACTGGCTTTGTAGACTGTTTGTAGAACTTGTTTTGTAGATTTATCTAATTCCAACATATTTTTGTTGTCCACTAAATATTTGTTGAGCTTCTTATAATGGTGTCTAATAGCATCAATTAATTGAAAAATGTCACACAAATGATCAAACCTCTGCATTATTTCATCCCAGATCTTTTTTTTTATATGCCTCATTGTATCTCTACAAAATGTAGATAACTTATTTTGACAAGAGTTAATTTCTTCTTTTGCTTCCATCAGCTCTGCCTCCAATTTTTGTTCCCACTATGCATTTCCATTCGCAATGCTTAGTCTTAATTTTTCTGAAGTGGATTTTTCCTCATCATATTTCTTGTTTCTCTCATCTAGCCTTTGCTTCAGGTCATTCACTTCTCTCTCAATATGTTTATCCTCTTTGCTTGTTGATGTAGAGGTAGATTTAATTATTCGTTTTTCTAATTCATTGCTCTTGTTATCTGCCTCTTTCCTCTTTGCTTTCTCATTTTCTAGGTTTGCTTATAAATTTTCTATTTGAGTCTGCAACCTTTTCTTCTCTCTATCTTTCTTTAGCAATGATATGTACACCAATTCATTGTTCTTCTTTGATACATTAAATTTTTTCATTATTTTTGAGTCCAAAATAATCCAATTGAAAATTGGCCACCTGTTATTCAGATTGATCCATCTAATTTGCTGGTTTGTTTTGAACTATGGGAACACCAATTGTGTACTCCATGATTTCTTTATTTGTGTCAAATGTGGGTAATACCATGGTTGTTGCAGGCTCTAAAGTTACATCAGATGCACTATCTATCAGTTGCTTCTTTTATTTTTTATACATGTTTGATTTCTTTTTAAAATCTTCAATGAAATCAAAACCTGGGGATGCAGGAACAATGTAATGGTTGAATGGCGAAGGAATAGGAGTACTTGCAGTTGATAATAGTGGGGGAGTTCCTGGAAATAACTCCTTTGTGGTGGATCCACTGATAGTGTGACTTGGACCTATCAAAATCCTTTGCCTCTTCTGTATGCCTTGATCACCTAGTGTTTCTGTGGTATTTTGTATTGTTGTCCTCTTGTGTGTAATTTGTTGTTGTAGCACATGTTGACCACTACTAGTACTACTACCCATACCATCACCACCAGAGGCAATTCCAGTTGCACAAAGATCTCCACCATGGGCATGTCCTAGTTGTGATTGTATTTGACCATGAGGATGAGGATTAGAAGCTCTAACAAATTGAATTGTTTCAGCTCTAGTTGTATGCCCTTGGTCTACTGTATTAGCTCCAAGGCCAAATCTATCAATTGTTTTTCTATGTTGTACATCTATTACTGTAGGAATTCCTTGTCCTTGGGATCCCAAACCAGCACCTTCATAACCCATTTTTTCAGCAAGGGTTGGTCTTGAAGTATATGCTTCTTTTGTGGCCTCACTTAAACTAGCTTTGATATGTCTTTGTTCTACTGCTTCCCTATCATCATTAGATTCATCATCATATTCTTTGTTTCCCTGTTCATCAGGATGTTCTATATTCCACAATTTTCTAAACTTAAGATCTTCTTTGTTATCTCCATACTCTGCAAGAGCTCTTAGATCACCTAGCTCCTTACCCATAGACCAAAAGGCAGTAATTTTTTACCATGACCATTTTTTATCTATAACTTCCTTCTCTAGAGAGCCTGGAATTTTTACTCTACTAGATAGTTTATCACCTTTTTCATAAAAAATGTTGTATGTCTTGATTGTCTTTCAGTGCAATGCCATAATTTATGCTGAAAATTGTTCAAAAGAAATACCACTCTCAACAACACTTTTATCCATTGCTATTTTGACCTCATCCCAAGAAGCCTTATTTCTCAAGTTTTCAAGCAAGGGTTTACTTTGATGTTGAATTCTACTTGCAACATTCTTATTGGCCACAATCATTGATTTAATGATGTCACATGGATCATATTGCGAGTGACAAATAGCATCAAAGTAAAAAAATCAAAATATTATGTGCCACACTAAATGCTTTTCTCTTGAATGTGAACCCTACACATGAAAAAGGTAAAGAAGGAAATAAGGTCTTCTTTTGCTGACTGAGAAAGTGTAGTTCATCAACACTCTGCATCTACCTTAGATATTCCAATGCAAAAACCATTTCTGTCACATGTATTGGAAGTTTGTATGGCTGTACTCCCGATCCATAAAATCTTAGCATAGTATATTCTTCCATTAAGTACCAATCAGCCAATTATATTTATTTTCCTAGATGAATGCAATCTCTACATGACATAGACAATCTAGGCATTGGAGTATTTGCAATTGCTTTATGCAATGGAGCCAAAAATTAGTCTATAAAATGATTGTAGTTTCTTTCGAGAATCATGCATTCTTATCTCAGTGGTCCATTCATATACTGGAGCCATTTTATTTTCCTCAACATTACTATAGGGCTGAAACTTTCCTCTAAATTTGAATAGAAAAAGATAGCACAAGTAGGTTGTGAACCTAAATGTCTTGGTGGAACCTCCTTTAGTCATTAAAAATTGTTTATGCATGGATTCTACAATGTGTTGAATAGAATTATATTTGACATGTGGAACACCATAATGGATATTATATACTATTTCAAGGAGGCTTGCACCCACTTCCAGATTGCTATCTAGATAAGGGAAAAATGCTAGCATGGAAATAGTATCCTGAACCCATGGTTTAAAAATATCCAAATCATAAGGAGGCTTATGACCACCTTTCAATTTGTTTCTATCATGAACTATTTTATTTAAGAAAGAATTTTTCTCCCTTTCTTCCACTGCTTCATAATCACTAGCAAGCTTTTCTAGGTCAATGTGGATATTTCCAAATTCTTCGGTTGTAAACCCCAACACTTTTCCAAGTTCTTCTACATTAATGGATAATTTTTTTTCTTTGCTATCTTTATTAACAATTTCTCTTTTGTTATCATCATAATTTTGGGAACAGACCATAATAAATTTTGGGCAAGGGAAAACCTCATGTAACATCATGTGCCCTAATCCAGTTACCCACAATGCACTGATACTATTATCTTGCATTTGATTTGTAGCCTTATTTTGAGATGAAAATATAAGTTTTGAGGTATGCCTACCATAGATTTCAAGATCATAAATATCATGGTACCCATCAGTGAAACCTGGGGTTTTTAGCAATTATGCATAATGCATTTTTTTAACGGACATTGCTCTAGTGGTATTGGTGGTAGACATGCTTATACAATGTGAAGTTGTGAAATTTGAATTCTCTAATACCTATTAGTCCTCCTTAATTTTTCTTAATTATTAAGTCTCTAAACCCAAACTTCAAAGTTTGACAAAATAAGATTTTAAGAAATTCCAAACGATGAAACGTAGCTGTAAGAATTCTTTCACTTACCTGGATTTTGATTCCTGACTCTTGAAAAGATTAATGTTGATAGTTGTGAAAATTGGAATGGCTTTGTTGGAAGTGGAACTATGGAATCCAAAACAGGGTGGTGCACTGCAATGAGCAATCTAAAGATCGAAATCTCCCCGTGTGCTAACCCTCACTTTAAAAAAAATCACTTGACACTTAGCAGCACAAAGTGTTTTTTTTCTTGAAATTGGAACATTAAATTGAATGAAACATCTTAGGTCTACATGTTGCGAATTCTAAATCATTGATCTTTCTAAATCTAATGATTATAGGGTGATTTCAAAGGTTTAAGTTTACAAGCCTATTGCTCTGTGAATTTGATTCTAGAATGCAACTACAACCATACATCAAATGTTCATCGAATGGTTGAAACTTGAGTAATTTATAATATTAACTTAAAACAATAAACATGACACATGTATTTTAAAGTTGTTTTAAACTTTAGTGCACTAGGATTGACATCAAGGCCAAAGGCCCAGTATCTTAATGTTGCAAAGGACTTAAAAAAATGAATAATGATATCGGGAATTGGGGGAGAAGGTCAACGAAAAATTAGAAATCAATAACGATAACTTTTAGTGTTTATAATGTTTTTGTCAATTTGATGGAAACTTTCTTATTTCATTTGTACTGCTTTATGTTTTACTTTTAAATCTACATGCAATTATTTCTTAAATAGATATTAGTAAGCACATCGTTGTAACACAAGCATCGGTGGAACAAATGATTGCACTCCCCCGATGACCCGATATAACCATGAATTAAATTCTAAACCGTTGATCTTTCTAAATCTAACAGTTATAGGGTGATTGTAGAGGTTTAAGTTCTCAAGCCTATCACTCTATGCATTTCATTCTGGAATGCAACTACAACCATACATCAAATGTTCAACGAATGGTTGAAACTTGAGTAATTTATGATATTAACTTAAAACAATAAGCATGACAGATGTGTTTTAAACTTTAGTGCGCTAAGATTGACATCAAGGCCAAGGGGCCGATAACTTAACATTGCAAAGGACTTAAAAAAATGAATAATGATATCAGGAACCGGGAGAGAAGGTCAATAAAAAATTAGAAATCAATAACAACTTTTAGTGTTTATAATGTTTTTTGTCAATTTGATGACAACTTTCTTTTTTCATTTGTATTGCTTTATGTTTTACTTTTAAATCTGCATGCAATTATTTCTTAAATAGATATTAGTAAGCACATCGCTGTAACAAATAAACATCGGTGGAACGAATGATTGCACTCCCCCGATGGCCTGATATAACCATGAATTATTAAGTGCATAAAATATATTAGTTAATTTCTTAAAGGAAAAAAACTGATTTGAATAGATAATTAGATTCATAAACATTGAAGTTCTGAACTCATAAAATAACTCTTTACTGTAAGTGTAAATGAATAACTTTACATAGACACAATTTATTCCAAGTTGTTTCATGTGACAATGGATTACAAATTGATTCCAATTTCCAAGCTTCTGCTAGTGACAACTTAATACAAATGTAACTCTAAAAATAAATGCATGATTCCAAGCTTCTGTTGGTGATAACATAATACAAATGTGGCTCTTAAAATAAAGGAAAGGTATTTTCCAACCATGCTAGGGGAAAAGAGGTTAGAATCATTTTGGGAAAATGGGAGCTGTGAAGATACAAAATGCACTTATCCCCTTTGAGAAGTAGATTCATGCAAAATATGTAATACAAATGTGTCTCTAAAAATAAATGCATGGGGCTTTCCAGATGAATGATGTTGGGGAATAGGGAGCTATGAAGATATAAGAGGAGTAGTAAATTTAATCTCGTCTTTTGCACACAAATTCCATGCACTGGTATAGAACTTATCTCCATGAGAGCTCCTCATCCTGGTTCAAAACCTGTCTGAGAAGTCAAGTTAACCAAATCAACTTCTTTCCAATTCCACCCATTCTGAACTTGAAGTAAATTCATCTTTTACTGATTAGTCTATAACTACATAACTGTAGGCAGGAGAATTTACAGTATCCCCAATAATACCACATTATCTTCTTCCTGAATCCTTATTAACCCAAGAAAATGAAAACCCTTATGACACTATCCACTATTCACTATCCCTTTTTATGGTCCACTAGTGTCGCTACCAACTTGGTTATAATGGTAATCATGATTCATGTACAATTAAAATGTTTAATTTGATTGACATATGGCTGCATGCAAACTGTACCTCAAGCTGACAAGTTGTCAAAATCACCAGTACCACTCAAACGATATGAAATCATTACAAATCTTGTTTCATTAAAGCTATGATTCATCCAAAAAATTGCTTCAAATGTTCATAGATAACATATGGCATTAATCGCCACCACTCCCAGCACTAGCAGTATGACAACAATACTTTCTTTAAAAAGATTGAGAAATTCAATTAAATGAAATGTAGAACGTCGAGGTAATGAAATGACAGAATGAGTGATGAGTGATGAGCCTTGATCTCTCCACATGACTGCATATAATGGTTCTATTGTTATTTCGAAGGTTTCAATTCTCAAGTCTAAATCTTTAGAGATTTACTTCCAAAATGCAACTACATCTATCCATCGAAAATTCATCGAATGGTCATGGTTAGATTGATTTGCATTGAAATCTGGCTATAGATATGGAATATCCTTTACACTATTATAAATTATTTTATAAGGTTGATAATTCAACCTTGTTTGGCCTATACATCCTTTGTGTAAAATGTTCTTCCTAGGAAGTCTATCTTTTAAAACAAACATTTAATTCACCACTTGAATCTTGGTATGCTCTCCATAAGGCTGTGGGAGATTTTGCTACAAATAGGGCTTGTTGTGCTCATTTTTCTCAAATTGGTTTAGCGCTCTTGAGAAAAATCAAGGGGCAATGGAGACTCCTTTGTTTCTGAATTCCATGAAGCAACAAAACAATTTCCATGGTGAAATCACTGAGAAATGACTAAAAGGGATAATGGTGTCCAAGCACCCACTAGTGCTCCAGGCGGTGAAGGGTGTTTTGGGTGCAAAATTTTTGTTGGCTACCCACAAGCTCAGGGGGAATTCAGAAATACCTGCCATTTTTTTGGCAATGCTCATGCACATGGGTGTCTCGAAAGCTATGCCAAATGATTTTTCAACACTCTATGTTGGAAAATATTGATGCAACACTGGACAACATCGATGACAATTTCATGACCCCTCTACCGCTGCACTACTACAAGGCTCATGGGAATGAATGATGGGTACCAAAGTTTCCCCTGGTGTGTTCGTTGGACCATGTAACTCTCAAAAACTGGTGGGGAAGATTGAAAGGTGTATTGAATTTCTTCTGCATGTGGCTGACATTCTCAAAGACCGACCGAAGGTTTGGGTGAAGGAATTTGTGATGGCCAAAGATCTCGATGGGGAAAGGTGGTCTACGGACAAGGAGGATTGGGAGCTGGGCACTGGTGAAGAATGGGCAGTGAATGACACCAAGAGATAGGAGGAACAAGCAAACCATCCTGCCCATAGTGCCTGTAGTGGTTATTGTCTGGTGATTTTGAATGCAATCAAAGCCAGGAAGACTAGCGAGGTTGGCTACAACAATGCATAATCTGGTGTCTGTGGAAGGTCATTTTTTTTTGTGACGGTCTATTTGTAGTTTGTACTCCATATAAGTGTCCATGTTAGTCCGTTAAATATTTGGGTCTTTAATGTTTTCTAGAAATGAAGGAATGTACAAACTCTTTTTGATTAATACAGGGTATTGCCCCATATAGCAGCTATTTAACTATAAAAAAAAATGTGCTTAAGAGGCTCCTTTAGTATTTCCTTAATATTTCCTTAATATTTCACACCAATTTTTATCAGTAACACTAGTTCCTTAATATTTCCTTAATATTTCACACCTTGCTATAGTTCCTTCGATGGTTTTGATCGTTCCTTAATATTATTTTGGTTGTTATAACTAAGTGATTTAATAATTAATAAAATCTCAACCATTAAATTTTGGAAATCTAACAGTTCTAGTGTTATTCCAGAGGTTTCAATTCGCAAGCCTAGTGCCTCAAAGATTTACTTTTAGAATGCAACTACAACCATCCATCACGAATTCATCGAATGGTCATAGATTATATTAATTTTCACTGACATCTGGCTTCAGAAATAATAAATATGCTGACACTTGTTCGCATTCCAGACTCTTTATGAAGGAATTTGAATGTACGAAAAATATGTCCCAAAATTTGATATTTTTGCCAACCACACTGATATTTTATTGGCATATCCGTTTATTTCACCACTGAATTTTTTTATTAGTTTAAGATTATGTTTAATTCACCAATGAAAAGATTTTTTTTGCTTTGAAAAAATGTTTTATTCGCCAACTTCTTTTTGTTTGTTTTGAAAACAGGGTTAATTCACCAACGAATTTTTTTTGTTGGTTTGAAAAAAGGTATTAATCGCCAATGAAAAATATATTATTCGTTTAAAAAAATTTGCAATTCACCATGATTTTCCATAGGCTTCTAGCGATTATAAAAGATTCACCAATTGGGATTATTTTTTTTCCTGAAAAACAAAAAAAATCGTCAATAAAATTAATATTTTTATCGGGAAGTATACAAGATTCACTACGATTTTACACCTTCGCCGATGAGGGGGTTTCTTAAAGTTTTCCTTGATTTGGTGAGAAGGTGTCCTGCCAAAACTAATCCAAATCCAAGTATCCAACCAATGTTTATGTAATATTCATTATTTCAGAGTCAAACTTAGATGGCATTGGGTTTCCTTGAAACTTGTATTTCATGGTGACCGTGATCTCTTTTGGCTTTAATTTCTTAGGCTTCTTCCCTTTTGATGTTTCTTCTGGGGTCACTTCTTCCTTTGAAGATGAAATTTGTGAGTTATATTGCAACACTGACAATTATTAGGCAATAAAATATATGTGAAGAGTAGTTAAAAAAAAAAGCATTCATATTGCATCATCATGCATTCAAGATAAATTGCCATTTAACAAGTTAGTTCAACAATTTTTGGGTTTCAGATTTGGGATATCTAACCAAGAACTTGAATAACATTTTGTCATTAGGTCCTATCTCTTTAGTTTGAAAAGTGCATCAAATATCAACCAGGTAGAGTTCAAGGCTGTATGCAATAGGAAACTCCTTAACTATCTCTCTCAGATTTTCTAAGTAGATAGAATAGCAGAAATAAAACTTAAACTAGAAGGCCATTAAAATAGAAAGCTTTGAAATAAATAAACTAGAAAGAAATAAGTTATTAGTCTAAAAAGCATAACAACTAAACTAGAAAGCATCAAAATGATTAAACTAATAAGCATATAAATTGCTTAAGAAGAAAAAAATGTAAAGAAACTTTCAAACATTTAACTAGCAACGGATTAAAAAACTTAACAGATAACATAAACAACCTATCAATTTGAAACTTGAGAGTAAGGGTAGGTACACCAAAACTTTAATTAACAGAGTTGAAAATAAACTCTACTTCACACTTTATCATTTATTAAACAAAAGTAATAGAATTTTGAAAGTGAAAATACTTATCTATCTACTCGTACAGTCCCTCGAGTGGCCAACTCTCGAGTGCTTCTACATCTAGCTCAGGTCAGATAAACTTGAAAACTCTAGAATTACTCCATTCAGAATGATTTCATTCACAACACTCAACAACTCTGAATGAAGAAAACAAAACTAGCTTTATTCATTTTGGTAGTGTAATTCAAAAAAATAGCTCAAATTCATTATGACAACATAACGATATTTTCTTGTTGTATATCACTTTTGAAAGTTACACATTTATATAAAAAATATTAAACAAAATCCTAAATTTTATATGGTGGAAAGTGTGTGTAGGTGTTTTTACTAAGCCTAAAGTGAAAAACTAAACGAAATGCAAACAAGAAAAACACAAAAAACACCTCAAGATTGGCCTAATTTGAACTTGAACAAAATACAAGAAAAGGAATGATATTACCTTGTCCAAGTTGATTGGTTGGTTGGCTCTATTGATTGTTTGATTTTGTGTGCTCCTTCAATGGCACATAGCATAAAATTGGATGCAAAACAAAGTGGAGATGATGGTTAATTCAATGGTGCAAGTGGGTATTTTGATAAGTGTTGGAGGTCTTTTATCATGGGGATACAATAACCAAATAAGCAAGGTGGATTCGTCTAGGTTGTACCCAAATCCTGAATACATTTTGTCACTTGATTCTTCTATTAAGTTAATTGTCTTATCCCCTTGTTTTCTAAAGCTATCAAATACAATTAAAGAGCTAATATCCCACCCTGGTAGGAGTAACACTCCAACTTCTTAAAGTAATTCCCTTCCTCTTTTAGGAGTGATGGAATCCATTTCCTTATCCGCCTCTCTTTTCAATTCCTCTAGAGTAGTTTCCTCTTGTTTAGGAGTGATATCCTGTATCTTTGTCTCATTTTTCTGCCATTATATTCATAAACAAATAATTTAAATTTAGAAGATTTAACAAAATCACAATCATAAATAAGCTCTTGTCCAACCCTCACCCTCACATCATCATATAGTTCATTTGATGCCTCAAATATTATAATATTTTGTTCTTGAGGGGGCTCTTACTGTGCAATCATAAGAGCACTTATTTGTTTGACCTACTCACCCTCTTCAATAGTCTCCTCTTCTTCACTTATATCAGTATCTACAGAAAAACATACTTCAGGAGTAGGTTGTGAAGGTATATAATCCAAGGGCTCTATGTCTTTATCTTGTACTCCTGAATAGGTTGCATGAGGCACATAAAAAATAACTAGGGGAACATCCTTTACTAGTTCATTGACATGAGCGATGAGTTGCTCAATTCTTGTTAAAGGATCCTGTATCTCACCAAATGCCTTTGAATAAGATGGGACTTTTTTTCTCTTCCATTCTTCTAGAAGCATAATCTTGTTATAGGCGGCCATTATTTCCTTGGTGGAAGCCCCATCATGGTTTCTTATCACATCTTCGACTGAGAAAAAATGTTCATACCCTAATAGCCCCTGCGATAATCTCGCCTTGTGAATAAACCCTTCTACATCAAATTGTTTCCTTACATCACCTAGAGGTAGGTTTTACTGTGCTAATTTACCATCAATCTCCCCATATCCTTCATTGACAACCACTATAATGTCTCCAAAACATAAGTTGTTGGGTATAATTGATTGTTTGTTATGTCCTTTGAGGTGTTTGGCTTCAAATTTTTCTAATTGCCTCACAATTTCTAAATATGCAATTCAGTCAAGAACTACTCATGGCATTGAGTGTGGAGCTCCTTCAAACCCTTAAACCCTTATCACTATACAACAAGAGAAAGCATACCAATCTCCCCAATTACGATTCACTTTATTTTTCGGGTCATTTTCCTTTGGTCTTAGAAATCTTTGTACTTTTGGGGATAGGTTATAATTGCACAGATATCCCAACAACTTCATCAATGGTCTTACAAAATATTCTTCAAAATAAAGGTAATGAGACCTACCAAATCGGCTGTCCTAGAATGAAGTTCACATTTGTATAGGTTTGAAATCTCCATTTTCATCTATATCTTTTATGCTTAATTCTTCACTGCAGACTCCTCTGACTTGTCCTTTGTACAAAAGAAAATGCATAAGCAAAGAATATTGTTCAAAATTAATATTATCACTATTATTTTTAATCTTTTCAAGCCCTCAATTTAGGGTATTGGCCAAGTAGCTAGCATAATCAAATGGCCCAACATCCTTGCTCTGTATGTCTGTAGATAAGAACATTGGGGAAATCAACATGAGAGGTAGAATGTCTACTCCCAAAACCTGACCAATTGAATAATAAGTGTATCAAAAATACTCTTCGAACAAATCTTCATGGAAAGGAGGGTTTTCACTGCTAGAGAACCTCCTAAGTTGGCCTCCTTCATTCTTGGGCCTATGTAAATGTAATTTGCATCTCTTATAGATGGTATCCATGTGGTGATAATCTATCAAAAAGTATTTGACTGTACATGATAAATTCAGTGAACACTCTAATTGAAATACATTAGAAATGAGATCCCTAGAAATAACAAGCATGTCACCCCAAACATGTGACTGAATAGTTCTTTTGTTGGGGTCATATCTAATAGAAAGAGTTTTAATTAGCTCTGTATTCACAAACACATTGGGCACCACAAGTCTTCCCAAGTTCAACCTCCACGGATTGCAGACTGGTTGAAACCTAAATTGTTTTTTGTATTGGTACATGAAGAGCTTGTATCCTCATTGCGGTGTGCAAGTATCTCCTAAGCCATTATGTTTGTCCCGTAGTCGATCCATTGAAGGATTCATTTGAGCACTCCTCTTGGGTCTTGGCCCCAACCTAGGGAATTGATCTATCGGGTCTTCATTTAGGAGTCTCTTAGTCTTTTGATTTTCAATTTTCTATATTTTAGCTTTGGGTTTATCTGTACTCTCTTCCATTATTTAAATCTTAAGATTTTTAATAAAATAGCTTCTCAGTTGGGTCTAAAGTACTTACTTGAGTCTCGATGAGTTGCCTTCACTAGTCTTTGTTGTGTAAGAACTCCAAGTTAATTTTTTATGCTTTTTCCCTTAGTGAAATCTTCTAGGATTTTGTAACAACTATGCAATCAACTTGTGATATAATTAACTTCAATTGTGGTTCACAAATGCACCATCCGTGGACTATATTTTAGTCAAATATCTCAAAGTCGACGATGCCCTAGGATGCCACATCATTCTTTCACCGATAACCACCCTCTCCACTGATGGAAACCTTGTTGGAAAAACAAGGATAGACAACTGAGAGGGGGGGTGAATCAGTTGCTACCAAAATCAAACTTATACAACATTAATCAACCTTAAATCTCAGATCTAATAAATAATAGTGCAAGCATAAATTAATAACACATCAAAGACAAATTAACACCAAGATTTTATACGTGGAAACCCTATTAGGGGAAAAACCACAGTGGATGTTAGTCCACAAGATTATACCCTGTTAGAAGTAAAATGAAGAATGAAAAAGGAATGCACTTGCATTCAGGTGCACTGCCTAGAGCACACTGCTCAAAGGGAAGGCTCACTGCCCTACATAAAATAATCAGATTAAATCCATCTGATGAAGTTGAACTAAGAAATTAGCTTCTACCAAAGCATGATTACAATTCCAATTAGGCGCACAAAAACATCTACACACTCTTCCACACTCTACTCAAAATTCTTCACACTCTACTATGCTCTTGAATGATTTGTGTATACACCTAAAATTGGTCTAGAGAATCCGATTAATTAAATATGAATTATTTAATTAATTATCCTAATTTCCTCTACTATTGAATAAATATAAATATTTATTTATATAGTTCACGTTCACGCCACATTTAAATTCTACTAATTCTTCTATTATCTCATCTTAATTAAATAAACAAATTAAATACTTTGTTTGATTTAATTATCATTTCCTTATTTTATTCTATCACATCAAATCTTAAATTAATTAAATAAAGGTCAAACACTTTATTGACTAATTATCATATTCTTCTATTTTGATTTAATAAACAACTTCTATAGTTTGTTTTATTAAATTATTTATCCCTCTTTTGCTAATTTAAATAAATCAAAAATATTTAAATAAAGGCATACAGAATATTCCTCTATATTTCCTCAAAATCAAATTAGATATCCTATGTCTAATTTATGTCAAATCATGTCAAAATTAATTGATTGAAACTTCACAGGAAGAATTGGAAACAAATTGCAAATTTATCTCTCAATCCTCCTCCATTAATCTTTCCTCTTCTCTTGCCTAGTGTTTTCATGGGTAGAGACAATCTCCAAAATCTTCTCAATCTCTTCCATCTCTCACCATTGAATCCTCTAGATTGAATCCAAGCCTCTCTTTTCCATCCCTGCGCATTTCTACAGCCAAAAAATCTATAAACAAAGCTTCATTCAACCAAGAAAAGGATCCCAAGTTATCAATTTTACTCTGCAAGAATTCAAGCAGCAAGCATCCAGCATTTTAGAATCACAATCATGATTGCCTCCTGTAGCTACATTTGTCAGTTTTCATGTCAATCTATGTCATACTAGTTCTTTGATCATATAAATTTTATCATATTAGCTCCATATCATTGCATCAGCATCATTCCATTTTTTAGATTATCATTTTAATAGTTATAGTGTTAAATAAATCTGAGAGCACAATAGCTTAATAAATCTTTGAAGATAGGATACAATGAGATGCTTTCAATAGATTAATAGCTTGACCTTTGATACAATGTTTCATTAAGAAGTGTTTTATTCCTTTCTACTTATTCACACTTACAATTTGGCGCCCACCGTGAGGCATAACCCCATATTTTCTCAATTTTCTTAAAAGTATCACACAGGTTCCCGGCGTGTTTCGTTTCAGCGCTTCCATCAAAAACTATAGCGCTTTCGTTAAAAATATAACACATCCATGGAAAAATCTGGCACTTATGTGCTCTATTTCGGCGCTTCTGTGATACTATAGTGCATCCGTTAAAAGTTTTAGCGCTTTCCACTTCAGTGCTTCCATGAACTGTTTTAGCGAATCGGTAGCCCATCTTCAGAAAATCTAAATAAGCGCTTTCGTGAAGAAATTTGGCGGTTTGGTGTTCTTTTTTAGCACTTTCAATTTTAATGCATCAGGTAAAAACTATGGGGCTTTCATAGACTGTTTCAGCACTTCTGTAATTTTGATCTGTATCCGACATGACCGCAGCCAAAATTTTATTTTGATACAGTTAGACTAAAATTTATCAATCCTAGGGTAGCCATTTCTAGTTTAAAATTTATCAATCCTAGGGTAGCCACTTCCGATTTAAAATTTATCAATCCTAGGGTAGCCATTTCTGGTTTAAAATTTATCAATCCTAGGGTAGCCATCACACTTTTGCAATATCAGTTAAAAAGGACACCATGATTTTTGTGAAGCAAAATCTTCACATAGATTAGCGAAATTTGTCTTTTGGGCTTAAAACGAATCATTTATCTGTTGTGCTTGTGTGGTGAATAGGCTTATGCTCTCCACTTAATTGGATGATCAAAGTGCCAGACTCATCCTTATTTTCATGCAAATTTACGCTTTTGTTAAAACTTTTAGAAGGCTTGTCGTAGTAGGAAAAAGTACTCACCCTACAGGAACGACCTAAGTGGGAACGCCTAAAGGCAAGGATTCCAACCCACTCTAATCAAAATGCAAGTTGTTGATGAAATTACAACTTAATGGTAGTGAGCAAGATAACCATCCCCAAAATATTTGTTATAAAGATTGGGAGGTCTCCTGAGGGAGTTTATCAATTACCGCACCGCACGAAAGCCCTATCTACAAACCATAGTGTAGTGTCCAGCCGAGTCAGTAACCAGACATTGTAATACTCACATTGCAAGGGAAGGGAAGAATCTGCCCCCAAGACACTCACCATATAATTGTGAAGGACTATTTTCTCAGAGGAGGAGAAATCCAACTCTGAGTACGCGCCTGGAAATGACAAAAACACGAGCGCCCTCTGGTGGGTGACATGGTTGTGTGTGTCAACACAATTTTAAGATGTGGGTTGTTGAGTATAACGATGACCTATTTTACCTTAAGAGTGAGTCTATATGAATTATGTATATTTGTCAAAAAAAACCCATGAAAATCAATAAGGACCATTTGTGGTTCTTGAATATACACTATCTATTCAGATTAAAACAAATATTCTACAATTAGCTTGTCGTGTTTTCACAAAATCATAAAAAATCAGATAAAAGATCATCCAGAAAACAACAAATAAAATCAGGTCAAGAAATTCATGATTCGAAAGTGGAAATCAACCAATTTTGTCAAGAGAACCATCAAAATTCCCAAACCCAGTAGACCACTCAGTTATCGAGATAATTTAAGAAGACGACGTTTCTTATATCAGAATCGAAAGATCTTTTTACAACATAGAACCTTCATTCATAGGTATCACGACTTTGCTAGAGGTCATACTCTTGATTACGCTGTAGAACCACTTTATTCACGAGTTTTCTTCCAAAGGAGAGCCCTCACACAATATCACAACCGTAGTTAACACATACGTCAGTCCTACTTCCATCAACCTATGATAGAATATGCCACAAGGCCAAGTCAAATTTTACAATAGGGAGTCTTTAAAATCCTATTTTTAGCACTCTGGAAATTTGTTTCAATGCTTCGGGACTTTGTTTTAGCGCTTTCATAAAATAGCATTTCCAAGCACTGTTTTAGGGCTTTCATCATCTGTTTCAATGCTTTCCGGCACTGTTTTAGTGCATCTATTAAGATAGCACTTTTATTATCTAGTTTAGCGCTTTTGAACTCTGTTCTAGTGCTTCGGTGAAATAGCGCTTCCATTATTTTTTTTAGCGCATTTGAACTCTTTTCTAGCGCTTTCAAAACAAAGAGTTCCAAATCATACCAACCATTTTGTCTATCATTTACACATGGATTTTTTCAAAACAAAAGTACCTTTTTGTCAAAATCACTGTCTAGAAACTGAAATCAAATAGGTTTATACAAGTTTCCAATCTTTTCAACTAAAACGCAGATCTTGAAAATCATAAAGTGTCAAATCAAAACACAATCTCAATTATTACACTAAAGTTTCATCATCAGGATATTATCATCCTATCCTCACGAAATGAAGCATAGTAATCGGATTTTTAACCTAGTCTTATCAATAAGATATATCATCTTATTCAACTTTGTTAAAAATTCACTTGACATTTTCCAACATAGAAGATCAAATTTGGGGAGAATGAACAAAAAAATTGTAGTCCAATCTTCACTAGGTTGCAAAAAAAAAAGCTCTTAGAAAAAGAACTTGAAACATCAAATACAATGGCAGAAGAAAATCCCTGGAATAGTCTACATCAAAGTGACAAAAATGAAATAACTCTAGATGACATACAAATAGCCCAATAGGATCCCAAATTCCATAAATTCATGGAAAATATCTTAGAACAGGACATGGAGAAATACCTCTTAATGTTGGTTGAATCAGGTGCTAAGCTTCCCAAATATTTTGACGTAAATCACCTCAAAGAAGCACCTAGAACAAGAAAAATCGAAATACCACAACCCACACAAGGTATAGATCCAATTGTTGCCTTAACATCTCAAATGAAAATATTACAACAAAAAATACAAGAAATGACAAAAGGGAACACCAAAAGGTATGCAGTACAGAACATTTTTCCTTATCCTTTCGACTCAATAGTCGATATGATACCTTTTCCTCGACACTGTGAATTCCCCAAGTATGAAAAATACAATGGAAGATCAGATCCGATTGATCATATCCGCGAATTCAAAACCATTAGCCTAGAGTTTTCCCAAGAGGAAACTTACCTAATGAGATTATTCCCAAGAAGCTTGGGAGGTTCATGTATGGAATGGTTTTCAAAATTACAACCAGGAAAAAGGACTTTTGAAGAACTTGTCAATAGGTTCATCTCTCAGTATTCTTTTAAAATCCAATATGATGTCACGATAAAGGATCTGTATAACCTGAAACAAAACAAAGGGGAGACATTCTTGTCCTTTCTACAAAGATGGAAATGATTGTTCGCTAGATATCCTCGATCCATTCCTAAGGAAGATAAAATGGAGTTGTTCATTAACAACTTGACAGAGGAGATGAGTTATAGACTTGAATTGCAATGTCCTCCTACATTCGAAAAGGTGATAGAAAATGGCCTTAAGATTGAAGAAGCGCTAGTCAAAAGAGGGGTTATTAAACATTTCAATGACAAATCAAATAACACAAACTCCTCAAATCAATACTCCAACAGTGATAAACCAAAATTTTGGCAAAAGAACCGAAATACGACTACCAACGAAATGACAAGTGATTTACAAAATGCCAAACCAGTCTTCAACTTGACAGCATCTACTTCAAAAACAAATCAAAACAATGATCAAATCGTCAAGTCAAATGTCATTTAGAACAATGAAATCACAAAACCGCAATCATACCAAAAACCATCAAACCGATGTAGGTTCACACCTTTAGGCCAAACATTGGAATCAGCGATGAAAGAACTAGTCACTAGTGGTCTTATCACTACATGGGAAGCAAGATTGTGGGATCCAAAGGTTAAACCACCATGGTGGAATGACATAGATTATTGCAACTTCCACAACACTAAAGGCCACAAAACTAATGATTGCATGGAGTTAAAACACGTAGTTCAATATCTGATCGAAAATAACAAGGTGTATATAGAGGGACCCCAGAACAATAATGATCATTCAACCTTCAAGGACCCTTTACCAAAATATGACAAAGGAGCATCATCCTCTACAAACAACAAAGATAAAAATATCAATCATATCTCCGATAAAATGATCCTTTGTCTTACCGAAGTATAGAGTGATCATACCACTGGTCATAACATAAAAAAACATGAAACCAATGACACTACCCCTTTGGATTTGCTCCCAAGCATACAAGTCCCTGAAAATCAAATAAACGTTATAAAAATCGAAGAATGACAGGACTATCAACCAACAAATGTAATGACAAGGGGGCAATCCAAGGTAGTGTTAAAGGGAGTTGGGTCTAAGAACGCATATCCACCTCCATCTCATTATAACATTGTCGATCAACTTCAAATAATTCCAGTGCAGATATCAATACTAGAACTCCTCAAACTATCTTCATCACATAAGGAGGTTCTAGAACAAGCACTAGTTGCCACTACGATACCGAAAAATCTAGATGTTTGCCAATTCCAAGCTATGGTGGGACATCTGACTACACCACATTGTCTATCATTCTTTGAACAGGATGATGTGTCACTCAACCATCCCCATAACACTGCACTCCATATCGAAGTCTTGACCCACAATCATTGTGTTAAAATAGTCTTAATAGATGGAGGAGCTGGTTTGAACATTTGCACTCTAAAGTTGATCCGTGCACTAGGGTATTCTGATGATGCTATTGATGCCCGAAGGAAAATGACCATAAAAGCATATGATGAGGAAGAGAGATCTTCAAAGGGACTAATTGTGTTACCAATGATGAAACACATATCATGTCAAGTACTGGAAAAAGAGTTGACTTACAACATACTCTTAGGATGCCCATGGATCCACGAAATGCAAATAGTACCTTCCACATTACACCGATGCTTAAAATTCACAATAAATGGATAGGAGGTGACTATATCTGCCGATTATACTCATCCTCAGCATTGTGACACACTTATAATCTCTCAAGATACCTTTGTGCCTCACAATCGGGAAGCATCCAGTTCAAAGTCATCAAATGAAGAAAAACGTCCAAATATCATCACCAAATGGGTAGAGAAGAAGGATGAAGCAAAAGATACAAATCTTGTTGACACTCAATTAATAGACAATTTAGATCCCCAAACTTCTTTATCACAAAAATCTCAAGAGTAGGTCCAGTTGACAGATAAGGGAATGGAGCAATATTCTATGGAGCAATCTCTTAATCTTTCACATTTAATGCCATCTCCAAAGACATATGGCCAACCATCCATGATAAAACATCAAACATCACTACCTGTCATAGTTCTAGAAGAAAGGTTTGTAAAAGTCGGTACCATAGAGGATGAATTAGACAACAAAGAAATCCTTGATTGGTTATACAAAGATTATGAACCATCGATATCAAATAGTAGTATCAAGAATGTCAATATCAATACAGACAAATATGGAAAAGGGAAAGCTATCCTAGAAAAAATGGGTTATGAGGGACAAGGACCTATTGGTTTAAGAAAGGAAGGCAGAGTTGAGCCTATTCAACCCTTGACTCTCCATTCAAAAGAGAAGACGGGACTGGGATACTCTGAAGAACAAAAACATGAGATGACAAAGAAGGATGTAGAAAGAATCCTTCAGTTTAGAGATAGCTCTGAAACAAATTCAAATGAATATGAGTGGGATATGTGTTCCGATTTATCTTACACCGATATTCAAATTGATGTAATAGAACAATATGCACCTACGCATGAGGAGGGATAGAGCTTTGGGTCTAGACAATTCATACCAGGATCACTAAATATCAATGACTCAAGTGGGGACAAACAAACATCAAGTGAACTAGATGATCTTGAAGAAGGTACCATCATTGACCTCAATATTCCAAATAACAACTATGATGAAATTTTTGTCCTAACCCTTACATCCATCAACCTAAATGAATCCGATGACTTCATGCCATTAATCCATCCCGAACTTATTGTCTGGGAACCTGTCAAACCTCTGACTATACCCATATTTTCAAATGATGATGACATCGTAAATTTTCTATGTCATGAGAAACTTGGTATGAGTTCTATCCATAATACTCATAACAATGCAACTCAGTAGGAGGGTGTCAAATCTTCCAATCACAAAAGTAAAAATAGGGATAATAGATCTAATGGTGAAAACCATTCCATGGTAGCATTAGATCTGGAAAAAGAAAAAAATAAAGAACGCATCTAACAGTGAAAACCTCTCCGAGGCACCAAAAGATGGGAGATTTGACACTCTTCTAGAACATTATCATGAGTGCTCATCAGTTCTGGTAGAATCTACACAGTCTGTAAATATCAGCACTGGAGAAAAAGCATAAATCTTACATCTAACAGAATCCATGACAGATCAAGAAAGACCAAAATTCATCAATTTCTTTGAGGAAAGAAGCATCAAATTTTCTTGGTCATATTCGATATGCCAGGTTTGGATCCAAATCGGCTCATGAATCATTTGTCTTTGCCTGTAGGAATCGAGCCTGTGAAGCAAAAATTGAGAAAAATGCATCCTCATATCACATTAATGGTAAAGACCGAGTTAAAGAAATTGTTGGATGCTAGATTCATAAGGTCTATTGACTACTTCAAGTGGATATCAAACATTGTACCTATCTCAAAGCCGAACAATAGCATCAGGATATGTACGGATTTTAGGGACCTAAATAAAGCATGCCCAAAGGATGATTTTCCATTACCAAATATAGACATCATTGTGGACTTGACAGTAGGGCATTCCATGTTCTCAATCATGGTCAATTTTTTTGGATATAATCAAATTAAAATAGCTCTAGAAGATCAGGAAAAGATGGAATTTACATGTCCATGGGGAGCCTTCTGTTGGAATGTCATGCCATTTGGTCTGAAAAATGCAGGAGCCTCCTATCAAAGAGAAATGACAACAATCTTTCATGATATGATGCACACCTTCATGGAGGATTACGTGGATGATATTCTGGAAAAATCTTGTACAAGGGAAGGACATCTACATATTCTTAGAAAAATGTTTACATGGCTAGAGAAATTCAATGTTAGGCTAAACCCCAAGAAGTGTGTCTTTGGGGTCACATCAGCGAAACTGTTGGGGTACATTATCTCAGAAAAGGGCATTGAAGTGGATCCAGCAAAATTCAAGCCAATAATGGAAATGTCGCCTCCCAGAAATATAAGTCAACTCAGATCACTACAAGAAAGGCTCCAATCAATTAGGAGATTTATCTCCCAAATGGCGGATAAAAGTCATCCATTTAGTCACCTTTTGCATAAAAATGTTGTTTTCAAATGGGATAATGGGTGTGAGACAACGCTCAATCAAATAAAACAATATCTGATGTCACCACCTATTCTCATGCCGCCAACAGAAGGAAGGCCTCTGATACTATACATTGCAACAACTGATATCTCGTTAGGAGCATTATTGGCACATGAGGATTATGAAGGAAACAAATATGCCATCTACTATATCAGCAGAACATTAAATGGCTATGAAATAAACTACACTTTCATAGAGAAATCATGCTTACCGGTGGTGTTTGATACTCAATAGCTGAGACATTATATGCTAACCTATACAATCAGGCTAATAGCAAAGATCGACCCCTTAAAATATTTACTCAGTAAAGCTACCTTAACAAGTAGACTGGAAAAATGGTCATGTTATTAAGTGAATTTGATATTCAATATGTGGATAGAAAATCCATCAAGGGTCAAGCAATCGCTGAATAATTGGTTGATGCTCCTTTACCAGATAAATGACCTATGACAATGGAGTTTCCAGATGTGGACATTTTGACAGCGACGCCACAACAATGGATATTATATTTTGATGGATCATACACACAACGAGGATCTGGAGCAGGGATTTTATTCATCACTCCCGAGGGACACCATTCTGAAATCATATAGACTGATGTTTCAATGTACAAATAATGTGGCAGAATATGAAGCATTGATCATTGGGGTCAAGATAGCAATTGAATGGAGGATCACAGACCTACAAGTATATGGGGACTCTCAACTAGTCATTTATCAAGTAAATGACGAGTATCAGACAAAGGATGAAAATTTGATGCCCTACAAACAACAAATAGATGATCTAAAGAAATTTTTTTTTAACATCAAATTTGATCAAATTCCAAGGGCAGAGAACAAAGCTGCAAATGTTATAGCCACAATTGCTTCACTCTTACAATTGCTAGAGAAACGAGGTTGTTATGAGTTTATGGTAGAACAAGTACCATGTCCTTCTTACAATAATTCAGAATCCAATACCATATGTCATCTAGAGACCATTGAAACCTCCATCTATGAAAAAACCTATGCTTACTTGAAAGACAATATCCTCCCTCCCAATCTTTCCAAGAACCAAAAACATAATTTCATCCGCCAATCCTCCCGACATACTCTAATCACTGACATCGTTTATCGTCGAGGTCTTGATGGTACCTTACTTCGATGTTTAGAACACGATGAATCTGAGATGACCTTATGCAAGGTTCATGAGGGTATTTGTGGCACTCATTTGAGTGGAATAAATCTAGCGAAGAAACTCCTTCGTTTAGGATATTATTGGCCATGCATGGAGAAAGAATCTTATCAGTTTGTAAAGAAATATCAAAAAAGCCAGATTCACAGTAATTTGGTTCATGCATCAGCTCAAGAATTGCATCCCTTCACATCAACATGGCCCTTTTGTCAATGGGGCCTAGATCTGGTAGGAAAAATAAATCCCTTTTCATCCAGTGGACGCAAGTTCATCATAACAACTACAAAATATTTCACAAAATGGATAGAAGCAGTGCCTCTTACAACAATCATTGGGAAGCAGATCTCGTCTTTCATCTTGAATTACATATTATGTTGGTATGGCATCCCTCAATCTATTATTAGTGATAATGGATGACCTTTCAAAAACTAAGATGTTCAAGAATTGTGTGAGAAATTCACATCCAACATCGTTTCTCAACATCGTACTATCCACAAGGAAACGACCAAGCAGAGGCCTCTAACAAAACAATTCTAAAACTCCTAAAGAAGATGGTTAACGATGTTGGACGTGATTGGCATGTTCAACTCAATCCTGCACTGTGGGCCTATGGAACCAGTATCAGAACACCAATAGGATCTACACCATACACCTTGGTATATGGATCAGAAGCCATACCACCTATTGAAGCAGAGATTCCATCACTTCGTGTATCACTCAGAGGAATCATTTCAGATGAGGACTATAGGGTATCCAAACTGAAAGAACTAGAATTGTTGGATGAGTATCATCAACAATTTGTTAATCATCTCACAGCATATCAACAACGAATATCAAGGAGTTACAATCATAGGGTAAAACCTAGGATTTTTCAAGTTGGAGATTTGGTTCTAAAAGAAAACCCGAGAAATCAACAAGACAGGGAGAAGAAAGGGAAATTTGAGCCTAACTGGCTAGGTCCTTTTGTCATCATATCAGTATATGAATCAAGGGCCTATCAACTATCAATGTCATAAGGGGACTTGTTTGATGAACATATCAATAGTATCCATATCAAAAATTTCTATACCTGAATTTCTAGTGCACGGGTCATACTTCTGAAAAAGGGTTTCCTTGACGAAAACTTGGCAAACAAGCGTCTTGGAACGAAAAATACAAAAAAAATTCAGAAAATATAAAAAGAGAAAAATGAGAAAAAGAAAAATATACAAAACAAAGGGTGTAATCAAAACATATGGTGAAAACCTAGGAATAGGCGTCACATGTGATTCTAAATCAGCTTTTCCATCTATTTTGATACATATCAGGATCATTATTCTGGTAGTCGTTACCATTTCATATCATATCATTAGTCTTGCCATCATTGCATCCATTATCAAATCATTTCACATGGTCATGTCTCACTCTAGCTTGGGGGCAACGAAAACATTAGTATCGCCAAATGGGAAAACAATAGTACGACAAGAAAATAAAACAATGATCAAAGCGCAACATCAATCACCATCGAAAAAGCATCAACCATCCGTATCATATCAGAAAATTCCAAAAAAAAAGTCAAAAAGTCAATCTAGAAAAGAAAAACCAAAATTGTGAGTCTATGTCAGTCGAACTACGTGGTCTCTATGTATGTAATGTAGGCAAGGCTAATCTTTGGTCAGCCCCTGAGGCCCCTAGGATAGGTCGTTAGGTCAATCCAAAATCTCGAAAAATCGCAAAAAAATAACAAAATCAGGATGGATGATCTAATCCGAATAATGATTGAAACACTTTAAGTAAAAGGTAGATAGGTTGTGTTTTTTATTGATATTATCATTTCTTCGGAGTAACTCGATGATGTAAATGAAATAGAGAAACAAGGAATAAGAATGATATTATTTATTGTCTGCTGTCTATAAATTAATCATATAAATATGTGAATTGTCGGGGGATGTGCTATGCAAATGTATCACTGATGACATTCATAATTCACACATTGAAATGATTAATCACTGCCTATTTACGCAATGAATGCTCAGGTCATCTTGGTTCAATTATACCTATATGCTTGTGTTCGTTTGTACTATCAAAAATCATGAAAGTAGTACTCAAGTCGTCATTGGTCTAACAAATGCCATTTACGCTTGTACTCACTTTCAACATCCTAAAAAGCTCTATGATGATACCAAGCACAAAAGAACTATTAAAATGACAATGGTCTGCATATAGTTGCATGATAAAATTAGATTGCATTCATAATAAATTCTACATCTGCAGAGTGATTGTTGCATAAGGGATTCAAATTAGCGATTATCTTTTCTACAAATATGATTGAGTATACTTGAAATTAAACCAAAAAAAATCATCAAAAACATAATAGGAGCATCATCTCATCATTCATGTATTTAACATAAAATAGTTATACATTTATCGTACCATATTTTCCACAAACCATCATTTAAATAAATACATCATGTTTCATTACATTATATCATTCATTACATTATTATCATATGCATATGATCATTTTTAACCCATACATCATTTCTCATCCATCCATTATCATTCATCACAAAATCATCATTTTATTATCATTATCACATTTAAAATTATCACTTTTATCCATTATCATTCATCACAAAATCATCATTTTATTATCATTATCACATTTAAAATTATCATTATTATCCATACATCCATACATCTTAGATCATCATTTAAGACATCATAACATCCATACATCATAGATCATCATTTAGAACATCATACACTATTGTTCATAACATCCATACATCATATATTTTGCATATGCATTCACCACATGATACATCATCACATAAAATAAATGCATACATCATAGAATCATAAACCATCATAAATAAAAATCACTGCATATCATATATATCATCAATGTCAAGTATACAATGAAGTCTGAAATAAGAAAAGATATATCGTCAAAAATAAGTTGACCGAAGTATACATCATATCTCAAAAAGAATGTCTCAAAATCACAAAACAACAGCTATGATATGTTGCTACCAGAATGAGCAGGCCCAACAAGACCAGTACCACCACCACCCCAAAAGGACAAAGATCTTTGGGATCTCCTCATGGAGGTTGTGTCACACCCTTGCTGACTATTCGGGTACGCGTCCGACCAGATCTCGATGGGTCATAGTTGACTCTGCAATCGACAGGCACTACATCATGATATCTACCCCGATAAAACTCTACCTCTCGGCCAGCCCACAAAACCTCTCTCATATAATCTGCAACTGATGTACCATCAGCTACTCTCTGTAGTGTCTCGGTCGTCTCCTGTGCCCTCTTGACACTCTATCTAGCACTATCTCACTCAACTGTCAAGGTATCAACCTTAGTCTAAATAGTTGCCAACTATTCCTGTACCTGTGCTAATGCCCGGGCATGAGCCTATGCCTGGGTCTACATCTGAGTCTCTGTTTGTACCAGACAACCCTGTGCTTATACCAACTACCCCTACAGAGTCTATACCTATGTCTGTAGACTGGCAATCTATCTCTGCTAATCAACTGATGACATTGCCACTGCTCGCCCCTTGCAAGGCCTGCTTGATGATGGTTTTGACACTGACTGGACCAACCCCTCTGCCACCTCCACCACCACCATCACTATCATCAATGCTACTATCCCCACTAGTGCTCTCAGTACTGTAGCCTGACTGAGTATCATCCCCACTGCTATCCTCCTCACCCACAACATCCTCCTCCACGGGTAATGGTGCTGGCTCATCAGGAATAGTAATACGAGGATGTGGAGATAATACCCAAAATGTTGCGTACTCCTCTATCACGGGTGCCTCTACAATATCTTTGCACATATCCCAGGATGATGGATGCAGAGTCCTGTACCCCTCTACTAGTGTCTCATACAACAGGCATGGCCCCCAATTAGCTACATCACTCTATCGCCGGGCATAATGGGCTACCCTCTAAGGCATGCACTATACAATGCCATATTGCCTATACACCCGCCGCAATAGAAATATCTCTAACACAAAAGGGGTCCTACCAATCAAGTACATGGAATCACATAGATACCCAAGCACTGCGTCATCCTCGTCCCATTGCTCACAGTCCAGATATGGCTGCCAGACAACACTCTCCGTGTCATCCAAAACTTGTCTCCAATGCTCTAACTTACCCATCTGAGCCTGGCTAAGTCTACCTCTATACTTGAAAACATAAGGTCTACCTACAGGTCTGTCAAGAACTGGAAATGGTTGTGCAATGGAAAAATGCTCCCATTCCCACACCTGTAAAAGTGTCATCCCTGCTGATAAGCTACGTGCTCACAAGTATACCACTGAATGTAAATCGTGGTAGAGATGTGCTAGCATACACATCCCTCACACATATCTCGTCCCATGCACAACCATGCTCTCCAAAATTTGGCCCCAACCCACGGAGAATCCCTTTGACCTGCGATCAGGACAAAGGAAACCTTCAATGAATCCAACTAATACTATTGGTAGTGAAGCATATGCATCAGCTATCATCCGCCATTAGATACTCGGTCTTGCAATGTGTTGATCCTGAAAGACTCTACGGAGAGAATCTCTCCCACCAGCCTCATGTGAATCATATACAACAATCTCTCCCATAAATGGAATTTGCAGTATCCACCACACATCCTCGGGTGTGGCCATCATCTCACCAGTGGGTAGATGGAAGGTGTTATGGCCATTGTGTCATCGCTCGGCCAAAGCAGTAAGGAGACCCCGATTAATCCTAATTTGGGGCATATCAGGTAAACTAGTAAGACCACATCAACCTATGATTTGAATCTCATCTGAAGTCAGATGAGGAATCAAATCGGTGGTCCAAGGAAACCACTCTCGCATCTGGAGAGTACCCAGATACTCCTATCATCATAAAAAGTTTAAAATCAATGCACTATGTTAAGAATCAAAATTCATTCTATCTCCAATCAAAATTTGGTATGAATTTTTTATCAAAATTCATGAACAAACATCAACAAACCTCACCTATCATGAGGTTCATCATCAACATTATCTAATCTCACCTATCATAAGGATCATCACAAATAGGATTATTTCTCGCTTATCATGAGAGTAAGTCTTATTAAAGCATCAAAATTAGTCACTAGGGAATTTGGATAATCAAATCATACCAAAACAAAGAATAGACATGATCTAAATTGGCAAAAATCAAAGTTAACTATGTAAAAATTTGCAAATCTGACATGGATGCGCTAAAACAGGCATCCAAAGCGCTAAAAATCAAAAGCGCCACTTTATCATTCAGATGCGCTAGAACAGGCATCCAAAGCGCTACTTTAGCACATGGATGCGCTAAAACAGGAATCCAAAGTGCTACTTTATCAGAAGTGCTATTTCAGCACATGAAAGCAATAAAAAAGGCAACTGAAGCGCCACTTTACCCAAAGCGTTGTTTTACCGCATCAATGCGCTAAAATAGTCCATCAAAGCACCGCTTTAATCAAAGCGCTATAACAGATCATGCATGTGCCAATTTACCACATCAAAGCGCTAGAACATTTGAGGCGCTAAGATCTAGCGTCGAAGCACTAAACTATCAAACGAAAGCACTAGAGAAAATAACGTAAGCACTAAATCTTAAAGTGCTAAAATAGTGTACAAAAGTGCTACAGCGCGACCTTGATGCGCTAAACTAAGGAAAAAACATGAAAGCATAAACAAAGCACGAAAATCGAGAATGCACAAAAAATGAGGTGGATTACAGGTACATACCAGAGGTCTATAGGCGGTCAGCCGCTGATGACGTCGCACGCGCTCGAAACGATGAGTGTGGTAGGGGATTGGCATCTTGCTCCAGTTGGCTGAAATGTCTCTCTCACAAGAAATTTGAAAGTCAAAAGGTAGAAATGAATATGAAAATGACCTTTTGGACTTTATATAGATTTTTGAAAAGGGATTTTGGTGGGTTTTCTTTTATTTTAATTAATTTTATTTATGGAATTAATTGAAATTCATCCACGGGCTATAATTTCTTCATCAACATTGGGAGATAAATTATTATTTTTCATCAAATCATCAAATCATCAGGAAAATTTGAAAATTCTAAAAAATCATCAAATCATTAATTTATCTCCCAAGGGGGCATATTATCGGCAATCATTTGAAAATCAATATCTGGAGCATGTCTGGGGCATACTGATTTTTTTTTTCATCGATACTAGTAGTAGTAGTAGAATGTTCTTTGAAGCAATGCGTAAACACATCACTTCAAAGAGGGACAAAATGTATACACCTAAAATTGGTCTGGAGAATTTGATTAATTAAATATGAATTATTTGATTAATTATCCTAATTTTCTCTACTATTAAATAAATAGAAATATTTATTTATATAGTTCACGTTCACGCCACATTTAAATTCTTCTAATTCTTCTATTATCTCATCTTGATTAAATAAACAAAATTAAATACTTTGTTTGATTTAATTATCATTTCCTTATTTTATTGTATCACATCAAATCTTAAATTAATTAAACACAGGTCAAACACTTTATTGATTAATTATCATATTCTTCTATTTTGATTTAATAAACAACTTCTATAGTTTGTTTTATTAAATTATTTATCCCTCTTTTGCTAATTTAAATAAATCAAAAATATTTAAATAAAGGCATAAGGATATTCCTCTATATTTCATCAAAATAAAATTAGATATCCTATGTCTAATTTATGTCAAATCATGTCAAAATTAATTGATTGAAACTTCACGGGAAGAATTGGAGACAAATTGCAAATTTATCTCTCAATCCTCCTCCATCAATCTTTCCTCTTCTCTTGCTTGGTGTTTTCATGGGTAGAGACAATCTCCAAAATCTTCTCAATCTCTTCCATCTCTCACCATTCAATCCACTAGATTGAATCCAAGCCTCTCTTTGCCATCCCTGCGCATTTCTACAGCCAAAAAATCTATAAATAAAGCTTCATTCAACCAAGAAAAGGATCCCAGGTTATCAAGTTTACTCTGCAGGAAGTCAAGCATCAAGCATCCAACATCCAAGCATCTATCATTTTAGAATCACAATCATGGCTGCCTCTTGTAGCTACATTTATCAGTTTTCATGTCAATCTATGTCATATTAGTTCTTTTATCATCTAGATTTTATCATATTAGACCCATATCATTGCATCAACATCATTTCATTCTTTAGATTGTCATTTTAACAGTTATAGTGTTGTTTAAATCTGAGAGCACAATAGCTTAATAAATCTTTGAAGATAGGAGACAATGAGACGCTTTCAGTAGATTATTAGCTTGATCTTTGATACAATGTTTCATTAAGAAGTGTTTTATTCCTTTCTACTTATTCACACTTACAATTTGACCTTTATTCGCACATGTACACCTCTCGTAAACACTGAGAATTTCCTCTAAATGAGGAAAACAAACACTTATATATATCCACTACATGGATTTACATCCACTATATAGTCGGCCTCAAATAAAGAATAAATTACAACTGTCGACCTCAATACATGAATAAATTTCAATGTGCACCAACACAAGTCAGTCACAACATAGTGAGGACCCAAAAAAACACACCAAACAATAAAATATTAATCTTCATAGAGTTGACCACACGCTAACACCATCATGTAAGCCAAGAACATGAAAACTCGAGCACACATCAGAAAAATATCTAATCACGAATACTCTGATCAATGCAGACGTACAACAATGATAGAGTACGATCTAGACTCATCCATGAACATCATAGGTACATGTGCAACACATGAAATTACCAGAATTTCATCCGCTTCATCCAAGAACACCATCTATAGAAATTAAATAATTGTAGGAACAAAGATCTTCATAACCTCCACAAATCTTGATGCGAACCTCTGAAACTTTTGGACAACATACTAGAAAGCTTCATCAACAAACCCTTTGAAGCGCACCTTTAGATCTTCAACATACAAAACTTTCCAACATTTTGACCTTCTGAGCTTCATTGGTTGCCAACAATATTAGTTTTAAAATTTTCTCAATATCCTCGACATATACAGCCTTAAGCATCATCAACGCTATTAGTGTTGACATCAACGACAACCACATATCAGTAATGCAACCACAACATCCAAGAATCTCCCCCTTTGGCATTGATGGCAACACATGATGTGAAAAATAATGCCACCAACCCAACTAGCTCTTCTCCAACAATCTCCCCCTTAGATTGTGCACTCTTTCTTATTTCCTTCTTCTCCCATGATTTCCACATTTCTCTTCTCTCCCCTTTGACATAAATGGAAAAGCTAATCATGATATGATCATAAATTTGAATCATCTAACTACTCCCCCTGAGTAATAACCACCACAACATCAATCCAGAATAAAATATTGCTATGAATTCACAGACTAATGCAAAGACCTGCATCTTAGTTCTGACCAAGAGGGGAAATAACCCCCAACTTGCCTCTAGGGTACTCAAAAGTATCCTTAGGCAACAAATTAGTAAAGATGTCTTCAATTTTCTCCTTGGTAGGTATATACTCCAGTCTAACTTCTTTGTCACTCACTTTATCTCTCAGAAAGTGATATTTGATGGATATATGCTTTGTCTTTGAATGCAACACTGGATTCTTGAAAATATTAATGGAATTTGAATTGTCACACAATATGGAAATGGGATCTTCATACTCAATTCTGGCATCTATCAACATTTTCTTCATCCACAATACTTGGGTACAACTATTTGCAGCAGCAATATATTCTGCTTCAACAGTAGACAATGAAACAAAATTCTACTTTTTGCTTAGCCAAGATACCAATTTCTTCCCTAAGAAGAATGCCCTGCCACTAGTACTCTTCCTGTCATCCACATCTCCTACCCAATCAACATCAGTGAAAGCATTCATGATAAGATCATCATCCCTAGGATACCAAAGACCAAGATCAACTATCCCTTTCAATTATCTGAAGATTCTTTTCACAATAGTTACATGAGATTCTTTAGGATCAACTTGAAATCTAGCAACCATACGTACAACATTCATTATATCTGGCCTGGTCTGAGTCAAATAGAGTAATCCACCAATCATTAACTTGTATCTTGTCTGATTTTCTTTAGGAGAATCATCATTATGTGTAATTTTGCATCCGGTTATTGTAGGTGTACCAATTGGTTTTGAATATTCCATGCCAAAAAAATTTAGTAGCTCTTTCACATACTTAGACTGAGATATGAAAATTCCATCATCTAATTGAGTGATTTGTAATCCTAAAAAGAATTTCAACTCTGCTATCATTGACACTTCATACACAAATCATCATCACCTTTAATAATAATTTCATCAACAAAGACTTCAATGATCAATTCTTTATTCTGATCCAGCTTGAAATACAAATTGTTGTCAGCAGTACCTTTATTGAATCCAATCTTCAATAATTATTTATCCAATCTAGCATACCAAGCTCTAGGAGCTTGTTTAAGTCCATATAGAGATTTCTTCAATCAACATACCATGTCTTTTTCATCACTCAATTGAAATCCATTCGATTGTTCAACATAGACTTCTTCTTCTAGCTCACCATTTAGAAATGTTGACTTTACATCCATCTAATATACTTTATAATTCTTGAAAGTAGTATAAGCAAGAAATAATATTACCGCTTCAATTCTAGCAACAGGGGAAAAATTTTCTTCAAAATCAATACCTTCCATCTGTGAGTACCCTTTGCAAACAAGTCTTGCTTTGTTTCTAACCACTTCACCTTGCTCATTCAGCTTATTCTAGAACACCCATTTGGTTCCAATCACATTTTTATTCTGAGGTGTAGGAACAAGATCCCATGTATCATTCTTCTCTATATGCATTAGTTCTTCTTTCATGGCTTCCATCCAATGTTCATATTTGCATGCTTCATTGATATTGCTAGGCTCAACTTTGGAAATTAGACAGTACTCTTCCAAAATTCTTCTTCTAGTTTTCACACCTCTGCTCTTGTCTCCTATGTTCTGACTATCAGAGTGATTTCTCCTTGCATATTTGGGAGTTTTAGGATTTTCTCTGACTTCTTGTTTTTTTGTTCTTTCTTCTACACTTCTACTAGTCTCTGCCTTTTGATTCCCTTGGTTCAGCGAAACAATCTGAAGTTGATTCTATGTCTGAACATCATTGTTAATATTATCATTTTGATCATCTAAATCATATCCACTATATCTGGATGGTCTAACAATATCTTCTTCAACTTTGACATTTTTCCTTTCAACCATTTTCTTTAACCTCTTATTAAAGCACCAGTAAGCTTTACTTTTAGTAGAGTAACCCAAAAATATTCCTTCATCACTTCTAGCATCAAACTTGCCTATATCATCATCTCTCTTGATGTAGCATTTGCTTCCAATTTTTTTGAAATACTTGACAGTAGGATTATAGCCATACCATAGCTCAAAAGGTGTCTTATGAGAATTATTGTTGACATACAGCCTGTTAATGGTATACACAACAATACTTACAACTTCTCTCTAGTAGAAATGAGGAACATTTTCTTCTAGCATCATGGTTCTAGCAGTGTCTAGAATGGTTATGTTCTTTCTTTCAACAACTCCATTTTGTTGAGGGGTTCGAGGAGCAGATAACTGTATTTGGATTCCATACTCTTCACAGAAAGAATTAAATTCCTGGGAAGTGAATTCACCACCTTTGTTTGATCTTAGACATTTGATCTTTTGACCTATCTCATTCTCTGCCATAGCTTTGAAACTTTTGAACTTTTCTAATGCTTCATGTTTGTCTCTTAAGAAATCAACCCATATCATTCTAGAATAATCATCAATGAGCAACATAAAATACTTTTCACCTTGTAGACTTTTGATCCTGGGTGGACCACATAGATCAATATGTATCAAATCCAGTACTCCATTAGAGCTATATTGTTTGCTTTGGAAATAATTTCTTGTTTGCTTTCCCATCTGACATTCCTTGCACATAGTTTCAGTAGGATTCACTAACTTAGGAAGATCTCTGACTACTTGAGTAGTGCTTATCTTGACAATGTTATCAAAGTTCACATTACACAACCTCCTATGCTATAACCATCTTACATCAATTTGAGCAATTAAACATCTTTCACTAGCAGCAATCAAATGAAATATATTACCTTTTGTCTCTGTACCTGAAGCAATCATATTTCCAGAACATCCACTTATTCTACACTTACCATCCTTGAATTGAAGATTGTAACCCTTTTCTACCATCTATCCAACACTTAACAAGTTATGCTTTAAGTCTTCTACATAAAGAACATCATCAGTATTATGCTTACCACCAAAATAAATAGTGCCTTTGCCATGAATCACACCAGAAGTTTTGTCTCCAAATCTTACAACACCACCATCATAGTTTTCCAATCTTACAGACTTGCTTTTTTCACCAGTCATATGATGTGAACATCCGTTGTCAATTACCCACTTATCCTTTTCTTCAATTTTTTCTGCAAGATCTTTCTCAACATTCACATTACTAGTAGATTCAGTGGACACCTGAACATTTTCTTTGATAGCAATAAATACCCATTCATCTTCATTTCTGGTTTCTTTATCATATTCTTCATTAGTTACACCTTCTTCAACATAATAACATTTCCTTTGAAATCTAGATGCAAAATGACCTATTTTACTACAAGAAAAACATTTAATAGGTAACTTTCCTTTGTACTTACCATGACCTCTGGCTTCTCTTTTCAAAATCAATGCTTTCAGTTCTTCTAATTCTCTTTCTTCATCTTCAATATTTTTCATTTCATCTTCATATTTGAATGTCCTTTTGGAACTCTCACCCAAATTGTATCTTTGTTGGCTTTTTCCGGATACTATAGTTTTCAATGTAGATTCAGTCTTAGGAGAAGATTAACCAAATTCACTTAACTCAAAGGCAACAAGTTTTCCAATCAACATGTCTCTTGTAGTATTTTTCACTGTCTTGAGTTCACCAATAGCATGATCTCTTGTTTTGTAGGAGGGAGGCACAAATCTAAGTATCTTAGCCACAATTTCTTCATCATCCAAGGTTCCACCGACACATCTAATATTCATCACCACTTCATTTATCTTTGGGAAAAATAGAGGATATTCTCATCTTTACTCATCTTCAAGTATTCCCACTTGCCTTTTAGAATTTTTAGCTTAGCACTTTTCACTAGCGCATCTGCTTCATACAATGTTTCCAACTTTTTCCAGATCTGGTATGTAGTCTTCAATCCTAACACATTTGTCATCTCTAAATTTGTCAAAGCATTCAACAATGCTTCAATAGCCCTAGTATTAGCTTCTTCTTACTTGATCTCATCTTTAGAGGACAAACCATTATGAGGAATAGTATATTCACTTTGTGTCATCTTCCAAAAAGGTTCTCCAGTGCACTTCAAATGGCACTCCATTATGACTTTCCATAAAGAGTAGTTTGTACCATCGAATCTAGGACTATCCTTTTTGTATGATTCCATCTCGGATCACCTCAAACTATTAGGATTCTTCAAAGGAACTAGCTCTGATACCAATTGTTTGAAAAACAAGGATAAACAACTGAGAGGGGGGGGGGGGGTGAATTAGTTGTTACCAAAATCAAACTTATACAACATTAATCAACCTTAAATCTCAGATCTGATAAATAAAAGTGCAAGTATAAATTAATAACACATCAGAGACACATGAACACCAAGATTTTATACGTGGAAATCCTGTTAGGGGAAAAACCATGGTGGATGTTAGTCCACAAGATTATACCTTGTTAGAAGTATAATGAAGAATGAAAAAGGAATGTACTTGCATTCAGGCGCACTGCCTAGAGCACATTTCTCAAAGGGAAGGCTCATTGTCTTACATAAAATAATTAGATTAAATCCATCTGATGAAGTTGAATTGAGAAATTAGCTTCTACCAAAGACTGATTACAGGTCTAGTTAGGTACATAAAAATTCTACACACTCTTCCAGACTCTGCTCAAACTTCTTCACACTCTGATCTACTCTTGAATGATTTGACCTTTATTCGCACATGTACACCTCTTGCACACACTAAGAATTTCCTCTAAATGAGGAAAACAAACACTTATATATATCTTCTACACAGATTTACATCCACTATTCAGTCGGCCTCAAATAAAGAATAAATTATACCTTTCGGCCTCAATACATGAATAAATTTCAATGCACACCAACACAAGTCGGTCACAACATAGTGAGGACCCAAAAAAACACCTTCAAACATGCCAAACAATAAAATATTAATCTTCATGGATCTGCAGCACGCTAACACAATCATGTCAGCCAAGAACATGAAAACTCGAGCACACATCAAAAAAATCTTCGACCACGAACACTCCAATCAATGCAGATGTACAAGGATAGAGTATAATCTAGACTCATCCATGAATGTGACAGGTACATGCACAACACATGAAATTACTAGAATTTCATCCACTTCATCCAAGAACACCATCTATAGAAACTGAATAACTGTAGGAACACAGATCTTCATAACTTCCATAAATCTTGATGTGAACCTCTAAAACTTTCAAAAAACATACTAGAAAGCTTCAGAAACAAACCCTTTGAAGCAAACCTTCAGATCTTCAATGTACATAACTTTCCAACATTCTGACCTTCTTAGCTTCACTAGCTGTCAGCAATATTATTTTTACAATTTTCTCAATATCCTCGACATATATAGCCTTAAGCATCATCAATGCTAATAGTGTTGACATCAGTGAGAACCATATATCAAAAAAACAACCACAACATCAAATAGACCTTTCCTTTGGTCTATCGTTGGGACACCAGATAATGTTTCTCTCATGCACCCTAGTTCCCCCAATATACTTTATGAATTTGATAATTCATGGTTATATCGAGTCACTGGGGAGTGCAATCATTTGTTCAACTGATGTTTATGTGTTACAAAGATATGCTTACTTTTGTTGACTCTATCAATATATCGGGGATAACACCTTAGGAGTCAGCCTGATAGAGTATTGTTACACTGATACTAGGTTGTGAGCTATTTTGTTTGGGCAATCGGTGGGGCTGTGATGGGGTTCCGTCGATGAAGCATTGTTAGGCCGATTGTATTGAATTTTGTTAGGAATGGGGGAAGGACTACATGATTTCAAATTTGTTTATGGATGTAATGTAGGCTATAATATGGATCTTGTCACACAAATTTATACAATTTGCATTGATCATAAAATCAAAGTGGTATATTTTTGTTATTATTGATATGTGGAAGATAAGTGGGGTGGAGGCTAGTTTCTTTATAAAAAAGAATTAAAATTCCTCTTAAGAGATCAAATTTAATATCACAATTTCATGGATGATGGAATATAATATAAAATATCATCAACTATAGTTTGGAATATGATTCATGAAGTGAAATATAAAATAAAATATCATGAAGTGCAATGATTCACAATTTATTTGAATACAATATAAAATATCATCAACTACAGTTTGGAATATGATTCATGCAGTGCAATATAAAATAAGATATCATGAAGTGCATTGATTCACAATTTCAATGTTCATTGAATACAATATAAAATATCATCAACTATAATTTGGAATTTGGAAGAATGGAAACTGATTCATGAAGTGCAGTAAAAACACCTAAAACTTGCTAATTCTCTTCCATTTCCCAAATGGATTCAGGGTCCTCAAATTGATGCTCATCTTGAGATAAAGTAAAAGAGTCATCTTGATTCTGAGTCTGCTCTTCATTTTCTTCGGCCTGTGTCTCAAATTGAACATTCATTGTGTGATTTGTGTCAAATTCAATGTCATTGTTATCTGTCCCAGTCCCACTACCACTGCTAATGCCACCAGTACAAGCGTTTGGAATTGGAGTGTTTGTGTTGCACAACCCGGTCCCTCTTCTTTCACATGTGGACCTAAATATTGTGAGTGCCCTTTGAAAAGGATTTTTTTGACATTATACGCAATCCCTTTCATCCTCAAGAAATTTTCCAAATTCTTGTCCAGTTTGTTTCATAACTTTGATTTCAAAAACCCCAATGTATTGAAAACTCTCCCATCCTCCACCGACCTCAATATCATTGTTTCACATAAATCAGCAAGTTTGAAATATTCTGATATCAAACCACACAATATTTCACTTTGACCTAAGCTTGTCCAAACCTTTTTTATTGATCTCGGTTCAAAGGCCTTCTCCTTGCCCATGGATTGATACTGGTCCTTCATAGCTGTTGCAAAACTCCTACATTATTGTATAATCTTATTTTAACTTAAAATTCCTTCTATTGTTTTCTCATTGTATGTTACCTCTTTCAAAAATTGTTCAATCAAGATATTTACTTGATCATGAAAATATTTTGGATTATCTCGGTTTACCCAAAATTGAGGATACACAATACCCATGGCTTCAAGTATTTCATGTTGAGGGAATCTTTCATGAATCTCTGAGGAAAGAAATTTTGCAATTTCCTTCAAATTATCACTAATAGATTTAACAATGTCGTTTAAATCTTCCTCATTAACAACTACTTCTCTACTAGAGCACTTGGTTGTCTTACAATGGTACATTGGTATCTCATATCCACATACACAGATACATAAGTGCCCGCTTTTTTTAAACTGTAAATAATTATTAGGATTATTTAAATCAGTATTTTTTTGCCACATGAAATAATTTGCTCCTTCCTGTGCTAGATCTAGATATAGATGATCGAGGGCCAAGCATGTAAGTTCACACAGATTGGCATATTCATAAATATACATAGTTCTATCTTAGGATTTATTTACAAGATTGTTCATCACATCCAGCATGGGGAGAAGACCAACTAAAGTCAAGAGCATCTCTATATCGCTTAATGTATGTAAGAGGTTAGGAGCTTTGTCTACTATGTTTCAATGCTCGTACATCACTCCAATCAAGGATTAATATTCTAAAACAACTCGTTGCGTTGATCCATGCAAGGAGATCCATCTAGTATCAACATTCTTGAGAAGCTTGTTTCCTGGTGTTATTCCCTCAAAAAATGTTGAAATTATTGGAAATGTTTGGGACTTCGGAAGAAGTATGTGTGGATCTTGCAAATTAGATTTTCAACTTTTGATACTATAGGAAACTTGCTTACAATTTTGAATGCTAAATTCATTATGTGGGCCTTGCAGTAAATGCCAAGCATGTATGGTGCACAAGTAGTTTTTAACTTTGTGCAAACACCGCTCCTTTGACCTTGCATCACTGCAGCTCCATCAACTCCTACACACACCAACTTTTTGGAAATTGTTAACTCATCAATACCTGCAATTTCATTCAAAGATTTACTGACTAGTTCAAATAGATTTTGTGATGTTCAATTGTCCTTCATTTTATGAACACAAAGAAGATGAGCTTGGAGAACATGTTGTTCTACAGTATACAAATGCATACAAACCCAAGAAGTATTGTCTACCGCTACAACTTCATCTAAAGATAATGCAATGAAATTTGACTCTTTTACTTTCTCCTTTAAATCTTCATTTTCCACTACAGCAAGACAATTTTCCCATTTCCATCCAACGTTTACTGACCAATGTGAGAAGGGAAAGTGAGGAACACTCAAATAAGATAATAAACTAGAATATTTTGGGTAGTCTGTCATAGGACACCCTTTGGACAAAATATGAAAAAAACACTCATCTGAACAGTTTTTGATAAATTTGTTGTTGTGATTTCTTTTCCAAAATAAACCTCAAGTGTACTTTGACATTCATCAAGCTTTGACATTCTATGGTTATTCTCTTCATATTCCACGACATACTTAACATGAAGACATTTTTCCTTTGATTTCCATCGTAGGACTGATTGTTCCTTTCCGTCAATGATTTATTTTTCATAAACTTTATCAATATTCTTTTCTATAATGTCAAGCTTTAGCTGCAACATCATGGCTCTTCCACATTTCCAACTACAAATTGTACACTTTCTTAGTGTTTCTTTTTCAATATTGTTTTCATTTTCCACCCCTACTAATACAATGA
Source organism: Sequoiadendron giganteum (assembly GCA_007115665.2). Lineage (NCBI taxonomy): Eukaryota > Viridiplantae > Streptophyta > Pinopsida > Cupressales > Cupressaceae > Sequoiadendron > Sequoiadendron giganteum. The sequence continues at coordinate 325,169,811 of CM021106.1, read as the reverse complement.
ATGGGTACTTCGACAACCAAGAAAGTTAATTTTTTTTTGTCATTTCCCACTCGTACCCCAATTTTGATTTGCCTTTTCTTTTCTTGCTACCAACATCATCCTCATCCAACTCAATTATCTCTTTCTGGCTAATCAGGGTATCCCTTGGAACATCTTTTACAGTATTTCCATCCTCATTTGATACCTTTTCATTTAACTGAATGACAATCTCACCTTGACCTTCCTGTGGCAGTGAGGTATTATGAATGCCTTCTTCATTAATTTATTTGGTGGAAGAGTTGATGATGTAGCTCCATATTGATCTGATGGATCAGAAACTTTGTCAATTCCAAAGTAAGACTGTATGGTACCCCTACATTTTGGGTGTTTTGATGGCCTCCTAGTCTCTTCATTACGCTAAGGAGTCTTACCCTTGCTAATCGACATATTGATCTCACTTTGAATAAAAGCTAGAAAAAAATGTCTGCTTGTTTAAGAAGGAAAAACCGACAGAGAATATAGATCCCATTCCATATTCAGAATCATCTTTAAGACTGAAGCAAGAATGGAAAAGAGATAAATAAATCTTATTATTATAACTAATAATAGTATGAATAAATGATCACTCATCTTTAAGTCTACATTTTCGGCTTTCCCTAACTTTTGAATTGAGAAGTAGAACCTCATAACCAAAAAAAATGTGTAAGAATAAATGATAGCTTCAATTTTATTTATATCAATCCATATTTGGTGAATTTCGTGGGATTTTTTTAATGGTGTGTTGAAAATTTGGTGAATCCTGCGTGCTTATACAATGATACTGTGTAATTTTCAAAACGAAATGTGTCCTCAAATGTAATTATTTTTAAATGTTATAGGCGAAATAACTCCTCATAAGCAATTATTTATAAATTTTAATTGGCAAAATGGGTCTTCACAAGCAACTACTAGTAAATTTTAATTGACGAAATGGGTCCTCATATAATGTTGTTTTAATAGTATTGGCGAATATGTAGATGTTTTATTACATGCTCCCGAGATTCTAGGCAAATATTAATCAGTCCATTGGAAACGCATAGTCTATTATGGTGAATTGATTGCCTAAACATGCCTCATAAAAAAACCATTGGCAAATGGACATACATTGGACCAATAGTTCATAAAATTCAAGCAATTTGGACACCCTATTGGGTACGATTAATTTGCCAATTTCGACTTGCCTAATACCTAGAATTCGCCAATTGGAAAAGATTCACCACTAAAGTTTTCCTTGGTCCTCCGAGAATAGAAATGAAAATTAGCTACGTCCAAGAGATGATTTTTTTTGAAATAACCTATTTGAAAGAAAAATTATACACATGCTCTCTCTTTTTTTTCTTTTTTTTGAAGACTAAAAAACTAAAACTATATTGACTTTGCAAGAGTAGAGTCAATGCATCAGATTTCTCCATGCATCTCCACCATTTTTCTAAATTATTATTTATTTACTGGTTTATAGTAGATCCATAATGAGTGTCAATTGACTAAGAGGGTTCGGGTATCACCATCGAAGGGTTTTAGCTATATCAATCCATTGAAAAATACCTTAGAAACTTCATATGGGTTGAGCCAATGAGTTATGAGTTTTCCTTGGTGATCTTTGTATTTAGAATCGAATAACAGGGACCAATCCCCATTATGGAACTCTTTTTCCTTAATATGCTTGTCATGCTAGGTGTTATGTTGTTGAACCAGTTATGTTTGATGGAAACCATCCAAATGAAGCTCATCCAACTCGCTAAGCTACAAGACTCTCTCTACTTGGGAAAATTTAAGATTTATACCTAACTCCATGGTTGTTCTCAATGTTTGGAGTTCAAATTCAATGGGTACGAGAGGATTCTTCCCAAATACTAGCTCGTATGGACGAAAAATAGTGGTTGACTTTCATATCGTGTTATAAGCCTAGATGGCTTTAGGTAGTTTCCTAGCCCAGTCTTTTCTTCCTGATGATGATGTTTTTGTTAAGATTTTTTTGAGCTCCCTGTTAGTTACTTCCACTTGACCATTTTCTTGAGGGTGATAGGGTGATGATTTCTTATGACTATCTTGAAAATGGTCGATGAAGGCTAATAGAACCTTAGACATGAACTAAGGACCCTTGTCTGTAACAATCATCCTATGAGTTCCAAACCTAAGGAAAATTTGATTATAGAGGAAATCAACTACCTGTTCCTCCCTAGAAACTCGTAGAGCTTGAACTTCTACCCACTTAGTCAAATAATTTGTGTAGAGAAAAAATTACTCCTTCCCTTGTGAGGTCAGATCTATTGGACCGATAAAGTCCAATACCCATTTTTCAAATGGTTCAAGGACTACCTAGGGTTGAAGGGGCATTTAATTAGATTTTGTTGGTCTCCCTATCCTTTGACATTCATCACAATAGTGGACATATTTCTTGACATCCCTATACATAGAGGGCCAGTAGTATCCTGTACCTAAGATCTTATGGGATGTTCTCTTTGCAGAATAATTTCCTTCAGAAGGATCATCATGGAAAGCTATTCGGATACTATAAGTTTCATCTGCCCTAACACATCAGCATAGAACCATATCAGGCCCGCATCTAAATAGGATCCCATTAATCTATTTGAAAGGGGCACTTTATTTTATAAGGCATTTCTTCTTTTTAGCTGTAAAAGGAGGTGGTACTTCTAAGGTGGCCAAGTAGTTGACAATATCGACAAACCAGGGAGTTTTAGTAGAGATGGCAAAAAAATTCTTATTTGGGTACTCATCTTCTATTGGAGCACATTCACCATTATCTTGTTTAATTCGGGATAAGAAATCCACAACTACATTGAATTTCCCTAGTTTTTCAACGATTGTCATGTTAAATTCCTGGAGAAGGAGCAACCATCTGATTATCCTCACATTCACTAGATGTTTATTCATGAGGTATTTTATGGCCGAGTGGTCTGTGTCACCATTACTTCATATCCTGTAATATGGTGTCAAAATTTCTTAATTGCATGTATTACAACTAAGCATTCCTTCTCTATCATTGTATAATTCCTTTCTGTTGGAGTCAGATTCTTACTAATGAAGTATATAGCATAATTCCCTCCATTCTCATCTTCTTTTTCTAAGAACGCTCCAATAGCATCATCAAATGCATCAGCATAAATATGGAATGGTAAGTTCCAATTAGGTCCCCGAAGGAAAAGAGCCGAGATAAGCTCCCCCTTAATGATTTCAAGTGATGAGTGACACTCAAGTGTCTAGGTAAACTCCACATTATTTTGGAGAAGAGAAAACATAGGAGCTACAATTTTGTTGAAGTTTCTATAAATATTCTATAGTATCCAGTATGCCCTAAGAAACTTCTAACATCAGTCTAGGTTTTTGGGGTGATCATTTTTTGTATCACTTCAGTTTTCTTAGGATAAATTTTTATTCCATCAGCTGAGATGTGATGTCCCAAGACTATTCCTTGTTCTACCATTATCAGAAATTTCTCCTGGATTAGGGACATATGATGATCCTCACATCACTTCAACACTTTGTCTAGAATCTGAAGAGCTTCATAAAAATTTGAACTGTACATAGTGAAGTCATCCATATACACTTCCACACACTCATTTACCAACTCAACAAATATAGACAGGATGGCTCTTTGGAATGTTGCAGGAGCATTGCATAGCCCAAAGCGGATAACTCTATACGCAAATGTCCCCCATGGACATGTAAAGGTCATTTTATCATGGTATTTTTCTACCACCTATATCTGCTTGTACCCAATAAATCCATCCAGATGCGAGAAATATTTTCTCCCAACCAAGTTATCCAAAACCTAGTCTAAAACTAGTAGGGGAAAATAATCTATGTGGGTTGCCTTGTTAAGTTCCCTATAGTCTATGCATACTCTCCACTTCCATTATTTTTGGGAACCACAACCAATGGTAAAACCCATTTACTATCATAAATGGGATAAATAAACTCCACTTGTAGGAGCTTCTCAATTTCAGTTTTAATGATATATTTCAAGACATGATTGAGTCTTCTTTGGGGTTGGTGAATAGGTCGAACATTCTCAGTGTAGATATGATGAATGCACACACTTGGGTGTATTCCTCTCATATTCGTGTAGTCCCAAGCCAAAACTTTAGATCTATTCACCAGGACATCAAATAGTTTATGTTCTTCTAGTTCAATCAACCAACTATTAATGTTCAAAGTTTTTCCTAGCAACAACATAATGGATTTAACACTCGGATGGTTGGATATGACATTATACATTGGTTTTGTCAAAGTGTTAAGGGGGAAGCTATGAGGTATATTCCTATGAAGTCTAGCAATATCCTCAAAGAAATATTCTATTTTTTGAATGATATTTGCTAGAGGACAAGGCAATCCCATGAAACTAGTACTATTGAATTCATTGTGGCCTATGTTGATGGGTTGTCCTACTATTTCTTCTATGTCCAAAATCTCCTCATCACTTGAATCCATGGTGAGATTTACCATGTTTTTGATTAGTTAAGTAGGAAAGGGCCCTGACTTGAACAATTTAGTATAGCGTTAGAAGAACAACAAGTCTAAAGAAACAACAAAAAAGGAAGCCAACCAAACTTCCCCCCACCCACAAGAAAAAAGATTAACCAATACCCTTATAAAACATATCAGTTCTTTCAGAAGTAGTAAAATAGATTAACCCATCACAACTAGCATCTCTACCATTTTATCTTTAATACCTATTAATATCTAACTTAAATTCCATACTTAAACTAGAAGTACTAGCAACATTACAAACATTAAAGTTTAGGCCCCATAGGCCATTAATAGTTTTATCAACCCCAAAAACAACACTAGAATAAACCATCAAAACAAAAAACATAGAACAACAAAATGAAGCACCATAGTTATGATTCCTCAATTAGCTTCTAGGAAGTCACCAATTCCTCAACTATGTCATCCACTGTATCCTTCAGGTCCATCTTCCCACACAACTCCACTCCCTCACCTGTATATTTTTTCCTTTGTTTCTTTTTAATTTTACCCATACCCGATACCATAGCCATTATAGCCCTCTTCATGACAACATCAACCACCAAGCATAAATTCTTAACCACCTTTTCTAGAGCTTGGATTCTGCTGTCCTTGTCTTTCTCTTACATCCCTTTCTCTAAAACTTTAGTCTTTCCTCCAATATATTTATATTAACACTATCCTCAACTTTTCTCTTAATAGTTTTTTCAAGAGCTTGAATTCTTCTATCTTCGTTCTTCTCTTGCATCCCTTTTTCCAATACTTGTAGTCTTTCCTCCAATATTTTCATTCTCTCATTACCACCATCCTCAATATTTTCTTCCTCTTGATATTTTATTTCCATCCACTCTTGGTTATCCATGACATTGTCTTCTTCCACCTCCTAGGTTACCTCTTTCTGCGGCTCCTCTTCCTTGTCTTCATTACCATTTCCACCATAAGTTTCTGAGTCTAAATCTTCCTCCTCAGTCAAATCACCACCCAAAATATCAAGTATCTCATCTATGGATGAATCATTATCCTCCCTCACTTTCTGATTTTTTATTTCTTGCAGGTTGTGGGTACTCTTTTCCTCTGAGCTCTACGAATATTTACTACTTTCTTGCACCCTCAAAGCTACCATTGCCAGTCTCTTAGATCTTATACCACCCAGATTTGATCATTCTACCTCATTTTCATCAAGTATAGTTATTGTTTCTACCTCTTCCCCCAGTTCCCAAATAATCAGTTTCCTCTTCTTATTAGCCTCTAGGTCCATAGAAACATCCCTTCTTTTTTATAGTGTAACCATTAGTAGATCCTTCCACACCACTTCATTAGGGTTAGATTTTCCATGTTGTTTTCTAATTCATCTTCCAATTCTTCACCATGTTGTTTGATGAATACCATGGCTAGTGAAGAAAAAAAATCCTATCCATTGGGGCCTTTTGGTTCATCAACCCAAACTATATTAAATTCAGCAGGCTTGGCGAGATGATGCAAGAATAAATGTTTACTATTTGGACCATGTGAAAAGGTCATTCCTCCCTCCCTACAGTCAATTTTGGCTGCAACCGTTTCCAACCATGGTCTCCCTAGGATTATAGGGTAACTATATTTTGGTGTAAGAGACTGAAATACTTGAAGGTCCACAAGATATTCCCATCCATCGAATTTGACAAGAACATTCTCAAGGAAATCCTTGGGAATGGATATGGCTTGATTCACCATATGTAAGATTGTAATTGTGGGGCATAGATTAGTCAGCCATAACTCTTCCATTACATCAATAGTCATTACATTAATGGCTACTCCCAAGTCTACTAATACATTAGGTATTTCCACCTCATTGATTGTTACCATTATCAATAGACTACCTGGATCATCGTATTTTGGAGTAGTAGTATTTCCAGCCAAAAAGTCAGCCAAATAACCATTTATGTGGACAATGTTTATTTTCTTTGTTTTCCTTCCTAGAGTCTTGATACACAATTTTTTGATCAGTTGGTTTAACTCAAGAATCTCCTTGATGACTTGTAGTAAATGACTTCAATTTGCAACTATTTGATTTCTTGTATGAACACATTTTCAATGGACAGGGGAATTTTTGGAGTACCTTTCACAGTGGTTGGTTTAAGAAACTCCGTAAAAGGCCCTTCGATTTTTTTGGTAGGTGAATTGTTTAAAGTTTTAGTTGGAGAATGACCCTCCCTTCCTGAGGTAGGCTGGAAGTGTTACGGAAAAATTCAATAGTGGAACAAATTTTCCTAATGAAAAGTCTCAGAGGAGAAAAGAGATATGTATTTTAATGTTTACAATTACAATTCATTAAGAAACACATGTGGGAAAACCCTTACGAGAGAAAAACCCACCACACAAAATAAATATCACTTGTATTACGGTAAAAAAAATTACATACAAGTTATAGTCTCTTCTTTTCAGATGACAATTCTATATCAGTGACATTTCCCTGATCAAAATTGTATCGAATTACACTATTACAATGCTTCCATTCAACATACAATGAAGTTCACACACTAATTATTCGACTAACCAACTAGATTGGACCCATGACCAAACTATTCATCCATCACTCAAGCTGTCTATGTGTTTCCCACAAGAAAACGGTCACAACAGTTCAACTGCCCAATCGGTTCGTATTCTACATCGTGCATTGGTCCAAGACAAAACATGTAGGAAAAAATCTTGGTCAACCAATTTCAACTTTATCACTCATCAATGAGACAACAAAATGTGTCGAACCGATGTCAAATTGTCCATAGGCTATCACACACGGCACCATATCCTATCGCTTAGACTTCGGTGAAGTCTCCCCGATCTTAGGACCATCAGCAAGATCGACACTATCAACAACAAACTGAAAGGTCACACCAACAGTTCAAGTCTCCCCGATATCCCAAAGAACACCAAGATCGCATATCGGTAGGAGTCACACCAATCTTCAACAAGAGCATATCCATCGAAAAGACCAACGCTATCGGCAAGAGATCAGGAAGTCTCGTCGACAGCTCAAGTCTCCCCGACGCTTCCATCACCAAGAGTCTCCCCAATGATCTTCATCACCCAGACAAATTCCATCAAAATGAGTTAGTAATGTCACTCTGACTGTTCTAGTCATGCCGATATTGCCAAGACAACTGTAGGGTCACATCGACGTCACCAAGACTTATGTTATTAGAATGAGTTTGGAAACTCACTTTGATAGATCATGTCACGCCGATGACTTCTGTTGGTAAGATAGATCCAAGGTCACATCGATCTAATCATCTTCTCATCGACAAGAAATTCTAAAGGTCTCATCGATATTGCTCTTTCAAGAGTTCAATGTTAGTAAGCATTGAGGCAATTTTTCCAACAATCTCCCACTTGACGAAGATTTTATCTTAAACCTCCAGAGCACAACAAAACTACTGAGTTTTATGGGCACCAAGGCCCATTGAACTGGTACACCACCTATACTTTTTTGTGCTCACTAGTTTCGTCAATGCATCTGCAACATTTTCCAGAGTATCCACCTTCTGTAAAGAGACCTTTCCATCCTCCACTATATCTCATACAAAGTGATACTGCACATCAATATGTTTTGTCCTAGCATGGAAAGTAGGATTCTTTTCCAGACAAATAGCACTCTGACTATCATAGTAAATTGTGATTTTCCCTACATCAAACCGAGTGTTAGAACACAAACATTTTAACCAAATTGCTTCTTTATAGGCATGAGTTGCTTCCATAGTGGAAAAGTGACTATAGGTTGTCACTTGCTCATACAACTAATTGCACCATCATTCAACATGAAAGTATATCCACTAGTGGACCTTCTATTGTAAAATGTCTCCTTCCCAATCAGAATCCACATATCAATAAATGTTGAGAGTGCTCTGTGATCCAACCAAATGTCCATGGTAACATCGAGCATAGTCTGAAGTGCCCCTTAGATATCTAAACACTCTTTTCACAACATCCCAATGTGTCCTTCTTGGATTCAACATAATTCAACTAAGAACTCCCACTGCTTGGGCAATGTATGGTCTTGTACAGACCATTGCATACATTAAACTGCCAAATATACTAGCATAAGGCACTCTGGCCATGTCCTCCATCTCAGTGGGATATTTTGAACAATCTTCAATAGATAGCTTCGTTCCTTGCAAAACTAGAACAACTAGTTGCTTGCAATCATTCATACCAAATCTCTCCATAATAGTATTAATATACTTACTCTGGCTAAGCCAAATCTTTTTACCCTTTTTGTTCCTGGTTATTTCCATCCCCAAAATATACCTAGCTGCACCAAGATCTTTCATTTTGAACTTTGCAAACAATTGATATTTTAGATCAGAAATCATTAACTTACTATTTCCTATGAACAACATATTATCAACATAAAGGGAAATAATAAGAATCCGACCATTTTCAGTCTTGTAGTACACACAATGATCTGATTTTGATCTTACAAATCCCAAAGACAAAACAAATGTGTCAAATTTCTTGTACCACATCCTAGGTGATTGCTTCAAACTATACAGAGATTTTTTCAACTTGCAAACCAGATTTTATTTACCTTTTCTCCAAAGTGCTAAGGTTGGGACATATAGATTTATTCTTCAATATCACCATGAAGAAACATTGTCTTCACATCCATCTGCTCAATCTCCAAATCATATGCTATAACAAGAGATAAAATAAATATCATAGATGTTAGCTTTGCTATAGGAGAAAAAAAAAATCCCCATAATCAATTCCATCTACCTAGGAATAACCCTTCGCAACCAATCTCGCTTTATAGTTTTCAACACAACCATCAAGAACAATTTTAGTTTTAAACACCCACTTGTAGCCCACAGGCTTTCTACCTTTAGGCAATGGGACTAGATCCCAAGTATCATTTTTCCTTAATAATTCCATTTAAGTTGCCTCTTTTATAGTCCTAGGCTCATCTGTGTTAGTAATCAAAGCATAAGCACAACTAGAATCTAACATAGAGAATCCTTACCTATCTGGTTGTTTCTTTTCACATGTAGACCTCCTCATAGGCTAAGGCTGAGGTTGTGGTTCTTGTTCTTGTACAAAACTCTCAGAGCTTCTTGAACTCTCCTCAGTTTCAAGTACACTTTCAATGTGTTGTTCCTCTTTTCTTGGAGTTAGATGTATCTCAACAATATCATTCTTCTTTTCCTCTTCTTTCATCCTTGACTACAGATCTACTGAAGAAGGTTTCAGTTCCTAGAATATTACACTTCTACTATACAATACATTCTTGGTCACAAGATTCCAAAGCTTGTATCCTTTCACACCAAGACCATACCCAATGAAGATACATTTTTCAACTTTGTTGTCCAATTTAGATATTTTCACATCTGGCACATAAACATATGCTTCGTAGCCAAAGACAAGAATATGTCTGAGAGAGGGCTTCTTACCAGACCAAGCTTCCATAAGCGTAATATCAACAAGTGCTGAAGAAGGTGATCGATTTAATAAGTAACATGTTGTAGCCACAGCCTCAGCCTAGAACATCTGCTCCAGACCAGTATTTCTCAACATACTTCTTGCCTTCTCCATCAACATCCTGTTCAACCTTTCAGTAACTCCATTTTGTTGAGAAGTGTAAGGTGTTGTTTTATGCCTCTTAATCCCATGGTCTTTGAAATACATTTCAAACTCATCAGAACAAAACTCACCACCATTATGAGTCCTTAGACACTTTATTTTTCTTCCAATCTGATTTTCCACAAGGTTTTTAAATTCCTTAAAGTGACTGAACAATTCTAATTTACTTTTTTTTAAATAGACAAATGCCCTTCTCGAATAATCATCAATAAAAGAAACATAATATTTAGACTTCGATAGTGAAGGAACATCCACTGGACCGCACACATAAAAATGAATATAATCCAGAACACCAGAAGATTTATAAGGAATAGAGTAGAATGAAACATGGTGTTGTTTGCTATATATACAATGTTCACAAAATTCAAAATCAAGATTACAATCATCAAGCCCCTCAACTAGGTTTTTATTCTTCAAAGCTTTCAAACCTTTTTCACCAATGTGACCGAGCCTCTGATGCTAGAGCATAATCTTTTCTGCTAGAATTTTGACTTCCAAGGAATTTTCTCCTATAGGAACATTTTCATTCTTCTCTTTATGAACAAACTTTTGTGACTTTGAAGAAACATTGTTGCATTGAATAGCCAGTGCATCCGACTTGAAAAGAGTACCAATTTGGGCACCCCTAGCCAACACCATCGAGCCTCTAGTCATTTTATAGCCATTTCTAGAGAATGATACTTGCACTCCAACATCGTTCAGCTTGCTTACAAAAAGTAAATTTTGAGCTAGACCTAGTATATGAATTATGCCATCAATTCCCTTAATTCTACCATCAGGAAACTAAATTTTGACTCTTCCATGGCCAACTATCTCCAAAGATGAATCGCTTTCCAGATACACCTTTCCACCATCACATTCTTCATACTTAGTAAACCATTCTCTATGAGATGTCATGTGAAATGATGCTCCAAAATCAATCAACCATACATCATTTGATGCCTATGTTGCCAAGGTTGCAATAAAGGCATCTGCATCACTCTGAGAAGAATCATTGTCAGAAGAATTCTTCTTCCACTTATTTTTCTCCTCTTTGCAATCCTTTCGAACATGACTAGGCTGCCCATAGTTCTAACACTTCACCTTGGACTTCTTACCAGGAGACTTTGATCTCCCTTCTGATTTTGATTTGGACTTTTTGTCCTTTTTCTTGTCTTTTTCCTTTGATTTTCCTCGAACAATAAGAGCCTCCTTCACCATCTCAGAAGATTTCCTTCTCATCTCTTTTGATAAAAAATAAGCAACCACATCCTCAATTTTGAAAGTGGTTGTCGTGCTCCCAATCAACATCACCAAGTGATCCCAAGAATCTAGTAAAGAACATAACAAGAGCATACAAAGATCTTCTTCTTCAATCTTCACACCTACAAATGTTAACCGAGCAATCAACATGTTAAAGGTATTTAAGTGATTAGCAACATACGTTCCTCCCTCCATCTTCAAAGAGTACAACTTCTTCCTCAAGAATAACTTATTTACCAAGGACTTTCCCTGGTAAATACCTCCGAGTATTTACCACAACGTAGAGGCAGTCTTCTCTTCATGAACGTTCAGGAGAATAAAGTCTTCCAAACAGAGTCTTATCAACCCTTTTTCTTTTTGATCTGTGAGATCCCAATCTTCTTGCTTCATGGTTGTAGGTTTCATTCCAGACACAAAAATCCAAAGATCACAATCCACCAACAGGTCTTCCATTTTAAATTTCTACAACTCAAAATTTTTGTCGTTGAATTTCTCAATTTCAATTCTTCTAGACGTACTTGTTGTTTCCATCATAATCTATAATTAGACAAATTCAAGACTTCTACAAAACTCCCACTGAACAGAAATTGACACAAAAAACCAATCTATCCACAAGGATAACATAGCTGGCCAGGCTCTGATATCACTTGTTAGGAAAAAATTTAATAGCGGAACAAATTTTCCTAATGACAAGTCTCAGAGGAGAAAAGAGATATGTTTTTTAATGTTTAAAATTACAGTTCATTAAGACACACATGAAAGAAATAACAAAATTGAGAAACAAACACATAACAAAATTGACACCAGATTTATGTGGGAAAACCCTTACGGGAGAAAAAACCACCACACCAAAGAAATATCACTTGTATTGCAATAAAAAAAATTACATAAAAGTTATAGTCTCTTCTTTTCAGATGACAATTCTATATCAACAACATTTCCCTGATCAACCTTGTATCGAATTACACTGTTACAATGTTTCCATTCAACATAAAATGAAGTTCACACACTAATCATTTGACTAACCAACCAAACCAGACCCACGACCAAACTGTTCATCCATCGCTCAAGCTGTCTGTTCGTTGCCCACAAGAAAATGGTCACAACAGTTCAACTGCCCAATCGGTTTGTATTTTGCATTGCTCATTGGTCCAAGACAGAACATGTAGGACAAACACTTGGTCAACCGATTTCAACTTTATTGCTCATTGGTGAGACAACAGAATGTGTCAAACGGATGTCAAACTATCCACAGGCTATCACACATGACACTGAATCCTATCGCTTAGACTTTGGTGAAGTCTCCCTGATCTCAGGATCATCGACAAGACCAGTGCTATTGGCAACAAAATAAAAGGTCACACCGACAATTCAAGTCTCCCTGATATCCCAAAGAACACCAAGACCACATATCGATAGGAGTCACATCGATCATTCAATAGGAGAAAATCCATCGACAAGACCAACGCTATTGGTAAGAGATCAGAAAGTCTCGTCGACAACTCAAGTCTTCTCGATGCTTCCATCGCCAAGAGTCTCCCTGATGATCTTTATCACCCAGACATCTACCATCAAAATGAGTTAGTAATGCCACTCCAACTGTTCTGGTCACGCTGATATCACCAAGACAACCGCAGGGTCACGCCGACATCATCGAGACTTATGTTGTTAGAGTGAGTTTGAAAAATCACTCTGATAGATCATCTCATGCAGATGACTTCCGTCGGTAAGACAGATCTAAGGTCACAACGATCTAATCAGCTGCTCATTGACAAGACATTCCAAAGGTCTCACTGATATTGCTCTTTCAGGAGTTCAATGCCAGTAAGCATTGAGGCACTTTTTCCAACAGGAAGTTCCAGTTGGAGGTGGTGGAAAGTTTTTTTCCTAGGTAATTTCTAGGTCCGTTTCTGTAGATATGAGAGTTGTTTTTGTGGCCTCAACAAATTCCTTAATAGGCTCATCCAATATCTCAACAATAGTCAATGAATGAAGTGTTTTTCTAGATCTTAATTATAGGTTTCAGCAATGTATGGCATTAAGTCCAGTAACATTATCTTGTTCAGTAGAATACACTGGGGAATTTTGAATATCATTCTTTGGGTTTGGAATAGGTTGCACTGAAATTTGGGGTTGATTAACTTGCTCAATTTGTTGAGTGTTCTAGGGAGGTGGCAAGATATTCTACTGTTGATTGGATCCCCTCATGGGACCAGTTTAAAACTAATTCTGAGGTTGATTCCATTGAGGAGAAGAATTTTGTGGATACCACTTATGTTAAGGTTGATTGGGCCATTGAGTGTTTCCCCATGTCTGATTTTCCCATTCAGGTGGTGCTTGAGGAGGAGCCTGAGGCCAAGGTGTTTCCCATTGATTATTATTCCAATTTTTCTAAGATCTTCAAGTAGGGTTTGAATTTTGGCCATAGGAAAAATTCCCTCCATTTCTTTGATTTACAAAGTTGATTTCTTCCTCAACCAGGGTTGTTCTTTTCTTGGAGCTATTAATGGAATTCAAAATCTCACACTAGTTAGTGGGATGGTCCTTATCACAAACCTGGCAAACAACAATTTTGTCAACTTTTCCCAAAGGGCATTCCCTTAACAAATGTTTATTCCAGAACCTAGAGCAATAGATGGATACGGTCTCTTGGTTTCATGTTTTAGCCTGTATTCCATCTAAAGTGGTATTTAACTAAACCAAGATGTTATTCTTAAGGTTGGTTGTCTCCTCACATACTTTTCCTATCTCATTGGAACATTTGAAAAGGGTAGAATTTTGGTTCCCTCCTCGAATACAAGATAAATTTTGACATAATTCAGTGATTTCATCAAGTCCTAGTTGGGACACATCCCCTTTGTCCATTAAATCTAGGCTCCTTTGAGCATAATTGTCAAGACCCTTGAGAAATATGGTATTTAGAATCTCAATACTTATGGCTTCTTTGCCACACCGTTTAGATAAGAAGACAAACCTATCTAGGTAGTATTCTAGGCTCTCATCTTTGTTTTGCCTTAGTTTGAACAACTCTTCCTTCCTATCACTAACTCTACAGTAGCTTTAGTACTTATCCAGAAAGGAAGACTCTATGTCATCCCATGAGTTTATGGATCCTAAGGCTAAGCCCATGAACTAGTGCATTGTTGAGTCCTTCAGAGTAGAGGGAAAAAGCTTCAGTTTCTAGTTATCATTCTTGTAGTCATATGTTTGACATAGGACCTTAAACTCGAAGAGAAACAGGTCACGCTCTTCAAAATAAAAACCTCAGAAGGCTAGAAAGAAGGTTGGGATAATATTTTTCATACTCATGTCATCATCTTCATCGATAGCAATAGGATAAGTGAATGTACATGGTGGCGGTGGTTGATTAGCGTCAACATTTCTATGGTTATGGTCACCCATGATGTTGAAGGGGATTCGTTCCTCTTCAAAAAATTCTCAAATGGGTGAGGCTCAAGAGTTTGGAGAAGAATATGCTCCTCTACAACTATATGTTCTCTTTCTGGAGTATACGTGAAGGTCTCAGGTTGATCCTCATTGATCAATTCTTTAGAGAGCTCTTGAGCTGAGATTTCTTCTTCCCTACTTGTGGTTGGTACATCATTTTGGGATTTCTTGGTATGAATCTTCTGTGGGGGCCTCATTTCTTGACCATGCAGAAAAGGAAGCATGAGGACTATTTTTGTTTCCAAAAGAGGTATTCAAGGTTTTTCCTACTAACACTTAGAAAAGGAAGATCCCTAGCAACAACCCTAAAAAGTGATAGACTATAGTTAGGTCCGATATCTTTATTTTGAAAAGTGCATCAAATATCAATCAGGTAGTGTTCAAGGTTGTATGCAATAGGAAACTCCTTAACTATCTCTCATATTTTCTAAGTAGATGGGATAGCTTAAATAAAACTTAAACTAGATTGCCATTAAACTAGAAAGCTCTAAATAACTAAACTAGAAAGTAGGGAATTATTAGTCTAAAAAGCACAACAACTAAACTAGAAAGCATCGAAATGATTAAACTAATAAGCATATAAATTGCTGAAGAAGAAAAACATGTAAAAAAACTATTAAAAATTTAACTAACAATGGATTAACAATCTTAACAGCTAATAGAAATAACCTATCAATTTTAAAATTAACAATAAGGGTAGGTGCACCGAAACTTTAATTAAAAGAGTTGAAAATAAACTCTAGTTCACACTTTATCATTTACAAAACAAAAGTAATAGAATTCTGAAAGTGAAAATACTTATCTATCTACTCCTAAAGTCCCTCGAGTGGCCAGCTCTTAGGTGCTTCTACATCTAGCTTAGGTCACATAGACTTGACAACTCCATAATTACTCCATTCAAAATGATTTTGGTAGTGTAATTCAGAAACATAGCTCAGAAATTCATTATGACAACATAATGATATTTTCTTGTTGTATATCACTTCTGAAAATTACACATTTATACTTGAAAACTATTTAACAAAATCCTAAATTTCAGATGGTGGAAAGTACCACTGAAAAAGTCTTTTTACTAAACTTAAAAAACTAACAAACTTTGAGTCCATAGTAAAAACATTGAAGAGGCTTGAAGTGAGCCATAAAGTCTTCAACAGAAAATAACAGAACAACAAAAAAGACTCAATCCATCATGCATCCTAGAATTCTGGTGCCTATACTTCTAGCACTTTTCTTCAACTTCATGGAGTCTATGTTGAATCTTCAATCTGCATTGAATCCTTGTCGTGAGCATGATGGTTGAATATGCATGAAACCTATAAATTTCTTTCAAAAACTAAACCATTAAGTTAGCACAGATTAGTTTATTTCAAGTAATTTTAGAAAATGAATTTTATACAATTATCACAAAAAGAAAGCACTTATTAATCCTAAAGATAACTAATTGGCATGGTAAAGGTGGCTGGAAAATATGAGGAAGGGTATTTAGTCACTTATATCGGTGAGGTTTTTTTTACCTCATCACTGACCATTTCATCACAAAACTAAACTCTATCGGAAGTCGAGATCAGGTCTCGACTAAGAACCTACACCTTCAAATAATTAAAGATGTTATAAATTTTTGTGACTCGATCCCACAATCTATTTGGGAATTGGGATCATGCTTTGACTAGATAGTGGAACTTGAAAAACTAATTTGGCAAAGATCTTATCTGAGTTCCAATACCGACAACATATCGAAAGTCAAAATTGGGTTGAAATTTGGAACCATACCTGATACAAAATCATAATTTTAAGTAACCTTTCGAGTTTTGATACCAATAACTTATTAGAAGTCAAAATCGAGGTTTTTTCAAGGACTCGATGTATGATATGCAATTTAGGACAAGTTGACTCTAAGTTCTGATCCCGACCATACCGTTTTAGAAATCATAATCAGAGTAACACAAAGTTAAGGAACTCAAAATTACTCCAGGGTGCAGTGGCAATTCGAGATCTGATATCGACTATTAAGTAGGGATCAGATCGAGAAACAAAATTGGTTCATTTTCAAACAACCTTAGTATAGTTAGGTAGCGATCTGAGTTTTGATCCTGACATAACATAGTTAGGTAGCAATATGATGGGCTCAAACTTATTAGATGGAAAAATTGTGAGGTGACATTCTAATCCCTGATTCCTACATGAATTTGGGGTTGGGAAGTCGAAATAAAATGCACGAGTCAACTATATAGCGAAAACTAGGGCACGAGGAAGGGGAAAAAATCCCATGACAAAATAAAAACTGAAACACATAAGAAAATAAACACCCAAAACCCCAAAAATGAAAAATAAGGTAAAACAAACCAAAAGGTTCAAGAAAAAAAATAAAACGTAAAATGCACCAACTAGTGCGAAGAAATGGGAAAGCTAACCTAAAAAGAAAAAACACAAGAAACACAAGAAACAAAAAAAAATGTGAGCATAAAATAGCTAAAAAAAGGTAGAAAGACAATTAAATATGCCTACCTTCAAACACAACCAAGAATTATGACATCATAAAGAGAAATCACAATTCACACTAGCTCTTGATGCTTCTTTGGTTCGTTCCTCCAAACTATGAAATTAAGAATGAACAAAAACTAAGGAGTGGCAAGAATAAAAGCTCATTCGCATGTGCAAAGAGTTAGACATTAATGCGGGTTGGTCAGGCCTCGAGATAGGGTTAGCTGTCATTAATGCACAACCATAAGAACAAAGGTAATAAAAAGTTAGGATTGAGACCTGAACTAACTCCAAACATTCAATGGATGCAAAGTTGAAATGGGAGTTCAAAGTCTGAATCTTGACAAACAAAGGACAACGAGAATCAGAATTGAGACAGGAGATGAAACAAGAGCTTAGAAAATTTCCCAGTATAAAACTTGGTCCAAAATCTGATCTCAAAAAACAAAGGGAAAAATAATCAGAAATTGGGATTAGGACCAAAAAGAGGCACATGAACTTAGAAAATTTTCTAGTTTCGGTTCTAGTCTGATGTCCGATTCTGACATAAACAACAAAAAACAAACAAGGGAGAAAGTGGAAGTCGGGATCAGAACAAAAACAAGAAGTTGAACCGAGAAAGTGCCAAGTGATGTTTTCTATCCGAAACCCAAATATGACACAAACAAAAAAAACACAAGGTTAAATCAGGGATTGGGATCAAAACATAAACCAAAACTGAAACTTTTGGAAAGTTCTATGTGAGAGTTCTTGTTCGAAACCCAAACCCAAAAAACAAAGGAAAAGGGGACTTAGGATAAAAAGAAACAACTCCTAAGACCTCAGCAGAAACATCAAGGTAAAAGAAACTAAGGGGGGACGTATTTTGACCAAAAAACTAAATGGGGTGGTTATGCAAGGCATAACAGGTCCCTCCCACTCCCACTCCCTCTCCCTGTCTCTTTCCCTTTCTCTCTCTTCGTCTCTTTGAAGTCTCTATCTCTCTCTTAGGCTTATCCCACTCCCTCTCAGGTCTCTCCCTCTTAGGTCTCTCCCACACACTCTCTCTCTCTCACACACACACTCTCAAGTCTCTTTCTCTCCATCTCTCCTTCCCTCTGTCCCTCTCCCTCCCTCTATCTCTCTATCTCCCTCTCCCCCACCCTCTATCTCTCTATCTTCCTCTCTCCCTCTCAACTCTCTCTCTCTCTCTCTCTCTCTCTCTCTCTCACTCCTCTCTCCCTCAATTTATCCTTCCCAAAAACTAGATCTCTCTCTCCCTCTCTCTCCCTCTCTCTCTCCCTCATGTCTCTTTCTCTCTTTCTCTCTCTCTCCCTCTCTCCTCTCCCTCCTCTCTCCTCTCCCTCCTCTCTCTCTCTCCTCTCTCCCTCTATCCTCTCAAGTCTCTCTCTTCCTCTCTCCCTCCCTCTCCCTCTCCCTCTCCCTCTCCCTCTATCCATCTATCTCTCTCCCCTCCCTTTGAACTCTATCTCTCTCTCTCTCTCCCTCTCTCTCGTCTCTCCCAATCACTCTCTCCCTCTCTCCCTATTAGGTATCTCTCTCAAGTCTCTCCCTCTCCCTCTCTCTCTCTTTCTCTCTCTTAGGTCTCTCCCACTCCCTCTCTCTCTCTCACTCACACTCTCCATCTCCTTCTTGGGTCTCTCTCTCCCACACACACTCTCACACAAACTTTATCTCTCTCTCTCTCTTCATCTCGCTCTTAGGTCTATCTCTCCCAATCTCTCTCCTTCTCATTACATATCTCCCTCTCAATTCAATATCCCTCTCTATCCCACTCACTCACTTTCCACCTCCCTCTTAGGTCTCTCTCTCTCCTAGTTGTCTCCTTCCCACCTTAACTAGATAAATCTCTCTCCCCCCTCTCACTCTCCTTCTTTCCCTCCTTTCCTCTCTCTCTCAAGTCTCTCTCCCACTCCCTCTCTTACTCTTGGGTGCCTCCCACTCCCACTCCCTTTCTCTCCCTCTCTCTCTCTCCCTCTCCTTGAATTCTCTATCTCTCTCTTAGCTCTCTCTCTCAGGTCTCTCCCACTCTCTCTCTCTCTCAAACTCACACTCTCAAGTCTCTTTCCCTCACTCTCTCCCTCCATCTATCTCTCTCTCCCTCTCTCCTTCCCTCTATCTCTCTATCTCCCTCTCATCTCTCTCTCTAAGGTCTCTCTCTCCCACTCCCTCTCTCTCTCTCTCAAGTTTATCCTTCCCACCACAACTATATATCTTTCTCTCTCTCCCTCTCTCTCGCTCTCAAGTATCTTTCTCCCTTTCCCTCCCTCTATCTATCTCCCTCT
Source organism: Sequoiadendron giganteum (assembly GCA_007115665.2). Lineage (NCBI taxonomy): Eukaryota > Viridiplantae > Streptophyta > Pinopsida > Cupressales > Cupressaceae > Sequoiadendron > Sequoiadendron giganteum. The sequence goes on along the minus strand of CM021106.1, from coordinate 325,150,240 downwards.
ATCCCTCTCAGGTCTCTCTCTCTCCCTCCTCTATCCATCTCTCCTCTCCTTCTCCCTCTCCCTCTCTCCCTCTCTCTCTCTCTCTCTCTCTCTCTCTCTCTCTCTCCGCCTCCCTTTGAAGTCTATCTCCCTCTTAAATCTCTCTCTCGTCTCTCATGTCTCCCACTCACTCTATCCCTCTTAGGTATCTCTTTCAAGTCTCTTCCACTCACTCACTCTCTCCCTCCCTCTCTCTCTCTCTTTCTCTCTCTTAGGTCTCTCCCACTCCCTCTCTCTTCTATCATCTATCTCTCTTCCTCACTCACACTCTCCATCTCCCTCTCGGGTCTCTCCCTCTACCACTCTCTCACACACACATTCTCTCTCTCTCTTCATCTCCCTCTTAGGCATCTCTCTCTCTCTCCCTCTCAAGTACTTCTCCCTCTCTCCCCCTCTCTCTCTCTCCCCCCCCCTCTGCCTCCCTCCTCTCCATCTCCCTCTCCAGTCTCTTTCTCCCTTCCTCCCTCTATCTCTCTCTCTCTCCCTATCTTTCTCTCCCTCTTAATTCTCTATACCTCTTAGGTCTCTCTCTATCTATCTATTTATCTCTTTATCTATCTCCCTTTGTGTGTCTCTATCTCTCTCTATCTATATCTGTATTTGTATCTGTATCTCTATCTATTTATCTATCTCTCTCTCTCTCTCACTCTTTGTCTCCCTCTTAAGTCTCTCTCACTCTCTCTCTCTCTCTCAAGTCTCTCTCGTAGGTCTCTCTCTCCCTCTCAAGTCTCTCTCGTAGGTCTCTCTCTCCCTCTCAAGTCTCTCTCGTAGGTCTCTCTCTCTCTCTTAGGTCTCTCACACTCCCTCTCTCCCTTATCTCATCTCTCTCTCTCTCTCTCACTCTCTCTCTTACTCACACTCTCCATCTCCCTCTCAAGTCACTCTCTCCCTCCCACTCTCTCTCACAAGTCTCTCTCTCTCTCTATTTCTCTCTCTCTCTCTCTCTCTCTCTCTCTTCCCCCCTCTCTCTCTTGTCCCTCTGAATCCCTCTCCCCATCTCTCCCTCTCCCTCTCCCTCTCTCTCCCTCTCTATCTCTCTTAGGTCTCCCACTACCCCTCTCTCTCTCACTCACTCACTCACTTTACACCTCCCTCTTAGGTCTCTCTCTCTCTCCCACTCCCTCTCTCTCTCAGGTGTTTCCTTCTCACCATAACTAGATAACTCTCTCTCTCTCTCCCCCTCTCTCTCCCTCTCTCCCTCCCTCCCTCTCTCCTTTTCTCCCTATCAAGTTTGTCTCCCTATCCATCCCTCTCTCCCTCTCAATTCTCTCCCCCTCAAAAGTAACTTGATATGGGGAGAGAGGGAGAGTGAATTGAGATGGAGAGATGGAAGGATAGAGGGAGAGAGAGTGGGAGAGAGAGAGACCTAATTGTGATATGAAGAGATATAGAGAGATCGAGTGAGAGAGAGAGAGAGAGAGAGAGAGTGGTAGAGAGATTCTTGAGAGGGATATGGAGAGTGTGACTAAGAGAGAGAGAGAGAGAGAGTGAGAGAGAGACATGAGAGAAGAGAGAGGGAGTGGGAGAGACCTGAGAGAGAGAAATAGAGGGAGAGGAAGAGAGAGAGGAGGGAGTGGGAGAGACCTGAGAGAGAGACCTAAGAGGGAGAGAGGGAGTGGAAGAGACCTAAGAGAGAGATACTTAAGAGGGAGAGATACTTTAAAGGGAGGGGGGAGAGAGAGGGAGATGGAGAGGGAGAGGGAGTGGGAGGGATTTGAGAGTGACTGAGAGAGAGAGAGAGGAGAGAGAGTGGGAGAGAGACATGATATGGAGATGGAGAGAAAGTGCGTGTTTGTGTGTGTGAGAGAGAGATACTTTGGAAGGATGGAGAGAGAGAGGGAGAGAGGGAGATGGATAGTGATAGGAAGTGGTAGGGACTAGAGAGAGAGAGAGTGAGAGAGATAGGAAGAGAGAGATAGATACTTGAGAGGGTGAGAGGGAGAGAGAGGGATTTGAGAGGGTGAGAGGGAGATAAATGGAGGGAGATGGAGAGAGACTTGATAGGGAGAGATGGAGGGAGAGATGGAGGGAGAGAGGGAGAGAGAGTGGGAGAGAGACTTGAGAGGGAGAGAGTATGAGTGTGAGTGAGACATTGAGAGAGAGAGAGGGAGTGGGAGAGACTTGAGAGAGAGACCTAAGAGGGAGAGAGGCTTAAGAGGAAGAGATACTTTAAATGGAGGGAGAGAGAGAGAGGGAGAGGGAGAGGGAGAGGGAGAGGGAGGGACCAGAGAGAGAGGGAGTAAGAGAGATAGAAGGAAGGAAGGATGGAGAGAGAGGTAGAGATATATGTCTAGAGCTCAAGGAGAGAGAGTGAGAAATATAGATATAAAGAGGGACAAAGAGAGAAGAAAGGATGGAGGGATAGGTCTAGAGCTTAAGGGGAGACACAATGATATATAGAGAGGTAGAGAAAGGGACAAAGAGATATGATGATTTATGAAGATTTGTTTATCTCCTTGCTACAAAAAATATAAATATTTCATTATTCATTAATTTTTATAATGTTTCAAGTATTTTTTGATGAGTGACAAAAAATAATGAAATAAATACTTTGCATGTGAAAGTAGTGAACATTTGATTTTTCAAAAATGAAATGTGAAGTTCAAATGATTATAATTATTTTTTTTGTAAAATATATAAACACCACCTATTCTATTTTATAGAGCTCTCAATCACCTTTCCAACGCTTGTAAAAAGTCAAAATTTTGATAAGAAATGTAAAAGTTATGCCCATTTTACTAAAGAGGGTTTTCTAGGTCTTCAAAATGGATATCCGTTTTGATTTTCAAAACGAATATCCATTTCAAACATATATCCATTTTGATTTTCAAAATAGATATCCGTTTTTCTTTTCAAAATGGATATCCTTTTTTCTTTTCAAAATGGATATCCTTTTTTCTTTTCAAAATGAATATCCATTTGAAATGGATATCCATTTTTCTTTTCAAAACAAATATCCGTTTTGGAAAGCAGGAAACCATTTTTTTGAAAAACAAAACGGATATCCATTTCAAATGGATATCCATTTTGTTTTTCAAAAAAATGGTTTCCTACTTTCCAAAATGGATATCTATTTTGAAACATATATCTATTTGAAACAAATATTTGTTTTTCTTTGGTATTACCAAATCAAAACAAATATTGTACCCAAGCCCACAAAACGTCAAAGTAGAATTTTCACATTTTTGGGCGTGCCTTTTTTTTTACATCGCCACTTTTTGGACCCCCATGATCTTGCACAAACCCATATGAGAAGGACATGTAAAACCAAAGGTGCAACCTATATATCCTCTTTTTTAATATAATATAAAATAAAAAATAACACTAGACATGCACTTCATTTATGTAGTAGTAAATGAAACTTTCAAAAATATATGTAAACAAAACAAAACAAAACAAATCCTCACATTAAAAAATTGAATATAAAATATATCTACACTCAAATTAAAATAAATTCAACAAAGTATAAAATTTTAAGAGTGTTTTTACTAACTTCTACACAAAATTATAGAAAATCAATCTACTTCTAAGTTTTATCCCACTTGCTCAGTCCCAAAACTGCTACTCCACTTTCTAGAATGAAATTAGCTAACATTGTCAAATTATACAAGTGAAATCAATTCATCAATAAAATATAAAGGGTTAAAATTTAAATCTACAAGAATAGGTTATCTCTCTTATTCTTCAAGATTAGCTTATACTCAGAAGAGTGTTCCTAAGAGTATATTTGAATAGGTATTTGAATAAAAAAAGTGGGCAAACAAAAACAACTACAACCAAACCCAATTATAATATTAACCCCAAGTATTGTCACAATATCAAGATAGAATGATTACATATAACCCCTATATACCTAATGCAATTGTACAATCATGACCCACATAAAATATATCTACTAATTTTTCACCTAAGAATAATGCCCTAGTTATATTAATAGTAATGGGTGTATACTTGAAGGAATTACCTACTACTAAACTATTTATTTATGTTTTGATTGATGGTATGATATTGGTGTATGTTCATAGATTGGTTCCTATCTATTAGGTAATAGAGTCACAATTCACTAGGACAAAAACATATTGAAACCAAAGGACTACTGAGCTATATATTTATATACAACAATGATCATAGAAATTATAATAAAACATGCTTAATAACCCATAATAGAGATGCATGTAAATACATACATAACAAGGTATAAATCAATACAAAGTTTATGATGTTTTCAAAATACTATCATATTCATCTAAATCAAAATTACATTCTTATCAAAAAATATGGCAAATGAAAAACCATAGATACATATGACTAAGAAATAATTTTGGATGTATATGTATACCATCATGGAGATATTATGTTACAACACCATTTAAAATATTAATCTCCATTGATTCTACAAGTTTGTACTTGACCCAAAATAACTAGACTAGTGTCAATGGCTTCCCTACAAATTTTTGGTGTTTGGAGATCATAATCAAACCAACCACTCATTTGAAAATGATTAAATCATTCTTTAATACCTACATGCTATCAAACCCCAATTTTTGTACTATAGCACCCACAAAATATAAAGCTAGAGATGAATCCTACTCAAAATGACCATTAGTCAAATTTATGCATGATATTCACATGTACTTTTGAAATATAGGCGAGTTTTTTCCATTAATGTTCAATTCAATGGAGAAAATGTAGGAGAAGCATGCCATCAAAAATTTGTAGCCTTTGAAATAGTCATCTTGCACTTTATCAAACCATTGAATGATTTAGGTATTAAATATTTAGGCATTAATATTCTCAAACCTTTGATAAAAAATGAGCTATGAACAATACCTATTTTGCACTTGTTAAGGGATCAAATAGTTGGGCCAATCCATACCTTCATTCTCATGAGAGGAGCATAAAATTATCCAATGTCCTAACGTAGATATTTAACACTCACTATTTTTTGGACCATCGACTCATAAAGCTTCCTTTTATTTTCATACCTATTAGACCAAGGACATGGGCATGTCGACCCTCAATATCTTGATAAATCAATAACTATTGGACATTCAACAATCGTTGAACAACCTACCATGGGATGGGGGAAAGAGATACTTTCAACAATTTGGAAGCATGATACCATCAACAAAAGAAAGGTGGACCCTCAATGTATCAATATTGGAAGGGATTGGATGAGTGGATGGGAAACCATAAAATATCAAAAGATAAGAGAAATTTTGAAGTGGACTAAGAGAAGTGTTAGGGTATTAGAGTTTCAAGGAGTGCAAGACTAGGATGACAAGTGTGACGAGGATGAATAACTTTGACAAACTAAAAACATGAGGAAATAAAGACTTCAACAAAGTTCAAACTTTTAGGTGAAGCATGATAGAGATGACAAGTTTGACAGTGATGGAGGGACCCAAAACTCCAAAAGGCCAACAAACACTTGGAAAAAATTTAGAATACATTGACAGAGTCACAAACCTTTAGGAGGTGGGGGGAACTCATACTACACGCCAAGGATTAATTTTTGTTGGGGAATCGAGGAGTTGGGGGGACAAGGACCAAGGGATGAATGACCATGTGGAAATCTAAAAGTTCAACAAAAGAAAAGGACATATACTTTTAACATATTTTTTTACTTCAAGGATTGAGAATGACAAGGAATGGTATTAGGGGATGTAAAACTCTAAAACTCTCATAAAACACACTGAGGCCAAAAAAATAACATTCAAAATTTGGGGATTAGGGATGCTAAGGAAAGGTAGGAAGGTAAGGGAAACTGGGGATAGTCTGAAAGGTCAACAAACAACACTTAGATAATGTTATGTATTATAATTCAAGGATTGGGGTGCCAAATGAATGGTGTGCATGTAAGGGAAACTCTAATAGTCTAAAAGATAGATAATTTTGACACTTATCAATTTTCACAAGGCTTTTAGGAAAGGTTTCAAGATTGATAAGAAAGGCATGCAAGGATGAATACCCCTAAATATTGATGAGGAAATACAAAAACTTAGTTGAGTTTTTGGAAGGACTAGAGTAAGGAGTCAAGATCAATAAGACGGGGATGTAGGTACGAATAATGTTAAAACTCCAAAATCCCAAAATAATCAACACTTAGCCAAATTTTGGTATTTCAACTTTGGGTATTTGAATAAAACATGAAAGGGAGGATTAGTACAAAATTTAGAGGCACAATATTAAGGAATATGGCCAATTTAGAATTTCTCATATTAAAGTTATTAACAATGGGTTAAATACTATTAAGAAACATATAAAGGAAATCAAGAAAAATATATATATTTGAGTCCCAATAGTGGCTCTAATTTGGTACATATCAATTGTAGGAATAGAAAGAATCTAGAATCTTCAAGCAAAACAAAATTTCCAAGAAAATAATGGACCAAGAATAATTCACAATGGATAACATGAAAATATACATGATTAACTCACAACCAACTAGTATAACAACATATGGACAACAAAAGTATGATTGTGAAATAAAGAGTTAACATGATATAGACCATGATTGCAGAAGTCGGATGGAATTAATTTCCTCTTTAAAACACCATCCTTACAAAGGAATTGATTTCCCTCAAGCCAAATTTGTATCCTTCACACAACTGTATAGAAAATGCACACTTCTTATTCCCTGCATAAATTTGTGATTTCCATTGAAAATGAAGATTAGCTCTACTATTGTAGCATCAAAAATTCCCAACTTTGACAATTCCATAATAGGTTTAGCTACCCCCTATATGCTTGACCTAATTAAACATTTAATTAACCATTTTCTTATATATCTTCAAAAAATCAAATAATGGGAATAAAATAAGAATTTAATATTTTTCCTCGATGTTTAAGGCCCAAAAAATTATGGGTTTGGACTAGGGTGCCCCACGACCTTCTCCAACCCTTTTTGGTTGCATTTTGAATATGTTAGTGTTAGTATTTTATTATTTGAATATTTGAATTTGTTATCGTCTATCAACATTTTATTTTTTGGAAATTAGAAGAATTACATATAAATACAAGTCATTTTTATCATTTTAATTCTAAGTGTGAGCTAGAAAGTCTATTGAGTAAATTGAAGATCCCAACATTAGTCAAGGAAATTAAAGGGAATAACTAGTAGCATTTGTCATGCCCAAAATTTTTACTAGAAAATGCAACATTTTTATTTTTTTAAACATACATTGAGCTCATTATAGTTCTAAGTGATTATGGTTCAACACTCTATATATATATATATATATATTATTGATAATTTTGTTATCAATAATAGCGTGTCAATTGAAAAACAACACATCCCACAATTATAGATTTTAACTACAACATTAATCATCTAGCTTTAGCCGAGCAAATTTTATTAGCATTCTTCCAATGACTATCATAACCATAATTTAGCTATCAAGAGCATTGCAGCACTCCCTTTACATGAAATGCAAGGATAACATTAACATTAGGGAGGTTTATTTTATTGCAAAGTAAAGGCATATCCCCTAAAATTCTACACAAGTGATATAGTAAACAAGTATTGTTGTTTTAAATATTTTAAGGATAATATTATATGGTGAAGTAATATAACCCAATTTCATTACCATCAAGCTCAAGACCCCCATTATAATTTTCCTCATATAGATTCACAATTATTATATATACTTATAACATTTTAATATTCTATTACTAATACTTCATGGCTGATTCTATCATTTTCTTTGGTCGACACTGCCCCTACAAGCTCATAGTGGCCTACACATTTTTTTATTATAATCTTCCCTGAGACTTTCCTTTCATTTAGATTAGTAACAGGTTTGTGATGACGGATAAATATAATTCACCCATCTAATATACTTTGATACCATGTGAATACCAATGAGGAAGTATCGCAGCTTGGAACTAAAATATCAGTAGATGTTCACCCCTTTTTGTATACTATTAATGCAATCCTCTATGCTAATGCTCCAACTAGGGTGACATCACTCACTATGAGATTTGAAAAGACATCAACATTAACTCACGTTCAACAATAATATAGTTTTAATATAATTAGTCAATCCTTGCTTTAATATTAAAATTGATTTTTTTTTTTTGCATTATCATATATATTATATATATATAGTCAATGAGAATTTTACTAAAACTATCTCCAATCATTTTATCATTAATACTATTACATTTTTAACATTAATTATATTAGTATTACTTCTTCTCTCAATTATTATTACAATGATTGTACTTAATACTGAATAACATAATGGTTACTATACTTGCTGGTCATATTACTATTTATTTTTATTAACTTACTACTGATAAATTCTAATATTACCATTAATATTAATGCTACTCCCAATACTAATTCTAATCTTGATATTTTTATTACCTGTGCTCTTGATGATAATATAATCACTATTCATATAATTGTAACTTTAGCATTCCTCTGTAAGTTATTAATTAATGAATTATCTTCTTATTTACTTATTTATTTATTATTACAATTAGGCTAACTGCTTTGCACCAGAAGAACCGCCTTACTGCATTAGTTACTGCATTCGGCTCACTGGTTAATGCAGAAATTACATGAGCTGCCTAGTGTTTGTTGAAACAATTTATGAAACATATATAATTATAGATGTATTCCAACTACTCCACAAAAGAGTTTGTACATAATAGCTCCTACGCTAACGTGTTTAACTGGTACGCATTCTAATGGGTTAGATACAACAGATTTGACGTATGTGGTCGGTAAGAGCATAATTTGATGTGGGCATAAGCATTTGGCTGACAAAATTGCAGCACACCAAGATGGAGAATTCACTACCCTATCTTCGACTACTGCACTACCAACATGACACGCCAACCCTAGACATTAGTGTGAATAGACGTAAGATCTTCAGAAAATTTCTTTTCTTACCAACTCACTTTAAATGATATCGTCCAGCCCTTCGTTCTCCAATAAATTTGACCATCTGCTGCGATAAGGGACGACAGTTTTATTTATTATTGTCAGCTGGGAATTATAAATCAGCCGTGAGATTTTATTTTTGATTGCTAATAGACCCTTGTCCACTGTTTATTACCCATCTTACTATGTTGGCCGATGATTTAGCTCTACGAGTCTTCATTTAATATTTGTGCCAAGACTCCTCCTGCCTAACTATTATTTTACTCCTACACTTTGGCCGTGCCTAGCTGCAGGAACTTGGGCAAGGACACAGTTTAGTATAATCAGAAGTTTCAGCCAGATGCAATGTCTATGCTGGCACTGTACGGCATAATTTTAATTTTTTTCCTGTTTTTTCTGTCATCCTCTGTTTGCTTTCTTCATGCTGGTGGTATGTCAAAATTGTCAATGGACTAAACGTAGATTTTATTCTCTTATCAGTAGATTTACTTCCTGCTGAAACTCATTACCTCTGAAATGCAAAGTCTGAGCCAAGTATTGAGTTGCCAAAACTTACTGCGTTGTTTTCCATTTACCTGTTTTGTTCTCACAGTTTTGTTTATCAGCCTTGCCAAACTCTGCTTCTTATACTTAGGCATTTTCATTTTCCTTTTATTTTATCTTAACTTGTTTTGAACTATTTTTTTTTCAGCTATAATTTAAATAATCAAGAGACTTTTTTTTTTGAATACTGGGTATTACTTCATTCATGAACTTATGCTAATATTCTATCTTCAATGTCAGCAGGCAGTAATTTGGGATTTCAACAAGATACTCTAAAAATGAAAACGGTTGGATGAAAGGAGATTTATTGGTGACAAATTATGCTTTCTACAAATATATTTTCTTTGATTTCAGATCTGCTCACCCAAAGCAGTGTGCTGGTAAATGCATATACATATGTATGCCTGTATATTGGATTCTTTGACATCAGCTATGTTTTTAAATATGAATCTATTTTATTGACACAGATATGTTTTTTCTCTGTGTTCTCTTGCCTGCAGCCATACTATGAGGTTGTGTCAATGGCAATGAGAGCTGAAAGACTATTATTAAGGCTGGTAAAGAATATATGCTGATTCTCTATTGATATATTCAATAGCCAGCAACACATTTTTCTTTCTATAATATTAGCGCTTGCATTTCAACGAGGTGCAATGGTTACACCGATAGCAGGATATACTATGGCAATATATTGAAGGGGAGGGGTAAAAATCACAAGAAAATGTAAATTGCCTCGAAGTCTTCATATGATGGTCTATTAGCATTCCATGAGACCACATTTTAACTCTCCCTATCCCCGACCATTTTTAGCCTTGCTTCCATATTTCACATTCCCCACCTTGCTCAATCATTCCGTTTAGTTTTGGATCCATTTTGATGGAGTGTCTTAATATAATTACATAAAAAAATGTGACATACATTTGTGCTAAGTTTGGTTCCTTCCCGAATCCCTAGTTATCCTCATTTATTCTCACTCGCACACACTTCCATATATTTGATCTTATCTTAACCCTATCTACACCTATTCCCACTCGTTTACCTCATATTAGCTCACTCTTTCACATATCCATTCCTAATACGAAGGCCTAGTCTTCCCCATCTTGGGCCTACAATGTGTAGGATATATCCAACATGGTGTAGATTTGACCTAAATTTTAAATTTAAAAAAAATGGTGAACTCCTACCATTTCTTCTTAATTCTTGGAAGGTAACTTGATACATGTTTGTGTGAATATTCATTGCCTTAGTATTTGAAGAAAATTATTTAAACATTAATTCATCATTAAAAAATTAAAAAAACATTATCCACATCATAAAGGGCATTCCTAAAACCATTTGGCTTTGAAGCACCAAAAAAATCAGTACTTGCATCAATTTTATAGACACTCTTAAAAATTCCAAAACCTAAAATGTACGCATTATTGGGGATCTTGACAGTAATTTTCATTTTAATAAACTTACTCTAAAACCATCGTGGAAACACTTTTTTTTTCAGACTGCAGCTCGCTAAATTGGAGAACTGAAAGGTCAATACCAGGGAGGAAGAGTTTGGGGGAGCGAAACCATAGTAGATGTTCTGCCAGCGTCCCATTTTCCTGTGCCAAACAACAAATGCAATTGACACATATAAGCCAGACTCCACACCCTTTGCCAACATCCTCCCTGCCTGTGCACAAATGGCAGCTTTTGAAAACAGTTATGGACATCCATCAAAGCATAATAGAGAGGTATTTTTTTTTCCATTAGTTGGAAAGGTGGAAAAATTCCATGCAGCATGTAAAAGCACGAGCAAGACATCGAACTGTTTTATAGAATGCACCAAAGAATGAAATCTCAGGGACTGCGCAAACAAAAGGAATTTATTATAATGGCTTTAGGAACTTCCAAGCAGATGGAATCGGCAGGTATAAAGCCAAATTCCACAACCTTTTTCCAACATCCACTCGGCCTGTGCCTAAATGGGAGCTTCGAAACTAGGTATGCGCATTCATCTAAGCATACTGGGAGTGGTCATTCTAGTCAGACGTTCCAGCTGCAACTGCCCTAGGTAGATATGTATGCAAAACGCCCCCACCTGGCCAAGCATGGCGAACTCATCTCCCCTCACCTATTGTATGTACATCCCTCCCAATTCATTTCAAACTTATGAACATTATAAAATTGGGTGCAACTTCATTAAACAATCAACGTCCAAGACCAGTTCGGTTCCATTAATGCAGAGCATTTAAAAACCAACAGTTTTCTTAAAGTAGAAAATAGAAATGTTAGTTGTTTAAAATCTTCACTCCATGAAATGAATGAGCATACTAACCAGTGAAACTCTCTGTCAGCCTGATTGAAATCTACAGAATTCGAGTGGATTTGGTGTCTTCTCGGAATGAAATCAGAGACTTCGACCACCTGCTTGTTCGCCACACAGACTTGGGAAAGGCAGCCAAATTTCATGCATTTATTAAATCGCAAGTTGAGACGAAATTTATTAGTTATAGTGTATATTTGGTAACATATTAAATCGCAAGCCACGCGCAAGACTGGTGTAGAACGGCGCGACCAGACTCGCAACCATATCTAGTGACATCAACTCACCATGGGAAACTGCATTTCATCAACTCATTCAAGGCTATTCAAGATCCTTCGTTAACTCACCATGGTCGTACGAGTGCCCAGATTGCCCAGCCCCTCCCATGTCCTACCAGTTTAACTCTGTTCACGTGGGAACGTATGGTGGTGGGTATGCCTCATAAAAATCCCACTGGAATAGTCTAATCCGACATCAGACATCAGACTAATCTGGTGGTATTTCCCATCTATCGGCTAACTATCGGTTAATTCTATCGGCGTCTGACAATAATCCGATTGGATTTCCCACCCAGAATAGTCTATCGGCTAATAAAATGCTTTATATATGCATACTTTTGTTTTAAACTTAAGATGGAGAGAGGAGAAATATTTCTTAAGCTCTTGTCTGCATCGATGCCCATATATTTATTAATATGTACTGTTTTATTTTTATCTCACCGTAGGGGTTCCATTTCATTTTACAAGATTTATATTTCACAAACCACACTGGAAATATATATTAAGATCTCTCTTTTTATTCTTTCTATTTTTTTTCTCTGATTAATTAAATACAGAGTACTACATGAACAATTATTAACTGTTGTTTCTATATAAAACACACTGCATATATTTTTCTTATTTTGTTTAATTATTTTCTTTTTTAATTTTTTTTTTATATAAATAGTTAAAAACATATATTTTATATATATTCACTACTTTAATAAAGTAAACATACATATCTAATGTATATATAATTTATATATAATGTAATAAATAATATACATATACTATATATATAAATACAATATAATGTTCAACTTCTATTATATTTTATAATTGAAAATATAAATATTAATGTAGATGTATTTGAAAAATAAATCATGAACATTTAATTTCTCTCTTTCTTTATATATATAATGTGTTCTTGACACTTATATATATATAAGAAAGTTTTATAAATGAAGAATGTGTATATTTAATGAGTAAATGAGTTGTTCGTTCACTTTAGCAAGGAGGTAAGAAAATATTTCTATTTATTGATTAACTAAAATTTATAACCTTACTTAGTGGCAATTTATATTAACTAAACAAATAGAACCTATAAATGACTATTAGAATACTTTCAAAGGGATAAACTTCCTTCCTTTATGCAACTTTAGAACCATTATATTTTGTTAAATAACAAAAAGAGTTAATCTAATATTCTTATATAAAACTGAAAACTCATTTTTGTATTAATCATGGATCCATTATATATTCTATCATGAGCATGATATAAAGTGTTATTTAGAATCCAAAACAAGAGTCTATCATATATAGTATGAACACTTCCACATTCTTTTAATAAGTTTTTATAGAGTGTCTTCTCTCCTTCATCTCAACAAAATATAAATTTGTTACTTAGAATTTTCATATTACATTGGATACATAGGAATGAACTAAAATAACATGCTAATGAAATGACTAATTTTTTCATTCATCCTCTTTTTTTCAAAAAAGACATTGCCCTTCTTCATAACAACAGTAATTATGAATACAATGAATGACACATAACAGAATAAAGCTTGCTCTCCACCCTAACATAATGGCATCATGGAGCCTCGGGGGCTCTAGCCATACCCCCGAGCAAGGAATTTTTTTAGCTCCATGATGATAAATGGAGTCTTTTCTCATTTTTACAAAGGGATAAAACTAACATAACACAATTTTCATGCATCTAGGTTCTCCACTATCTATTTTCAGCCATTATCCATACAATACATGTCACCTTCTTACAACCAACAAACAAGGGTAAATAGAAATAGGAAAAACTTATCTTTTCTTTTAGATGAAGGGACTGAAATCTTGTATCCATATTTCCTCTCCAACCAAGCCATCTTCATCACTCTCTTCCAAAGAGATGGTCTCTTCTCCTTTTTTCATTCTTTCTACCATCTTCACTCAAGTTCTCCAAGAGGAGAAGTGGGTAACACCCCACTCATTCTCCCTCTCCAAATATATAGGAGTTTCAACTTGCAACACTTGGATGGGAAGATGTGGAGTGTACTTACTTCCATTAATGAGAGTCTTTTCCTTATTAAAGAGTAAAAATGCACTTGGACAACCCCTAGTCATTTCACCCCATTCTCTTTCAAAATTCGTCACTCCTCATTATGAGGACTTTCCAAGAGTCAAATCATGTCCTTTGAGCCCTATTGCATGCCCATTTGACCTCTACTACTATGGTATAGACTCTAGGGGGTCTATTTTTGCATCCCAACCAAGGAAATTGACCAACAACCCTCTTTAAAGACCCACTTAAGGATCCATTCGAGTTTCACACTTGGATAAGCATTCCTAACCCCTAACTCCACTTACACCCACATAACACATAATCTAATATCCTTTTAACATCAACCCTTGCCATATTAATTTACCACATACTAACTTAATTTTTTTCTAAGTCCCAAAAGGTTCAAATTCATATCCACAATAAGATGTCTTTTAATTTTCTCTCAATGGTTTTCCCTTCTCGTACTCGCACCCTTATTTTCCTGCATATTGCCAATGAAATAGTAAGGAACAATCATGTACAACATTAATTTACAAGCTTAATATCCTAAGATTTATTTATGCAACAATTCCATTCAAAATTTCAATTCATATTCCGTAATTTATGAGTTCCTAACACCTTCATGACAGTGACAATTAAAAAATGTCAAAATGAAATGCAAGAATATTATTACACGGTCACACTATTTATCATTTGTAATACATCTTACCATCTATTTAGGGGAACATGAAACAACTTAGAGTTTTACTAATCACATGTGAAGTGAGGTCTTACAACATTATTACATTGCTTTCATCACTTAATATCAAGCTTACGAAACATCAAGAATAATGAAGAAAATTATATGCAATGAGCTATTATGATCAATCATTCCAAATTATGAAGATGTATTGAGGTATCCTCTAGATGGTGAAAAGGTTATTAGAATGTTATTAATAAAAATATGATTGATGACTCTTCCTATTAATTAATTGAATTTGGTTTCTATGAGAACCATTCATTTTTAAATTAGAATGGAGTTTATTTTACTATTGAAAGTACTAGGAAAAAAGTGTTTTAAAAGTTATAAACTTAGGTGGCTTTTCTCTAGTGGATTTTAGTTCTATTGGTAAATCATGATATTATGTTTCATTTATATAAGATTTCTCAAGATACACCTATACATATATATTCTTAGATCTAAATCTAAAGTTTTCTCTAAGTTTAAGCATGTTAAGGCTTTGATTGATAAATAATTACATAATAAGACTAAGGTATTGAGATCTAATAAAGATGGATATTACCATGAGGAATTTAATTATTTATATGGAAATATAGGTATTATGTAGTTAAAAAATATGTGTACCTTATAATCCATAATAGAATAGGGTGGCAAAGAGTGTAATGCCCCTGGACCAAGAAACTTGAGAGGAAAACACTAACCATGACATATAAATGGAACAATTTTTTTTGAAAGGAAATAAAAATGGAATACATAATGTAACATAGTATTTAATCTAGACCTAGGTCCTCTTAGGTTTCTCGTCTACATTAGTCACATAACTATTAATCAAGATAAATTGAATCATTTCATTAACTACTAAAATAACATGATTTATCTAACAAGAAAATTTTATTTTAATACACCACATTAAATGATTATACATTACTTACATCCATAACATGTCAACTGATAATCAACATTAAAGATCATTTCTAGCAACTACATATGCAAGATGCATTATATTGCAATATTTGTTACAAGAAGAATTCATCAATAACTGCTACATCATTACAATAGTTACAACAATGCTTCCCCTAATACATTTGGGAAGATTACATGAGATTACAGTAAATGATACAACTGATATACTATCCATTACAAATACTTAAAAAATTATCTTCTCAAACTGGAACAAGAACTAGAGTCCACAACATAATGAACAATCTCCATGCACATGAACATGCAACATAAATACCCAATAAAGGAAAAAAACCAACCTCCTAACCATGTGGAACCCTGAGGTCCACCCCCCGTACTAGGAGATAACACAAGGTCCCACATCATACAGACAAATAGGGAAAGCAACATGATAACACAAATAGGGGTTATACATGGTCTCCAACATAAGTTACCACACTTCACTTCTAGAGGAACCCACACAACAAAAAGAGAAAGTACAACTAGGGAATGCTAGACTACATTAGGGAGGAGTGTCATCACATAGTTTGATATGGGTTATCTTAGTAGATCTTCCTAGGCCCCGACCCCCATCCTAGGTTATCTTGGTAGCCTCTAATGATCCTCGACCCCCATACAAGCTCATGCAGAATCAACGTACCTTTTATGAGGACAAGACAGCTGATCTTTCCATTCCAGGCCTTCCCATATCATATCAAGCCTAAACGAGCACTTGATCCATGTGTGAGGCATATCATTATCTTGATTGATGTGAAATCTACCCATCCCCCAAATTCATTATTAAAGTTATCACTAGATTAAGAAACCCTCAAATGGGTTATCCTAGACACCACTTTGGGTTCCAAACCCCATTGAGAGCCACTCCCTCTACTTGCAATTAGTAAACCCTACACAACAAGCAAGAAATTTACCATCTTGCACACTTCTCACAATCACATGAATCCAAACATAGAGAAAGGTATTGACCATCTTGCACATTTATCATAATCACATGAACACCGATCACAACAACATGAACCCATGTCCCAAGCTATAGCCACAAATCAACCATCATAAACAAGTAGTGCAACACTTAGGGTTTTCATTTCACACAATACACATAACCCAAAACATTTCCAAATCGCTTTCAAAGTAAAACAATCATAAGAAGCATTCACACATTACATGCCCCCTCCTAGGCGTCTGAAAACCAACCTTTAACAACTTACACAAATGACTCCCACTTTAATAATTACAAATCCATCCGTCCAACAATCAAGACACAATATTAAATATAATCATTATATTATAACTAAACTGGTATTCCAAATAATACGACATTATTTCAATCACTCATTTTCACTTAACCCCATAATTCAATTAAAAGATTATTTACCGCACATAATTTATATTCAAAAATAACTATAGTAAGAATGTTCCAATTCTTTAAATTGCACAACAATTCTATTAAATAATTAGAAAATAACTAATATCCATTTACTGACTAGTTTACAAAGGGAAACCAAATTTTTTAACATTTAAACCTAACAATTTACCCTCATTACTATTAACTTTATCATTTCATCAAATAATTGGAGATTCATTTAACTCCTTACTAAACCCTAACACAATGAATAATTATCACCTACTATGGTTCCAAATTTAATTTACTCTAATTATTTCAATTAGAACAAACATAAGCTTCTCTTTATAAAACCTTTAACTTTCATATATCTATGGTATAAGTCAAGGGTTTATTAACCTAATCCCCTTCATCAAGGTTATGTCTTTTCAATCTTCTCCATCACCATCTTAGGCCAATCCATATCTCCCTATCTTGATTGAGTGGATAGTAACTTATTTGGTAGATCCATCTTGATCTTATAACAATACATAATAATATAGTTTAAAATGATATCTATATATTACTATCGACTATTCTAGAGTTCAACTTTCATAAATCAATTTACTCATTAAAAAAGGAAACTATGTTTTCACCTAATTAAGTATTCTTATACTAAGTCGAGATCTTCGTAATGATGTTCTAGAATCTTCAATATGATCTAGTTTTCCTTTTCATTCGTATATATTCAAAGTTTGGGTAGAACCCTAAACGTATGCATAACACCAAGGTTAGTACATTCTTCAAGATCATTGGCATTACTGATTAGCTCGATCTAGTACCCATACTCACAATATGACATGAAAATAATGGATTTTGATAGTGTTTCCACAAATCTTTGATATAGAATCACGTACATCATCCCAAGATTTCTTTTACTGATTTTCAAAGGGTTAGACTTAAATCATTAAACCTAGACAACTTTCATGATTCTAATATGTAAATATCTCTTAAATGATTCACTATTTCAATTACCTTTATTGTCCATTACATAATAATAGATGGTCATTTATAAGGGTTGGGGGTTTTCTCTTGCAACCAAATATTCATAAAACTAGTGGAATTTATTTAGAGGATAAATGACATATGTTCTCACTCATATGTGCAAGGAACAACTATCTAGAACAATTTCATATTAAAGTGGTTCTTCCAGTCGATACAGACGAAACTAGAAGATAACTAAAATACGGGGATATATATCATATGCATATATTTATGTTAAATTCTGGAGTAAATGGTATATAGACCTATTTATAGTTGCAATGAAAATATTTTCTTTTGATTACAAGGACAAAAGGGCACTATAACTCTTAAACACTTTGCAAATGAAATAAACTTTTGGGACATTTTTTACACTCACTTGATATCAAGCTATATTTATGCTATTGGTGGAATTCTATATATAGCAAGTGTATCATATTTAAATATATAAAACTTGATCACTAATAGAGTTGCATTAAGAGAGTGGGTCCATTCCGAGGAGGATCAGTTTTCAGTTAGATACGTTCACACGTCTTAAATGATGAGATTTAAATTTCACTCGCTATCTTCCAATCTAACATCTTATTAGTTTTTCCCTAATCAATTTGGGAGTTTTCTTAAACAAAAATGCAGGTGAAATGTGGAGCTTAAACACAACAAGGGAACTACTTAATAGAATGCCTTAAGGCATCATGGTGTATTCTTAACCTATGTATTTAACAATGGAAGAAATAGAAGGGAATTGTATTGGATTTCTCATCTCAAGAGTGACATGGAGTATCAGTTTCTCAGAGCTTGGTATTCTAAACTAACTCCTATAATACAGAGAAGAACCACACACAAATTAAAAGGATCTATTCTCAAGCATCATTAAAGAGTTATCCAATATTCTATTTGGTTCCTCTAACAACATTACAAAAGGCATATAGTCAACAGATTATCCTATGACCACTATGAATCCAGTCCGTGAGAAAACATATCTAGTGTGGAGAATAGAAAGGATGACTATATTAGGTGTCACTTTAAGGGTCAATGGCTCATTTTTGAGGTCTAAGCACTGCGATCACATCAAGTAAGACAAATGGTATTCTAGATAGCTTTATCACCATCGCTAAAAGGAAAGCCCAATGCTTATCTTTGGCATAGTATGCCGAGTGATTATATTAGCTCAAGGATGATTGTATTCTTCCCCCATAAGGCTTGAAGCTTTCCTGAAGGTTAGTATCTATTATATGGTCATTTGAACATAATCACACTCTATTTTATTCAATGACTCTTTGGAAAGTATAGTTTTATAAGTTAGTGACTCTACAAGATCAATAAGAAACAATATTCTCTAATAAGGACTAGTATATGATATGCGTACTAAATGCAATAGAGGACATCGAATAAAAGAAAGGCTTATGGGTTATTCAATCTATGAACCATCTCATCCAAACTTTTACCATTGGATACTAAAATAAGGATGAGTTGGGCTGCTTAGGATTTGAGGTCGATGAAACGGGTAAGTGCACCAAGATGGTTCCCAAAAAGGGGACTTAAGTGGACAGCTTTTTCCTGAAATCGGAAATACTGACCTTGGATGTGAAATTGAGGATACTTAGACTCAAAATTTTGAAATGGAACAAAAAGAAGGATTCAAGTGCTCCAAGTCTACTTTCTAAACTACTAATTTATTTTGAAAATGAGTGAGATTAAGGGGTTCAAACGAGGGACGTACACAAATTGGTGTTGTTTTTGTCAGAAAAACATAACATAGCAACTCTTGTACAACCCTCGTACAATGAACTTTTTTTTAGTTTTTTTAAAATCGCAATGATAAGAAGTTAGCTAACAGTATGTAGTTGATGCATGATTTTTCTAATAATTTTTTAAAGAATATTTGATTTTTTACGAATTTGCGAAGTGGACATATCCTGAAAATAGAATTTTGGCCGTGCTACCCCTACAAATTTTGGAAACTAATTGATTTGTTTTTTTTTTTTTTTTTTAATTTTGTAGAATGGAGTCTAGTTTCTAAAAATGTAATTTATTTGAAAAATTGATGAACGGTTAATTTATAACGAAAAAAATACCAAACACTGCTTTTTGGCAAAAAAAAGACATACAGATAAAATAAATTATGGATGAAAGACTTAACATTTTCAAAACGTGAAAAAAATTACACCGTTGGATAGCTAAGAGATAACCCAACATTACCCATGTGCTCGATTTTTTTGATATTGAACCACGTGCAATCCTGATAGTGAGCATGAACTCGATTATGAGAAATATGGTGGATTTCTTAAAAACACGTCTCTGGTCGTTGGGAATGCCCTCCAAACCTTTGGGTTGGAATTCCAAGGCAATACCAAGCTTAAAGTTCGGTAATTCTCAAAGCAAGATATAACGCGAGCGCGTTATAACGCGCACACGTTATTTCTCACTTTACATGGTTTTTGCTTCTGTGGGGAACATGTCTACTAAGCCATAACACATGCGTGTTAAAACGCGCTCGCGTTATTTCTTACTTTATGTTAAATGCTAATATATTTATGTATGCTGATATATTTCTATGTACATGTATGTATGTATGCTTGTATGGATGTAAGATTATATGTACAAATGTATTATGCTTGTATGTATGCATTTATGTATGTCTTTAGATGAAGGGAGAGTTTAGAGAGAGTCTAGAGAGATGGAGAGGGGGTCGAAGTGAGAGTTTAAGAGAGAGGGAGTGGGAGAGAAGGGGTTGGATTGAGGGGGACTTAGCTAGGTAGGGTGGGAGGGATAGAGGGAGGGAGAGAGAGAGGGGGGGTGGGAGGGATAGAGGGAGAGAGAGAGAGAGGGGGGTCGGAGAGAGAGAATTGATGGAGAGGGAGAGAGAGAAGGGGGTGGGAGAGAGAGAATTGAGGGGGAGGAAGAGAGAGAGACAAAGAGAAAGAGAGGGTTATGTAGGTAGGGTGCGAAAGGGAGAGACTTGAGAGTGTGAGGGGGGTGAGAGGGAGAGACTTGAGAGATAGGTAGTGAGAGGGAGTGAGAGAGGGTGGTAGGGATTGATTGAACGAGAGGTACGCAGAAAGAGGGAGATGGTAGATAGAGACAATTAGAGAGGGTGGGTGGGAGGGAGGGAGGGTGAGAGGGAGAGTGAGATGTATAGATAGAGAGAAAGTGATAGGGGTTGAGGGATTAGGATGGAGGACCTATAGGGTTGATGGTTTCTAGGGTAGTAGGGTTTAAGGTTTGAGGGTTGATGGAATAGGCTTGATGGTAGAGGGTATTTGGTTGAGGGTATAGGGTAGAAGGTTTTAGGTTTAAGCGTTTAGGGTTGAAGGGTTTGGGGTTAAGGGTTTAGGGTTAAGGGTTTACTTGGTTGAGGGTAGAGGGTTTAGGGTATAGTTTTGAGGTATATGGTTGAAGGATTAGGTTCAGGGTCCAATGTAAGGGGTAGAGGGTTTAGGGTTTAAGGATTGAGGGTTGAGGGTTGAGTGTTTAATGTATAGGGTAAAGGGTAGAGGGTTTAAGGGTTGAGGGTTGAAGATTGAGGGTTTAAGGT
Organism: Sequoiadendron giganteum; assembly: GCA_007115665.2. Taxonomy (NCBI): domain Eukaryota; kingdom Viridiplantae; phylum Streptophyta; class Pinopsida; order Cupressales; family Cupressaceae; genus Sequoiadendron; species Sequoiadendron giganteum. The sequence continues at coordinate 325,128,575 of CM021106.1, read as the reverse complement.
ATAAGGTCGAGGGATTAGGGTTGAGGGTCCAATATAGGGTAGAGGTTATAGGGGTTGAGAAATTAAGGGTTGAGGGATTAGGGTTTAGGGTAGAGAGTATTGGGTTGATGGTAGAGGTTAGAGGGTAGAGGGTAAAGGGTTTAACAGTTTAGGGTTTAAGGGGTTAGGGTTGAGGG